>WFKR01000005.1:49202783-49949741 GCA_025331145.1 Rosa persica | reverse complement strand
GAACAATACAAGGAACAATTTACTAGGCTATCAAGGAGGGCTCCAGGATTCTCTCAACAAGTGTTGCTATCTTGCTTTTTGGGAGGACTGAAGAGTGACATCAGAGCTGTTGTTAAGGCACAAAAACCAAAAACCTTGTATGAAGCCTGTGAGTTAGCAAGAATATATGAGGAAAGAGAAGCTGGAAACAGAAATCAAAATAGGTCTAATTTCAGTGCAAAGCCTGTTCCTACTTCCAACTTGAGCTCCTACATTAGGCATCCCCAGGTTGCTATGCCAAACCAACCTGTGAGAGTACAAGGTCACCAATCAAGATCTCTATCTGTTGGCTCCACACCTACTGCCAACATTTCCAATGGAAATAATAAAAGATTAACTCAGGCTGAATATCAAGAGAGGAGAGCCAGAAACCAATGTTTCTTCTATGATGAATCATTCCGGCCAGGACACAACTGCAGAAAAGGACAACTAATGGTGATTGAAGTAGTTCAAGAGGAGGTAGAGATGCCTGATCCTTTACCTGTTGACACAGAAGATGAGTTACAAAAAGAAGATGAAATTCAAGAACCTGAGATACACCTACAAGTTATGGGAGGTGGTCAGGATAGCCCAGACACTGTGCAGCTCAAGGGTTTTCTAAATAAGAAGACGGTTCACGTTTTGATTGACACTGATGCTTCTCATAATTTCTTGCACCCTTCCTTGTTGAAGAATCTCAAAACTGAAGTCATTGACATTAAACCGCTGAAGGTCAGGCTGGCTAGTGGAGCAACAATGCAAACCAAAGGGCAGGTAAGGGTTGAAATGCAGTTGCACAAATACATATTTTCGGCTAATTTTTATATTTTACCAGTTTCAGGGTGTGAAATGGTATTGGGAGCTGCTTGGCTTAAAACATTAGGGGATATAACCTGGAACTTTGAGAGAATGAAAATGTAGTTCCATGTTGGCCAGATTAAAGTTTGTGTTACAAGGTGAAACAAGGTCCCAAGCTTCTATGATCAGCTACAAGGCCATGACTAGATTGTTGAGAAAAGAGAGAGAGGCTGTTTTGGTGCAACTGAATCCCATGAAGAATGATAAAACCAAGGAACTAGTACATCCTACAATCATCAAGCTACTGCAAAAAATTTCTGAAGTGTTTCAGCCCCCAACATCTTTGCCACCAGCAAGAGTACAAGATCATAGTATTGAGCTGCTCCCTAACACTTCGGCTATAAGTGTGAGGCCCTACAAGTATCCTCACTTCCAAAAATCCGAAATTGAGAAGATTGTGCAGGAGATGCTAGAAATGGTATTATTAGGCCGAGTGTGTCTCCATTTTCTTCACCAGTTTTACTTGTGAAAAAAAAAGATGGTACTTGGAGACTCTGCATTGATTACAGATCATTGAATGTTGTTACTGTGAAAGATAAATACCCCATACCAGTAGTGGATGAACTGATAGAAGTTCATGGAGCTGCCATTTTTACTAAGTTGGATTTAAGATATGGTTATCACCAGATTAGAATGCAGGAAAAAGATATTGGAAAGACTGCATTCAGAACCCATTCTGGACCTTATGAGTTCTTGGTTATGCCATTTGGCCTTACTAATGCCCCATCAACTTTCCAATCTTTAATGAATGATGTGTTGAGGGACCACTTGAGAAAGTTTGTATTAGTCTTCTTTGATGACATTTTGATTTATAGCCCATCACTCGAAAAACACTTGGAGCATCTGCAAATTGTCCTTGAAAAGCTACAACAAAATAGTTTAAAAGTGAAGGAAAGCAAATGTTCTTTTGGGATTACTCATGTGGAATACTTGGGACATATTATTAGTGCACAAGGTATTGCTGTAGATCCTTCAAAAATTGAGTGTATCCGAAACTGGCCTAAACCAAGAACTTTGAAAGGATTGAGAGGATTTTTAGGTTTAGCTGGGTACTATAGGAAATATGTAAGAAATTTTGGGACTATTGCTAAACCTCTTACTGATATGTTAAAGAAGGATAACTTTAAATGGACACAAGATTCTAAATTAGCTTTTGAAGATCTGAAGAAGGCCATGGTAACCACTCCTGTGCTAGCTATTCCTGATTTTAGTAAGGAGTTTACAGTTGAGTGTGATGCATCTGATAAAGGTATTGGAGCTGTGTTATCCCAAGAAGGCCATCCAGTAGCCTTTTTAAGCAAGGCTTTAGCTCCAAAGCATACCACATATTCAGTTTATGACAAGGAAATGATGCAGCTGTGTTTGCAGTGCAGCATTGGAGGCCTTATTTATTGGGACATCACTTCAAAATCTCCACTGTCCATAGAACTATTGAGTATTTCCTAAAGCAAAGAATCACAACTCTAACTCAGCAAAAATGGCTTTTAAAGCTAATGGGATATGATTATTCAATTCAGTACAAGTCTGGGAAAAATAATGTGGTACCTGATGCATTATCTAGGAGATCAGAACTAGCTATGCTTACTAGGGTTTCACAGCAGTCCACCAGTTTGTGCATGAAATTCAACAGGATTGCTTGGGAGATATTGAGGCTTCTAACATCATTTCTAAGTTAGAGCAGGGAAATAATAATCAGGTGAAGAATTACAAATTGGTCAACACACAGTTGTATTACAAGGACAGGATTTTTGTTCCAAAACACAATGAGTGGAGAAAGAAAATAATCAGTGAGTTACATGAGGGATATACAGGTAGACATGCTGGAAGAGCTAGAACTTATAAAAGAGTCAACAGGACCTTTGCTTGGCCGGGAATGCTGACTGATATTAAGACATTCATAGCTAGTGCCATGTGTGTCAAGTTAATCATTATGAGACAGTAAGGCCACTTGGATTGCTGCAGCCCAACTCTATCCCAGACAAAGCTTGGACTGAGATTTCAATGGATTTCATTGATCGTCTACCCATGTCTGAAGGGAAAACTGTCATAGGGGTAGTAATAGACAGACTCACCAAATTTGCTCACTTCATTCCCATGGCTCATCCTTATTCAGGAGCATCTGTAGCCAAATTGTTTATTCAGGAAATTTTCAGGTTGCATGGAATGCCAGAAAACATCATTTCGGATTGTACTTACATGAGCATTTGCCTAGCATAATTAGCTACAATGAGCCACGCTCATACCATCGCCAGAAATACCAGCTCCTGCCATAGGAGTCACCTATGGGAGCACAGCCAAGTAGGCTACTGCTTAAGCCCCGGCTTACTCCCAGATCACCATTGACGCGCCTTCACCTGCCTCTCCAGCACAGCATCAGAAGCTCCAGAAACTGAGAACTGAAGCATGTCAGTCCCACATCGAAAACATGGAGAAGACCAACTCCCTCCCCACCTATAAAAGTTCTCACCTCTCTCCTCATTAATTACGCATTTTACTACTTGCCTACTCTTATCCTGTCAGCACAAATACATTGACTAACTTAGGCATCGGAGAAGAGAAGACTGCCTGACGCGGTCTCCCTCTAACGCCCTCTTTGTATTTCACTTGACAGGTAGCGGGAACACTGATAATATCAAGTAACGGTTCGCTCACTGGGCCTGCGTTGATCATAGTTTAGCCACCGCTAAATATCAAGCATTAACATTGGCGCCGTCTGTGGGAAGCCAACACAAAGGCTTCGTCACTTATCATTAAGTTAGGTCATCTTAACATATTCTTAGCTGCAACTTGTACCATGACTAACGGTAGCGGGGAAAACGTCAAGGAGCAAGCGGGCTAGCCCGGCAACCCCAACCCCGCCAATCCCACGGCTAGCATTGACCCAGCAGTCAACGTTAACCGGGCACTATTTAACACTCCAACCAACCCTAATATGGGTCCCCAGGGCTCATCCCAGGTCCAGCAGACCCAAACTGCAGCGGAGGCCCAGCCAGGCAGCAGTCGCCCAGCGGTCCAGGACCTTGCAGCTATGTACAAACTGGCACTAACGGATCTCAACAAAGCAAACAGGGAGCGCAAACGAGAGCGTCGGGAAAAAGCGGAAGCCCAAAAACAAGTGGCCAAGCTAATATCGAGGTTCGACGAACTGAAAAAGGCGCTTGAGGCAAACGCTAATTTAGCACAGAGCGAACAGTCACGGAGCACTAGACTCAGTCGACCCAACACCGGCGGAATTATACCTGTACCAATCATACAGATGCAAATGCTGCTAAACTCGCCAGAATTAAGGAGCTCACCCCCTCCGCCCCGCCTAATTATGGAGCAAGAAGCGGAATCACAACCAAGTACCAACCGCTCGACAGTCAGAACTAGGACCGAAGGTAACCCACACGCCGCCAGGCACGGGTCAATCCAGCAGAACCCCCAAGCAGGGCTAGCTGGCGATGCCACCACCCTAATATTAGAAAGGATGCAGCAAGAGGAGCAGAGGCTAGCCCTGGCGGAGGCAGGAGCCCCAGCACCAACACCAAATTCGCTTTTCACATCCAGACCAGGGCCATTCACCGCTAGAATACTGCAGGCTGTCAGACCAGCACACGTAAAAACACCAAAGACGTCACATTACAGCGGCACGTCTGACCCATTCGTCCACATGGTCACCTTCAAAAAGGTCACCAACAACAAGGGATTCGATGACGCCACCATCTGCCACTTGTTCAGCGAAACATTGGACAGTGAGGCAATGAGCTGGTTCTTTGAAGGCTCACCAGGATCCATCGACTCATTTCAAGGACTGTCAAACGCTTTCCTTGCTCGGTTCATTCTGTTGGCCGCCGGACTTCACAACACAACTCAGCTGTTCGACCTCAAGCAGGGGACGACAGAGTCATTGAAGGCTTTCGTCACCAGATAGCAGGGCGGCAACGTCTCAGTGCCGCGATCTTGATAAGACAATGGCACTGGCAGCCTTTAAGCAAGGACTCATCAAAGGACCATTCCTCTATCACCTCAATTACATTCATCCAAACACCGCTTACGACCATGTCATGAGTGAAGCTGTCATCCATGCACAAGCAGAATTCATCACGTACGGAGAGAGCCCACCACCACCACCAACATCTATAAAGGTAGCCCAGCCCGCCGCCAGCCATTGGGAAACTACTAGCAAGACCACCGCTACGCCACCATTTGACAAGAAGAGAGAGTGGCAACAAGGCAATTACCCGAGCAAGCGATAGAGGGACCAACACTACAATAGGGGCAACCGCTCATCTCAGGGGGATAACCGTAATAAGACTGAGCCCTCCCAGCAGCATGTAGTGTTTACAGTCCTCACAACATCATATGAGGATATATTCAACCAGTGCAAAGATCAGATACCGCCACCATCCCCAAGAAAGTACCCAAGGATGGGAAAACCGAGAAACACTGGCAAATGGTGTAAATACCACGAGGACAGCGGACACAATACCAACAACTGCAACTCCCTCAAAACAGCCATCGAAACTTTATACCGAGACGGTAAGATGGAGCAATTCAAAGTGGGCCAACAGCCACCCGTGAACGCCAACATCGAACCAATGGGCCGCATCAACACCATCGACGGTGGCGCCCAAATCACCAACATGTTTCACAGGGCAAGGAAGTGATATGCGCGTGCTAACCACCCCAACGAAATTTGCAACATCCGCTATGAGAGGTCCTCAAAACTGCCGAAAGTTGGCTGGGAACCCATTACCTTCTCAGAGGAAGAGGAGCGCGCAGTATATTTGCCCCACGATGATCCATTCTTAATCGACGCCATACTCGACAAATGGTCAGTAGGAAGAGTCATGGTCGACAGCGGTTCCGCTGTAAATGTCATCTTCAACGGTTGTTACAGCAAACTCTTACGAAATAGGAAATTACTACAGGATCATGAGCCATTGCTTAGTTTCTCCGGTGACGTCACACAACCATTAGGTTCAGACTACATGCGACTAGGTATTGCCACTAGCCCACGAACGGCAGAAATCCACACAGAGTTCATCATTGTAGACTGTTTCAGCTCGTACAATGCCATCATTGATTGACCGGCGCTCAACAAGCTCAAGTGCATCATAGCCGGATTTATTCTTCTCATGAAATTTCCTACGCCCAACGGGACAGGCTGTGTCAAGGGAAGTCAGCAATCAGCACGGGAATGTTATTCCACAATCGTGGCACGCTCAGCACGTCGTCATGAGATCTTAAAGGTGGGAAACCACACACCAGCACCAAACATCTTTGAGGACCCTAGGGAGGACGAGAAGAAATATGTAAAAAAAGAACCTGTCAACCCAGAAACTCTCTTGAGGGTCATCAACATCTCAGACGAACACCCTGAGCGAACAGTCCACATCGGTGCTCAGCTTGACTAAGCAATAACGGATGAGCTGACCCAATTTCTGCGTGATAACGCAGCCGTCTTTGCATGGTCCTACGCTGACATGCCAGGCATCTCCCCTGAGATCATAACGCACAAACTGAGCATCAAACCATCCTCCTATCCTGTCAAGTAGCGGCGTAGGGCCTTCGAGGAGGAAAGGTATCGAGCAATAGGGGAAGAGGTTGCCAAGCTCCAGAACATTGGATTCATCTGCCAAGTCAACTACCCCCAGTGGATATCTAACTTGGTCATGGTCAAAAAGCCTAGCGAAAAGTGGAGGATGTGTGTCGACTTTAAGAGCCTCAACAAGGCCTGCCCCAAGGACAGCTTCCAGCTACATCGCATAGACCAACTGGTCGATGCAACCGCTGGACACGAGTTGCTTAGCATGATGGACGCATTCTCCGGCTACAACCAGATCAAGATGCACCCCGGCGACCAAGAGTGCACCTATTTCACCACCGACAAGGGCCTATACTACTACAATGTCATGCCTTTCAGTTTGAAGAACGTCGGAGCAACTTACCAGCGGTTGATGAACGCCATGTTCGCTGAACATCTGGGAAGAATCATTGAGGTCTACGTGAACGACATGTTAGTAAAAAGTATAAAAGCTAGCGGACACGTAGCAAACCTCAAAATCATATTCACCATTCTCTTGGCTTACATCATGCGCCTCAACCCAGAAAAATGTTTCTTTGGCGTCACCGCCAGCAAATTTCTTGGTTACATAGTCAGTGAACAGGGCATAGAAGCCAATCCTGACAAGGTGCAGGCCATCCTCAACATGAAAACTCTAGAGTGGAAGAAACACCTTCAAAGCCTCTAGGGCAAACTAACTGCTCTTTCTCTGTTTATCTCCAGACTTACTGACAAATGTCTCCCATTCTTCAAAGTGCTGAAGACAACCCACAAGAAGGTCATTGACTGGAACACAGACTGTGACGCAGCATTCCAAAGCTTGAAAGAGTACCTAGCAGCGGTCCCACTCCTTTCTATTCCTGTACAAGGGGAGACATTATATATATACCTAGCGGTATCACAATCAGCGGTAAGCTGTGCCATTGTCCGACGGGACAGTCACGAAGAGCTCCCCTGCCGGCAGAGGCATAAACGGGGCAGAAACAAGATATCCCCCACTGGAACAACTCGCTCTCGTACTCATCGTCGTCGCCAGACGCCTCCACCAATACTTTCAGGCCCACACAATCCACGTCCTAACAAATCAGCCGCTAAGACAAGTAATGCAAAACCCTGAACACTCAGGGTGCCTCAGCTTAGCGAGTTTGACATCGACTACAAGCCTAGGACCTCCATGAAAGGCCAGGCGGTAGCGGACTTCATTGTTGAGCTCACAGAGCGTCAGGTTGTAAATGGCAGAGAAGCTGAGCCCTGCACAGAAATAATAACCGCTGACGACCCAGCCCCCCAGCACTTAGATTGGAACTTACACGTCGACGGTTCCGCTTACGCAAAGGCCAGCGGCGCAGGCGTCATCTAGACGGGGTCGTGGGGACTGAACGTGGAATACGCGTTGAAGTTCAATTTCAAAGCCTCTAACAACATGGCGAAGTATGAAGCACTCATTGCCGGCCTACTCCTCGCCATTGATTCTGGGGCTAAAAGCGTCAACATTTTCAGTGACTCCCAGCTAGTCGTTAACCAAGTCAACGATAGTTTTCAAGCCAAGGATCAACAGCTAGCGGCATACTTGGGATATGTCAAGACGCTTCTCAAAAAATTCAACTTCCACACCATCACACAGATCCCAGGGGAAAGAACGCCAAGGCTGATTCACTGGCAAGACTAGCAACCGCTCAACCACATCAAAGTCCGGCGGACACAAGGGTGGAGAGTCTTGACAGACAAAGCATCACAAAAACCCTAGCGGAGATTTTTAACATTGAAGTCGGCCCCAGTTGGATGGACGAAATCATCGACTACAAACGCAAGGGGACTCTTCCAGCAGATAAAGTCGAAGCACGACAACTCCAGCGGAGAGCAACCCGCTACAACATCCAGAATGACAAACTTTACCGTCAAGGTTTCACTCACCCCAACCTCCGGTGTCTAACCCCAGAGGAAGGAAAGGTCGCACATACAAAAATACACGGCGGGGAATATGGAAACCACTCTGGCGCTAGATCTCTGGCCAACCGCACAATCCGACAGGGCTACTTTTGTCCCACGCTCAGCAACGACGCCAGAAAGGTCTCGAAATCCTGCCAAAAATGTCAACAATATGCTGACCTCCCACACGCCTTGGCGGAACCCCTTTCAATCATCATTGGCCCATGGATTCACTCAACTTGGGGCCTGCACTTAGTAGGAAAGTTCCCAACCGCAAAAGGACAGTTCAAGTACATCATCGTCGCCATTGACTATAATAGCAAGTGGATAGAGGCGGAATCTCTGACAGCAATCACTACCGCCAAGGTAATTCACTTCCTCTGGAAGAACATTTATTGCAGCTATGATGTCCTCCACACAATCATCACAGACAATGGCACGCAGTTCAACAACAGGGAGCTCATTTCCATCACCGCCAACTTGGGCACCAGGATGAGTTTCGCATTTGTCGCTCACCCCCAAACCAACGGCCAAGTCGAGGTAGCAAACAAGATAATCAAAAATCTGCTAAAAAAGAAACTCGACGACGCCAAAGGTTTATGGGCAGAAAAACTACCTGAAGTCCTGTGGGCCGTCAGGACTACCCCAACTTCCGCCACAGGTGAAACACCATTCTGCATGATGTTAGGAACAAAAGCTGTCCTACCTATTGAGGTCACTCAACCCACCGCTAGAGTCGAAGGCTACTGCCCTGAGACCAACGACGAAGGCGTAAGACTAGACAATGACCTCTTAGAGGAAAAACGACACAAGGCCCATTTGCAAAATTTACAAAACAAACGGCGGGTATCGCGTTTCTACAACGCCAGGGTCAAGGCCAGAACCTCCAACCGGGGGACTGGGTAATAAAGAAGGTCATCCCACCGCCGACGATACTCCACCCAATGTGGGAAGGTCCATATAAAATTACGGAAGTCGTTAGCCCCGGCACCTTCTACTTAATGGACAAGGACGGAGTCACAACGACCCACCCTTGGAATACTGAACACCTCCGATATTACTACAAATAGCCATGCCGCTACCCAAGAGCATCTTGACTTAGCTAAATTTTTGTTCAATATTTAGCTAAGGGAAGCTACCCAACGGGTACAACCCCACTTTTGTAAACGCTGATCTGCCAGTCACCAATGAAACGAGGAATTATTCAAACCATTGTTGCCAAGCCCATGCACAAGAATTAACTGGCGACGTCAAAAAATTTTGGCGAACCACGTCCGCTACCTCGTGCACTTGGAACAATTTTAATTCCTTTAATGTTTCGATTAGTTAATACACAAGTCAAGGCTCTAACAGTATGGCGGCATACAACCAACACAATTCAACGACGAGTACCACAGCAAGAATCTCGAAATCAAATAACCAGTTGAATTTATTAGGGATCGGGACTCCCTGCCCAAAAGTGTTTCCGAAAATTACAAAAGCCTCAGCGGCAAAAAAAAAAAAAGAAATAAAGAGATCTCAGCGGCACTACAGTGGCCGATCATCAAGGGTTCTGGGAGGCTGCCGTGCCATCCTCGCTTGCCGCTAGTGGTTGTTGCTCTAACATATGGCTCGATTGATCGGACCCATGAGCAGTCGGACTAGGAGTCACGATGGTGCCATCTGGTCGAGTGTGTGCAGCCAAAAAGCCGGCGCGCGAAACCTCAGACCGCTTAGGAGGTGGCGTCCACTAAGAGTAGCCAACCGGATGTTCACCACTCTCCCCACTTCCTGAACGAACACCCTCAGCAGGAGTAGGAGTCACCCCACTAGCAGGAGGCTTTGTCTGCACTGACGGTCTGGCGGGCTGGGACGCCTTCACCCAGTCTATAGCACCCTTCTGCCTCAGCAAGTCCAGGTTAGCGGCAGCGCCAGACTTTGCCGCCTCCGCCATGGCATGTTTGGACTCGGCGGACTGTTTAAACGCCTCCACATCGGCGGCCTCCGCGCGACTCTTATCCACTTCCAACCGGGCAACTGTGTCCTCCAACCTCTTCACCTCAATAGACTTGGAGGCAGAATCCCGCTGAAGGATCTCAATCTTCTTGACCTTTGGCCGCCAGTTGATCCTTCAACAGAACCATGTCCCGCTGCAGCTTAGCGACATCGTTATTTAGCTCGAGGTCACGCTCGACGACGACAGACAACTTGCCACGGGCATCTAACGTATCACACTGGGCCTTGGACAGGCGCCGCTTAGCCTCCGCCAGTCTCTCTTTGGCACCCGCCAGCTCCCCCTGGAGACTGCCAATCTCCTCCTTCAGCTGTAGCTCAATACGGGGCTGATTTGACGCCGCCAGAAACAATTGGTGCAACCCAACAGACAAGTGCCTAAAGGCAGAGCTGAAGGGCGATTGATCAAGAGCGGTGGAGCGAACAACCTCCTCCAGGCCACCAAACCGCAGCCTCTCACACTGGTGATACAGATACTCCAGCTCAATGTCGGTAAGAAACTCGGTAAAGGCGGCAAACGAGTCCAGGTCACTCGTCCAAGCCTCCCTCCCGGCGGAAACGGTCTTCTCCGGAACAGCCTACTTCGATTTCTTCTGTTGGCGGGCCCCCATGGTCTCCACCCCTTCCGCCTAGTCATTCTGATGTCGCTTCTTTTGCAACGCTTGCGCAGCACCAGCGGCGACAGACCTTGAGGCCGCTTGCGGCTCCAACCCCGCAGTTGTAACCGGCGCCTTTGTGGCCACTGTTTTCTCCTTCTAGGACCCACGCCGTGTGGCGACCACTCTCTCCCTCGCCTGAACAGCGGATGCAGGAGCCGACCTCCTGCCAAAAATACGTCGACTGACCGCAGCCCCCTGCCTGAACGGCTAGCAAACCATCGGCACATGGGAATGGTGAGGCATCGGCAACACCACCGGCACCTCGGACTGGCTCAGCGCCAGTGTCTCCGGGTTAACCGCAGTCTGCTGGGCCGCCAGCCCTTGAGCGTACATGCCCTCCAAAAAATCATTCATCTCTGCACGATCCATTGCCTTTGCAAAAGCGTCTTGGCTCCTTCTATTTCCCGACGGAGATTCTACAAAAACAAATAACAAGTTAGCCCGCAACAAACTGGACTAAGAAAACAAATCACCGAAAGTTACCTACCAAGGGAGCGAGTCAACTCTTGAGCGACCAACAATTCCCAACCGGTGAGAAGCCTGAGGTCAAGTAGGTTGCGGTTCTGCCAACACCCTCTAATCCTTGCCACGTGGCACTCCTCCTCGCGAGTCAGGTTGTAACGCAAGCCCGCTATATCAAAAAAAAAAAAGTAAGGCGATTAGAATTATAACAAGCAAAAGCCAAAATCTGGAGTGGCGGAGGTCGACGACAACCTCTGATGGGCTGAAACTCCGACTTAATCTGAAAGGTCAGCGGCCCCTCATTCGGCCCCGCCTGGTATTCCCACCCGTCGGTGGCAACGTAGAAGGTCCCCCGCTAGTGCGACATGGAATCCTTCAGGTTCTCGATTAACTTGGGCGTTCCTTGCTGCCAACTTAAATTCACTTGACCGATACAACCTCGGCGCCTCACAACCGGACAGGCGCCATAATGAGTTCAGCGCCATCAGCAACCGCCACATATTGGGACAAATCTGCCCAAAGGCGAGGCCAAACTCACAAACCAAAATCTGGAGGTTGGGGAGCAACGGAAGGGTCACACCTTGGCGGAAGATGGCCTCATGAACAGCAGCGTGCCCCGCCGGCAAGATTGATGATCTCTCATTACCTGCTGGCGGACGCAACTTTACCACTCCAGGTAGGCGATACGCCAGCTTCAGACGGATGACGGCGGCCTCGGTCATACCGCCTCCAGCCTCATCAATCGCGGTTCCATCAGACAGGAACCAGGTGGATTCCACTTCCTCTCCGCTGACGTCCTCCCCATCAGCGAAGCCACTAGCTGCGCTATTACTCGCTAGCCTCTCCTCACGCCGCTCGAGTCCGCCATCATCCTCCATGGGCCTAGAACCCTCCGGTCGCCCACCTCGAGCCATGGCCACTTCCCCAGGTATGGTTTGTAAAGGTTCGATGTCTAGCGGTTCCAACAGTGAGTTTCCCCAGCGCAGACGGACGCAACGAATCAATAAATATCCAATCCTCCTCGCTGAACTACACGTCAGACCCGGAATCCTCACTGCTCGAAATCTCTACGACGCTAGCCATCACAAACCCTAAAACCCAAACCAGTCAGTCCACAAAAGATCTAAGCTACCCCTACGACAATTTTCATCCAGGAATGTCAAGAACAGTTACCCAGATTTGACCAAAACACGAACACCAACCCAGATTCGACCATCTAGCAAAAATCCCTAAACCTCATCTCTGTCAAAAACACCAGAAGAGACCTCCTCCAAAGTACATATTGCACCCTCAGAACACACCAGCGAGACACAAAAAACCACTCAAATCGCAAATCCAGAAAGTAGTAGAGCAAAACAAAAAACAAAAAACTGAAAAGGCTCAGAGTCACTAACCTACTGGTGTGGGAAATCAAGAGCGTTCGCACCCTACACCTTCACTTCCGGGGATCCCTTGCGCACCGAAATACCGATCTCTCGCTCAAATGGCAAAAGTCACTTCTCGAATACCAGATAACAGAGCTTGAGGACGACGAGGAAGTTTGAAGAAGAGATAATGGCGACAACCTCTAAATTTTCCCCTCTTTTAATGTCAACATCAGTCAAATCCAGGCCGTCCGCCAAAAAGCGACCTCAATCTCCAACCACCCACATGTCCCACGATCACATTCAGTTTCCGGAATAACCGAGGCGTCGCCTTGGAGATTGAGTGGATAATTACTCGCATTAATAATAAAGAGACGGGCGTGCTCAGAACTCACAATCCCAAACGTTAGACCAACGCATGACGGCCACGTGGCAGAAGCCATCAAAGGGGGCGAGTAGATCAATCGTCCAGGTTCAGTGCCCCTACGCAAGAGGGAACCCCTCCCTTACTCATCTGGCAATCGAGTATCCGCTACACGCAACACCGCTAGCGGAACTTCTAGATCCTCATCTGGCAATCGAGTATCCGCTACGCGCAACACCGCTAGCGGAACTTCTCGCTCCGCATCTGGCAATCGAGTATCCGCTACGCGCAACACCGCTGGCGAAACTTCTCGCTCCTCATCTTACAAGAGAAACTTCGCTACAAGAAACTAGCGGAACCCCCCCCCCCCCACTTACCTTACAAGCAAGACTCTGCCAACAATACCGCTAGCAAATGTCTCGCAAACATTAGTCCCCGAGGCTCTACCGCCCCGTATCCTCAGCGGAGGTATTCCCGCCTCATCCAACACTTTAGGCTGCGCCTCACTTGCAACGACCGCGTTGCGGTGTTGCAGCAAAACCATGATCCTCCGAGACAAACACGAGGGCACGTCAACAATCTTCGACGGCCCTGATTAGGCACGTTGACCACCGTCGCTTGGGTATCAAAGCTTGGGCTCGCTACCCAACACCCTCTGTTCAACGAAAATCCCCTCAACCAACAATACATGGATCGAATAGAGGTCTATCTTAGCCGGGGAGTGGGGGACTCCCTGGGGCGTCTAGCAGGGGCCCACCCGAAAGGGTATAAAGCGTTTGCTCAGTCAGTCCATGGTTGACAACGCACTGAGGCTAATTATGCTTTGCAAGTCTAGCGGGAGTAACGCTTCAAACCGCTAGGAAACTTCCCAACCAAGATGACCCTCCTTGACTGGGGACTTAGGGAACTTGTACTTACATGAGCATTTGCCTAGCATAATTAGCTACAATGAGCCACGCTCATACCATCGCCAGAAATACCAGCTCCCGCCATAGGAGTCACCTATGGGAACACAGCCAAGTAGGCTACTGCCTAAGCCCCGGCTTACTCCCAGATCACCATTGACGCGCCGCCACGCGCCGCGCCAGAACAGCATCAGAAACTCCAGAAACTGAGAATTGAAGCATGTCAGTCCAACATCGAAAACATGGAGAAGACCAGCTCCCTCCCCACCTATAAAAGGTTCTCTCCACTCTCCTCATTAATTACGCATTTTACTACTTGCCTACTGTTATCCTGTTAGCACAAATACATTGACTAACTTAGGCATCGGAGAAGAGAAGACCGCCCGACGCGGTCTCCCTCTGACGCCCTCTTTGTATTTCACTTGACAGGTAGCGGGAATACTAATAATATCAAGTAACGGTCCGCTCACTGGGCCTGCGTTGATCATAGTTTAGCCACCGCTAAATATCAAGCATTAACACGGATAGAGATCCAGTTTTTCTCAGCTTATTCTGGGAGTCATTCTTTAAGTTGCAGGGAACCAACCTCAGTAAATCCACTGCATATCACCCCAAACTGATGGTCAGACTGAGAACCTCAATAGAACCTTGGAACAGTACTTAAGGTGTATGTGCGGGGAGAAACCTCATACTTGGGTTCAGGCCATACCCTGGGCAGAATGGTGGTATAATTCATCTCATCATTCTGCTATACAGATGACACCCTTCCAAGCTTTATATGGTTATCCCCCACCATCTGTTATTCCCTATCTACTTGGCTTGTCATATGTAGCTGCTGTTGACCAGCAATTGAGAAGTAGGGACACATTGCTAGCCACTCTTAGGAGGAACTTGCAGGTGGCTCAATCCAGGATTAGGGGTCGTCAACGGGCCGGCCCGGCCCATTCATTGCGGGCTTGGGCCGGGCCGGGCCGGGCCTTGCTAAATTTTTTAATAATGGGGAGCCGGACCGGGCCGGGCTTTATTAAAAATCGAAGGATCCAAGCCCGTCCATATAAAGCGGGCCTTGCGGGCTTTTCCGGGCCGGGCCTTGCGGGCTTTATTTATAAATAAATATTTAAAGACACAAATATTTTTTTTTTTAATCAAGCTTTGGAAATTCATTGGATAATGATCAAATACAACCAAAGATAATAGATCTATATTGTACCCAAAAAAATCTATATTTATATATAGATACTAATTTATTGATAATTAAATTTTTAAAGACACTAATTTTTTATAAATTTATATTGATACATCATACACTCCAAAGAGCAACATATAGCAATTCAAAGAAAATGAGAAAACCGACCGTTGGATGTGATTATTACAATAAATTATACATGTGGTTAAAAATTTAGTCAATTTCACCGTGGTTTCGAACTCAATCGGATTAGTCAACCGTAGTCACTTGCATGTTTTCTTGGTTGACTGATGGCGTGATAACCGCAAAAATTGCTTATTTTTTTACATCACGTTTGTAAATATTTCATCGATGGATGTGAGTGGACATAAGATAAAAATTTCAATTTTAATTACAAATACATTGACCAATACCAATTTGCCTCTTAAAGTTGTATGACTTGTACATTGCATTTAAATTGTTGAGATTCATTCTAAAGCAAACATGCAGTGGAAAATGAATTTGAAAAAACCAACCGTTTGATGGAGAGACTGTAATATTTTATGGTGGTTGTAAAAAATCCAGCTAACTTGGTTTTCGTTTCGAATTCGATCAACTAGGTCAAACCTAGTTACTCTTATAAACCTATATTTATATATCACACACTCCAAAGAGCAACCTCTATCAATTCAAAGAAAATGGGAAAACCGACCGTTGGATGTGATTATTATAATAAATTATGAGTGTGGTTAAAAATTTAGTCAATTTCACCATAGTTTCAAACCCGATCGGATTGGTCAACCGTAGTCGCTTGTATGTTTTCTTGATTGACCGATGGCTTGATAACCGCAAAACATGCTTATTTTTTCACATCATATCTGTAAATATCCTATCGATGGATGTACGTGTACATAAGATAAAAATTTCAATTTTATTACAAAGACGTTGCTCTATATCAATTTGTCACCTAAAGTTATATGACTTGTACACTGCATTTAAAACTATTGATGTCCATTCTAAAGCAACCATGAAGTGGAAGATGAATTTGGAGAAACCAACCGTTCGATGGAGAGATTGTAATGTTTTATAGTGGCTGTAAAAAATCCAGCCAATTTAGTTCTCGTTTCGAATTCGATCAACTAGGTCAAACTTAGTTACTATTATAAACCTATATTTATATATCATACACTCCAAAGAGCAACCTCTATCAATTCAAAGAAAATGGGAAAACCGACCGTTGGATTTGATTATTACAATAAATTAGGAGTGTGGTCAAAAATTTAGTCAATTTCACCATAGTTTTAAACCCGATCGGATTGGTCAACCGTAGTCGCTTGTATGCTTTCTTGATTGACGGTGGCGTGATGACCGCAAAACTTGCTTATTTTTTTACATCACGTTTGTAAATATTTCATTGATAGATGTGCATGGATATAAGATAAAAATTTCAATTTTAATTACAAATACATTGACCTATACCAACTTGCCTCTTAAAGTTGTATGACTTATACATTACATTTAAATTGTTGAGGTTCATTCTAAAACAACCATGAAGTGAAAAATGAATTTGAAAAAACCAACCGTTTGATAGAGAGATTGTAATATTTTATGGTGGTTGTAAAAAATAAAGCCAATTTAGTTCTCGTTTCGAATTCGATCAACTAGGTCAAACCTAGTTACTCTTATAAACCTATATTTATATATCACACACTCCAAATAGCAACCTCTATCAATTCAAAGAAAATGGGAAAAACGACCGTTGGATGTGATTATTATAATAAATTATGAGTGTGCTTAAAAATTTAGTCAATTTCACCATAGTTTCAAACCCGATCGGATTAGTCAACCGTAGTCGCTTGTATGTTTTCTTGATTGACCGATGGCTTGATAACCGTAAAACATGCTTATTTTTTCACATCATATCTGTAAATATCCTATCGATGGATGTACGTGTACATAAGATAAAAATTTCAATTTTATTACAAAGATGTTGCCCTATATCAATTTGTCACCTAAAGTTATATGACTTGTACATTGCATTTAAAACTATTGATGTCCATTCTAAAGCAACCATGAAGTGGAAGATGAATTTGGAGAAACCAACCGTTCGATGGAGAGATTGTAATGTTTTATAGTGGCTGTAAAAAATCCAATCAATTTAGTTCTCGTTTCGAATTCGATCAACTAGGTCAAACTTAGTTACTATTATAAACCTATATTTATATATCATACACTCCAAAGTGCAACCTCTATAAATTCAAATAAAATGAAAAAACCGACCGTTGGATGTGATTATTACAACAAATTATGAGTGTGGTAAAAAAATTAGCTAATTTCATCATATTTTCAAATCCGATCTAATTGATCAACCGTTGTCACTTGTTTTTTAGAATATATATGTACATATTTACTAAAAAAATATGAGAATTTCCACACACACACATATATATATATAAATATAAACACACACATACACACATCTATATATATATATATATATATATCTCTCTCTCTATATATATATATATATAAGCACACACACATATCTATTATATATATATATATGTATATATATATATATATATATATATATATGTATATATAAACATACACACATACACATATATATTAATATATATATCTATATATATATATATATATATTCACAAACACACACAAATATATATAATATATAAAAAATAGTTTACGGGCTTTTACGGGCCGGGCCTAGGCGGGCTTTTACGGGCCGGGTCTAGCGGGCTTTTGACGGGCCGGGCCTGGTTTTTCCGGGCTTTTTAGCGGGCCTCCATCGACTCACCGAGGCGGGCTTTTGCGGGCTTTTTGACGGGTCGGGCCGGGCTTTTGACCCTCCGGGTAGGCGGGCCTCCATTGACCCACTTGATCCGCGGGCTTTTTGATGAGGCCTATCCAGGATGAAAGGATTTTATGATAAAAATACACTGAAAGAGAATTTAGGAGTGGGGATTGGGTGTATTTGAAGCTGCAACCATATAAACAACACTCCGTGCATAAAGGTGAGTTCCACAAACTATCTAAGCGTTACTATGGCCCCTTCCAAGTAATGGAGAGAGTGGGAAAAGTGGCTTACAGGCTGTAGCTACCTGTTACTGCAAAGATTCATAATGTGTTTCGTGTCTCACTGCTCAAAAAGAAATTGGGAGACACAATCACTGCACAGCCCCACCTACCCGATATTATTGATCTAGAGAATTCAAGGTGGGAACCTTTTACAGTACTTGACAGAAGGATCTTCAAGAAAAGAGGAGGAGTTTTTGCCCAATGGTTAGTACAGTGGCTGGGAACAACACCAGATGAAGCCACATGGGAAGATGCTGAAACAATCACATCGAGGTACCCTAGCTTCAACCCTACAGTTGAAATTTCAAGAAAGCTACTTTTAAAGGGCAATAGTCTCCTGGCATAGATGAACTTGAGGACAAGTTCTGTTTGAAGGGTGGAGTAATGTTATGAAAATAATCACAGCAGCCTATGTTGACTGAGAATAGTCTCCTTTATTTTCTATTTCAATTTAGCTATACGCACCATTTCGTTCGTCCTCGTAATGGAATCTAATAGCTGCTTTCACATTAGGATATTAACCAATGTTGAGGTGGCACGTGTCTCACATGACCTCGCTCTAGCTATATAATTCTACTTTCCCTTGTAGAAGTATCGTCAATCAATATAATTGCAGTTTCTATTTTCCTCTTCTTCTCTCTGGAATTCTATTCTTATCTGCTGCGTCCAGCAGTTAGGGTTAGTCCCCTAACATTGAGCAATCAGAATTAAAAAAAATGAGAGTTAGGTTAGGATCTTGTCATCTTGATGCTAAACAATTGGAACAAATGAAGAATGGTGCGGAACAATGTACCAATAAACACTAAACAAAGAGTCTGACAAAAAAAAAAAAAAAAACTAATGGCTTCAAGGTCTTTGGACTACATGTGCACTATGGATCAAAATAAGGTACTGATTAACGCGTAAGCTGGAATCAATTTGTGTAATCTACTTTCACGTTGCTCTCAGGTTGGGCTACCAATCCAGAACACCAAACCGGACCAATTGATTTGGAAACTTCGCGGATTTGTTTGGATTGCATCCTCGGTCTTTCAATAGAATTTATTTTTGCGTACTGCCACTGTTTGGATTACAGATATACACTCTTGTAGCCTTCAAATTATTACTCCCTTAACTCTCCATCTTCCATATTCCTACAATTTCTCTCTTTTTTTTTTTTGTGTGTTCGATCTCTCTTTCTTGTGGATTTTCCAGTTTCTTCTTTGCGTTTATTCTTTTGTTGCATTCTTGCCTAGACCGTGTTTGTTTTCTTTTGGTTGTTTCCAATGGCCTTGGAATCCCCAACGGCCTCTGCATCACTTTCTACATCAGTTGAATCATCGGCTCCTCGGTGGAAGTATGAGGTGTTTTTGAGTTTCATGGGTGAAGACACTAGGCGGGGTTTTACTTCTTACTTATATAATGAATTGCAAAAAGAGAAATCAACACATTCATGGATACCTTGGATAGAGGAGAGATCCTAGAGGCCATTCAAGAATCAAGATTTGCAATCGTTGTTCTCTCGGAAAATTATGCTTCTTCCCGTTGGTGTTTGGAGGAACTCACACAGATTATGCAGTGCATGGAAAATAAGGAAACAGTTCTGCCAGTTTTCTATCATGTGGATCCCTCTCATGTGCGACATCAAGGGGGAGTTTTGAAGATGCCTTCGTTGTACATGAAGAGCGGTTTAAAGATCAAAAAGAGAGGCTGATGAATTGGAGAGACGTCTTGAACAAAATCGGCAGCATCTTTGGCTGGAAATGTGGGAGTTCTGAGTAAGTGATGAGACTTTCTTAACAAGAGTTGGGTACTTCAGTTAATTTGGGTTTAATAGCATGAGAATCATTTGACTCTTCTTATTCATTAATTACAAGTCAGAAGGACACCTTGTCCAACAAATCGCGGAGTTTGTCTGCAGCAGATCTATTGAGTCGACGGAAGATATTGAAACAAAACAAGCAATGAATGGAACTTGTAAGTTACCAATTAACCGGTTAATGTTAAAACTTCCTCTTCCATTATTCACTTATGTCACGCCCTGAATTTTAGAATAAAATTTAAAATCCGAAACATAAAATTACTACAAACTCAAAATATTCATCCTGAAAATTTCGTTTCTTAATATCCTCACCACACGAAATAAAATCAAAACCGAATTTAGTCTCGGTTAATTATTACAACTCAAATCAAAATGAACTGTAAAGCTCTAAATGAGCATACACACCTCACAACTAAATAAAATAACAAAACTGCTGTAACACCTAAGCAGCTCGGTCACCTCCCTGGTTATCCTGACCTGCAGGAATATCCGCTACACCATTTGAATAGTGTACCGGGATTGCAATAACACAAAACCCGGTAAGCTTATGAAAGCTCGTATGAGTAAAAGGAAAGAACTATAGTTTAATTTAATTCATAATTATTCCCACACACAACAACACTCAACAATTTCCACATCCGCAAGTACTAACAATCTCAATCAACACCAATTCAATATATCAAGACAAACCCCAACTCACATATTTCTTCACAACTCTCAACATCGTATTTATAAAAATACGGTACTTGACAGACTAGAGCTCTAACTGAATCGTAGCCCGTCACCTGGCCTAGGTTATGGCATCCGACATATTTATCATTATCGTATTTCATCAATATGTATATCTATATACATATTTAGAACGTCCGATAATTCCACATACTCAACCAATCGTATCTCATCATTCACCCAGGATTAGAGCGTCCGATTACCCCACATCGGTCACTACGTCGACCCTAAACCCATAAATGAGCACAACATATAATATCACATACTGAAATCAATCCAACCAAGATACACCATATTATTATGGAATTACACAATTGAAATATAATCAATTCATCAATTCAACTCAATCATATCATCACTCAACAATCCACTCATCAATAAATATTTTCCACGTAAATATATATATACGTAATCATCTACTCAGGAATGACCACTAATACCATCTATAGTTCACACAAGAAAATAATGAAATTCATTTGTATAATTAAAAATTCATTTTACTTACCTATGGACCGTGGTGATTCAAGTCCATGAAATTTTAAAACAAATATTTAATCCGCAAATATTTTTCACACAATTACCAAAAAATATTAAATTTAAAACGTTCGGTTCGTAATATGAACCACGTGAGTTTTACTCACCTCGATATTCCCGATGCGTCTTCAATACAATATAATTAACGCCGAAATGCGAATGGCTTGGTTACGTTAAAATGCAATGCATACTAACCAAACCATGAGAGATGTTGATGGCTTGAGAACAAATGATGGCACTGACTTCCTTGGGTTCGATCCCCTTCACCTTCAATGACGACTTGTTTTCGTGTGTGTAGCTAGGTAGTGGACGCTCTCGCTACGCTTACCTGGTTATTTACTAATTTGAGGTAAGGTCGTGTAGTGGGTCTACGGGACCGGCCATCAGGTATTACTTGGCGCCTTATGTATTTGTACTTCATGCATTGGTAGTTGAGTTTCATGCATTGGTAGTTGAGTCTAAAAAATATTTAAGTTTATCGTTCCTCAAAATTGGTTTAAGTACATTTTCATACTGGGTACCCAAAATTATTATTTATGCGTCAGTTTTCAAACCCAACCGGGGTGAAGTCCCTACTGAGCAGCAAGGAGAAAGGCTCACCCTTACAACAGTGTGGTTGCATGTACTGTGCACTGATAACGAGATTGGACCGGACGGAGCTGGCTGTCGTGGAAACTAGTTCGTTTAATCGTCGTAACGGAAACCAGTTTTCGGGTTTATCTCGACTGTTACTTCTTTGAAAATTGTTTCCCAAAACTTGTTGAAAGTTAGTCTTGTATTGAAATGTTGCTAAACTCTTATTTCTTGATGTTTTTTCGAGAAATTCGTCATATCAAGTTCTGGACGAACAAGTTTAATTTAATAGTTTGAAGCATTTCACCTCAAAAGTTTTTATAAGTTTTCGCTGTGTCTTACAGAAAAATTTGTTAAACAAAATACCTTGCGGGTTTGTAGGATGTGAATCGAGCATTTGGTTTATGTTTTAGAGGCTCGCGGCACTGTGACGTACTCAAACTGGTAAGGTGCAGTTTGAGGCGTTACAATACGTTCCTTATTGCTCCGTTTCTTAATCACACCATAATCACCTTCTTTTTGTAGCGCCATTATAATTGATTAGCTTTTAGTTATGCAATATTGTCTTTAATACCTACAGAGTCAATCAAATCTCGACATTATTTACTCCAATAAATAGTTATTGTCGTTGTTTCCTTGCCTTCTAATTTCTTCTCCAAAAATTAAAATCTCATAAAAATGAAATTTTATTGAGATACCAACGATAAAAACACTATAATTTCCTTATCTGTCGGCTAAGAGTTTACTGGCCAATTTCCCAAAAATAAGTACAAACAACCATGCAAGGGTTGCGTGCCCGTTGCAGCAACGTTGGAAGGAAGATGGCTTGGTGGAGGTGCAAGTGATGTTGGCTGCTAGGGAGAAGAACAGCCATAGCAGGGGGCGGGGTGTAACATCCCAAACCTAAATTTACCAGTTTACGAGTCTTTCGATGGGTAAACGATATTTACATTTACTTTTTGGCTCCATTTCGACATTTTAGGGGGCCCTAAAAGTTGACTTTTTGTTTGGGTCAAAATTTGAGAAAATATGCTTTATAAAAGTTGTAGAGGACCTTAAACCGAGCGGGTGCATATGTGGTACGTAAAAATCAGAGTTTCATCTGACAACGGATTTTGACGTATAAGATGTTGTTGGGAAGCTTTCTTCCTTCTCTCCATTTATGGGTTCGTTTGGTAGCTTAATATGAACTGTGGAAGGTGTAGCAACGAGAAGAAGAGGATGGTCACTGTAGCAAATTGAGGTCTTCGCCGGTTTCTTTCGATTCTGGTCACCCCAGACGATCAAGTTAGGTTCTTTGGAAGCACCTTGGGACATAGATGATGCTCCCCAAGTATTTTATAGTGATTTGACGCGAGAAGGATGAATTGAAGATTTGAAATTCTGGGTTACTATTCACAATTCGGGTTCAAACTTCTCCTTAATTGTTGAGGTACTTCTAGTCGTTTTATGGATTTGTTGTAGTTGTGAAAGATGCTTAGAATGTTGAGATGATGTTGTGGATGAAATTTGGTGGCCATCGGAAGGGGTGGCCAGCGGCGCGTGGGGCCCACGCGCTGCCACTGTAGATGGCGTGTGGAGGCGCATAGAGCAGGGTTTTTAATTCTTGTTTTTAGCCAATTAAATCCTATAAATATTGTAGAGCTTGTTTATGTGATTTTGATGGACATTGGAGAAGTTTTGTATCGATTGTGAATTTTTCTGAATTTTAGAATTTCAGTTAACGATTTACGAGAATCCGACAGCCGGATTTCTCTTGGTTCTGCCCTAGATCCTATAAATATTGTAGAGCTTGTTTATGTGATTTTGGTGGACATTGGAGAAGTTTTGTATCGATTGTGAATTTTTCTGAATTTTAGAATTTCAGTTAACGATTTACGAGAATCCGACAGCCGAATTTCTCTTGGTTCTGCCCTAGAACCTTTAAATTAATGAATTGGTGTTAATGGTAAGTTTGAGTTAAATTGGAGAAGAAATGAAAATGTTGATTTATGAGAATAGGACATTGGAATTGTATATAAATTCCGGATTGTTATTCACGAATTATAATTGTATACATGGCGACGTGCCGAGCTACTGCTCGACGTAAGAAACCGGTAGCGTGGTCGCCTAAATAGTACTGTGAGTGGACATTTATTTTAATTAAATGTGTATGCAGTATATTATTATTTTCCGATTGAGGTTTATTATTTGAATTATTGAGTATTATGATTTTATGAGCTTGATTTCTTAAGATTTATTATGCTCTATGAGTTACGGGATTTTTAGTGGATTTCCTTCCCGAAAGCTTTCAATAGATTTTTTTCAAGCTATTTATTTATGAGTTATTGAGTTGGGAAACGATTTTTCGGGAAGTGATTGATTAAGAAAATATTATGAGAATTATTGATTTCAAATATCAGTTTATATGATGATATACGAGTACAAAGGATTTAGCAAATATTTGAGCATGGTTGAATTATCGAGATTTATTGAGTTTTGAGCTCCGCACTTATCAGCCTTGAAGTTAGATTGAGATTTTTTTTCCGAAAGCATTTATTGATTTACAGAGTATTTGATTTATGCTTTCGAGGATTTAGTTAGATATTGAGGTTTGAGTTTGCGAGATAATCCTGAATTATGCTTTCGGTGAATTATTAATGATTTATTGAAGTAATATCGAGTTTCTTTCCGAAAGCAAGTAATTGAGAGGTTGTTTACAGTTTATTGAGGTTATCTTCGGCGCATGGGTACATTACCTAGTCGGCAGTCCCTTCTAGGTAATAGTCTGGTCAGCAGTCCCTTCCAAACTACATCTCGATTGGCAGCCCCTTCTGGTGAGTCATCTGGTTGATAGTCCCTTCCAGGTGATATGAGGTAGTTAGTCGGCAGTCCCTTCTAACTACCCGTGGTTAGTTGGCAGTCCCTTCTACTCACCACCTCCTAATCCGGTTGGCAGTCCTTTCCGATGCATCATCTGGGTGACAGTTCCCCCCTGATGGCATGAGATGACTAAACAACAGTCCTTTCTAGCCATCAAACGAGCCTCTGGAAAATGATTTTTTTTTTTTTATAAGGATGAGATTTTTAAGAGATTGCAAGATGTTCTATTTTTACGTGATTAAGATTGCTGTAAAGATGATGATTAAAAGTATTTTCAAGATTGTTATTGCATGCGAGGTTTTAGAGAATAACTTGGAAAAACATTACGTTTTACTTATTCATTCAAAATTACTTATTTTTCGTCCACTCACTCTAATGGTTTTTAAATGCTTTTTCCCTGGGCCTTTCGGTTTCAAATGCCCAGTTTGCAGGTTAGATTAGCGTGAGGTCGAGCGTACATGGGGTTGAGGCATAGCTGTCATAGCTTCCGCATTATAAAAGTATCGGATTTTTATCTTATATTTTATCATCTTGTACGCCTGTACATTAGATTGCTCCGATAACCCATGATATTAATATTCTTAAGTTCAAAATTGTTTGTGAAATTGGGGGGTTTGTGATTTAGGGAGCATGGTGGCTCCAGAAGATTAAAGGTGGATTATTTTAGAAGTGTAAATGTCTTTCTACAGGTTTTTTGGTAGTCCACTTTTGGAGGGAGATCTGTCAAAATTTTGGTAGAATTTCTTCTAAGGTAGGCCCCGCATGGCCACTTTGGATTTCAAGGTGAAATCCGGGGCGGGTCCTGTCACGGGGCAACAAGTCAAAGACAACAAACCCATCTTACTCCTTCTTCCTCTACCTTTCCTGACATCTCTCTTTCTTCGGAGACGGGGAAAGAGAAGATGTAGAATGTTTGCTTCCTGTTTTGGCTAATATGTTGTGTGGCATACTCTGGGAGGGAGGAATGTTGTTAAATACCACAGTTGCGTGCATTGGCGATGCTACATTTTTTATTGTTGGAGTTGTGTATTTAGTTGAAACAGTTCTTTTAGTTTATGTTTGTTTCTTTTTTCAATTTCTGAATAAGTGAGCAATGAGTTCTAAAATGGAGATTACTTGCTAGAGTTATATACCCTTTTAATTGTTGCGGGGACTTAAGTCCTGGTGTATTTTTTTCTTTTTCCCGACAGTGGCTTAGTGACACCGTGTGAATATATAAACATTCATTTAAAAAAAAAAGAGCTTCAGACCACAAATAATAATGCCAGGAATTTTGAAGATATAATTCTTCGGCTTGATGTCCGTTTGATAATTAATTGAAAATGCTGCATCGTGAAAAATGTAAAGTTCTACATTGCGGGGTCCTTTCTAGGTTGCATCTACCAAGCTTCCCCAGTCGCCATAGTCGGTGTCTTCTTCAGGTCTAGAATATAATATATCCAACGAGTGGGTAGTTGAGCAATCAGAGTCAGGTTACATTATCAAAAAGAAAAAAACTTGGGATCTTGTCATCTTGATGCTAAACAATTGGAACAAATGAAGGATGGTGCGGAACAATGTACCAATAAACACTAAACAAAGAGTCTGTCAAAAAACAAAACACTAAATAAAGTCAATGGCTTCAAGGTCTTTTGACTGCATGTGCACTGTGGATCAAGACAATTTGTCTAATCTACTTTCATGTGCACTGTGGACCAATTCATTTGTAAACTTGGCGGATTTGTTTGGATTGCATCCTCGGTCTTTCAATAGAATTTATTTTAGCGTACTACCACTGTTTGGATTACATATACACTCTTGTAGCCTTCAAATTATCACTCCCTCAACTCTCCCTCTTCCATATTCCTACAATTTCTCTTGTTTCTGTGATCGATCTCTCTTTTCTTGTGGATTTTCCGGTTTCTTCTTTTGTTGCATTCTTGCCTAGACTTTGTTTGTTTTCCTTTGGTTGTTTCCAATGGCCTTGAAGATCCCAGCGGCCTCTGCATCACTCTCTTCATCGGCTGAATCATCGGCCCCTCGGTTGAAGTATGAGGTCTTTTTGAGTTTCAAGGTTGAAGACACTGGCCGGGGTTTTACTTCTTTCTTATATAATGAATTGCAAAACAGAGGAATCATGACATTCATGCAGAGCTCCGAAGAAATTTTGCGTAAAGGAGACTTGCATCATCAAAGATTCCAGACAATTCAAGAATCAAGATTTGCAATCGTTGTTCTCTCGGAAAAATATGCTTCTTCCCGTCGGTGTTTGAATGAACTCGCACAGATTATTCAGTGCATGGAAATTAAGGAAACAATTCTGCCAGTTTACTATCATGTGGATCCCTCTGATGTGCGTTTTCAAAAGGGGAAATATGAAATTGCCTTCTCTAAACTTGAGGAGAAGTTTAAAGATCAAGTACAAAGGCTGATGACTTGGAGAGACGCTTTGAACAAAATCAGCGGCATCTCTGGCTGGGACATAAGGGGTTATGAGTAAGCATGATGAGACTTTCTTAACGAGAGTTAGGTACACTAGTTAATTTGCACTAGAATGATTTGACCCTTCTTCATTACAGGTCAGAAAGACAACTTGTCAAACAAATCGTGGAATTTGTCTGCAGCAAACCTATTGAAATTGAGTCGACGGAAGCTATTGAAACAAAACAAGCGATGGATGGAACTTGTAAGTTACTAATCGGTTAATTTTAATACTCTCTTCCATTATTCTTTTAGTTGTGCGGTTTTAAATTCACTGTAGTTTCTGCGCTGCCTTCTTTTTCATTGGTTAATTTCTTAGTTGTTCTATCTATAGACCTTGTATGTTTTCCGTTTTAGTTGTTTCAAATGGCCTTGCTCAACCTAAAAGACGACCTGTACATCACTTCCTTGAGCTAAAATCAGCTCCTCGGTGGAAGTATGATGTGTTTATAAATTTCAGGGGTGAGGACACTCGTAAGGGTTTTCTGTCCCATTTACAAGATGAATTGCAAAATACAGCAAACCTGAACATAGTAAAGGATGAAGGACCACTTGCAAAAGGGCGGAATATATCTTCGTATCTCCTAAACGCCATAGAAGAGTCAAAGTTTGCCATCGTTGTTCTTTCGCCAAACTTTGCTTCTTCATCATGGTGCTTGGAGGAACTTACAAAGATTTTTGACTGCATGGGAAAGCAGAATAGAATTCTGCCAGTCTTATCATGTGAATCCCTCTGATGTGCGACGTCAAAAGGGGAGTTTTGCGGCAGCCTTCAGTGAACAAGAACAAAGATTTCAGCATCAGGAAGAGAAGGTCAGGCGGTGGAGATATGTTTTAAAAATGGTGGCCAATATCTATGGCTTCATGTCAAGCGATTACAAGTATGATGAAACTATTTTAACAAGAGAGTTGAGCAACTCTAACAGCTTACTCATATTTTGATTTTTATATATTTTAAAGAAAAATGAGCCTCTTTTGCTCCATTAGATTCTCTATAACTATCCTCATTTTAAGAATAGTGAGAAAAGAGAAAATAAAATTCTCTAAATTTATAGCAATCGCTAAAATTTTAAGAAATAATTATAGAGATTTTAGATATTATTGTAAAATAGAAAGTCTGTTGGAATTATAGAAGAAAAATTACTTAAAATTTTGACTTTTATTTCTCTATAATACAAAAATATATTATAGAGAAGTTGTTGGAGTTGCTAAACATTACTTTTGGGTTTATCCTTATTTGATCATTCTTCCTTAAATAGGTATGATGGGGAACTTATTAAAGACGTTGTGAAAGCTGTGTGCAGTAGACTAGTTCAATTTACAAAGGCGACAGAAGATTCTGAAGCAATAGGAGATGCCAAGGACCGAACTTGTAAGTTGCTCTCTCTCTCTCTCTCTCTCATTTTGGTTATTTTAGAGATACAGAGCTCCTAGATAAGGCTATATATGGACTCTCAAAACTTACCAACCTCTACTACTCTATTACAAAACTCTTTTAACTGTTACATACTTACAACTGGGTCCAAATCTTCTGTCCCTAAAACTCTGTCTCATTCCCTGTTCTCCTATAAAGATTTGACATCTGGACACTAACTTGACAATAGTTAAAGCCGGTATTCCTATCGTTTCTGAAAACAAAAAGGATGGCATCTACTTCTCTTCTTGTTCATCCATTTTTTATTACAGATTGATTCTAGAAGAATCAATGGAAAAACCCAAAAAAACCAGGTCCAAGTCAAAGCATTTTTAGCATCCAAAACCTAGAAACTTTGTCTTTAAAACATGAACCAACCTTCTTAAACAAAAACTATCAGCACCAATTGCAGATTCCAAATCCTTGAGGTATGTAAAGATACATATAAGCTAGAATAGATTCCTCAAAATCCAATTATAATTAATACCTAGATAGGGGAAATGGAAGAACCCGATGGATCGAGGGCACAATTCAAGGATGTATTTTTAGTTCCAACCAAATGAATTAAATCAAACCCAAGTACCAGAAAAATTAATTGAATGTTTCTCAAAAATCTCCAAGCAAGGGACTTCAAAACTGGCCGAAGGGTTGAACACTTGATCCCCTTGCTTTGATTCTGTTTAATACAAAATAAAATTGTAAGAGTATTTGGTCTGGAACTTGAAAGAGTTAAAACAACAGAGGCTTGGAGAGTCAACGAAATGGAACTAATGGTGTCAAAGTGCTGTCAAAGAAATAGCCAGGTGTCAAGTTTAATAGCCAAATGTCAAATTTTTATAGGGGAACAGGAAGAGAGGCAGAGTTTTGGGGACAGAACTATCATCTTTAATTATATCGGCTTCACCTAGGATAGTCATTGTTAATTATGACATTCTAGAACTACTATTACTATGCCTTCCGACATCCTCAACTGTGATAACCTACACTACTAGTCTACTACAAATTTGATAAAAAGCCACATACCCTTGAATGTGCCTTTGACCCCCAATACCCACGATTAACTGTTGCTATGGGGTAAAGCAAGCCACAATTTTAGAGGTGTTGTGTTTTTGGCTCGTTGATACAATCTGAACAATAAGGATGCAGAATTCAAATCCAAGTTTAGAAAGGAAAGAGGTTTGCGCGCAGCTTTTCTATAAGTTCTAGAAAAGTTAGTCTTTCAAGTTCTATTAGGATTTGTATTAAAGGCTTAGTCTATTAGGATTAAGAATCCTAATCCTATGTTGTATCAGCAGCCTCTATGTCTTATAAATAGGAGCTGCAGTGGGTTTTCTGAAAAAAGAAGACAGAGAGTGCAAAAAACTAAGAGTCAATGTGATAGAGAGATAAGAACTAGTCAGGAAGGTTTGAGAGATCTGCAATAAGTACTTGCAAACACCTAAATTCTTCATAGTGCTAGTGAATCTCTCAAGAGAGATCACGAAGTGGACGTAGGCTAAAGTTTTGGCTGAACCACTCTAAAATCTGCTGTGTTGTTCTGTTTTCAGTTCATCTATTATTCTGACTTTGTTTAGGTAGTAAAACACAACGATCCTAAGGGGGGCTTACACAATAAGTGGTATCAGAGTTTAGGCTCAAGGTGTTTTGCGATGGTGAACGACAAAGTCATTGTCGAAGCAGGAGATGTAAAACCGTCCATTAAGCCCTTTAATGGCAAGGACAACTTCACGCTTTGGCAAAGGAAGATGAAGAACGTTCTAGTTCAGCAAGAGGTTGATGAGGCAATTGGAGATAAGCCTACAACAATGACTGAAGCAGATTATATGAAGAAGAATAAGAAAGCAAAGAGCTCCATTGAGCTGCATCTTGCTGATAATGTCTTGCTTCATATTGGTGAGAATATGACTGCAATGAAGCATTAGAGAAGCTTGAAAGCGTCTACAAGGGTAAAACTATCAGCAGCAAGCTGCTCTTGAAGGAACAGCTCTTTGGCCTCAAGATGGAGGAAGGAGATGATCTTAATGATCACATATGCAATTTCAGAGTTGCATATCAAACTTGGAGAAGGTTGGAGCGAAGATGGATGATGAAGACACTGCTGTAATGTTACTACATTCGCTTCCACCATCATTCAAGCACTTCAAAACCACCATGATATTCAAAGATACTATCACACTTTCTAAAGTGTGTGAGAACTTGAAATCTTATGTCAAAATGGACAAAGAAGAAGAAAGTTCTCAAGCACGAAGACTTCATGTCAGAGGCAAGGAGAGAGGAAGGTCCAGGAATAGAGGTGGTGGATTTGAAGAAAGAGGCAGGTCTAAATCCGAGGGGAAAGGCAAAGAAAAGAAGAATGGTTGCTTCGAATGTGGTTCACTCGACCACTGGAAAAGGAATTGCAAACAATGGAAGGAGAAAAAGGCGCAGATGTTAGGAGAAAGCTCCAAGTCAGCCAATGTCGTTGCTGAAAATTATAGCGACGATGGAGAACTTATCGCAGTAACAACCAGCTCCGGTGCGCTTAAATATTGGACCTTGGATACAGCCTGCACATTTCATATATGTGCACACAGAGATTGATACGACACATATGAAGAGAGGAACACCGGGGAAGTGTTGATGGGAGATGATTCACCTTGTAGAATTATGGGAATTGGAACAGTAAAGATCAAGATGCATGATGGAATTGTCCGAACGCTGGGAAACGTCAGACATGTCCCAAAATTGAGCAGAAATTTGATTTCATTGAGTACTTTGGTATAAATCTGAACAAGGACAGCTCAAGGTAGGAAATGGACAAATGGTCTACATGAGGAGTGTGATGCAACCAGATAACATGAGTGGTTGGTGGAGCTGCAATTTGTACAGAGGAAGACAAGACTGAGCTTTGGCATAAACGGCTAGGGCACATGAGTCAGAGAGGGTTGCAAGAATTACAAAAAAAGGATCAACTAGAAGGTGTAATGAGCTGCAAACTTGAATTTTGCAAGTATTGCACACTCAGAAAGCAGACCAAGGTGACGTTTAATCTGGGCAGCAGTGAGAACAAATCCAAAGGAGTATTGGACTATATTCACACAGATGTTTGGGGGCCTACACCAACAAAATCAAAGGGTGGAACCAGATACTTTGTCTCTTTCATAGACGATTTTTCAAGGAAGGTTTGGGTATACTTTATGAAAACTAAAGACCAGGTTTTCACTAAGTTCAAGGAGTGGAAAGCTGAAGTTGAAAACCAAATAGGCAGAAAAATCAAGTGTTTGAGAAGCGACAATAGAGGTGAATATAGAGATAATCAGTTCTTACAGTTGTGCAATGATGCAGGCATCACAAGACACTTTATAGTTAAGAAGACTCCTCAATAAAACGGTGTTGCAGAAAGGATGAACAGAACTCTCATGGAGAGATAAAGAAGCATGAGACTTCATGCGGGGTGCCTGAAACTTTTTGGGCAGAAGTGGTTAATCATGCATGTTATTTGATTAATCGATCACCTTCTAGGGCTATTAACTTCAAGTGTGCAGAGGAGGTATGGTTTGGAAAGTCAGTTGATTATTCCAACTTGAGAGTGTTTGGTTGCTGTGCTTATGCACATATTCCCAGCGATGAAAGAACCAAACTGAAACCAAAGTCCCATGAGTGCTTGTTCATCGGCTTTGAGAAAGGGGTGAAAGGTTATAAGTTGTGGGATATAGTCAACGACAAAAAGGTGATCAGTAGGGATGTAATATTTGATGAGAAGATTGCCATTAAATGAGGAGGTTAATAGCAAGAAGGAGAAGATGATTGTTGTTGAGGAAGAAGCAATCAAGATTTCATTAGCTAAACCATCGAATGAAGATTCCCAAGTTTAGGTGGAGCAAATTGAGCAAGTAGGGAATGATCAAGGAGCTATTGAAGAAACAGAGCAGCAACAACAGTCACCAATTAGGGCTCAGGTGGAGCAATCCCCACAGAGGGGTCGAAATTCCCCTATCCCACAAGCAACTGAGTCATTTAAAAGAAGCATAGCACTTGACAAACCTAAGAGGAATCCAAGAAAAATACAAAGGTTTGGATTCGAACAGGAAGAAGATGTGAGTCATGCTCTAAGTATAAGTCAAGGAGATCCAACTACTTATCAAGATGCCATAGAAAGTGAAGAACGGGCAGGTTGGATTGGTGCTATGACGGAAGAGATGGAATCTTTGTATCAGAATTCCGTGTGGGAGTTGGTTCCTAAACCCAAAGAAAGAAAACTTGTTGGCTGCAAGTGGGTGTTTAGGAAGAAAGAAGGAATACATGATGCTGATGCCATAAAGTACAAAGCACGTTTGGTGGCAAAAGGGTATTCGTAGAAAGAGGGAGTGGATTATGACAAGATTTTCTCTCCGGTCGTCAAACACACTTCGATTCGGTTATTGTTGTCTATAGCAACTCAGTATGATATGGAGATTGAGCAGATGGATGTGAAAACTGCGTTTCTTCATGGGGACCTCGAAGAAGACATTATATGTCGCAGCCGGAGGGTTTTGTTGAAACAGGAAAAGAGGATCTGGTTTGTCGGTTAAAGAAGTCCCTATATGGACTTAAGCAATCACCAAGGCAGTGCAAGCGTTTCGACACATACATGCTGAAAATAGGCTACACAAGGTGTCTATATGACTGCTGCGTTTACTACCATATATTTGAAGATGGGGAAATTATTCTACTACTTTTGTATGTAGATGACATGCTAATTGCATGCAAGGATATGTCGAAAATTCAAGAGATTAAGAAGAAATTGGGAGCTGAATTCGACATGAATGATCTAGGAGTTGCACAAAAGATCCTTGGAATTGAAATAAGGCTGGATAGAAAAGCTGGTAAAATTTGGTTGTCACAAGAAAAGTACATTCTGAGGGTACTTGAACGCTTCAACATGGATGGAGCTAAGGTTGTTTTTATCCCATTAGCTGCACATTATCAATTAAGTGCAAAGCAAAGGCCATCAAGTCAAAAAGAGATTGATGCGATGAAGGATGTTCCATATGCAAGTGCAGTAGGGTGTCTCATGTATGCAATGATTTGCACAAGACCAGATTTAGCTCAAGCATTGAGCGTTGTCTCTAAGTACATGTCAAATCCGGGTAAGTCCCGTTGGGAAGCAGTGAAGTGGATTTTGAGGTATTTAAAAAGGACTAAGTAGCTTGGAATCATGTTTGAGAGAAAACAAGAAGTAGCATGGGTGGCTAGTTTTGTTGGCTTAGATTATGCAGGAGACTTAGATAGAAGGAGGTCCATAACAGGTTATGTTTTTACTTGTGGAGGAGGACCTGTGAGCTGGAAAGCAACTCTTCAAGCAGTCACAGCTCTATCTACTACTGAGGCGGAATATATGGCATTAACAAAAGCTTCAAAGGAAGCTATTTGGTTGAATGGGCTGGCAAGTGAATTTGGAATTCACCAAGAAGGCGTGGTAGTGAAGTGTGACAGTCAAAGTGCCATTCACTTGGCAAAGAATCAAGTGTTTCATGCAAGGACGAAACACATTGATGTTCGCTATCACATGATCAAAGATTGGGTAGAATCTGGAAATATCTTTGTGGAGAAGGTTCACACAAATGACAATGTTGTAGATTGTCTTACCAAGCCCGTTGCTGTAGAGAAGTTCAAGCATTGCTTGAACTTGCTAAGTGTCACAACATGTTGAGTTGTGGTGGAGCACCTCCTCACTTGAGGTGCGTTGAGGCAAGAAGAGTCTTGCCAAGGTGAAGGTTCTTGAAGGTTTGTTCGGGATTACTTCAAGAAGTTCAAGACATCCTGAAAGTTGCAGCAATCGTTTTGGTATCAACTCACCAAGGTGGAGATTGTTGTGTTTTTGGCTCGTTGATACAATCTAAAATTTAGGATGCAAAATTCAAATCCAAGTCTAGAAAGGAAAGAGGTTTGCGCGTAGCTTTTCTATAAGTTCTAGGAATATTAGGATTTGCATTAAAGGCTTAGTCTATTAGGATTAGGAATCCTAATCCCATGTTGTATTAGCAGCCTCTATGTCCTATAAATAGGAGCTGCAGTGGGTTTTCTGAAAAAAGAAGACAGAGAGTGCATAAAACTGAGAGTCAAGATGATAGAGAGATAAGAACTAGTCAGGAAGGTTTGAGGGATTTGTAATAAGTACTTGTAAACACCTAAATTCTTCATAGTGCTAGTGAATCTCTCAAGAGAGATCACAAAGTGGACGTAGGCTAAAGTTTTGGCTGAAACACTCTAAAATCTGTTGTGTTGTTTCTGTTTTCAGTTCATCTTAGGTAGTAAAACACAACGATCCTAAGGGGGTTTACACAATAAGAGGGTCAATGCCCTCTGGAGCGGTTGTTATGATAAAAAAGACATGCATGTTTTCTTTCGTGACTTGGTTTCAAATTCAAACATGTGGGACCCATTGTATTGAAGTGTCATAAGTATTTACGTGCAGGTAACTTTATTATTATAATTATCATATTCTTGTAGTCTCGTGTCTTCATTCATAAAAAAATTATAAAAAAAAAATATTGATGAGAAATGAATTATTAGATATTCCGTTTCAATTTCACTGAAATACAAACATTAACTTTCATACTAATTACAATACATCAGTACTTCTACTTCTACACATCCATGTCTCTTCTACTCCATATGAAAATCTTCTCAATGTTGTCAGTTTTTGTAATCACCAGAAGCAACAATCAAACATCAATTGGAATCCTCCTTATTATCTCTGATCATAGACAGGAATTTCAACTTAACCAACCATCAGAGGAAATACTAGATTAGATTACAATATGTACATGGCAAATTGACAAAGTTAGATCACAATACAATTAAAAATAAATAAAAAACCTTTAGCCCCGTCCTATCCTTACATATGTCGGTGAGAATCGAACTCAGGACCTTTACAATATTGGAATTATAATTTACCATCAGGTCACAGCTCACCGACACTTCTTTCTTTCTCTCTCTCATTTTTTTTTTCAAAGAGGGAAGCATATTATTTGGATCCTACAATCATGCAATTATGTTTGCAGAGAACCATACATGAATCCTTCAGTTGATATTAATAGATATAATTACTTGTAATTAGAAAATAGATTCAAACTTACCCGATAAGAATTTCAAACAAATCCTAGAGAAAGAGGGATTGAGGAGATGGTTCCATATACTTTGATGCGTCGGTGACTGATATGAACAACAACACTACTTATAGAAATCAAAGCTTAAGACATCAAATTAAGACAAGGATCTTGTAGCAGATCCAACATAACCCAGATATGAACAACACCACCACTTGTAGAAAAGAAAATAGAACATGAGCACATATAGATTTCAGTCTAAATGAGAAGTAAAACAAAATGACCCACCAGTCAAAAATACTGTTTTTCTGTTCAAAGATTTCATTGACTGCATGAAAAAATCTCCACAGATCTAGATGAAAGCCCAAGCTCCAGTTGCTAGCTGAGGAAATAACGTAAAGATAGAAATTTTTTAAGCTCTGAATTGCTTATTTTTTTATGGATCCTTGACCCATAGCACAGATTTTACTTAAAAACATTCTCACTTACCCCATCAATAAATTAAGATTCCCACTAACCGTAGTAAAATGACAATTTTAACCTTCAAAAAATGAGAGAATTACAAATCCACGTTCTCTTTCCTCTCTCTATCACTCTCTCCCCCCTCCACTCCGAGATCTATTCTCCGGCGAGGAAGGACGGTCGAACTCTGCCAACCGACGGCAGAGGGGTGGCCGTGACGGAGGAGATCATCGACAACGGAAGGAAGATGAAGGCGGATATGGTGGCCGTGTGGGAAGAGACATGGGTGCTTAGATCAATTCTCTCTCTCTCTCTCTCTCTCTCTCTCTCTCTCTCTCTCAGAGGGACCGGTGGCGCCGATTTTGAGGTGGTGATGCTTAGTCGATCGAGTCCCAGCCACCGCTTGAAGACGAGAGAGCAGGAGTCGTGGCTGGGCTTGGAGTCGAATCGTCGGGATCTCGCCAGTGAAATTTTCGGCATTCCTTCCACGAAATGCCTCTCTCTTCTCTCTCCCTCTCTCTCTGCAGAAGCCCGTTCCAGGAAAATCTCGATCTGCTTTTCTTCCGCCTCCGGATCAGAAACATGAAGAACCGGTCCGGGTCCTGTACTGTTGCGGCGGGACTTTCTTCATCTCGGTGGCTCCGGCGGCGTTCTCGTCGTCACTGCTGTTGGATCTTTATCAGGGTCAATTGAATAATATGGACTCAATTTGGAGGGTAATTAAATTTTATTAGGGGGTAATAGAGGTCTATCGGGGGTAATACACGTCTATAAGGTGGTAATAAATGTTTGATGTAATGTCCTTATTTTTTTCCTTAATTACAGTTTTATTTTTCTAATTTTACGGAGATTAGTTTCAATTACGGCGATAGAAAGTTCTATTGGGGGCAATAAACGTCTATTGGAGGACAATAGATGTTTTGAATTGATATAATCTCTTCGTTTTTTTTCCTTAACCAAAGTTTTATTTGTATAATTTTAAGAAGATGAGTTCCTATTCCGGCGACCAAAAGTTCTATTGGGGGGCGATAGACGTCTATTGGGAGGCAATACATGACTGATAGTCGTCTATTGGGGTACAATAGACTATTGGGACAATAGACATCTATTTGGGGGCAATAAAGGTTTATTGCCCACCTTTATTGCCCCTCTATTAGTAGGCAATCTATTGGGGGTAAAAAAACTTTGCGGTGAGATTTTTAGTAAATTCTGATGGGCGGCAGCCAGGTGACCGGATTCCGACGAAGTCTCCCATGGTTTCACTCTCTCTCTCTCTCTCTCTCTTTAAGTAACAAATGGGTAAAAGTAAAATGGTATTAAAAAAATAAAAATAAAACATAAAAAAAATCTTAATTGGGTATTAGGAAATACCTCTTTAGAGTGTGTTGGATAAGAGAGAATTTAAAAAACTTAATGATTAAGTGAGAAAAAAATCTCTAAAAATAGTGTAAATAAATAAAAACTCTTTTTTTAATCATGAAACAAAAAACTCTAAAAGGAAAGAGACAACCACTGAACTAGTGAGCTTCTCTGATTAGCAAACAAACTCAACAAAGTCGAGAAAGTTTACAGCTATATCTTTAGCTCTGCAATTTTTCTTCTTTTCAGAAAAAATCAAACAGAGAGAGAAACATGGGAAAAGATAAGGAGACAAAAAGAAAATGAAAGGCTACAAACGAGATCCATTTGCAGATCTGCAGGAGAACAGTAACGAAAAGTTAGGAATGCGAGCCGTGTCCAATTTCTTATTGTATTTGTCAAAGTAAGTCAGCTTTATGAAAATCGAAAGAAAAGAAAATGTTGAAAGTAGGCCATAAGAGCTTATAAAACCATAAACTATTATCAAGTTGAAAAAAAATACTATAAACTATTCCATATCCACAATTACGAACTGTTAGCGAAATGAATAGATCTTTCAAAAAAGTGAAATGAATAGATACCCAAATAGTGGAAATGACAAAAATTAAGCCCATCTCCACAATTTTTTTTTTTTTTTTGATGACTAGCCCATCTCCACGATTGTTTCTATCCGTGGCAAAACAAGTGTGGCCTTAGCTCAAATTTGTGGTGGTGTAGCTATATAAGAGATCAAATGTCATAAATCATTATTATAGAATTTAAGGGGGGTGTATTTAATTTAAATTTTAAAAGATTTTGTTTGAGTTTTTATAATCCATGGATTTACTTAATCCACATATTGTTTAAATTCTATATGAACTCTGATGGATTCTAATATATTGATTTACTAGTATTTGTTTAGATTTTACAAGTCCTTATGATGTTTTTGGTATGTTAATTTTTTTTCTTTAATATTTAAGCAATGGATGTATGGATCCAACTATAATGCTATATCAATGACAAAAAAAGTGTGGCAATCTATCATTATCTATGTTGTGTATAATGATATATGAACAATAAGAAAAACTAAGCAGCCAAAATATTACATAAAAAATAAAGTAGTAAACTAATGACATAATTTATTTCATATCTAATTTACAAAAGAAACATGTGTCTATGTATCATCTTAACAATATCATTGGAAGTGAGCTTAATTAGCTAGAAGGATTAAGGAATCTAGAGCTATAGTGATAAATAAAAAATAAAAATAAATTATTAGATGAGAGCAGAGGTAGATGATGATAGTAGGAAAATAGGTCTAAGGCAAAATGAATGAGTGTCACCTATTGAGGGCTGCTTCTTCATTTTTATTTTTATTTTTGTGAAGAGTTTCTTCATTTTTTCAGTGAGATAGAATCTATCAAAATCTCTTGGGAAGTAGTTGGATTGTTTTTTAGTTTTAATATGTATAAAAAGCACTATAAAATCCTCTAAAATCCAGCATTTAATGAAATCTTTAAAAATCCGTGTACGTTTGAATATCGGCATATTTGAGTGAATAATTTTAAGGGGAAATGATCATTTACCTAATTTTAGCTTAAAAATTGCCCACTTACCCAAACACTCTAAGAGATTATTTCCTAATGCCAAATTAAGTATTTTTTAATTCATTTTTATTTATTTATGGAACAATTTTGCCTTCTCCTTTTTTGTCATTTAGAGAAATAAGTCATTGGAGACCTTGCTTGACTCCGGTGGCGGACTCGGGAGACCGGTGACCGGACTCCGGCGATCGGTCACCAGAATCTGGAATGCGGCTACCGGACTGGTGACCGGATTCCGGCATCTAAATTTATTGCCCCCTAATAATACCGAGTAATCATATTATTGCCCCCCAATACTCATATTATTGTCTCCCAATAATCATATTATTGCCTCCAATAATCATGTTATTGTCCTCCAGTGAATTGGATAAACTCTCAAAACGAAAATGAATACACTACAGACACAATTGATCAATTTATATGCATATTATTGCCCCCTAATACTCATATTATTACCTCCCAATAATCTTATTATTACTCCCCAATAAACTTGCAACAAGACGATTACAACAGTTAAATATTAGTACAGGCAGTTACAAATCTACAAAATCTACCAAAATGGGTGCTTCGACATTTGGAACATAGTTTTCTTTCCCTTTTTCTTTCTTTCTGGGATTTCTGCCCTTATTTTACCAAAAAAAAAAAAAAATTAACGGCTACATTGTCATGAACTCTGCCTCTGAGAAAGAGAATGGCAGTGGAGCCCCGTGAACCTCAACATGATCGTGCCCCTAATGCCTCCAATTCCATGTCTTCCTCTCCAATTGCTTGTTGTCCTTGTTCCTTATCAGCGACAACGAAGCCGAGCACAGACAGCGGCGAGTTCCTAGCTAACAAAATCCAATCTGACTTGGACTTGGCCGAGTCGCTGAACGGAGTTATGGACGGACACCAAGCACAGCGATGCCGAGCAAAGAACTGCTGACCGGAAATTTCCGATCCATAATTCCAGATCTGTAGAGACCTGATCTCCGACGACGGCGACGGAGGGAAGCTTCCTCAGAGAGTAGGCAAAGAAGAACCGACGTCCCCACGGCGGTGGTCGCCGAGGACCGTGCATGCTCTCTGAATCCGGATTAGAGCCGTGTACTGGAAACCCAAAACCAGCCGGAAAACAGAGCTGAGATGGCCTAAAAGTTGTCGGGAAGGTTCCATCACCGTCATCAACTCGCCGGGCAACATGACTTCTGCAACGAAGTCTTCACCGCGTGAATCGGACTCCGGTGCTCTGACGCTCCAACGAGGAGGAGGGGAGAGAGCGGTGCTCCGACGAGAGAGAGACGAGTGCAGTTTGTTAATTAGAAAAGGACAAAACTGTTTAAATTGGATAAATGAGATTAAAAACTTTTTGATGAAGTAAGTGGATAATTTTCAGGTTAAAATTGGGTAAGTGATCACGACCTCTAATTTTAAATCTTAATTTAATACGTCAAGATTTTAAAAGACCGTTTAAAATCTTAATTAAATATCACTTTTAAAATACAAAATTTTTTTTATAGATTCTTAAATAGATACACCCTCGTAAGACTAACCTTATGACCTCCTAACTTCCATGACTCTTCACTTGCTAGCGTCATTTAAATCACTATTTAGGTTTACATTCCACCACTGTGAATATATATTTTTGTTGGCTACTTAACTGTTCAGGAGAATTTGTTTAAATTTTGGTGTATTACAATGGCCTTGACCACCACCCTAAAAACATCTGCATCTCTTACCAGCTCCCCAGCCTGAGCCAGCTCCTGGGTCGAAGAATGAAGTGTTTTCAGGTTTCAGGATGGAAGACACTCCCAGGGGTTTTGTACCCCATTCAGAACATGAATTGCAAAACGCAGGAGCGAGTAAAACATTCAAGGATGAAGACCAGCTTGAAGAAAGGGTAGCGCTCCCGTCTACATCTCTTCCGTCAACTGAACCCGCTCCTCAACCAGCTCTTGGGCAAAAGAATGATGAGTTTTTGGGTTTCAGGGGAGAAGACACTCATAGGGATTTTGTCACCCATTTAGATCATGAAATACAAAACACCAGAGTGACCAAAACATTCACCGATGAAGACCAGCTTGATAAAGGGATAGCTGAGCCCTCAACATCTCTGCCTTCATCAGCTGAACAAGCTCCACGGCCGAAGTATGATGTGTTTTTGAGTTTCAAGGGGGAAGACACTCGTAGGGGTTTTGTAGCCCATTTATATCATGAATTGCAAAACACTAGAGTGATTAAAACTTTCAAGGATGACGTACAACTACAAAAAGGGACGGTTATTTCTTCAAATCTACTAACGGCAATCAAAGAATCAAGGTTTGCGATTATTGTTTTGTCGGAGAACTATGCTTATTCTCAATGGTGTTTGAATGAACTTACAAAGATTTATCAATGCATGGAGGGCAAGGACACGATTCTCCCAATTTTCTATAATTTGGATCCCGCTGTTGTACGATATCAAAAGAAAGAGACAAGTTTTGGAAAAGCTTTCATTAAGCATGAAGCTAGACAAGACATTGAGAAGATGAACCAGTGGAGAGCTGCTTTAAAGGGAGTGGCTGGAATCTCTGGGTGGCATTCAAACAACTATCCGTAAGCATACATTACAAGACTTGCACTTTCGATTTATTATTTGGCTGAAGATTATTCTGACCCCTTCTTCCTTGTAGGACGGATATAGAACTAATTGAAGACATTGTGAAACATTTGTGGGAGAAAGTACTTGAAGCACCCACCGGAAATTTTGAAACATTTGAAGCGACAAGGCAAGCCATGGATGAGGTTATGAAGGTATTAAAAGATGATCAAGTCACTGTCCTTGGGGTGCATGGAGTGGGTGGCGTTGGAAAGACGACGATGGTCAAACATGTTGGTGAACAATCTAAGAAAGATGGGCTTTTTGATCATGTGATCATGGTTGTCGTATCCAAAAACCCTGACTTGGAAGAAATTCAAGGCACATTGGCAGAATCGCTGAGCTTGAAGGAGGGTATCATGAGAGGAAATAGGATGCTTATAATCTTGGATGACATTTGGGAGAATCTTGAACTCTCGAGCATTGGAATTCCCAGTCACCATGAGCTTCAAAGGCGCAATTCTAAAGTTATACTCACCACAAGGAAAAGCAATGTATGCCATTCTATGGGGTGCCATTCCCAGATCCCTCTCAATGTTCTATCAGAGGAAGATTCTTGGAAGTTGTTCATGGAGACGTCGGGGAAGTCTTTTCATGAATCTACCGTTTCCTATGATGAAGCGAGAAAGGTAGCTGGAGAATGCGGTGGTCTCCCAAAAGCAATAAAAGCAGCTGCAAGGTCACTTGGAGATAAATACTTGGACGAATGGAATGAAGCAGTTGCAACAGCATTTGGAGATGACTGCTTGGACGAATGGAATGAAACGGCTCAATCTGTCAACTCCGAAGCTGAGGAAGACGCATTTCATTCATTGGCATCTGATGATGCCAAGTCATGCTTCTTGCTATGCCGCCTATTCCCAGAAAATTATGATATCCCAATTGAAGAGTTGCTCAAGTATGGGATTGGAATAGGTTTTTTTCAATATGATACAATGCAAGAAGCCAGAGATAGAGCACATTCTGTGGTCAAGTACCTCAAAGCTTCTAGATTGCTTTTGGACGGTACAAAGAAGGGATGCATAAGGATGACTGATGACATTCGAAATCTGGCCATGTCCATTGCGTTGTCCGAAGAAGGTGATGGGTTTTTAGTAAAAGCTGGTTGTGAACTAGAGGAGTGGCCAGAGGCAGGATGGTGGCAAGGTATGCCACTACACCCCCTTATTTTTTTTGGTTATCTTTTATACGTGACTAACTTCTCCAGTCCTATTGTCGTTTTCATTGCTGAACCATTGCCCATTCACTGGGCAATTAGGATTACTTCTATATATTCTGCAGCTAGACTCTTCCCAGCGTTTAAAATTTAACTTGTACATCATATCAGTTACAGGATCCTATTTTCATACACTACCCATACTCACCAACTCCAATTGCTTTCCTACCATTTCTATCGTTTAATAAAAGTAAAATTTCCTACATTGATGGAGGGTAAAAAGCTTAGTTACCAAAAGGGATAAAAATAAGTAAAAGATTAAAGATCCAAATTACTATATGAGTCTTTGACATAGAACGGGTTGAACAGCTGAGGTCCGTAATTCTTTTAGTCATACAAGTTCTCTCCATTACTATTCATGAATAATGCTTTGCATATTTGTTTAGGTTTAATTAAATTTGGATAATTTAGCTACAATTAATTTTCATATTTCGATAGGATTTTGCTTAACAACTTCTATGCCATTTGTGGTTAACACTTTTGCAACCGCAGGATTTACTTCCTGGCTCCGCTACAGCTGGGATTGGCCAATAGATACTCATGAAGGCTACTCAACAATCTCACTCATGAAAAATAAGCTACATAAGCTTCCCGAATATTGGGTATGTTCAGAGCTCCAAATTTTATTGTTACAAAGTAATGCTGGTATATGTGACATCCCAGAAACCTTTTTGCAAAGTCCTAATGCGCTAAGGGTCTTTGATCTTAGCTTCACTAGTATTTCATCACTGCCTCCATCATTCAGTTTCCTAACCAACATCCAAGTTTTGAATTTGGATTTTTGCCATAAGTTAAGTAACATATCCGTTCTAGGAAAACTTAAGAAACTTGAGATTCTTAGTATGAGAGAACTTCCTCTTAAGAAATTTCCGAAACAAATAGGAGAATTGACCAGTCTAAGGAAGTTGGACGTCACTGGTAGATATCTTGAAACAATCCCATCTGAAGTGATATCGAGGTTGTATAGATTGGAAGAACTGCACATGAAATTTCAATTTGGGAAGTGGGGAAGTAAAATTGAGGATGCAGTTGAAGAAACCAATGCTGGCTTTGATGAGTTGACCGGCTTGTTGGATTTAAACATTTTGGAAGTCTACATATCTGATGCTGCATGCTTGCCTGAAAGTATTGAGTACTTCAAGCCGAATTGGGTAAAATTTGATATATGCATCAGCAGACACGTCCCTTACGTTCTGCTCCCTCAACATGATGGTCTTTCAAGAACCTTGACTCTTGACACAACAATCAATAGCTTACCGGATTGGTTTATCAGCGTTGTGGCAGAGAAAGTGGAGAAGCTTGAGTACACAAATTGCGAAGACTTGAATGATGTCGTTGGGGAATATGACCATGGCAGATTACTTGCACTGAAATATCTCTCTGTGAACGGGAACCGTAAGAACTTGAAAGAGATAATCAACACAATGACACGGGTTTCAAATAAACCAGTATTTGAGAACTTGGAAGAGTTGCATCTGTACTGCTTATATTCCCTCAAGGAGTTATGTGTTGGTGAGCTACCACCTGGGTCTCTACGCAAGCTCAAGTTCTTGAAAGTGCAAACTTGTCGTAGCTTGGTGAATGCACTTTTACAATCAACATTGTTGCAGAGACTACAAAATCTGGAAGAAATCATTTGCATAAATCTGGAAGGAATGAAATATGTATTTGGATCTGATGAAGGGCTTGATCCAGAAAAGATTTTCTTGAGGAAATTGAGGGAGATGAGATTGTCTGCTCTATACGAACTAGTAAGCATATGTGATGGTCCTGCTCCGTGTGCAATCTTCCAGAATCTTAAAGTTTTGGCAATTTGCAAGTGCAAGGAATTGAAAAATCTCTTCACAATAGATGTAGCTGAATGTCTTTTTCAGTTGGAAGACCTTTCCATAGAGCGCTGTCCTAGCTTGGACAGAGTCATTGAAGCTAGCTATAGCTTGAACAGCAAGATTAAACTTCCCACGTTGAAGAAGTTAGCTTTGATAGATCTTCCGGCGCTCACAAGGTTCTGCACTGAAAGTGGTACTATTGAAACTGAGTGCCCTTCATTGGAATACCTGTACGTGGAGAAGTGCCTCCAGTTTTCGTATTTTGCTTACCACTTCGACAACAAGAACCAAGTCCACTTCAATGATAAACAACATTTGAGTTCTTTAGTGAAAAGGTATGTCATAAATTTGAACTGTATTCTTTTCTATTCTTGGTTCCTTTTTTCTTCCTCTTTGTTCCAGCCATCTCAAATGCCTTTCCAGTCATTTTAGGATCGTCTATATCTAGTTAGAGAAGTACAGTGTAAACGTTGTTGAAACACCTCCTAAATTGGTGACTCAATTACTTCTTTTTCATTCCAAATTGACTTGTCAGGTGGGAGGAAGTGCATAATCGGCTATAAGAGAGCTGCTGCTACACTAGGAAAAAAAGAAGAAAAAAAAGAGATGTTCAATGGTCCCAGAACAAGATTCCTAAGTTAGCTTTTGAGTGTGCAGTATAAACTGTATGAATGCTATTATTATCTCTCCCTTGCATTGGCCTGCAATCTTGATGTTGGAGATTGCATGCATAAACTGTTAATTAGTAAAGAGGTTATTCAAAAAGGGATCGAACTGGGGTTTGACATAATCACGCACGACACTTCGAAAAAGAGGAGAGAACACTTGAAAAAGAAAAGTTCAAACTGCAGCATACAAGTTAAACCCGAAGAACCTTACTTTGTATCATGAAATTATTATTAATCTGGTCGTGACCCGAATAAAGATATAAAAGGGTGAAGTTATTTTTACCAAATCAAATGTTTTGTTCACCCTATAACTAAAATTTTAACTTATAATTCTAAATTTATTCTCAATTACAATTAGTAAGAAAAATAACAAAATTAAGAAATTAAAGTCTAATCCAACAATTCTATATCTAAATAAAACTTCTATCCGGCAAATGATCTCAACTTCTCATTGCTAGCCTAGCAATTAATAAGTGGGACAAAATATTCAAACTATAGTAACAAAGAGAGCAGTTGGATAGAATTACTTTCTTGTAAATTACGTACTCTTGTGCTCTAAATTTTACGTGTTGAAAACATACACCATAATCAAAAATTCAAAATAACACACCTGCACAGCTCTAAATTGTATTATTTTAGTGAGTTTTGTAATTACAATCAGTGTAAGGAGTAATATTCTATTATAATTACAGCTTTATTAAAATGAGATTTACCTTAAAATAAAAACAAAAAAGATCGCTTTGTGAAAGAGAGACCTTTTAACCAAAAAAAAAAAAAAGGAGAGAGACCAAAATAACAGACTTAATTGTATGGGTCCCCCAAAAATTGCAAATTCGAAGCCCGTATGGAGACACCAAGAAACTGCGAAGTACCCGATAACCCCTCATTAGATTTTTATTTTATATTTATTGTTTTTGTTTTTTGTTTTTTAAAAGACTGTTTAGATTAATTTGCACAAGGGACGCAAAAATCACCTTTGGGGGAGAGAGAGAGAGAGAGAGAGAGAGTCGCAAACACCATCGCACGACATAACCAGACGGGCGAGGCGACAGCACGATGAAGAAGAAGAAATCAAAACCATTCGAAATTCTCGACCCACAAGTTGTGTCTCTAGATCTGTCTCCGACCTCACTTCGCCTGTCAAAGGTACATCCATGAATTTCGTCGATGTGAAATTTGGGGATCTAACCCCAATTCTTCCCAGTATCAAATACAACCTCAAATTTTGTTATTGATGATGTCTTATTGCTTTGTAATTTCAGCGCATAATTGTTTTAGTGAGATGAAAGGAGATGGGCTCTTCTAAACAGGCAAGTTTACATTTTTCTGATTCTTCTGTGCTTATAATTCTCTTTGAACCAATTCATTCCCAATGTGCATATAGCTTTGTTGTTGAATTCAACCTCTTGGGATCATTAAGAGATTTTTGTTAGTTTTCTGTTTACCTTGTTTTAAAAATGAACTCTTAGTCAACCAGGTATTGGGTTGGGCTGGGGAAGTTGTAGATCTTATTGGGTACCAAGCAATGAAGACATTGAGTCCTACCCAATTCGTGAAAACCCGCATTCTGCATTGGAAAAACTTCTCACTTAATCCCAAAACAACATTTTTGTTTTTTTACCTTGTTGCCTCTACTATTTTTCACACATGGTATTGCTCTGATGAACACCTTGCATCCCAAATTGTGTGTTTCAATGCTGTATTGTTTTTGTACCAGTGATGGTTCCATTAATGGTGGCTTCTGGGCTTTCCTTGTGTTTGTTCTACGGTAAAACATGGCAGACTTTTTGTTTTAGAGAATCGATAATTTTAGTCTCTTTATGTACAAGCCAATCTCTTTAGCATTGTCAATTTCTGATAGATGTCTGGTTCCAGCTCTACTTTTGAAATAATTTTGAGAGCTGGAACTATCATGAATCCTAGTTTGTTTTCAGTCTGAATATCTCCTCTATGAAATGAAAAAAAAAAAAACTTTTATCAACGTTCATCTAGGAATAGATAAACACTGATATATTACGTGGGTTAGTTTATGATTCCCTTCTTGAAAGCCTTGTACTAGTTGAAGAAAACCATCATGTCCTGTTGCCGGTACGTTGTAATACAAACCATATTTACCCATTTTTTTTAAATCAAAAGTGGCCACCCATACCAACAGTTGGCAAACTCCAGCATGAAACCCATGACCGTTGCTTTCTTTACTATTCCACTATACAGTTTGAACCTGGGCGCTTTTACCTGCTACATTACTATCAAGGAGTTGAAGAATATATATGTCAATAGTGACAATGGGACAATCCAACACGTACTAATGACCCTCAAAATTATTTCCCTAACTTCTTTTAATTAATCCACACTGTTTTGCCCAAATTGCAGTTCCTTGGACGTGTGAATCATGTTTGGCTTTTACAGTAGTCCAAGGCCAATTTTAGGTGTAGAATATCTGGTCTGGCGTTTCCAATGTATCTTGGCTAAAAGGATTGGAAAGAGGTACTGTGATGGGTGAGAATGGTTTTAGAGATTGAGGATGTGGAGTACTGTGATGTATTTTGGAAGGCATCGAAGGAAACCCCTGAAGTAGTCCATTTCACTAGCAGCTAAAATACAGATGGGGAGAAAGAAGAGAACCTTTATGGTCTATGTCAACTTTGAAAGTTGAGTTTTCAAGTCTGCTGTCTACAATTGAATCAAAGCATACTGCTTTAAGGTAAAACATGGCCTAGCCAATTTTAGACCAAAGTTGACTACTCCGCCCTCTTGATTTCAGAACCTATGCTTAACACTAATCATGTTCGAAACAAAACGTACTGCTGTAGCCTATCTAGTAGTAGGGAAACCAGACAATGCATGAGCACATACAAACACCAAAGAATTCTACATTCACTGATAATAGACAATGCATTAGCACATACAAACACCAATGAATTCTACTTCTTGTTTACTGATCACAGACAATGCCTGAGCATATACAAAATCCAATCAATTACTAGGAAGAGATACGAGTTTCATCTTTACACGTTACCTCAAAGACATTGCCTGAGCACATACAAATGCCAATGAACTACTACTTTATGGATAGCTGATTGGGAACAGATATGAGCTTGATCTTTATACATGCTGCCTCAGAAATTAGTCTATGCCTTTGCCACTCGAAGTTGATCTTTATGACTGACTATAAGTAGAATGAATATCTAAGATCGAATAGATGATACAGTTTGATCTTTTTTGAATGTGACTAAGAACATGTGAACCATCTCAATGACTTGAGACTTTGAGATTATTACCTACATGTGAAAAATGTCACCATTTTCCTTCTTGCTTCTGAACCACACAAACTTGTTCTGAATGGGGACCTGTATACTGTTGAATTTTGTTCCTGCCATAACCCTTGTGACATCTTCAGGAGTTTGCAAGACTATTGTGCCAGTGCGCGGTGGATCATCTTCTTCAATCACAATTGTTTCAATGCAATCACCAAATATGCTGTAAAAATCAAGAAACGGCATCATTGAAGGTGAAGGGGTTAATCAAAAACCCCAGAAATCTGTGTTGTAACAGTTCTTACCTGGTTATATAGTCATTAATGGCAGCTCCTGAAACAGGGTATCCTTTCATGAAATGGATCTGCAAGGTTCTGCCATCCACATCAACAGTGCTTCTTTTATGTTCTTGGTGGCCCATTTCATTCTGAGCATGCTGTTCTTGGTGGCCCACTTCAATCTGAGCATGCTGGTGGGATGGTGGCTCAACCCCAAGATCTGCACGGACATTCTGACAGATTGTGACAAATAAGAGCAACCTTTCCCTTGAACCATCCTTGTTCAGAAAAAGAGGCAGCAGAGCAAAATCCCTGTTGATAAGGACAGTGCGAGTCTTGACAAGAAGAACCGAATCAACCTGATTGGCTTGCAACCTTGTACTTCGGGCCAGCAAATGCGCCCCGGCAGTGTCAGCTTCCAAGATGAGCTCACCGAAGAGTGGCTCATCAGAATCAGAAATGGGGACCATGCTCCTTTGGAACTCGCATTTCGGGTACTCGGTGTCCAGGTAAAGCCACAGAGCTAGAGCATTGCGGGCTATCTGAGGACTTTGTGGTTGTCGGACCGCTCTGAGAAACAGCTTTCGGGTGTGCTCTGTCAACGCCATTGATGCTGTCTTTTCAGCCTTCTAGGAAACGCAAATATAAAATGGATTTCGTTTTTGGGTCTCTGTGTTTCTTGATTCTCTTGGGTTTCTTTGGGTTCTGGTGCGGACTTGGAGCTTTGGGTTCAATTTTGAAGGTGTTTTACCCCGCTTATGATTAAGTGCGCAATTTCTCAGGATAATAATAATAATGTGGGCAATTAAAATCGAGATGACCCGGATTGAAAAATTGACAAAATCATACTTTTAATTGAAAAGATAAAATCAAAATTGGGTAATTTTGATAGTTCTAATCTTTGTTAGTATTTTTGCGTATAATGCATTTACATTTTTCCGACATGATTCAAAAATTGTACAATTGAATAACAAGACTCGAAATTTGCACACTACTCAAATCATTGACATCTCTAATTCTCCGCCAATGACTTGACCCAACCCAACTCGTTGACACCCCTTAGTATGGTTCTTACTAGGACACTTAATTTCGACATGACACAATAATATAACGTAAAATTCACACGAAATAAAATAGAGTAAACACGGACGATTAAAAAGCGAGTCATTTCATTTCAAAAAAAAAAAAAAAAAAAGTCATTTCCATGTCAATTCGCTAAAACCATAAAAGGCTTATTTGCATGTTAGTTGCTAACACGAAACCCTTTTATTAAAAGGATCAAAACAAGTAATTTTTTATATATATATATTTAAAGGTTTAATGTCTTACATGAGTCAAGTGATGACCCATTTATATGGTTTTAATAGGTTATCCGATTTAACCCAACACAACAAGTTTACTAAACTAGCTAGACGAGTCATCGCTAATCACCCGTTGGATAAACAAGTTGGGTTTGAGATTGTCTATTGTCACACGTCTAATACCTTGACATGATACAACCAGATCCATTGATAGCCCTAATTCTCATTGTAATAGATTAACCATATTTCTTTTTGTTTTTATTTATGATTTTACTTGTAGAGTATTAAAAAGCCGAAAACCTATAAAAAGTACCCATTGAAAATGACATCGATACTGTCACCCAGCACTCCTGTGATCTTCTCTAGCTAAATCTCTTATCAGCGTACATGTTCAAGCCTTGACCAGGTCAACATTCCAAACCTAGTTGGTTAAGCCACCATTGAGTGCTGTCCTAAAACCCAATTTTCATCATATTGGCATCTTGAATGGATCACTGTCTACTTCTTTTTGGGTTTAGCAAACTAGAACTAAAGAAATGTTGAGGATTTGGCTAGATAACACAAAAAAAAAAAAAAAATCATGCAAGCCGCAAATGGCCTTGTGCCACTCCAAATACAAAATGTGGAGAGTAGATATCGATCGAAAATTCTTCTATGCACCAATAATATAAGTGACCCAGCACCTATTAGGTGATCTCAGCTTTTGATATTTGTAGTCAAACTCTTTTTTAATAATCAAAAAGTGCACTTGATATTATCCAACAGTCCATTCTTCGGTGATCTAAATCCCTTCCCACCATCGACCAATTATGTTTATTGATTTGTGCGAGTAACTTGGACTCTTTTCTTCATTCATCAACCTTAGTCCACTTACGCACACCTTTTAAGGCAACATTCAGGTAGTGTACAACACATTCCAACAACACGGTTTGATAATTTACACCGAGGAGCTAAGAAATAGAACAACCCTGGCCTTCATCTTGTCAAAGGAATTTTCAAAGGAGACTTGGAAATATGAGCCTCAACTAATCCACCACAAGAACACCACCTGAACTAGGGGTGGGCACGGGTTTGTTATAGGCCAAAACCGCATCTGATACGCATTCTTTGATTGGCTTAATTTTTAGACCAGAAACTGAATCTTAATGGACTGGGCTAAAAAATTCGAGTCACCCAAATTTTCAGGTCGGCCTGGTTCGGTTTCAGTTGATCGGCAGTCGTTGGTCATCGTCATTGGTAGGTTGCATTGATCGGCATTTGTCATTGCCCTTGGTCGACATTGATCGGCAATGGACGTCGTACTTAGTATGAGAGAGATGAGATGAGAAGGTCGAAGGGATTAAGACGATTGGGACGAGAGTTTGAGAGACAACAGAGTCTGATGAGAGAGACGAGAGAGATGACGACCTCAAAGTTTAACTTTAGTCTTAGGGTTTTCTTCTATTGAGAGGAATCAGGTGCATTAGGTTCTATGTGTAACCTGATTTCAACCATTAAAATAATTTACATAAAAATTATATAAACTTAAATAAAAATTAAATATTTAATTATTTGGCTTGTTTGGTTTTAATCCGGTCGGTTTAGCGACTGAACCCGATCTCGAACAGGAAAAAGGCGGTCAGGTTTAGAAAAATGACTTTTTTTTGTCGTATTTCATCCGGTTCGTTCCCCGAGTCAATTTTCCAGGCCGATTCGGCCGGTTTTGCAACTCCAGCTTGGTTTATACCCAGCCCTAACCTCAACATCCTTATGGAGAGTGCTCCAAACAATGACAACATGCAAATACTTTGATAACCTTCTCATTGAGAAAAAAGATTTTAACCTCTGTCATAGGAGCCAGTTTCAATTGTAGCCGCAACCAAACAACACTGCTCAAAGCTAGGTCAATCCAAACATGAACCGCCGGCGACATAGGCATCACACTACACCTATCAATTGTAACCATCAAACCGAACATAGCTCCAATACTTCTTGCATATATTTAGTTTTCAGAGTTGGAGGGAGATTTTTGCAATTGCATCCAACTGTAGTGGTTGTACAAATTTTTCTACCAAGGTCAAGGTCGGTCAGAGTGACCAGCATAAGACTCCTCTTCAATGGCGCTATTAAAGTGCCATGGATCTCCCGTAGTACACCATCACAACCATCGTATCAAAGCCAACCAAAATGAGGGGACCAACTTTCTTACAAAGCTAGCATCAGAGTACCAGGCTTAATCATTCAAGGAGAAAGAAAGAGAGAGGGAGAATGAGGGGTCAACTTTCTTACAAACTTAGCATCAGAGTACTAGACTTAACCATTCAACGAGAGAGAGAGAGAAGGAGAGAACGGGGCTTAATCTTCTAATAATCTAGTGCCTCTTCTTCACCACGATAAAAAAAGCTACTATAATTTTTTATTTTCTGAAGGGTGCAACTATTACCATCTTACTAATTATTTTGTTCACTTTATATTCTCTTTTCACCTTACACATTTTTTTAATTTCATGTTTACTTTGTTCACCCATTACAATATTCAAAATACTTTTTTCTAAAGTAAGGTTTAACTCAGATTCTTTTTCTATTTAACTTCCTCCACATCTCTCTTAGTTGTTTTTAGCTTCCTCCTCGTCTCTCTCAGTCAATCTCATGAAGTCTTACCTGGTTTAAAGATGAATTAAAATATTAAGAATGAAGTTTAATATTTCTGTAGGGATAATAAGAAAACTAATTGTAATTTTTAATAAGGTATTATTCTTTATTGTAATTTCATATTATGATATTTTAGTATTTTCATAAATCATAAACTTGTAGGGTGAACCAGTGAACAAAGTAATTAGTATGGTGGTAATAGCCGCATTCTATTCTCAATTATAACTCATGAAAAAGTTACTTTCTTCTTTCAAAAATTTACTAGCATGAATATCATGAGAAAAAATCATCAAATAAAAATTAAAAATAAATAAAAAGCGAGACATTCCACGGATAAATATTTTGTCAGCACAATGTGGGCAGTAAAAGTGTCCCATACAAAAAATAAAAAAGAACGCATTTTTCTGACAAATGGTTCATTAAGAAGATCCTCTAAGCAACGAAAGTTTCGTCGTCAAAAATCTTCCAAAAAAGATAAAAAGAGTCGAGTCGCACTTTGGCGTCAAGTATTTAGCGGCACAATCCGTTCACAGACGAAATTTTGATTCCATGTTAGATTGTGTATCCTTCTCCATGTAAGACTCTAACTCTGTGTCCTTCCCAACAACCGTAATTTTTAGTTCTATTGTTTTGCATTTGAACAATCCAACAACCGAAGTTTAGTCATTCGATTATCTCTTCCCGCTAAACCCTCCTTTCTCTCTATACCTACGTATGCTTCTAACTTCACTGTGACAAAATGCAAATCACTAATGGCTTCTTCGATATTTGCAACCGAGAGACGGGCCTACGGCGACCCAGACGCTTTGCTCGTCAGTTCTCTGCTAACCAGGTTCTTTCTTTCTTTCTTTCTTTTTTTCTTTTTCGTTTTCTTTTTTCTTTTTCCAAACCAGTTAAAAACTTGCGTTAACAGCTAAATATATGCCTAAAATATAAGCTTAGTGTTGTAATCTCATATTCATTAACGCGTCAACACATGGTAGACTACTAGTCTAAGGCCAGCATGGAACCTTAAACCCTAAACGGACAGTCTGCCACTGATCATTACGAATAGTCAAGTTGCACAAATTTAACATTTTTTTTGTGTGTGCAGAGAATCGTAAAGCAATTAGATATGTATGGGGAATTAAAAGGGCATAACGATTATGTAAGCTCCATAGAATTCAACTCCGCTGGTGACCTCCTTGTGTCAGGGTCTTATGATAAACAAGTCATATTTTGGAACTGGGAAACTAAAACTAGAAGACTCTCTTATGATTCTGGACACTTGAAGATGGTATATCAGACAAAGATAATGCCTCTCACGAATGATCGGAGAATAGTAACCGCTTGTGCAGTTGGTCAGGTGAAACTTCTACTGAGATATATTGATATTCCTTCATCTTTTTTGTTAGTTGTTTCAGGATGAATGTCTTCTCCTCTTTGATACATTATTATGTGCAAAGCAGATCAAATGAGACGCAATTGATGGTCCATTAACCTCATCAACTTTTGCGCCTTTTAGTGTTGCTGTTTCTAATGAATGAAACATTTGTTGCTAGACCTTTTGTTGTGCAATTTATATTGGATGTGCATTGTTTGTGCTTTCGCAGTTTTAAAAGTCTTGCAGAAGTTAGAACATCAAAAGTGTTTTAATAGCATTTGGCAGAAAGAGTTAAAAGCTTTTGTAGGTTATAAAAACGCTTTGAAATCCTTTTAAGATCAATACATGAAGAACTTACTTTATGTACGGAGTAAAATGGCTTCTTGTATGTACAGAAGCACCTGCAAACAGTGGCTCTCAGACAGACCCCCTTCATTATCATCAGAAATTTTAACAAAATTAATGATGAAATCCCATGATCAAAGAAGCATTAAATATTAGGTTGTTTGTACCATGTGTTTAGACATTGATGTATTGGACTCTGTGGGAGTGTGAAGTGAAATGACCGTTGTGTGTCACAAGATCGAGAGGCATAGAAGAACAAAGAGAGAGTGTTTGAAGGAAACTTTGAGTGACTAGCTTTTTATTTCCCACGGCCATACATATCAATTCTAACTCGGAAGAACTCAAGGTTTTAGAGTCACTTTCATCATTCTGATCAATATCTGCTGCATAGATGATTTCTAAAAACTTCTTAGCAATCAATGCTAGTTTGTCTTATGTATGCAATTTTTCTCTCTTGTCTTATGCTTTCACTTATATCCTCTCCTTACAGGTGAGGCTAGGTGAGGTCTTAGAGGGTGGCCAAGTTCATACAAAAAGGTTGGGGAGTCACAGAGGCGCTGTTCACAAGCTGGCTGTAGAGCCTGGAAACCCCAACATACTTTACAGCTGTGGTGACGATTCTTTTATTCAACACGTACATAGCTTCTTTTTCTTTTCTTTATATATGCTACTTGCAGATGCCCTAGTTTTAGAGCTCATATTTTAATTTTTGCAGTTTGATCTGCGAAGCAATACTGCTACGAAGCTACTCAGTTGCTCCACATTGATAAGAGGAGAGCAGCAACCTTTCATGTTAGATTTGTATGACATGGTGATTGACCCATGGAATCCAAACTACTTTTGTCTAGGAGGCAATGATGCCTATGCGCGCGTCTATGACATGAGAAAATGCTGGCAGGACGCTTCTAGTGGTTTAGTTAAACCTGTGAACACATTTCGCCCTGCTCACCTGATTCAGACAACCCATTTTACAATCACAGGGTTGGCGTACTCTAGCTCCGGTGAGCTACTTGTGAGTTATAATGATGAGCACATTTATCTGTTCCAGAAGAATATGGGGTTGGGTCATTCCCCATCGTTCCTACCTAAAGACATGGCGGAGCTTGACAAGCCAGAACAATTCGTTGGTCATAGAAATATAAACACATGTAGAGTGAGTTTCTTTGGGCCAAATGATGAGTATGTCTTGAGTGGGAGTTATTGCGGCCATATTTTCATATGGAAGAAGCATGGAGGTGAACTTATTCGTGCTATGATGGGCGATTCTCTAGGTGTACATGACATTCAGCCGCATCCACATAATCCGGTCATTGCCAGCGGCGGATCGGGAAACAATCTAAAGCTCTGGGCTCCTATGGCAAATGATCATGCATCTCCACTGCCTGACAACATTACAGAGGTAGTAAAAGATAGTTGCCTTTCCCATAGTAAACTATATGTTGTTACAGAAAACTACAAGTTGTTACAGAACGGACTCCATGCATTTCCTCATGTTTGCTTCTTGTATACAGATTATGGAGTCTAACGGTCAAGCTAGAAGTGATGATTATTTTCGGATACTCCAGTGGCTTTCCTCCTGAAGAGCTTATATTTAATTACTGAAGAATGCGAAGAGGATTGTTTAGGATCATCTGATGGTGATGCTACTGCTGAAGAGTAATCCCAGTAACGTATTAGGGCGCTTATAGTGTAAGCATTTTTATCCAGTAGAATTTCCTTGTCATCAAATTGTTAAAAGATAAAGAACATCATCATCATAAAGTATGAAAACTATCCCAATGATCAACGCTTTTACAAATGAATTTCTTTAAGATTGTGATTCATAACTAGACTTATACATCAATATTTATAAAGAATTCGAGGTCAGTTCCCTGCAAAATCCGCACTTCTCGTGCATGTGTGTAAGCTAAATAAACCAAGATCCCAGAAAAGCCTACATTGTATAATGATTCCCAAGCTCCTCTTTACAATTGGTGAATCTAATCCTCTCCCTTCCCTTTCGATAAGACATAAAAGAGAAACAGTTAAGTAAATATACCTGTGATGGGGAACCATGACTCTGTGGAACCCTTTTGTACCAAACCAATACACCAAAAGAATAAGAGCCAGGCCTCTACATTTCTAGGTCAAAATCGAGAAGACCAAAACATGTTAACCAAAGATGCATGCATCCTCTTCCTCTATGCCACCCAAAATGGGGCTTCTATCGATTGCATTTCGTTCTTGAGAAGTACCACTGCCTTCTCCATGCAACATACACTTCCGGAACTAAGAAAACTGGTATACAAGTGGACTAATCTTCATCCTCAGTAGCTATGGAGGCAAAGGAAAAAGGTTTGAACTTATACCCATCACCAAGGTAGAACTTATTTTGAAATTCCACCCAATGAAGACGCAAGGCATGAAGAAAAGCGCTGAGTGTCTCCATCATGAGCAATATGAAGGCAGTTGCAAAAGCAAAAACTGCTAACCCAATTAACCGGATGATAAAGCTGTCATACCTGTTACAATTATTTTCCAGAGAACCATTAGTAATTGAAGAACCAGTGCAACATCATATGTAACAAACTGGAAGGGCATAATCAGATAAAAGAATGAAGGAAAAAAAGAAAGGAAGAGAAAACTAAAAAGCTGAAGTGCGTGTATGCCACGATAAAGAATGAAAGGTTGGAACTCACCCCCAGGCGAGCAGAAGGACTTTCTCGTAGAACACAGTTGACAACTCTGAGTGGGCCAAGCTGTAAGAGCAGTGAAAGAGATTAAGAAATAGCACTATGGATAAAGAAAACCACATAATAAGCACAAATACAGTGAATTAAGCACAGGCATACCTCAAAGCCCACAATCGAAGGTAGGACGCCGTATTTGAAACTGCACCAAGAACAAACTCTATGGAGTGTATCATCTGGTGCACAAACACCTCACTGAAATTAAACTCCTCATGATGTTGCCTCACAGGATCAGTTTCCACGTCAAGATCCATTTCAGAGGTACCAAGCATCCCATATGCGCGACCTTGAAACCTCTGGAAAATAACAGGTAAGCATAGTATTATATCCTCCCAAGCTCCTCATGTCTCCAGTCAAATAGCTTTACGTAGTCAAACACTACTATACCCTACTAATATCTAATATTCAATTTTTGTTTTAATATTTACAACAAGAAGAAACATCTGATCAAAATTTTTGTAACTTTCATTGCTTTACTGGTTTTCTTAAAACTCCGAAACAGATGCTGGCCAACAGTACCTCTGTATGACGCTTCCTCAAAATGAAAGGTTTTGGAAGGAGCATCCAGGGGACTGCAATTAGAGCCAAGAGTAACAAAATGATCTGCAAAAGTAGAGCCCTGTTAATTGTAAGATAAATTAAAACCGAAACAACTGAGTACACAAAGTAACAACCAAGAGAGTTAAAACTCATGCCTGAAGTGGTCTTTGGCCCCAAAACAACTGATTTTCCCCAAGATCATCAGTTGGACTTAAGAACATGTAAATCATTACATGATAGAGGTCAGCCTTAGAGCCGGTGCACCACTTGATGACAACTAGAAGTGAAAGATATCCAAAAAGGCTGTTAAGGAAGATCATCTGCGGCACAAACTGGTACCTAATAATTAAGAAGATGCCCAATACAAAAAAGTCGAATTCATGTCAACTTCAATTGCAAGTAAAGACAACAATGGGGAAAATGAAAAACATATGAAGAGAAGAGACACACACCTTATATCAATTGAGCTGCTGAAAAACCGTGCATTGAAGTAACTGAGAATAATTCCTATGTTCATTTGTGCCACACCCAACAAAATAGACAATTTCATTTTGAGAGAATTCAAAAAGGGCAGTTCTGAACGACTTCCACGCCAACTAGGATCCACACCAAATGGGTATGGATCCCTGTACTTGATTAAGCCAACAGTGTGTGCATCACTGCTCACAAGAAGACAGATTTTAAGAATACATGACAATATTTAGTCAGCTTTCTTCTGAGAAACAAAATTGAAATGCCATATGTTCACCCAGTGGGAATGCATAACCACAACACCACAACATATTAATAAATGCCTGAAGGACAGTTATAACTGAAGTAAAATCAGAATTCAGTAATCAATTTGAATAAAATGTGGCATGGGGAAAGGGGTGCTAGTTGCAAGAAGCCTGATGGGTATGAAGCAAAAACAGTGACCAGACAGTCCTAAGTAGTACAGCACCAAACTCCTAAATCAAGACGAGATAAGTCCCCACCAATTCATCCAGAATGATAGAGAAAAATTAACTTTTAGATCAGTGAATTGGTATAATACTTCTAGGTGATGCAAAACACGAAGTTTCAAATAAAATACATAATGTGGAAAAGCAGTGCAATGACAGAAGCACATAAAATCCAGAAACCTAATATCCCAAAGCAAATTTATCTAAGCAAGCCGCTGCAGATGACTTCAATACACGTTGCAACACATAAACACAACCGACACATGTCCAGCATATAAGTATATTCCAAAACATCCAAATAATATAGATGTCTCCTATGTTGGGAATGAGATACTACAACATTCTTCCGCATTATAGGCCCACTGATGAAATTACCTTAACAGTACACAGTATGTATGAGAGATACTACAAAGAGAAATGGAGAATCCAGCTAGCACCGAACAGGATGCCTAAAAGTTCTTCTAGACAACAATTACTATATAACTAAAAAAAAACTATTAAATTCACATGTCCACTAGATAGACTATAGGAGCAGATCACATACAATATACAACAACTACATATGTAAAAAGGAAAATATATACTCCACTACAGTTTAAGCCAGAAAAATCAACAGAAAAGTGCTAGTAATTAAAGATCTAAAATAAAAACTACCTGCAAGAAGCATCTCTGCATTTGTAAGCAGACCCACCAAATATGTGAAAGGGGACAGAGAAGAACTCATTGTAAATCAACCCACAGTAAATTGAGAACAGAGACATTAAAAGAAGTACATAGCGCCCACCAAATAGCATCTCCATAAAGCTCCCGAGTTTCTGTTAAGAATTAATAATAATTATTATTATAATAGTACGAAAAGTGGGAAAGCCACAAGTTTCTCAGATAATAAATTTCCTCCTAAATTTCAGTGCAAGAATTTGGAAAGAGACAGACCTGAGCACTGAGCTTTCTTTCACGGGCTATAAGAACTAATGCTCCCATCAACAAGCATATTCCATGACCCCAGTCCCCAAACATCACAGCGAAAAGAAATGGAAATGTAATAACAGTGTACACTGCAGGATTTGCTTCTTGATATCTTGCTACGCTGCCAAATTCATTAGACACATATCAGTTCCAGGGTTAGAATTGATTATAGCACAGCTAGCTAATGACTTGCTCTAAATGGCAATTTAATTTACATATTGATATACACACAATTCCTTTGTTATAAAAACACCTAGCACTAGCTACTAAATTGAGAATTCTTGCCCCATCACGCACTCTGCAACTGACTTGCTCTAAATGGCAATTTAATTTACATATTGATATACACACAATTCCTTTGTTATAAAAACACCTAGCACTAGCTACTAAATTGGGAATTCTTGCCCCATCACGCACTCTGCAACTGACTATCTTCTCTTTGTTTCTTTCTTTTTTTCTAATCCCAATGCAATCTGCTGCAACGATTTCATACAACTCGCAACTTTACTTAACATTCTACAATGTTAACTGATATTTTAAATGAAATTAACCAATTTAAATTTTGTTACATGTGAGGACAAAAACAAGATATCATAATTTAGTTATAAATTAAAATCCATGTGGCAGATACCCATCATGCATTCATATTCCATCCTTATATTACCCCTATCTAAATAATTGTGAACAAACAGAATTCATCCAGAATCCCACCATTTGTAAGATCTCTTGCCCATTATTGCAACGAAAATTATGCACTAATCTAAAAACAACTTTGTTTTTCACAAGTAAAGAAAGAATAAAACTTCATAAATGGTATATTTTAACTAACCCATATGCATCAACAATTTCCTGAAATGCACTTGTGAAGTTGTTGGTTCTAAAATATGTAGGAGGTGATTCTATTGCATCCATCGCGTGAAATATTACACCCACTTGTGAATTGCTATCAAATGTTGCACGTTGCAATGCCTCCTGAATCTGTTGGATAAAAAAAATTAAGAAAAGCAAAAAGTAAAAATTATTAATAATGAGCAGAAAGAATTTAAAGATATTTTAAAGACGCAGTTACCATTAACATTATTCAGAAGGTCCACCAGTGTTAAAATCAGATCTTTGCAATGAACCCTTAGTAAAGCACAAAAGATAGGCAAGATCTGATTTTGCCTTAGTAATTGGATTATTTACATAGGTAATTTTTGTAAATTTAGCAATATTATTCTTCCATACATATAATAAATAAATAAATAATTAGAAAGACCTTTGATATGTAACAACAATACTCACGTGAGCATACATTCATGTATTAAAAGTTAATTATTTACATCTCACAAATACATAATCAATAAATAAGTCAGTCATGGTTGACAAAACTCTTCTTTTAAATAATAATATAGATGGAGATAGAAGATTTAATGAGACCTAATCCAAAAAAAAAAAAAATTGTATTACTGTAAAAATTATGGGCAAAGGCATGGTATCTAAACATCCCACACAAAAGTAATGATGGAATAGAAAAATAATACCAAAAATAAATTACCTTTGTTTTTGCAAATATAGGACACCAGCCTTCTCCAACAAGGCATTTTTTGGTAACATCAAAGTTTAACATGTTCAATGTATCATATACAGCTTTCTCCCTTCTTACCTGAGAACAAGTAGAAAACATGACATAGTTGTAATATAGGGATATAGCTCAACCACACTCCCACTTTTAGTCATAATAAATCAATATTCTTTGTATCTCAGATGAATGTAATATTAGTTAACAAGGGGGAAAAAATAGTAGCAACAGCTTACCATGTTCATCCATTTTGCCAGGTGAAACCCTACAGAAGTAAGGGCCTTATTTCTGTGGCGAATCCCTGCATCCAAAGTTGCTTCCAATTCAGCCAGACGTGATGAAACCTGCAAAAGAAAACCTGGTACTTTAAGCATGAATACATGATCTAAGAGTATTGACTATTTGTTGCTATAATATGTCTCTTTGGTAATAATCTCTACGTTAAAGACACTATCATGTTAACCAAGACCTGCAAACAGAAGCTATAACACTATAAGAAAAGGAATCAGAGCATGAAGTATTGAAGGGATGAGGCTATCAAGCGCTTGTCAAGATCTACCATTCAGATAGCAGAATGAGAAGTTTTGTGACATGTTGGAACCAAAAAGCTAAAAGATCATTCCTCTTTATTTATTCTCTTGAGGAAAAAACAGTCTCTTTAAGCTTGAAGTTCTCTCCCATTCACGATAATAATAAACTTCCAATGTTCCAAGGCCAACTGATACTATTTACTTACTTCTCTAGTTATTTGCCGCTGCTTAGTTATATCTTCAGGAACAGGGTAGCAATTTGCACCAAAGGCCTCACAAATTTTCAGAATCTTTGCTTTTGCCTGCAACCCTGAGAAGAAGACTACAAAAACTGTCTGCTCAACCTGCAATAATTCAAGGAATTAGTAAATTTGATTTTGCACAATCAAGAAGCAGATATAGATACTACTGAGGCAGAATGAAACCATTTCAGTAGATAAAGGATCCATGATATGTTCATCTGCTGGTGCTTGGTTGAAAAGCATATTTCCCCTTGTAGCACGAAACAGCATCCTCTCAAACCTTAGAGCTTTGGATTTACAAATGATCCCACTAACAAAATTCAAACCAGATTGATCTGATGGTCCCCGTCTGATATCCTGTGTAATGTAATAATCAATTACAAATTAAATCATACAGAAATATTTTGCACCCAAATTAAGCCATGCTAGTTATTTACCTGCTCCATCAATGACACTGAATCACCATAGTCATTCATTGAGTAAACATTCTCTTCTAGTTCTGTCTCCTCTGTGACAGCATGGCTATTACTTGAAACAAGAAAGCCACTTGCCTAAAATTGCCCACAAAATAGGTAAGGCACAGGAAAAAGTATTTGAAAGGGAATGGTTATAATGATTGCTTCCTAAAAGGATAAATTCACATATAGTTTACGAATGAAAGCATTGGATTGTAAAATGGAAGTTGCATAAACCCACTGACATTACTAAGACCAAAAAAAAAAAAAAAAAGTTCTTGTTTCATTTTCAACTATGAACACCTAAGACAAATCAAATAGCAATTTTCTGACAACAACAAAATTAACAGGTTAGTATAGAATTTTAATTAAAGCAAACCAACAAATTGTATGACCAGCTAACACGAGCCAAGATACAATACCCACCTGACATCCACGCATCTCTTTTCATCCAGACTATGGTTCCAACAAAGGTAGTCACTATCACTAGTTTTGTGCTTTCTTAAGAAAAGATTATTAGCTTCTACAATATCGAGACATCATATCAAGTTGAAAATAGTGACAGATGTTTTATTAACTTAAGAAAAATTAATTCCTTTTGGTGCTCCCAAGGGATTGGTCTTCATTCTAATGAACAACAAAAAAGGGGGTTGGCATAACCTAGCCTTCAATTAACCCATGCACACACAAGAAGCACAAATATTTTATGAACTACTAAAAACAGACAGCTGATACGAGGCTGCAAATACACTACCAATATGGAGAGAAAATAAAAAGGAAAATTACCTTTTGTAATACCATCTTGAACTCCAGGAGCTCATTGTATGATTGTCGAAGTCTTTCACTATTAGAGTTCATTTCAATTAGCTCATGTTCGTGCTCACCAAGTTGAAACTGGAATTAAGAAACACAAACATGAATGTTATCAGTTTACAAGAAATTGCTCCATGGATAAGGGTGCAATTGGTTAGTGCCATTTTAAACAATATGTTCCAGCTTAACATTACTATTACTCTTGCAAACTTAAAACTCAGGAAGGGAATAGACAGAGAGAAAGAGGAAGAACAATGCTAGAGCAGTGATATAGAAATAGACCTCTAATTCCTCCAACTCAATATCTGGTTGTGAAACTGGACGTATGGACCCAAGCAGACCAGCTTTACTGATTTGGTCCTTAAAAAAGCGCAGCTTTCTTGACATCTCTGCACATCGCTTCACCTGTAGAAATCCTCACAAAAATAGAAACAAATAAAATAAATAATATTGCTAACTGTGAACAACTTCGCCACCAACTATAGAATTATGATGATAAAGCAATCATCAGTAACTTTTCAATGAAGTTGGTTTCAACTTCCAAATGTCATCAGAATTACGAATTTTATAAGTACATAAACAGTTTTCAATTAGTGTAGATTGCAGGTGGAGAAAACATACCATAGAATCATGTCCTATTTTAAAATCCATAAATTGTTATCTTTGTTAAACAAGCACAATGGGAGCATACACAATCGAGTTTTAAATGTTGGACAACAGAGTAATCAATCGCTTACTTATTCTTCTAGATCGCTACTTAAACTTCATGTCATGCAAGTAAAAAAAAATGACAGACTTGTTACACTCAATACCAAGGAAATTGCAAAACCCGGGCGTTTAACATACAAGTATGTACAAACATTCTAAAAACTAAAAAAGCGAAACTATTTAAGCAAGATGCTGCTGTCCAAAACATTGACATTGCAACTGTAGTCAAAGAGATCGAGTGGATACCTGATTAACAAAGGTTAGCTGGAAAGGGCTTTTATCAGCATTTAACTGCAAAAGAAAAGGGAAAAGAGAAAAAGAACATGACCATGAGTATATCAGTGCACACATCAAGGAGACTGTAGTTCAAATTCCTATGAAGAAACTATTAACCAGATACCAGAGAGAAAGAATAAGGATTTCAGTGTTTTCTTAGCATGTTTCAAATGCAAAAAATACATGAGTTGTGGCCCCAGAAAAGGGGACAAAACTTTGTTGTTACATACCTTGTGCAGCTAGATAGCTTCCACATTTGCACTATACTCCAAGACAAAAGTAGAATATTTACAAATCACAAAAATGAAGCGACTTTTTTTTATTTTGGCCAAACGATTTTAGGGACAGTTTATATCGCCTTTATATCCACCACTGAACTAATAATATTGAGAACTTGTTCCCTTCAATTACTCATTTATAACAAAAGAAAATGTAAAATTTGAAGTCATGAAGTAGGTAGGTCCAACAGCAAGTCCAGTACATACTCAGTTTAATGCAAACTACCAGTAAAATTTTCTATATACTAGTTATAAATATTAGAATAATAAACTTTTAAGATAGTGATTAATATCCATGTACATCAGCACTGTTCTTGTATCATTTTGAAGACTATATCATGAATGAATAACTACTCATACTCGTACACAAAATTTAATTTCTATATAGATATGATAGTGCATATAACCCCACTTAAGTGATCAATAAAGTAAATCCGGGAACATTAAAATTGCAAAACAATCCGCAATAAATATCGATGTGTAGAATACCCATCTACTGGATGGCATAGATATGGGTGACTTGTCAAGTAAACTGGTGCTCAAAACCTCCTTCAGAAAACTGATATATGCAAATCCCAGACACCAAACAAATCATAGCCCAAGTGGCCGAAGGAGATGTGCGTGTTCACAGAATCAAAAGGCCAAGTTTCCATCAGGAGCACTTAGCAATCAGAAGTATGATTTTGTGATAACTACTTGAGGTTGGCAAACCTAATCTAAAACAAGCTCAAAAATAACACATTCAAATCAAATGGAATACATAATTAAAATCAAAATCCCTTGATTGAGAGAAAGCTACAGCTTATGCAATTGCTAATTTGCTATCTCCAATTAAGTCACAGAGAAACTTATATTTATTGACAAATGTGAGGCTTAAATACACAACAAAATTATTCCCATTACACAAAACCTGCAATTGATTTTCCCACCATCAGGCTAGCGTATAACTTCCACATAATACTTAATCTACCATTACGAATGCCAAGGAACCTTTCCTTCTTGAAATGAAGAGAATAGAACTCTATGCAACCCCTTCCTAACTGAAAATTTATGCAATGCAACCAGATCTAAAATATTCCAAGCAAAAAGCTTAGAATACGCGATGCACTTCCGGTCCATGTGAAATTGATTCCTACATATAAACTACGTCAATGAGCCTAACCGAGCCTAACAATCAAAGCAACCATCCTTAGGATCAAGCAACAGTTTCAATTCGAAATCTAAATTCTTCAACCCGAAAATCGAAATTCGTGATGAAACTCTACTATTCCTTTCTAAATTTCTCAATCACGACGCCTAGGACATACTCGACTACTTAAACCGCACATTGAAACAAAATCCAATGCAAAAATCCTCCCTAATGAAACCAAATCAAACAGAAATCAATGTAATAACGGATCGGAAACTTACGTCACGGAATTGGAGGAGGCCGAGTTCGCCGAGATAGGAAATGGTGCGGTGAGCCGACTCGACTGGGATGATGAGCTGGACGAAGGTCATCTTCTCGGAGCGCATCAGATCCATGGAGGGCAACTTGTCCAGGAACTTCTCCATTTTTGACCACACCGGAAAACCGCCCCGGCGTTCGGCGATTTGGATCTGAGAGTCGCTCTCGCCCTCTTCTCAGATCTGAAACTGCTTCTTCGACGCTGTGAGAAAGAGAGAGAGAGAGAGAGAGAGAGTGACGGTGTTTCAGTTTCGGGTGTTTTGCTTATTTTTGTTGCCAACTGCCATTAGAATCGGAGACTTCGCATCACCTTCAACGCTCGATCGAAGTTGGAATGTTATTATAAACGCTTCGCCTATTCTCTCTTTCTTTCTTTCTTTCTTTTTTTTATTATTATTTTTTTGGTGGAGCCGCTGTGGGTTAGTTACGGATTTGGCAGGCAACACCAAGCGGGTCTGGTTATATAGCATTCGGGTCTCAGGTAAGAGGGATTTGATCCATCGGTTCGGTTTTTTAACACTACGATCTGAGCCGGATATAAATTAAGTGGATCGCTACTGGAAATAAATTCGGTTTTATCGGCTTAATTTTCAGTACTACTGTTAACTCAATCGATAATATCGAATTTTTTATCTATACTATTATTAAGAGAAGAAAGTTTGCTCTTCAAAACTGAATTCTTTTACTAATTTAACCTTTATTTATTAAAAAACTATGAAATATTTATCTATACTATTATTAAAGGAAAAGAGCTTGCTCTCCAAAACTGAATTCTTTTACTAATTTAACATTTATTTATAAAAAAACTATCTATACTATTATTAAGAGAAGAGGTTTTGTTAGCCGAAATCAAAAATTTTAACGGAAATGACCCTAAAAGATTAAAAAACTTTGAGAGTTAATTAAATTATAAGGACAATTATGACATTTACAAAATATATTTTTATTTAAAAAATAAACAAAAAAAAGCCACAATCCACTTATCTCTCTCATGATCTTATGTCTGCAATAAAGTACCCACTACCTAATGACGAAGTCATGGGTTCGAGTCACCATGTGGGTAGGAGTGAAATCATTCGATCCTCTTTAAATAAAGGTAAGAAAGAAAAAAAAATGCCTACAATAACTGTTTTCTTTATTATTTTCTGCAAAAAAATAAAAAATACTTGCACATACAGAGCATGTGTGGACAAATGCTAGTACTATTATTAAGAGAAGAGAGCTTGCTCTCCAAAACTGAATTCTTTTACTAATTTAACATTTATTTATTAAAAAACTATGAAATATAATTAATCAATAAGGATAATATTGTAAATTGCAAAATAGAAAACAAAAGAAAAAAAAATAGAAAATGTGGGTGTTGTACGAGAAGTTTCTCTACTACTTTTAACTTCTCTCCACACACATAGTGAGTGGGTCCTGCTGGTTTTTAATATTGAAACTGATAAAAAGAAAATTGAGAACTAACTATAACATAGTTAGTTAATCGATATATCGATTCAATTTTGGCTACTCTCAGCCGAATGACTTTAACTTATCGACCTCTACTTGTGTAGCATTTATCTAAATAAAACCAATGCCCAAAATTTTAGTCTGAGCTATATAAAGCATGCATTCCATAATTTAGATTCATCGGAACCGAACTCAAAAGAAAAATAATAATGCTAAACAATGATTAGCGTACAATAAAAGTATAGATTTCAATTCCATCCAGAAAAAGAATGGATAAGGGTTTTTATCTCAAAATGCAGGTGTCACAAATACTAGATAATTCTTCACTTTCTCATTATGAGAAATGCATATAGCCACACAATTTTCACAAAACAAGGCATCGTTGGCTTTCAGGAATTAGTATTGTAAATCATTGGCTAAATAAAAAATCATATGGCAATCTGATATGTGCAATGTAAACATAAAATACATCTTGTAAGGAAAAAGATGAATTGTAGATGACAATTTATCAAATTTTTAGTTGCCAATTTTTTTATAAATATGCTTTTAGATAGCCAGAATGATATGGTAGCTGTTTGGAGGAAAAAACGAAAGAAGAAAGAGAAAAGTGTTCTTTTTTCGATCATGGAGTTGTGTTAGATCCAACTGAGAAGTTAGTTCATTGGTTGATGTTAATGTCTTTTCATTGCCATTGAGAAAAAGACAAAGCACGGTTAGAGTGGTTAGAGTGGAGGTTGTCTTTTAAGCAACACTCCAGAATATGAGACGATAATACACTATGAAATGATGCATTACATCACTAACATATAGAAGGGTTCTATCTAGCTATTTGGAATTTGGATACAAGTTCGCAATGGAGAATACAAAAGTACAAAACAAATCCTAGCGGCTACTCCGTCGTGAGAGGTCAAATGTTTTCCATTGAAGAACTAAGCAATTCGCTTTCTCTAATTTAGTTCGAATGACTTTAGCCCTATTGTCGCATTGTACATTTGATCAATCCATTAGTCGTCAAAGTCTAAGTTTGTGTCCAACTTGTTGACTTTCAATTCCTCGTAAGTGTGACTATACTTTTGTTACTTTTTATGACGATTTTAGAGTGTTGATAATTCGATGCTACAAGCATGGTGCATCGAGTCAAGTTATAGAATATAGAGCAACTGCACATATGGGTTTTAACTGAAAAACATCAAATCACTGCTACAATCCTACTCAAGCCATATTTTAAACTCGCAAGCCAAATTACGAGCCCTAATTTAGCTTGAGCATAAGGAGGGGACCACAACATCATTATTATGTAAGCCACGAGGAAGAGGACTTCACATTTACTTGTCACGAAGTAACGATAATACTCTAAACATTGGGGTTGCGACTAACATTATAGTTGCTATGAAATGTCAAAGATAAAAATAGACATATCGAACTTCTCTTCCTCGATTCCCCATCTCTGTTAATTTTTCGAACAATTTGACTTCACTCAAACGTAATGTCATTGATACAAAGTAAACGCAGAATCGGCAAATTAAAAAAAAAAATCATTTATTGAGTTATTCCAAATAATTCAACCTGTAATTTTGAAAATATCCAAGATCTAACCGTTAAAAAGTAAAAAGTGTATACCAATCAATCACAGCCGTCGAACCATTTTCAATAATGTAAATTAAATCTACATATACGCCTGGCATATGTTCACGCTCGACGCCAACAAAATCACCTGAACGACGACGTATTGCGCGAAACTGGAACCTGCTGCCTACACAATAAGCTTCTTCTTAAATCTTGATAGCAGGAGGATCACAACTCAAAAGTAGAAGAAAACCAACCACACTTGTAGAGCTTCTCCTTGCCCAAATTCTCTGAATTTCTCAGTAAGTTAATTTCATTCTCTTATAATTGCTCGCATTTGTTCTTTGCATGAAAGAAAAAGAAAAGAAAAATTGGCATGAAAACCCTAGATTACACCTCTAAGCTGAAAAGCATCTGAACACAAAGCATTAGATTCTCTGCTTCTTTGCTTCAAATAATGTTCTACCCAAGCTTTTAATAAGTTGAGGAACTTGAAGAACTTCAAGATTTTCCTTGTTCATTGAATTAAGAAATTTTTAGAGAGAGTTGTAGTTGGTAGGAATGGGTGGCTTAGCTTTGGTTTTCGTTGGGTGTGATTGGTCCCATGGGTATGCTATACATCTCTAAATCAGTACTGGTTGGGTGTTGAGCTTAAGATTTGTTAATGAATTTCAGGGTGCTTAGATATGTTGTTTTTGTAAAGATTACCTATTGTGAATAGATAACATTGCTGAAAAGAAACATGCGAGTACATTCATGCTACTGCAAAGTTCAGGATACGGATGGTGTGTACTCTTGGTTTGAAAAAATGATTTTGACTTATTAAGTCTGATTTGAGAAGAACAAGAATGTGGGAACGTTGTCCCTACTTTTGTTGGTTTGGACAAATTGTTGATTTTCATATTAGAAATGTAAGTTATATGTCGGTAAATTTGATACAGGGCGATGAATTTTGTACATTGGCTCATTTTGGTTGCGGGTTGAAAGCATTTTGTGCAGGAAGCTAATTCGGAAAATAATTAGAGTTTAGAAGCGTGTGATTGTTTCCTTGTCTTCATCAATATTATAGTGTTATTCAGTCTTCGTGTGTGTAGTGGCTCTAGGGATAGGTGTTGTGATGGTTGTTGAGGGCCAAAATTTTGCTCAGGCACCTGTGAGCAACTGTCTGACCATTGTTATTACTTCAATGGCCTATTTCATTGCCATTTCTTACGTTTGTTCAGTACTGTTTTTCTCAATTATAAGATCCTTTCTTCGAAATGATAGCGGTGTAATGCAGGGTTTTGACATTTGTTGATCAGGAATACATCGTCACTACCAAATGGCGAAAAGTAATCCTGATGAAAAGATTCTCAGTTACAATGATGTGGTACTAAGACGATCAGACTTGGATATCCTCAGTGGCCCATATTTTCTCAATGATCGAATCATCGAGTTCTATTTCAGTTATCTCTCATCATGCTCTGAGGAGATTTTACTCATTCCACCTTCGATTACATTCTGGATAATGAATTGCCCAGCTGAGAGCCTAAAAGACTTCCTAGACCCTCTTCATTTGCCTGATAAGAAACTGGTAATCTTTCCTGTCAATGACAATGATGATGTGAGTGAAGCTGAAGGTGGATATCATTGGAGCCTACTTGCATTTGAGAGAAGCATCAACACATTTGTTCATCATGATAGCAGTGGAGGGGGATGGAATAAAGGTCCCGCCAAACGACTTTATGATGCTGTTAAGAAATTTATGAGTGATTCCAGTTCAGCAACTGATCCCATTTATAAAGAGTGTACTGATTCACCACACCAAGTAAATGGTTATGATTGTGGCATGTATCTATTGGCCATTGCAAGGATAATATGCAGCTGCTATGGAAGTAAAGACAAAGATGGAGTTAATATGTGGTTCTCTGCTGTGAAGGAACAAGTCACTCCATCGGCTGTTGCTGCAATGCGAGGTGAGATCCTGGGGTTGATCAAAGGGTTGATGCCCAAAAAGTGAGCTTCAAGTAGCTTTCTTCAAGTCTGGAACTTGACATTTAGTTAGCAGTTAGGTTACTCATCATTAGAAAATGCTTGTAAAGACTTTATATAGCATATCTACTTCCCGTTACTCATCATTAGAAAATGCTTGTAAAGACTTTATATAGCATATCTACTTCCCGTTACTCTAGACCTGGGAACAAGAAACCTATGCAAGTCGAAGCATTTTTTTGGCATTGTTAAGCTTATGAAATTCAGGTTTAGCAATTCAAGTGTGGGCTTGCAAGTATTTACTGCCATTTTGAGTAATACTTCTTGCGTATGCAGGAAATAGCTCTACAATGCTTGTTTGCATGGAATCGATTGTCTGTTCTGCTCTAAAATTGCTCTGAAATGCTACTTCTGCATCGTGTTATTGTGTTAAAGCTTTTGTGTGACCTACACAAGAGTTGTACTTGCAGGACACACAAAATCAACCACATACAGCGAGCTTTGGAAAAGCTTCTGCTCTTATTTGATCTATTTTCTTGAACTCTGACAATAATGGAAGAAAAACTGCACAAAAGGCGGCAAATTACCATCGATATTAAGACTGCAGGACCAATAATGAAACAATATCCGAATTGAAAAACTCAGAAGATGATTTACAAAAACATCTTCATCCGCATGAATATATATATATATATATATATATATATATATATATATATGATTCCACATTTGCTGTCTTAACACCAATGCTCATGAAAATTAAAGGGGAAAAAAAGAAGAAGAGAAATTTCATCAGATGCAAATGTCCATGCTAAATAGCAATGTCATTTTAGATCTCTGCTGTCAATAGTGACATTTTCATCTGGAATGCAATCACCATAACTAAATTGATCACCGTCTATTTCCACATCCAACAACATTATAAATCTAAGATTCCCTCTGCACTATTACTAAAGTTGATGTTTTACTGTGCTGAATCCAGAAGAGCCAAGTACTCGGCTATGGCTTCACCTTCTTTGGCAACTTCAAGGTCATAGTCAGAGAGAGCGTCTTGTTGTGCTAGTTCTTCAGCAAGTTCACTCTCCATTTCTGCATCACGCTCTGATGCATTACTAGAACCACCAGCTTGATCATTTTGATTCTGAAGCTCTGACGCATTACTAGAACTGCCGGCTTGATCATTTTGATTCTCAAGCATTGAAGCAAGAGAATTCGCAATGTCACTAGCAGCATCAGATTGGCTATTGTTGTTATCAGAAACTGTGGAGATTGCCGCTGATTGGCTAACACCATTTGTCGGATTTGATGCTTGTACGGAGAGTAATCGATGGATTACTTCGTCCATTGTCCCTCCAGCCTGCAAAGCTTCGTCTACTAATGATCTTTCAAAGCCCATGCGTACCAGTGCTTCAACTGAAGCTTCTACTGCTCGGCGCTGACGTTTACTTTTCCTTGATTCGAGTTGTTTTTGTATGGAAGAATTAGTTTCTATATTTGTCAAATCATCTAATGCCTTCTCACTGTCATTCTCATTTCTTCTAAGCGCTTCAGCAGCAAGCTCCTTATCGAACCCAATGGAGACCAATTCATTCAATCTCTCCAAATCGACAGCTTTCTTCAAGGGTGTCACACCATATGTTTTTTGCTCCTTAATTTCATGTTGCCGCCGGATGTCATCTTCCAGTTTTTGGTCTCTCTTTGCCTTTTGCTCCACAAGAAAATCAACAGCACTGGAAACATCTTGATTGCTCATCCGCAGAGCCCTTTTTGCATCTAGTTCTTTAAATCCCATGCTCATCACAAGTGTGAGAGATTCATCTGACACTCGTAGCAGCCTGAACTTTTCTTGGGCAGAAGTCAGCACCTTCTTAGATTTATCAACCTCACCACTATGATACGCCACCACCCCTTCAAGCAGCTCCAGTCTCAAATGTAGTGCACGCTCCGGATACCTACCTGCCTGAAGCAGTCTCACACGAGAAGCATCCTTACCGTGAGCTCTTTCGAGTCCTTCTCTAGCCTTCTCGAGCCGAACTCCCGCAACCGAGAGACAGTTGATGTCTCTGAGCATGAAATAACACCAAACCATATCAATTTGCAGTATAGAAGGATTGTCAACCAGTTCAATAACCTTTGGGTCACAAAGAGAGAAAGCCTCCTTTCCCATGCTCAACACCTCCAATGCATCTTTGTAATTCTGTTCCTTAATAAGTTTCTTTGCATCCGTATGAAGCATCAGACCCATCATGATTGCCTGCTGATCAGTCTCGGTTCCCATCTTTACTTTCTTTCCGCTTTGATCTTCAAGTTCTATATTGAAGTCTTCAATTGGAAATGAACCATCTGCATGTCTCTTGGCCATTGCAGTCGCAGCTGCCTTGATTCGAGCCAATCTCCTAGAGCGTTCGCCTTCGGCCATCAACTCCTCACCCAAAGACTTGCCCTTCTGAGCACTAACCCTACTAGCAAGAACCTTAGAGTTGTTCTTAATACCTAATTGGGTCAAATTCTCGCTCCCATCTCCATCCTTCAATACTTTGCCTGCGCAGATTAGATTGATCGAGTTGGGCTCGCAGTTCGATCGCTTTGCAACCTTTTGTCTCAGCATTGATACTGTCCAATTGTCCAATTCGACTTCTAGCACGCCCGCCCATGCCCCGGCAATTTTTACTTTCGCCATGAGAGAAATAGAGATCGAGGGAATCACAAAACCCTAATTTATAAAGAGAAGTCCTTTTCCAGCTCGGTTTTGGTAGGACCTCTCTCTCTGCTAGTGTGCTCTACGTACTGCTACACTGCCCATATTTATAGGACTCTGATCTAATCCTACAATTTATTGGAAATATTTTCACGCGCGATATAGACAAAGAAACCAAAACCAAATAATAGGAAACCATGATCCTACAATTATAAGAAAACCGTCAAAAGTTCCTCTTTGGAAAAGGAATTGTTATTCTTTATGCTTGGTGGAATCATGAACAGGTTTTGTGTCGGTTGATCTTGAAGTTTAGACCATCTGCCAGAATTTTTCATTCTCGGCCTTTTTGTTTTCTTTAATTTTATTTTCAATCCTTGCACAAAGAAGTTTTTCTATTGGAGTGTCTAAATTTTACTTACTTGACCTCCGTGTTTTATGAATTAGTAAACCATCCTCCCATAAAATGACTATTAGGTATAATAATTATTAAAATATATATATAGAGGATTTTTCTCAGGTAAGGATGTCCTTACCTAAGGTTTAAGTACGAATTTGGTGTTTTCACCCACTTTCGGATCATATTTTCACATCTTAACCGTTCAGTTTTTAGAGCCTAATGTATAGATCCCCCCTGCAAAATTTCAGCAAATTTGGTGATCGTTAAGACATCCAAAACTGCAATTTACACGAACGGACCGAATCTGTCGAACCGAAACCGTTCGTATTTATAATGGTGAATTGCAGTTTTGGATGCATTAACGATCACCAAATTGGCTGAAAATTTGCAGAGGTGATCTATACATTAGGACCTAAAAACTGAACGGTTAAGATGTGAAAATGTGATCGGAAAGTGGGTGAAAACCGGAAATCTGTACCTAAGAAAAACTAAGGACGTCCTTAATGTAGCCGGACTATATATATATATATATATATATATATATATATATATATATATATATATATACTTTTCCCTCTCCAAATCTCTCAAATCAATTATAATATAAATGACATTATTCATTTCCATTTTTCAATCTCACTATCACACTATTGTTAAAGCATTTAACGTTACTGAATAAGAATTAAAAGGGTGTATTGTATTTGGATTTGTGTAGACTTTTTTAAATGACAGACTTTTTGAAAAATCCATAGACTCTTTAAAAAGTTGATAGACTGCTATTGATTTCTAAAAACCATTTATTTTAGCCATAGACTTTTTATTGATTTATGAAATCTATATACTTTTATTATGAATGACTTCTATAGATTTCCCAACACATAAAAAAATAAAAAAAAAGATCAATCCAACTCAAAACAAGATAATAGCTTGTTGCCTTTTCAATTGTCAAGTATCTTCTTGTAGACATTGACTCAAATGAATGATTATTACTCTGTCTAGCTAGTATGTTCTCATTCTTGATCTCCCAACCAACATTGGATGGCTATTGCTCGTGGGGTTTCGATCAGATGAGGTTTGCTCGGGGTTTGTCGGAGGGTTTGGCTGGGATGTTGCGTGCTGGTGGTCGTTAAAACAGGAGGGGAGATCGAGCTCTGATGTCGGTTTTTTCTTGATCGACGGCGCCAAGGGGCTGACTTGATGGCGGTGTGTAGCAGGAGACCTGGATCGGGGCTGGTTTTTCTCTGCGGTGGTGTTGAGTCGACTTGAATCGGATTTGATCATTTTTCTATGGATAGGTTGCGAAGTAGGGGTGGACAAACGTAGCCGAAAACCGAAAAAAACCGCACCGAAACCTCAACCGAGGCCGAAAAAACCAAACCAGAGAAAAACCAAACTGAAGGGAAAAAACTGAACCGGACCGAATCTGTGCGGTTCGGTTTTCGGTTTCGGCCCGGCCGAAACCGAACCGAATCGAGAACCGAACTTGAATGAAAAGACGTCTTTTTGGGATCAGCTGCTTACCTTATACGGCGTCGTTTTGAACACGAAGAAACCCTAAGTCAGAAGGTCAACCACTCAACCAGTCCGCCTCAGTCCCTCTTCTAGCCTCTCTCTTCGACTCTTCGTCTTCTAGTCTTCGTCTCTTCGACCCATCGAGGACCCAATCCAGCCATTCATTCATTCAGGCCGAGTGTTCGAGATCCAGTCACCCTCGAGTCCTAGCCGGCGCCCCTCGCGTCCTCGCTGTCGCCCTAAGAGCCCCTTGCAATCTCGCAATCTCGCATCCTCTCTGTCGCCGTCAAGTCGTAGTGATCGAGTCGTCGTTGTCGCCCTCGAGTCGTCGCCGTCGCCGCTTAGAACCCGAGACCCCGAGTGCCCAAGTCATCACTCATTAGTGCCTCGCCGTCGCCCTCAGAGGCCGAGACCCTGAGTGCCTAAGTCATCACTCATCAGTGCCTCGCCGTCGCCGTCACGTCCTCTTCATTAGTTCGTTGCCCTCGAGTCCTCGTCGGCGCCCTGGCGTCCTCGCCGTCGAGTTGTAGTCGTCGCGTCCTTGTCTTTGCCCTCGCGTCCTCGCCGTCGCCCAGTCACTGAGGCCCCCAAGAAATCGGAGCAGTCACAGACTCACAGCGTCGCCCTCACTGCCTAGCCGGAAATCTTCTCTTCTATCCTGTAAGCATCTTTAGTGATTTCGTAATTAGTTTGATGGTTTCCTCTTTCTGAGTTTCTGTGATGGAACTCCCTAATTGGTTTCCAATTTCTGTGATTTGAAGTACTTAGTGCAGGTGGTTTGAACTTTGAAGTGTGAAATGTGAAGAAAAAATGTGCAGGTGGTTTCCGCTTAGTTTGATTTTGAGATTGGCCGTTTCTGATTTGAAGCAGTTTTGAATTTTGATACTTTGATGTGCATTGTGAATTAGTGATTAATGATTTAATGATTATAGAGCTTGAAAGCTTAATTCATTGTTAATAGATTGAATAGATTGAATCATTGTATAATGGAATTAATGATTTAATGATTATAGAGCTTGAAAGCTTGATTCATTGTTAATAGATTGAATAGATTGAATCATTGTATAATGGAATTAATGATTTAATGATTATAGAGCTTGAAATCTTGATTCATTGTTAATAGATTGAATCATTGTATAATGGAGTAAAAGGTGGTTGTTAATAGTTTGATTCATTGAATCATTGACTACGCCAGTAAACTAAATAGCTAATATTAATAATATCTCATACCAGACTATTTTTTATGCAGTGAGCTAATTGCATCTCATTGAATTTGAATAGGAGTGATTAGTAGCAAACATTATGATGAGGCAATCTAAATCTGCTGCTACTAGTATCGGTGATAATTTGAAATCAACCTCTTCATCTCAGGTACCAATTTTTTTTCTTTTTAGTGCTATGGGATTTGGAACTGCAGTTTTGTGTTTTTGTTTGTTACCGCAGTTTATGTGTTTGTTTGTTACTGTAGTTTCTGTTTTTGTTTCTTACTGTAGTTTGGGTTCTATTTTGCAGATGATCGTTAGTGTTGGTGAATCTACAACACCAAAACCTCCCCATGAAGAAACTTCTGCTGCAACTCCAGAAGTTCAAGGAACTCAAGAAAGTCAAGCAACCGAGCTTGAAGATGATGGAAGTGTGAAAAGCATCCTTGAGGCGTTGAAACGAAAAGAAAGGTCAGATATTTGGAATCATTTTGAGAGGAATGTGGTGGATGGTAGAATTAAGGGTAAATGTAGTTATTGCGGAAAAGAATACTATGCTGATCCTAGGAAGAATGGTACAACATCCCTTCTAAATCATATGGATAAGTGTTTAAAGTATCCCCCTAATATTGAGATGTTGAAAGCTAAAAGGCAAAAGATTTTATGTTTTAAGAAACCAACTACTGAGTTGTGTACTGTAGATTGCACTCAAGAAGAACTATCTATGTTATGTGTGGAGTACATAATATTAGATGAGTTACCATTTTCTCATGTGGAGGGAGAGGGGTATAGGCGTTTTATGAGTAGAGCTCTTTCTTATTGGAGAATTCCTTCCCGTAAGACAATAGCAAAAGATGTCCTTAAGCTTTATTTAGGGAAAAAGAAAAAATTGATGGATAAATTGAGTAGATATAGGTTGTCTCTTACAACCGATACATGGACTTCTATGCAAAACATTAATTATATGGTTCTCACTGCACATTTTATTGATGATAATTGGGTGTTGCATAAAATAATTTTAAATTTTTGTGTGATTCCAAATCATAAGGGAGAGGCTATAGGTAAGCTATTGGAGGATTGTTTGTTGGAATGGGGTATAGAGAAGATTCTCACATTCACCGTTGATAATGCTTCGTCAAATGATGTTGCATTAAAGAAGTTGATTAAGAGAATAGGTGATTGGGGTGTCCCTAATGCAGTGTTACATGGAGGGAAGAATTTGCATGTGAGGTGTGTGGCCCATATTCTTAACTTGATTGTTCATGATGGGTTGAGTGTGATGAAGCTATTTATTGGTGTCATTCGTAATGCAGTGAGGTATGTTCGATCCTCCCCACAAAGGCTTGATTTTCTCAAGGAATGTGTTGAAAAGGTGAAACTTGAGTGCAAAGGGCTTGTGATTTTGGATGTCCCTACTAGGTGGAATTCCACATTCTTGATGTTAGAACGGGCTTTGAAATTCCAAAAAGCTTTTGATAGAATGGTGGATGCAGATGGGGGTAATTTTTGTGCATGGCTTGAAGGTGCCAAGGGTGAAAAGCCAAAAGAAGGGCCACCGACAAGTGTTGATTGGGAGTATGGGGACAATTTCTGGATTTCTTGAGACCATTTTATGAAATCACTTTGAAGGTATGTTGTTCTAATTCTCCTACCGTTCATAATACTTTTGGTGATTTACTCTCTATTTATGGTTTCTTGCAAGAACAAAAGAATCCATGTTTGTGTGGAATTGCATCACCCATGCAAGACAAGTTTCAAAAGTATTGGGGTAGCTTTGAGAGGTTAAATCACTATATATTCATTGCTATTGTTCTTGATCCACGTCATAAACTTGAGAAAGTTGTTGACTATTTTGAGATTCTAGATGGGGATATGGATGAAAATGTAGAAGCTAACACACAAAGTGTGAAAGATCTCTTGTATGAGCTTTACAAGGTATATGAGGAAGATGAAAGGGAAAGTGGTGTTATTGGTGTTAGTCGTCCTCAAGTATCAAGTGAGGGGATCTCTTCTTCAAGTAAGAGTCTAACGGATTTAGAAAAGAGATTGAAAGAGAAGGAGCAAAGGAGAAGAGCAAAGAAAGCCGAGATAGACAACAATGATGTGGATAGGTATCTTAGAGATCCTATTGAAGGAGATGGTGAAGACTTTGACTTGTTGGATTGGTGGAGGGTGAATGAAGTTTGTAAATATCCTAAATTGGCCCGCATTGCAAAGGATATTCTAGCTATTCCAGTGTCAACCATAGCTTCGGAATCTTCCTTTAGCACGAGTGGGAGAATTATTGATCCATACCGTAGCTCCTTAAGTCCTAGAATGGTAGAGGCATTAATATGTACACAAAATTGGCTTAGGAGTGAAAATGTGTATCTACATCATATGCCTACTATTGAGGAGATGGAGTTGTGTGAAGAAGCGGAAAGAGGTAATTGTTTCTATTTTCTTAGTTAAAGTTTTTTGGATTAATGAAGTAATATTTATGTTACATATGATTGTATGTGTTTCGTTTCTAATGTTTATCTTTTTGTGATTCTCTTATGTCAATGTAGAGTTACTTAAGATGCCATGTGGAGCTGCAGTGGGAAGTAGTCGGAGTGGTATGTTACCTCCAAAGTCGAACACTTCATCTTTTCGAGCTTGAGATCATGCCCTACTGCCCTCCTTCGTATGTTGATGGTTGTGATTCATTCTTTTTGTGTTGATGACTTGATGGACTTTATAAACTTTGGACTCTATATTTTTTTACCATTTCATGCATATTTTCATATGTTGATGCTAAAATTTGATGAACTATATTGTTGATGGATAATTGGACATTAAAAATTTTAGACTCAATTCTTTATTAAGAAACAAAAAACTTCTTAGTTATAGATTTACAATAATGAAAGAGTACAAGACTACAAGATGTATAAGTAGGAATGGTGAAATATGTTTTTCTAAAAAAAAAAAAAAAAAAAAAAACCGAAATGGGCCGAACTGAACCGAACCGAACGGTCCGGTTCGGTTTTCGGTTTCAACCTTCGGAAATCTCAAAACCGAACCGAACAGAACCGAGTCTAAATTCGGTGCAGTTTTTGGTTATGACCTGAAACCGAACGATCGGAACTGAACCCACCCCTATTGCGAAGGGCGTGGCCCGTGGCAGTGGAACGCTGCGGTGCCGGTCGTGGCGGTGGGCGGCGGAGGGAGCTTCGCTTGATTGTTGTGAAAGACGGAAAGCAAATGGTTTGGGTGGACTGGACCAGACCAACTGAATGGGCCTTGGGTGGACTCTCTTTGGTGAATGCCTTAGTTGGGCTTTCAGTTTCGGGCTTGGGTTTTGGCCCTAGTGCTAGTTTTGGGCTGGATTTTTGATCTAGGCCCTCTTTTAGTTTAGTCTTTTTGATTAAAATAATTCCCTACTTGGTTAGGGAGCTATGCTTCTAGTTTTTTAGTGAGCGTTATCGAGTCTAGTTTACTCGGCCTATTTACTATGTAGTAGTTAATAGTTTATAGGTTTTCTTCTGGAGCATGGAACCGTCAAATGATTGGACATAATCTATATATCACTGTGCTACTACCACAAACTCTTTATCTACCCCTTTATGGTGAAGGAAGGATATGTAATGACCCTTTCTGGCTTTCGATGAATGATAGTCGCCTTATTTGGGTCTGTTCAAAAAAAAAAATTCTCCCAACCAACATAAAGATACAATATAAATCACTTGATATTTATAGTTAATTATTTTCATCAATCTTGTTTCCGCTGATTAACATATATCATAACAAGATATTGGTCATTATCTTTATAAATATATATATATATATATATTCAATCAATTTAAGTTCAATTTTTCAAGCTTCATTTGAACCGTAAATATAAACTCAAATAAATGAGAATAACTAAGAAGACACAATCCAATATTTCATAGCAACACTATTCTAGGTTTTTGGGGTAGACCACAATATTGGGTATTAATGAACAGGTTGGGTATCCAAAAATATTGATATCATAAACGATTAAAAAAGACAAAAAAAAAACAAGAAAGAGAGATGATGGAAGATCAACCTCTTCCCCCGCAAAAAGAAAGTCTATCATAGACTTTTCCAAATCTTTGGTCTGGTGACTGGAAAATTATTGGAGTTTGGTGTGTATAATTAACACTACAAAGTCCACAATTATCCATGAGTTTTTAAGTCGTTAAGTATGAATGATATTTTGAATACCTCTGTACTTTCATTCATTTTTAAAAGTCCTAATTGAATACTCCTAGATTTTTGTGGAATTCATAAAGTATTTAAAATCCTGATTGAATACTCCAAGACTTTCATAGACTGTTAAAAGTCTATATTGAATACACCTAGACTTTTAAATTCTATAGATTTGTTAAAAAGTTCCAGTCATTCCATATACAATACACCCTCCTAAAACTATCATTCAAATACCTCAATAAAACTCTCTCTCTCTGTCTCTCTCTGAGTTGCATGATATAATTTTAAATACCATGATTATTGATTTTTATTATATACAACTGTTTTAATTTATTACATTATTATTGCAGAATCACAGAATTTTGGTATGCTTTTATGAAAGAGTTAGGTGAAAGAAAATTTATTGGGCTTTCATACTTTCCTACATGCAAGAATGATACGACATTTGTATAAATTTTTTCACTTAAATCATATTTTCTAGTTTCCTTATTACACACACAAACGTTTTGTTGTCTATTTGTTCTATATATAAGATAGGTTATTTTCATATTAACACATGAATGGAAGGCGAAGACAGGTTATGTGGGAGTGGTCAAATTCTGTTGGGCCAGCAATTAAGACGATTAACTCCGTAGTTAGTATGGCGTTAAATTTCAGTCATGAATGCAGCAATTATTACAACAATAACTACGCACAATGATTACGATTATAAGTGTGCAATGAATGACTATCATAAATACGCAATAAATGACGGTCGTAAGTACGCAATGATTAACTATTATTAGTGTAGGAATAATTGTCATCATAAGTGTGTAAATAAATGCAACCATAAAAGCAGAAATAATGACGGCTTGTTCCTCAAGTAAGTCATCGCCTATATAAAGGAGGCTCGACGTCTAGGTAATCCATCGAATTCCAATTCTCTTTACTCCACTATTAAGAAACGTACTGACTTAGGCATCATAGGGTTTTCTGCAGGTACCCCCCTTCTCCTGAGTCGACGGTGAATCTCCAGGTCAACTCTCCAAGGAAGCTTCTCGATTGTTCCCGGTCAGCTCCGCTCTAGTCCGCATTCGTTGGTGAGTCAAACTCTTTTACAGAATTTTTCATCACCAACAAGTTACTATGAATTTGTTCTATAAATAAGGTATGTACTTAGGTTATTTCCGACTGCAACCTAAAAATTCTATATAAATAGGGTAACTAATCATTAGAATACTTTTTCTAGATAATTTCATTTTAATTTTTTTATAATCAAAATCGCAACGATTTTCTCATTAAAAACGAAAGCTAGCGCTGCACATTACATACATTTCCTCCATCATGCAAGATGAATTCGAAAATGTGGTATATACAATAGTACCATCCGTTATAAACCTTCAATGCTCAATTATTCAAAAGAACGCCTATGAACTATGCAAAAACATAACATAGCAAATAAGCAAAGTCTAAAAAAGAAGGGTTAAATACTGTTTACTCCTTGTACCTTTGCTCGAAAAACACTTTAGTCCCTGACCTTCTAATTTCACACGTTTAGTCCCTGTACTTCAAAATTTCAGACTAATAGGTCATTGCAATCTAAAAGTCACGGCGAAATGTCTATTATGCCCTCAGTTTTTTTAATTAATTAATTATTTTATTTTTTTGGAAAAGGATTTTTTTCCCTTTCTTTCTTTCTGTTTTTTTTCCTTTCTTTATTTCTTTCTTTCTGTTTGAAAAAAATAATAATAAATAAAATAAAGAAAAAAGAATTAAAAAAAAAGAGAAAGAAATAAATTTATTATAAAAAAAGAACTGAGGGCATAATAGACATTTCACCATGACTTTTAGACAGTAAGGACCTATTGGTCTGAAATTTTGAAGTACAGAGACTAAACGTGTGAAATTAGAAGGTCAGGGACTGAAGTGTTTTATGGTCAAAAACTCAAAGACTAAATAATATTTAACCCAAAAAAGAAAAAGGCTTAAATTTTCTCCTTGCCCTTAATGCTTGGGCCAGGAGGTTTAGTGAGAAACGCATAGCATGCTTCCTGTGGTTCAACAACCTTCTTGAATTTTAATGGCTGCTTATTCTTGGATCCCAGGGATCTGCCCCACTTCTTCTTTGGCTCAGTCTTCAACAGACTTTCTTTTGGTACAAGTATACTGCATGGGGCCTCAACCATGCACAGTGACTTGTTTGTAAATTTAGAAGTGAATTTCAAGACTTTCATTCGCTTCGTAGGAGCTTCAGTGCATGCAGGCAATCAAGTAACTCTGGCAGCAAAATTTTCAGCTTTTCAGAGAGGAGACTGGGGAAGTTGGACATCTTCTCTTTAATACTTCATTCTTAGGCACCAAAACTAAAGCAAGGGAGTCATCATTGCTATCATTCTGGTGAACAGACTGCTCCCTGATCACAATTGGCTTGCATGCATATCCGTGGTCTTTCTGCCCAAAAATATCTCTATTCACCGGAGGTAGCACCGGAGTCTGAATGCCTTGAAACTTGAAATCTCCATTCACATACCTGCTCTTGGCAAAATCTAATACCGAAACAACTATCTCCACATGTTCCTCTGCCGCTTGTTCCACTCTTGGTGCAACCCTGGCAGCCATGAGGCATGCTCCTCCCTTATGGAAAATCAGATGACAAGCCCTGTACTTTCCCGCAAGGTACTCGAAGAAGAGAGAAATCTCTGCCTCTACATTCGAGTCTAGCTTTAAAGTTTTATTAAAGAAAAAAGGTTTGGAGATCTCATGTGAGACCCAAACCCTAACCTTGCCCTTATTCTCAAACAATTTTTCATCCAATTCAACATACCTTCCAGCCACAGAAGCTATATTAGTAATAGTTTTCCTTACCTCGAAGTCCCGTAGGATGTCAATGATGTGAACCCAAAAGAACAAAGCCGTCATGGCGACCTTGTGGATTAGCGAACCCCCATCGTACTCCTACAGCACAACAGGTGCCTAGTTGAAATTCCATGGTGTTTATATGAGAACCTTGCTCCTGTCATGTTTCAGATCGAAGGAGATCACAAAACAGTCTTCCGCCCTTTGTTGGATCCAAAACTCTTTATCCAGGACCCAGACTCGCCGGAACAAGTGACGAAGGTTGTTCAAATCAGCAGGTTGTCGAGCAAGCAGGTAAGATTACGAAGCCCTACGCGGGGCTCCTCCATCAATTTTCGAGATATCAATGATCTCATTGCCGGCCAGGGCAAGGGAAGCAACAAAGGAGGCAATAACATCATTGATGGATGGACGCCATAATCTCTTAGGCGAATTGGATGGAAAACAGTCGTCGCAGTTCTAAGGCTTGGAGTGCGTCTAGGCAACGACACTTCATTTTAAGAATTTATCTGATAAATAGAAGATTTATTTTTGTTTCAATTCTTTTAGTATACAACTTAAATATTGATTTTTCTTATGGCACCTCTATATTAGAATCAATTTTTATTTTTGTATCATACCTCTTTGTTAGGTTTACAAAGAGAATTCCTTTTCTAGCTCAGTTTTGTTAGGATCTCTCTCTCTCTCTCTCTCTCTCTCTATCTACATATAAGGCCACTTTTACTAACTTGGCCACCTAATTTTTTATCTCTCTCATAAAGTCACCAAAATATAAGAAGTATCAGTATTTAGAAAAATTTCATTTACGAAAATGTTATTATATCAAAATAGCTATTGTCATTAATTGAAAAGCTACTACCTACCAACAAAAAAACTAATTTCAAATAAATAAAAAACTACAATTGGTGAGTCAAAAAGCTATTGTCATTTTTCAGAAATATTATTGTCATCCGTCGACACTTTAGGATAAAAATATATGGTGGCTTAATTGATATTGCAGTCTTGAAAAGACATTTATAAGTAATTTTTCTATAATTAGCTTTATGGTTCGTCGACAATAGCTTTTAGAAAAATGTCAAATTGTCAATAGCTTTTGAAAAATTATTATGAATGATAGTATGCTTTTTTGGTGAATGACAGTAACATTTAGTTTGTCGACAATAGTTTTACAGTGTAGGACAATAGCTTATTAAATGAGGGGAGTGACTTTTCCAACAAATGATTGTAGCTTTTCGGTTCATAGATAGTATCTTTTTTGTTTGTTGGCTATAGTTTTCCAATTAATTACAATAGTTCTTTAGATGCAGTAACATTTTCGTAAATAATGAAAAGTAAAAATATGGCGAATGCACTTTTATAAATATTGATATTTCTTATATTTTGGTGGCTTTATGAGGCATAAAAACATATAGTGACTCAAGTGATAGTATAAGTTTCAAAAAAACATTTATGGGTAATTTGCTATATAATTTATAGGAAATATTTTCATGATAGACAAAGAAACCATTACCAAATGGCAGACACCCCAATCTAACAATTTTAAGAAAACCATCAAAGTTCCTTTTCGGTCAAGGAATTGTTATTCCTATATAGGCATAGATCTATAATTTCCTTCTTTACTTTCATTTACGTCATAACAAGTTGTGTTGTGTGTGGTGAGCCACCAACATGTCATGTATGAAGGCACAAAACTTTCATAGCTATCACACAAATAACTTATCAATGCAATTAAGCGTGAAGTTTTATCAAGTCAAATATACTAATAAACTAAATTTACCTAGCAGCCGCTCTACTAGGGTTGGGATTGAAAATTTCTCTTTTCAACCTAGAACTTCATCCATGATTATAGATGCAGTCACCTTCTTGGGGTTTGATCGGGATTTTTTTGCTTGGAGGCTTTTGGATTTTTCTTCTTTTAGGTAGTGGTTTAAGGAGGAGGCAGGGCGTTCCCGAGTTGGAGGAATTGCGGGAGTGGGTTCGATGTGGTTGTGCTTCTGGCATGGAGACGCAACATGTTTGGCGCTACGCAATGGGATTTATCCTATTTTGATGCTGATGCCGGTGACTGGGAGTGGCCCGATGATAGGCTTCCTTCATGTAGTGTTTTGGCGAAGATGGTTGGGTTGGATGTGGCACAGTGGCAGTGATGGTGTGGAGTGACCTGACGAAGGAAGAGGTGGTGGTCTTGTCGGTGACAACGGTGGACCTAATGCTGGTTGTAGCGACATCAAGGTGTTTGTGGTGCCCAATTATTTAGGTGCCCGTAACACCTTTTTTGACGGGTCCGGCGACTGTGAGGGAGGCCTCAAAGTGGGTGGTAGCACTATGGGTGGTTGCCACGGCCCGGAGATTGTGGTGATTGCTGCTTTGGGTGCCTTCTTGGGCTTCACATTTTGTCAGGGTTTGTTTTTTAATTTCTAATTTTGTTTCTTATTGTTTCATGATAGATCGGGGCTGGGGTCTGCGGGCTTTCTGCTTTTTTCGAGTAGTTGTCGCAGAATAGCTCCCATTTCCTGTGCCTTTTGACTTTCATAAGTTTTGTAAAGGCTTTTCTGGCTAGGCTTAATTGCTTGAAAATATGGTTTTGCTTAAGTAATTATTCTTTTGATAGCCCTATTAGGGTGGATCGTTATGTATAATCTCGTTGAATAATGAAAGAATCGATAGTTTACTAAAAAAAGAATCGTTATGTACACCCCCCCCCGGTCTTCTTCTTTTAGGTAGTGGTTTAAGGAGGAGGCAGGGCGTTCCCGAGTTGGAGGAATTGCGGGCGTGTGTTCGATGTGGTTGTGCTTCTGGAGACGCAACATGTTTGGTGCTACGCAATGGGATTTATCCTATTCTGATGCTGATGCCGGTGACTGGGAGTGGTCCGATGATAAGCTTCCTCATGGTTTAAGGAGGAGGCAGGGCGTTCCCGAGTTGGAGGAATTGCGGGCGTGTGTTCGATGTGGTTGTGCTTCTGGAGACGCAACATGTTTTGTGCTACGCAATGGGATTTATCCTATTCTGATGCTGATGCCGGTGACTGGGAGTGGTCCGATGATAGGCTTCCTTCACGTACAATTAATATAACACATGAATGAAGCTCATACTCAAGATGTGAGAAAATAGAGACATGCAGAACTCTTGCATTTTAGTAAACATCCATACATGTGTGAGGGTTCTTTTCATAATTGAGCAATGACTAGGCCAATATCAACCCAATAACTTGATTGATGCATGAGAGAATTCTGTAGGTGATTCAGATTATATGAAAACAAATAGGGCTTGACGTGTGAAGCATGGTGTGGGAGCTAGAAACACACCTTAGTGATAGAGGATTGATAGTTTGAGAAAGTTACAAAGAAATGAGTTTTTGAGAGATTCACAGCTAATGGCTTAGGTTGGTTTGTGCTTGGTTTGCTTAACTATGGGGGTTTGAACGTATGTTGATGGCTAAGGGTTGTCCTATGCTTGCTTTTTGCTTAAGTAGTGTTGTTGGATGATCTTTACACTGGTAAAGCTCTCTTTTTAAAGACTCCATCAGAGAGGCTTTGATGTTTCAGAACATTTGGATTTCTACGTAAAATAAGGTCTTTTTAATCTATACATTTTTTTTTGTCTTAAATTTAGGGAAAGAGATTCTTTCTTGGGAGATGAGGATTTGGGAGAATGCAACGATAGCTACCGCAGTGGCACTCGTTGTAGCAGAGGCAGTGCAGTGATGGGAAACAAGAAAAGAAGCGGACTAGGTAGGTGAGGAGAATTGAAAATTGCACACCTATAATTCAAGGAAGAACGACAATTCCCTTAACTGGTCACAACTCACATGGTTTCTCTTTTAATGACTACCAGAGGGAATCACTCGTACTTAGGGATTTTGACTAGCTCCATGCATATTTGGTCGCTGAGAGGGATTGTGGCTTGGGTCCACATGTGTGGATAACAGTTTGGTCTGATTAATTTAGTCGAAATTTGTGAATTTCCTTATTGCACTTCAAATGTGCATAAGACATGTCTCATGCTTTCTTGGGTATCAACAACATCCATTGTGTAGCATGAAAATTGACAATACTCATACAATATAAAATCATAAGAGGCACTCCATATGTCCAACTCTAGTGATAACTAATCCCTTCTATTTTGTGATTTTGAGCACTGCTTTCATCTCTCTTGCTCACGTACTTAAGACAGTGGAAGGAAAGGATCTCGACCAAGAGCTCAATGAACTTATCCGCTCCTGGCTAAACCAAGTAAGCTAATTACCCTTATGTGTTATCGTTTTTACACTAAAAAGCAGGAAAAACAAAAACAATCAGCGTGTAATTAATTAAATTTTTTTTAGTAAAATGGTGTCATCCCTTTATTAAAATTTAGAACAATTACAGACTTACAGTACAACAGAATCAGCTACAAGAGCAGCCATAAGAAAGCTAGGAGGGGAAAAGAAAAATCTCTCATTCTGTAAAGTCTTGGCATAGTCTGCTAACACGTGAGCCACCACATTGGCTCCTCTTTTGGTATGGACAAACCTCATATTTTGGAAGGGGTTGATCAGCTTCACAATATCATCATAGATTTCTGCCCAACACAAAATTGTTTACCACCATTGGCCTTGAAACCTGACGTTGAACCAGAAGAGTCTGTCTCAACAATGACTGGATGCATACTATGTTCCAAAACAAAATTCACTGCCTCTTGAAAAGCTAAAGCCTCTGCATGCTCAGATGAAATAAGATTGTAGAGTGACCTGGCACATTCAGCCACCAAACTACCATTACCATCACGAATAACAAAGCCTAATTCTCCCAACTTCGTTGCAGGATGGAACGAGCCAACGATATTAACCTTTAAGACTCCAATAGGTAGAGGCATCCATCTAATCATCCCTTCCCTTCCAGCTCTCATAACCTTCACATTATGAAATCTGTACTCAGCAAGGCTAGTACTAGCACGAAGAGCTACATCACCAGCCTGAGTACATTTTTTTTCCCCACACTCGTTTATTCCTTTCTTTCCAAATATTCCAAAGAAGAACCAAGAACTCTTTAAACAATTGTTTCGGAAGCTTCTTAGCACAAAAATCCAGCCATCCTACTACATCTACTCCCTCAGTTTCCACATCAAAGCATACCTGGCTCACTTGTCGATGAGTACGTAAAACCTGCCAAGAGAAAGGACAATCACGTCAAATATGGATAGTTGATCAATATCATTCTCACATAAGACACAGACTTGGGATTCCAAAATGACATGTTTGGAAGCCAATCTTTCCAATGAAGGGAGTATATCATTACAAACCCTCCATATATGTAGTTTAGCAGAGCTAGAACACCTCCCTTCCAAATTCTCTTCCAGAATTTGCCATCCACTGCAGTAGTACTAGGTCTGAGAGAGAGAGAGAGAGAGAGAGTGTGTGTGTGTGTGTGTGAAGAAAGGAATGTATGTAGGCTGTTTTAACAGAAAAACCCCATTGTTTTCCAACTTCCATACACACCTATCTTCTACCACTCTAGAACTTAAAGGAATTCGCAAAATCGCCTCTGCCTCACCAACAGTGAACATATTACGAACCCTAGTTTCATCCTAACTCCTTGAATTAAATAGCAGGCTACTAACCTTAAGAGACAAAATCCACACCATGAGCAAGTAGCACTGGTTTGTATTTTGGGGTTCCAGGAATCTATTGATCACTCCAAACTTTTACTTGCTCCTCATCACCAATTTGACAATGGTAACCTTGTGCAAGTAACTCTCTTGTAGACATGATGCTTCTCCAAGAGTAGCACGGAGAAACATGCATTTCTGTCGTCCAAAATGACCAGAGGGATAATATTTAGCAGCATAAATTCGAGCAATAAGAGAAGAAGGGTCATTAACGATTCTCGAGGCTTAATTAGCTAGCATTGCCGATTTAAATTCTGATAAGCTACGAAACCCCAAACCTCCTTCTTCCTTTGCATTACATAAGGCATTCCAAGATTTCCAATGAATCTTCCTTTTATCAAGAGTGCTACCCTACCAAAATCTCGCACATATTTGCTCCATATCTTCATAGAAACCTTTTGTAAGTTGGAAAAACGCTCATAGCATAAGTTGGTAAAGCCTGAGCCACTACTCTAATAAGGATGTCCTTCCCTGCTCCACTCAAAAGTTTGCCTTGCTAGTTTTTCAATTTCTTTGCCAAATTATCCTTTATATACTGAAAGGTCGATGTCTTTTTTCTACCAACATAAGTTGGAAGACCAAGATATTTCTCATGCGATTCCACAAAATGGGTCATCTCATTAGCTACCAATATATTGTCTGTAATTAGTCATCCAGGAACAAATGCACTCCAGAATGGTGATACCAGATTCGGCAGAAGGAGTTTCAATCTATTAGCAATAGTTTTGGAGCACAATTTATAGATCACATTGCATAAAGCTATAGGTCTAAGATCATACATATGTTCTGTATTATACACCTTTGGAATCAAACAAATACGTGCAAAGTTTATTTGTTTGAGAATCTGACCAGAATGAAGAAAGCTTTGCACTGCTGTAGTAACCACCTCTCCAATAGTTTCCTAGTAATGTTGAAAGAACAATGACGGCATCCCATCCGGACCCAGTGATTTAGTAGGATACATCTGAAATAAAGCATTTTTTATCTCCTCTTCAGAATATGGTAAGCATAGATGAGCATTCATCTCTTGGGACACACAAGGTTGAATTGCTGAGTGTAGTGTCTATAGCTTCTAGGTCAAGATCAGGCTCTAAACATACAAGTAAAATATGTAGATACCACCATTTCCACCTCAACATCATCTTCGCACCAATTACCATTAACATCACACAAACCTTGAATAAAGTTTTTCCGTGTTCTGTTGGCCACTTTTTGTGGAAGTAACCAGTATTCCGATCACCTCTTTCAGCTAGGTTATCTTGGATCTCTGTTTCCGGAAAGCCTCTTCTTGTGAGAGAAGGTTCTGCAATCTACCCATCAACTGTTGTTTCTCATTCTGAGCAGTCGATCTATTACTAGCCTCCAACAACTCTTCAAGTTGAGCCCGGATCCCCAACATACTTTGCTGTCGTCCCCGAAAAGCTTCCTTCTGCCATTTATCAAGAGCCAATCTAGTGTGCTTTATTTTTCCCGTAACCCTGAATAAAGGAATTCCAGTTACATTAGTCCTCCAAGTCTCAATCACCAGAGGATCACACTCGGGATGTTGAAGCCAAAAGGCCTCAAATTTCAATCTGTGAAACCGATTTAGTCTGTGGGAACCTTACTTGCACTGCAATTTTAGAATGTGATATGAATCACTGGGAAGGAGATGGACTACCTCTGCATGCCCAAAGATGTTGCACCCAGAGGGTGTACAGATCGCTATGTCCAGTCGTAATTTGGTATCTGCATTCCACCAAGTCGTCGAGGTCTCTTGAAAGCCTGAATCCTCTCATCTGGCTCTCTGCCCTGATCAACCCATCAATCTTTTCCCCACTATTCAAAATCTCGTTAAAATCTTCAATGACAACCCAGGGTAAGGAGTCAAGATCAGAAAGCTCCCTCAAGAGTCGCCAAGAACGATTTCTGTCTGCAGTTCGTGAGAATCCATAAATCCAGTTAATCTCTAATCAGTTTCCCCCGGATTGCCAAGCACGACCAAATTCATATGATGCGCCGACGATGTTCCCATATGAGCCCTAATCTCATCGATCCAAAACATAACAAGGCCACCAGATTGGCCGTTGCTCAACATGAACTCCTATTTCGCAAACCCTAGCCCGATATGAAGATCCTTGAAGTCCTGTTGTCGACTAATTTGGTTTTCACAAAGAAAGATGATTTGAGGCCGATTTTGAGAGATTAGATCTTTCAAAGCCCTAGTTGTGGTGTCCTTGCAGATTCCCCGAAAATTCCAACTAAGAATATCCATATCCATGGTAAATCAAATCTTGCGTCCTAGAACCCTAGAAAGTAACCCTAGCCGAGAAAGCTAGATCAGAGGCAATGGTGTAATTAATTAAATTAGTTACACCTAATCCAAATATATATATATATATATATATATATATGTATGTATGTGTGTATGTACAGATCCTATCAGAGAGGAGTTCCGCTTTGAAATTAAAGTGTGAACTTCGAGTTTTGGGTCGCTTTTCAGTCGCATATCCATATCTCGACCATTCAGTTTTTAGGTACTAGTGTATATATCATCTCTGCAAATTTTCAGCCAAATTGATGATCGTTAAGATATCTAACTCGCTTAAACCAATCGATGAACTGAATTTGTCCAACCTAAACCATACAACCTTTAAGGCAGTTATCAATGTCTTAACGTGTAAAGACCCGTAATTTAATTTAAATAAATTAAATGTAATTCAATATTTGTTCAATAATATGAATTATGAATTTTGGGCTTACTTCGTATGTCGTTGTATGAGGAAAGAGATTACGAACGAATTTTATTTTCAAAACGAACGTTATTTAGGGGGTCGTGAAAATTGACTTTTTATACGTTCGAAATTTGGAAAAACTTCATTCATGAAAGTTGTAGAGCGCGTTGATAAGATCTCGTGCATATGTGGAACGCATTATTTGGAGTTCGTATGAATAAGTTATGAATATTTGAAAATTAGAATTTTTCTATAAATATCATGAAAAATCAGATTTTTTCATTAAAGATGAAAAAAATCACATTTTTACATTTAAGTCCCCCCCGAACGCCGCCTTCCCGGCCACGCCGCCGCCGGACCTGGGCCTCCCCGCCTTCTCCCTGAGCCGCCCAGCCGCTCCCCGCCCTCGGTTTCGCCAGCCGCTGCCCCCTGCCTTGGATCGAAGCAACCTCAGCCCTGTGAGGCTGACCCAATTAGATCCCCCCCGTGCCGACGTTGCACGGGCCAATCATCCCCATTTTCGTGATGTCCTCTTCCTCCTAATCATCCCCATATGTGGCTGATATTACGATTTTGAGTGTAGAGTTGTAGATCAAGAGTTGAATATTTAGACGTCCATGATTGGATCTGGAATCTGATTAATCCAACTTCAAAGCTCGATCTAGGACGATCTAGACCTTATCTAAAAAAAATTCAGGTATTAAAGTTGTTCATAATTTCATTTTGAAGAAGTTTGTAGTTGATAACTTTTGCATCTGACAATATTTTGAGTTTATATTATCTGGACGATGATCTATGCATCCATACGAGCATTTTGATATATAACATGATCATGTTAGAAAAAGTTGATAAATATTGGATTTACGTTTTCACATTACTATTTACAGTTTTTAAATTTTATCTTCGGTTTACAATTTATGGAGATCAGACCATCGGTTTTACTTCAAATTTTAATATGATGATCATATGACTGTCCTGATGACTTTGTGTGATCATGGGTGAAGATCCAACCGTTGGATCTTCGTATAATTGTAAAATAGTGATTCAAGAGGCGATTCGTGAAGATCCGTCCGTCAAATTTAATATAATTTTAATAGGATGTTTCCAAGGGGGATCCGTGAGGTTTTAACCGTTGGATCATCGTTTAAATTCGATCCGACCGTTGGATCATCTTTATTTTAGAATCCGACCGTTGGATCATCATTTAAGTTTATTTCATGCTTCGTTGCTAAGTAAAGACCATACTTGATTAGGTACTTGACGGCTTGAGTTGACGAGCATTTGGATTATTGTGATTTGTATTTTAATTGAAGACGCAGCGAGAGTTTCGAGGTGAGTAAAACTCACGTGGTTCATATTACGAACCGAGTGCTTTAACTTATTTATTTTCGTAATCGTGTGAAAAATATTTATGGATTAAATATTTGTTTTTAAAATCACATGGACTTGATCAACTACAGTCTATAGGTAAGTAAAAATGAATTTTAATTATACAAATGAATTTCACTATTTTCTTGTGTGAACTATAAATTATATTAGTGGTCATCCCCTAGTGGATGATTGTATATATATATATATATATATATATATATATATATTTACGTAGGATATATATATTGGGTGGTGTGTTGATGAAGTGATGATGTGATTGAGTTGGGATGATGATGTGGATTATATTTCAAATGCTTAAATTTTATAATAATATTGTGTATCTTGGATGAGTTGATTTCATTATGTGAAAATATATTGTTGTGCTCATTTATGGATTTAGAGTCAACGTAGTGACCGGTATGGGGGAATCAGACGCTCTAATCCTAGGTGGATGATGTGATACGATTGGTTGAGTGAGTGGGATGTCACTACCCTTGTCGGGTAATGAGGCTTGATTAAGTACGAGTATCAGACGTTCTAAATATGTATATACGTATATATATATATATTGATGAAATACGATAAAGATAAATATGTCGGATGCCATAACCTGGGCCAGGTGACAGACTACGATTCAGTTAGAGCTCTAGTCTGTCAATACCGTATTTTTATAAATACTATTTCGGGGTTTTGAGAAGAAAGATGTGAGTTAGAGTTTTGTGTTGATTTGTTGATTTGGTGATTGATTTTGAGATTGTTGGTTCCTTGTGGACGTGAAAATTGTTGAGTGTTGACTTGGGTGAAAATATATGAATTAATTAAACAACCGTTCTTTTTTTTACTCATACGAGCTTCAAAAGCTTACCGGGTTTTGTGTTGTTGCAATCCCGGTACACTATTCAAATGGTGTAGCGGATATTCCTGCAGGTCAGGATAACCAGAGAGTTGACCGTGCTGTTTAGGAGTTACAGCATTTATTTGTTTTCATTTAAGTTGTGAGGTTTGTTATGCTCATTTAGAGCTTTACAATTTAATTTGCGAGTGATTTGTAATAATTAACCGAGACTAAATTTGGAATTTGAAATTAAATTGTGTGGTGAGGTTGTTAAAAAAAAAAAGAAATTTTCAGGATGATTATTTTGAGTTGTGGTATTCATGTTTCGAATATTGAATTTTTATTCTAAAAAATTCGGGGCGTGACATAACGATCATCAATTTGACTGAAAATTTACAGAGATGATCTATACATTAGTATCTAAAAACTGAATGGTCGAGATGTGGATATGCGATCGAAAAACAACCGAAAACTTGAAATTCACATTTTAATTTCAAAGCGGAACTCCGCTCTGGATAATATATATATATATATATATATATATATATATATATCACCACGCTAATAATTTCTCTCTGTAATCAGGGCATTCTGGACGACTACTTCGATCAACTGAAATGGTTACAACTTACAAGATGAAAAAAAATCCAAAAGTTGTTACATAAATGATAACTCTTTTCTTTGCTGAAGCAAACAGTGCCATAGCAGAACTCACAACAAATTTGTAATCAATTAATTAACTTTAGCTTCTTCATTAATGGTTTTTCAGTAATATATATTGGGCTCTATACAGGGACGTTCAGAGGCGGACGTCCGTGGCAACCGAAAAGATGAAGATGTCTAATGACTCTATCAACAATCTCTCTCTCTCTCTCTCTCTCTCTCTCTCTCTATATATATATATATATATATATATCAACCCATTAGAGAATCCATGACTCTTTATCAACAATCTAAGAATCTGCAAAATCTGAGTTTTTCCTTTTAATCAAATTTTGGGAATCGTAGTCACAAATCAAAATTTTGAGAATTTATAGCATTTTGAGATAAGAAATTGATCTATGAGAGAAGAATATGGGTTTGGATCAATGCCAATTTTGAGCTATTAGTCTGAGTGAGTGAAAAAGAAAGAAGAAAGAGAGAAAAGGAAAAAGAAGAGGAAAGAAGGAGAAACAGAGCTGCTAAAGATCATTGATGGGTTATATACAGCCGCGTTCATAGTAGGCTCCTAGATTGTGAAATAGGAAATTAAAATTCCATGATGGAGAACCCTTATTGCTAATGAATGCTTCCAGAATCGAGAAAATTGTGGGAAACATCTAGAGGAGATCAGTACCCGGAGAAAAAAAAACAAAAGAGAAAGAAAATACCCTTCAAATGGCTAGCATGACACTCATTAAGGTGAGTCGTTGGTTTTGTCGTGGTTCTAAGATCCATAATTCCAGAGTGAGAGAGAAGATGATGATCGGTCTAGGATGTTGTTTACAGAAACAAAAGAAGAAAAGAAGTGGATATAACTCGACTTACACATGTTGACAGAGAAGACCATTGGATGTTATTTGTGCCATCCAACGGTTGATGTTCTTCAGTCTGCAAAATTACAATTTCACGGATAGTTCTTCGAACGCCGCTCTCTCTCTCACTCTATATATATATATATATACACACACACACACACACATAGTGAGGATTAAGAGAGGACATCCTTACTTTAAAAATTTGAGGATTTTTACTATTTTACACTAGTATATGATCTAATTCACTACAAGAATTATTTCTATAAAAAATCAACCAAATCCATAATCATTTGTGCCATCCAACGGTTGAAGTTCTTCAGTCTACAAAATTACAATTTCACGGACAGTTCTTCAGAACGCCGCTCTATCTCTCTCTCTCTCTCTCTCTATATATATATATATATATATAGGGAGGATTAAGAGAGGACATCCTTACTTTAAAATTTTGAGGATTTTTACTATTTTACACTAGTATATAATATAATTCACTACAAGAATTATTTCTACAAAAAATCAACCAAATCCATAATCATTTGTGCCATCCAACGGTTGAAGTCCTTCAGTCTACAAAATTACAATTTCACGGACAGTTCTTCAGAACGCCGCTCTCTCTCTCTCTCTCTATATATATATATATAGGGAGGATTAAGAGAGGACATCCTTACTTTAAAAATTTGAGGATTTTTACTATTTTACACTAGTATATAATCTAATTCACTACAAGAATTATTTCTACAAAAAATCAACTAAATCCATAATCATTTGTGTTTGGCTCCAGTTTTTCTTGAGCTGGTCAACAGTCTCTTTTCTTGCATGGGCGTGCCAGCACCGTTCTGATGCGGTCGTCGGGGGTGTCCCTTAACCTGACTTCTTTCGTGCGATTGAGGACGAGGAGAGCACCAACCTTGTCGCTGGATTCTTTGTGCCTCGTGGTGAGGACTTTGCTGCAGTTTCTTCTTATCACACAATCGATACTCAATATTGTAGATTGAGCAGAGCGAAATCACCTGGAAGTATTCTTGCTAAAGCGTGACTTTAGTTTTGCTGGGTTGTGAGGGCGTTACCCTGGCTTGGTTGGTTCTGTAACCGTTGTGGTCGCTGTACTATAGTCGGCTCTCGAGAAGACTAGGACCGGTGTACGTTGACAGAAGGTTTGGTAGCACTGACAGTCGGCTCCTGAGGAGACTGGGATTGGAGTGTGGTCACCGGTAAGAGAGAATGTTGTTTGCTCCGAAGAGGCTTGGATAATCGTAGAGATTAGTTGATGAATTGGTCGTCCTCGTTTTCTCGTGCTAGTCTCGGATATAGGCTACTATGAGAATTCCCAACCCTCAGAAAAGATTCTATTTTGGACCAAGGGTATCTTTGATCTGTAGAAGCATTATCTTAGGAATCTTGATGAATATCTCAGATTAATTGTTAATTGATTTGGATATGGTTAAAATATGAGCAAAGCTGACTCATTGGATGTAGGTAGTTGGGATATAGTTGTTTAGCCTTATCCCCGCGAGCGCATCGCATTAATGGCGCACTAATATAGTCATGATGCTATATTCCTGTTTTTCTGCAGAAGTGATCTAATCCCGTAGCACGTTTAGCATCTTTCTTACACCGCGCGCTAAGCTGTACTGCACTCTTTGACCAGCACGTGGGTGGGGAGCCTAATGATTACTCAACGTGGTCTCCTGATCGTGGGCTCCAACTAGGCCTTCATGAGAACTCTGCCTGGATTCCCTCGCGGAGCCTGCCAAGTTATACTCTATCTGGGCCGCTGAATCGACCCATTATGTGGCCACTCTTAGGGCCCAGCCAAAAGTACTTTTGGGCTCAAACAATTTGGTCATTCAAAATTATGTAAACAAATGTTGTCCATTAGATAAAATTAAAATGATAATTGTGCTAATCAAATGGTTAAAATTTTTCCAATTTGGCTAATTTTTTTTTGGAATTCATATATGTATAGGTAACTAAAGAATAAGTGGTTATGATTATTAAAATACATCCTAAAAATAAAAAAACATTCACACTTTAAGAGTTTAAGGACGTTATCTCTTGATCCTCTAAATATATATATATATACACTCAATTTTGGATACTTTAATTGCTTTAGAAGTGAGCCCGAAATGAACTTTCCCAGGATGAGACCTTGCTGATAGAGTCGAGCAAAATAACTTGATGTATCTATACAAAATAACTTGAGGTATCTATACAATTATTTTGAAGGATGTAATGTCCTAACTGATGATTTTTATCATCTAGAGATCAAAACTATGATCTTACTACTAAGCTCATCCGCTCCTTCCAAGACTAGGTCAGAAAATCAGCCTGTCAGGAAATGCAACTCTAACACAACCTACGTATAGAGTATCATTAAGACAAAAACAAAACCACGACAAGTGGGTCAGTTGATGCATTGGGTCCCCCCCCCTACGGGAACATTCAAGATGTTGAACCTCCACATCTTGCATTTGAACACCGGACTGGTTTAGTGTTTTAATTATAAATATGCCCGGCTGAGGAGCTGCAATGCCTTGTTGGCCGCCCGGATCTCCATTGGATTAATCTTTGGATCAATGAACTAATTACAACAAGCTAATTAATAGCCATGTTAACTTGTCTCTCGATCGGTCTCACATAGCATTGTGGACAACTACTTTTTTTTTTTTGGTCGAATTGTGGATGATTATGATTGGGGGTTACTAGATGAAGCAAGTCCAAATTTCTTTAAGCCTTGTTTAGATTTGAGAATTTGACACTGTGGCTCTTCAAAATCTTTCTTTCTGTTTTTTTTTTATTTTTTCTGTTTTTTTCCTTTCTTTCTTTCTGTTTTTTTTTTAAAAAGAATAAATAAAATAAAGAAAAAAGAATAAAAAAAAGAGAGAAAGGAATAAATTTATTATAAAAAAAAGAACTGATGGCATAATAGACATTTCACCGCGACTTTTAGACGGCAAAGACCTATTTGTCTAAAATTTTGAAGTACAGGGACTAAACGTGTGAAATTAGAATGTCAGGGACTAAAGTGTTTTATGGTGAAAAATTCAAAGACTAAACAGTATTTAACTCATATATATATATATATATATATATATATATTATTCCGACCTCCAGGTTGGTCTCCCATCTCGAGGTTGAGGTAGGATCTTAACAGTGAAAGGGTAAAGTAGCTAATTTAGTTTAAAAGTATAAACAGAGAGAATATATAGTGCAGCTAGTCCTTGTCTTTTCAATATTCATCGAGAATATATAATACAATATCATCGTCTTCCTTAGCTTCTCTCAAACTGTTGTTTCCTTGTCTGAACTTTATTGATATTTATAGGAATATCAGCTTCTTTAATTATTCTTTCCTTGAAGTTGCTATAAATGAACTATGTACGTAGGAATATTATTATTGAAAAGGTCTTCCATAGATGGAAATTTCCTTCAACGGAGAAACCCTGAAGTACTTTTTTACTATAAATATTAATCAATCTACCTTCTATAGAGAGAAAGATTGAAGATTTATTTGTAAGTCCACAAACCTCATCTCTCCCTCCTTTTCTCTTTCCCCCACCCGATTACCTTCCCCTCAACAATGGCCTCATCTAATACTCGGATGATTCAGATGATGGTTTGGGTGAAAATCGCTGGTAATTTGACCCTCATCAGGTCCTAGTTATGTGTTTCTGTTTTCTTAATTTTTCTTCTTTTATATACTGATATTTTCTTGGGATTGGTTCTTTCCCTTCTGCTGAATTTATTGAACGATCAATCTTGAATTGTAGTTCTGCAGAAGACGTATTTACTGACTGGATATGCAATTAGCACAATGATTACATACTTGACTAGTGTGTGGAAGTTCAATCTCACAGATGCTGCCGCTGTCGTCAATGTGTATGCCGGCGCAGTGGCAGTAATGCCATTGGGCATGCTTTTTGTTGTTGATACTGTAATCGGTAACTATTGGTTGATCATACTCTCCGGTTGTGCTTACACCATGGTGAGTTAATTTCTCCCTAGCCTGTCGCAAATATGACATCATTGTTAAACTAGAGCATTCTGTATTAAAACATGGATCAACTAGAGCATTATGTACGTAAGAAAGCACAACCACTAGAAAGTTTTTGAACTCCTAACATGTAAATTCTTATATAAGGGCAAACTACGTTAATTGCATTACCCTCTAATTTACATCCAGAGACGATGCATTTTCTCCCTTTTGAAGTTAGACAATTCCATTGTGTAGAAAGAGACACAAGCAAGCGCCAAAGCGGTGTCAAGAAAGCAATTATTAATTTCATTAGAAGATAAAGATGTGTAAAATGATATAATATTTTTGGGTTCAAAATTTTCAGAGAGCAGAGGGTAGTGATTCGTCAAAATTATAAGGACAGGATTGCAAAATGTAATTTGTCTGTTTTATAAATAACCCTCTTTACTCATGTTTACGCATACGTCAATTTGTTTTCCTTTTTTTTTTTTTCCCTTATTTGAATCACCCAACTTAATTTGAGATTATTTCTCAAAAACGTAAAGTGCTTTTCAAATTTGGTAAAAACGTTTTTGTACGAAAACGTATTTAACATGTACTTCTCAGACCAACGTCATAGTCACTGGTGACTAGGTGATGAAAACCTTGATAGTATTTGATCCTTAATAAAAAGGCTAAGGTCATTTTCTACGTCTTTTTCTGTGCACGGTCTCCTTCTGTTTGTCTTCATCTGTCGTGTTCTTTGTTGGGAGATTTTGTTGTCCTTGTGTTCTCTCATAGACATGTTGGTCCGAACTCCGAAGAAGAAGTCGATGTGGTTGTTGGCAGAGAAGCAGCTAATGTGGTCCTAGTTGAGAGAGAGGTGAGGACAGTGAAAAATGGGTCAGGTTGAGCTTGAGATTTAGGATTTTAGGGTTGGTTCAAAGTACTGCAAGATCTTATAATTCTTGCATAGTCTTGGAAAACGACCTGTATTTATTTATTTGTCTTTCAAAGGTCAACTTTTTTATTTCAATTTACTAAGTTGATTACGATTGTACCAACCATATTTTTGTCATTTGATCAACAAATTGAAAGGTATACATGTATAAAAACGTGGAAAGTTGGTATTTGTATCTAAAAGATGAGCGAACATTAACAAAGCTCCTCGAGTCTCTGTCTGCTTACAGAAGATGAGTTATCAAAAAGCTTCAAAACTATCTTGGAAAAGCAATTTCTTTGTATGTGATACTTCTTGCTCATTGCATTTTTCAAAATTTTCTTTTTTAAAAGGTTGAATATAACAATAAGACTTTGATTGGTTTTTGGATTACCATATTGATTTGAAGGAGTGTTAGGATCTTTCCCGTTAACGAGGAGAGACAACGAAATGGAAGGAATTTTGTTTGGTTAGCTTTCTATCTTTGCTATTTGAACAAGGATTCTGTAAACCAATATGTATGCCGCTAGCTTTCTTAATTAGGCTTGAAAAACACACAGTAACCCAATAATAATTTGAACACTACCAACTAATATGATTACAATTGACATCCATGATTTTGGTTTAATGGATGCAGGGGTTTTTCCTCTTGACCATGTCAACGCCACCAGTTCTTTATAGGGCAACAGGCACTTGTGGCGCATATGAGGCCGAGTGCATTGGCAAAGTACAAAAGATTCTTTTTTATACAGCCTTACCTCTAATAGCTCTCGGAGCCTCTGGTCGCTTTATGGTTCGGGCATTCAGAGAAGAGCAGTTGATCAAGCCACTATTAGAAGGCGCCAAAAAAATGAAGTTCTTTGCTCTGTCAGTGTGCCCTAAGAAAGTAAGGTTGCTGTCATTTCAAATTCTGGTCTCCACCCTGGTACTCGGAACAACTGCTTATTTAAAGCCTTGGTCGCTTAGGTTTGGGTTCCCTGCTATATTTACCTTGCTTGCAACAATTACTTTATTGACGAGTACTATACGTCCACACAAAGCACAAAGGAACCTTTTCACCAGGGAAGAAATCAGAAGCATCTTGCGCATAAGTCCTATATGTATTTTCCTTATTCCAATCGGTGTTGTATCGTCTCTTGGAAATACTTATTTCACTGAACAAGCAAGCAAGATGAATCACAGGGTTGGATCCTTAAAGGTTTCTGTTCTTTTCCTTATAGTGCCCCGAAGTTTGGTCAGACAATGGTTTAGCCAATCAAAATATTGTGCTAATAAGATTATTACTCCAAGAATTGGGATTTCATTGTCGATGGCATTGGCGATTCTATGTTGTATCACAGCTGCATTAGTGGAAAACAGGAGGTTGGGCGTGGTTAAGAGACATGGTTTACTTAACAAGCCCGATGAGACAGTTCCTATGACCATGTTATGGTTGCTTCCCCAGTTTCTTCTCGTTGGAGGGGTTTCTGGGCTTTCCGAAAAGTGCATTGCGCTTTTCTACACTGATGTGGTGCTTGGCTGGCCGAAAATAGAAAAAGATGTTGATACGCAAGCAAACGACAAATCCAATCCCAAAGAAAATAACATTAAGGCCCCCCTGAATCAGGCAAACGATGCACTCAAGCCTACAGAAAAGAATGATGAGGACCCCAATCAGGCAAACCAAGAATCAAAGAGTACAGAAAAAGATGGTGAGGGGCACATTAATCCCGATAGGGCAAAACAAAATTCCAAGCGTCAATACATAGAGTTTTTTGTTGATGCTCTTGAGGGAATGGGAAATATAGGCAGTGTCGTGTTGGTCTATGTAGTGGGTGAGATAAAGCCCACTTGGTTCCAAGAAACGGTAAACCGAAGTCATTTGGATAATTACTACTGGACCTTGGCTGCATTGACTGCAGCTAATTTGATATTGTTTATTCTAGTAATATTCTACCCGTTGAGGTCAACGAAAGAAAATGATGCAGTAGCGTATGAGGATCAATTAAGTCACTTTAATATCAGCCGAAGTTAAGGTAGTAAACATGGCAACAAATGAATGTTGATTTCCTTCTCATATCTTTATTTGTATTGCATAGATTTAGCAGTATTTTTATTATTAATTTGATAGATTTGATATTTATTTTGTAATTTTCTATTTATTACTTTTTTTTTATTTTGATTTGACTCGTATGTTATTTAAGCAAGAATTTGTCATCTTTGTAAATGTGTTTTTTTTTTTGAGAAAATAGATAATTTCATTATTTATCCATGGTCAAAAAGTACATACATCAGATGCTGTCTCATACAAAAAAAAAAAAAAACTAAATGACACAAGCCGTCAAGCAAAAGACAGGTAACCCTCACTGTTAAAACATACACTCACTTATTGAGCCTAAACAACAAGAAATCAAGTCCTCACTACTAACCTCCCTTTGAAAAGTAAACCTAGTCACCTATAGATCTCAATTGGTGTACAACTATAGTAAACTAAGAAGAAAGTAATAGAAGACCCAATTTCAAGTGGTAGGCAAGAGACTGAGAAAGCCTAAGGCTTTCCCTTGCCCTTATCTCTAGGGCTAGAAACCGAACTCCAATTGCAGTTACTGGGATGTTGGCTCTTGTTCTCGCTTCTGGCGGTCTACCCGTCTTCTTCTTCAGAGTGACAAGAGGCATATCATTGTCGTCCTCGATCAAAGGTTTGCCAAGTAGAAAAGATTGGGAGCACCTGCACACAGGACCACCGCCAATCTTTCCTAGATCTGGGGCGCTACCACCCGCTGCGAGAGCAAGAGGAGCAGCAAAGCTTGCTGTGATAGCATCTATGGAGGCCATGGAGAGGAGGAAGCAATAACAAGAGGCTAGAGGCTAGGGAAGAGGGCTAGGGTGCCGTAGAAGACTAGGTTGAGAGAAATAATCTCCTAAGGTTTTTATTTTTTGCCGACTTATCTTTGTAAATGAGTTTTTTGACATTATAATGAAAATATAGCCGTTTCAGCTGCCTATAATGAGTTGTGTTCTCCTTATTTATGGTGAAGTGTGCTATTACTTCTAGGCCTATGTTTTAGGACCTTGCGTCAGAAAAGGTTAATGCAGGTGATGGGGAAGACGTGGTTGATTTAGTCGATGAGGAAGGAGAGGTTGATGCAGCTGGTGAGGAATTTATGTTTGACGAAGCCGTTGAGAGAGTAGAGCAGGTTGACGCAGTCGATGAGGAAGGAGAGGCTGGTTTAGCCGATGAGGAAGGAAAGGTTGGTGTAGCCAATGTGGAAGCAAAAATTGATATAGCTGACCGAAAAGATTAAATGGAGGAGGCAAAAAGTCAGTTGGGTGAGGCACAGAAGAAGGAACAAAGGGATATGATCCATATAATAATATTGCTGATGAGCTTAAAAAAGAAGTGGATACACGCTATAAATCAGTCCCGTGATTCAGGAAGCTAAATTTGTTTTTTGGTCGAAGGTGACGAAGAATATATCATACTTGTGTCGCACGAGAAAGGACAGATGGATCGATCAAGTTGACGAAGAATATATCATACTTATGGTAATAAATTTGCACCGTATAGCTGGATCAAGTTTGTAATGGCCTAATGGGCGCAACTCTAGGGCTACCTGTAATTTGACTCCATACAGAGCATGAAGTTGAAATAGAGCTCAACTCTCAGTTTTCTCATTCAAGCTTGGTTTCTACAAGAAACAAACAAAATCTCTAGCTCTAGCAATGTAGTCATGTAGACTTTTATTTTTTTTAGCCGAAAATTCTACCATCTGTTTTGGAAAATAGCTTTTTGTGTGCATTTGTTTTTTAAATAGAAGTTGAATGCATTAGATCAACAACCAAAGTCTAAAATCAACAAAGTTTACATAAGTCATCCGGTAATAAAATCCGAGCTACCTATCTAAACCAAAGCAAACTCTTAAGAATCTCTGAGACGCTCACAATTAAGCGAGCATATATAAGACTAGAACAAACCTCGCCTCCTACAGAAATGAAATCATTCAACTAGCCTCAACTTGCCAATCACGCAATTATGGTACAAACTAAAAAACTAGAAAAGTCATAGAAGACTCATAGAAGCTTGTTCCAACTCACACAGGCTTTTGCCCAACAAACAGAAATTAATAAATAACTAGCTTCTTCCCTTTTGAGTTGAAGCTCATACCAACTGATGCTACCTTTACCTGATCCTTCTTGGAAGCCTTCTTCCCTGACACAGCATCATCCTTCCCTGCACCTTTCTTTTTCTCCCCAAATGGCAGTTTATTCCTACTGCTAGCTGGGCGGCCTCGCTTTCGCTTTCCACTTCCAGAGTTGCCTTCCTCTGACAGAGATACTAGACCAAGGTTTTCCGGTTCTAAGTTCAGGTTACGCTTGCCCACAGCCAAGCAAAGCTTTAATTTCTTCGGGGAGATAGTTACTCCCTCCTCAGAACAACCTCTACGCTTACTCGTAATTCTCTTCGGTGTCATAGTAGTTTCCTAGAGCTCTCTGATCACCACTTACCTCCGAGGCTTGTTCACGAAGGAACTCAATGGAAAATCCAGCGTTGGGTCAGGAATGGTGTCTTAAAAACTAGGGTTTGGCCATGAACCAAAACCCTAACATTCAAACCCGTAGTGCTGCATCCCTTCGTCCCCGAACTGGACGCAGTAGAGACCAGCTGCATATGCAGACCACCAGCAACAATCACCGGAGTTGCAGTTGTCGGTTGCGTCCCCAGCATCGTCCTCTCAGCCCTGTCATCATCTTCCTCCAGCACTGGCCCCGAGCAAGGCAGCCCAACGTGCGTCACCATCCCATATATGGAACACCGGCCAAAAAACATGTCATATTTGAACTTGCACAAGAACTCAACCTCGTCTTCCACCTAATACCACCTTTTGAATGGCAGCGGTTTGGTCAACAGGATTTCTACCCTGATACGAAGCTTTCCGGCCTTCTTCCTGGTCTTATCAATCTCTTGAAAATCCCCGAGCGTATAGCCAATCATAGTTATCACTCTTTTTGACCTAAAGGCTGAGGGAATGCCCTAGTGTTATCCAATATGATGCCATGGTCAGAGGGACCTTTTCCACAGGCATCACACCATCATAACATACCAGCACCACCGGTGCATGGTTATACCCCCATGGAGCACCCTTCCAAATACGAATCAAGCTCGAAGGGTCCGACAAAGTGAACAAGACCTTCTGGCCTTCAGCCTCCTCCACCAGCAGCGATCCATTAATCCGCCAATCATTGCGGAACATCCCATGAAAGGAGCGGATCTTATAGTCCCGAGCAGTGAGCAATTTTCCCACCATAAACACCTCTAATTGTCGCAAAACTTGGCCTTGTGTAGGCCGAAGATCAACTTGTTTCTTCCCTTCAGCAATCACAAGAGAAGAAACTAGCCCTACTGCCATGGCATCAACGGAACTCATATTGACGTTGAAGGAGAGAAGCAAAGAAACCCTAACCTAACCCTAGTAGAGAGAAAGAGAGGCAGCTCTTCTTGTTTCTACAATATCTGTAGCTTTTTGTTTGCATAATTGAGTCCTGAAAATTGTAATTTCATGTATGTCGTAGTTTAAAGAATTTAGAATTTTTCGTTAAGAAAATACATATCTTCTAAATTAATTAAGACTAAGAGAACGAGATTAGAGCAACCAAAATTAGACACATGCATGGAAAAACAACCAGATTGGAACACATATATGTTGGAAATTATATCAAATATCCAATTAAATATGAATTAAAAATATAATTAATCATGACCTTTCAAATTGAAAGGGTACATGTCTTTATTTCCAATAGGTGTACTTAGGAATTAGTTTGTCTCTCAAGGAGATAAGTGAACATACATACTGGTTCACTTGGGTTTCTATATAAACACATAGTCATATCTCCTTCAAAACATATCATATACATATCAATATAGAAAAAAGAGATCAAGAGAATCAAATCAATGATTTCTTGCTCATTTTTTTTCTACAAGTCTTCTTCGTGTCAAGAGAGTACAAAATATAATTTATAATCAAGTCAGTGATTTTCTTTTCTTATACTGCTTTTATATTTTCAGGATTCTCTTACTTGCAATTCTTATCGTAACATTCATTTGTCTACAAACTGCACTCATATAATAGGATTCAAATACTACTGCACTCGTACATTAGGATTGAAGCATTACTTTCAATCCTTTTTGAAATTTCTATTATGACCAGACATTATATATGTGATTGTTCCCTAACAAGGCAACAATATAAAGGTTGGGTGGACGCATATGTGATTGCAACTCATTGGAAAAGCTAGGTTATTGAAATTAATTGTTGATTGCCAAAAATAAAATTAATTATCAAAGATATTGGTACATCGCACAGAATTGATCAAATTAACTGGTAAGATTGCTTTGGGCTAGATTATGTGAAAACGTGGTAAATTAAGTCCAATAAGTAGTTCACTTGAATAAATTCGAGACTTTTTAACAATTCACGATCGATCATATACACCAACTCTAGAATTAACTATTTTTTAGCAAAAAAAAAAAAAAACTAGAATTAACTCCCACTACGTATATGACTATATGGCATAAAGCCAGTCAAAAAAGTTCAAATAATCATTTCTTTATGATCCTTTATCCATTGGTCAATTCCCGCCACAAATATGTATAAAACACGTGGGAGTTTTTAATTACTAAAACACGTGGCACCATCTGCTTTCCCAGTAATTGCTTGACTTTTGCACTGGCTACGTACCGTTAGCATATTGTGCCGAGAATAACGGGGTCAATTCGCTTGATATTAATTATAATAAATTACATAAAAATTATTGACAAAAAATGAGTTAACAAGTATATTATTTAAAGATTAAATTAAACATATAATGACTAAATCTTACAAATAAAGACAATCTACTCTCCACCTGCCACATGTCATGTGTTAATTTACTTTTTTATCTTTAACTACTTCTTTTGACTTCTAATCCTTTATGTTATTTTTTTTTTCCTGAGAATAATCCATTTATGTTACTTCTCAAAAGCAAAAAAATATATATATATATATATATATATATATTCCTTTTACACGTTACTAAGAGAGAGAATCTCAAAGCTCTTCGTCGAACTTCTTTTTTTTTCGTTATTGCTAAACGTGTTCATGGTTCAGTAGCAACTTCATTTGCAGTAGCAGTAGCAGTATCAGGAGCAGAAGCAATAGCAGGAGCATGAGCAATAACAGTAGCAGTAGAAGGAGTAATTAAATCAATTCAATTTGAACAGTAACAGATCATATCATTGACAGTAGCTGATCATATCATTAATAACAGATCATATCACTGAACAGTAGCAGAGCATATCATTGATATAAACTATAAACTATATACTCGCATATCAATTCAATTTGAATAGTAGCAGATCAATAATAGCCTTTATCATGGTTAGAAAGCTTGAAACTTTTGGAATAGGAACATGTAGATGTAGTCTATAATGTGATTGAACAAAACACAAGTGATGAGGGATAACAATGATACATTGAACTCTGATTTAATTAGATACATCCTTTTTGTACTGACACTGTCGGACAAGTAATTATTAGGTGAGCAATCAACTAAGCTGATGTTGTGACTAAAAGTTCCAACCAATTTCAGCAATAGCAGTAGTAAGGTAGAGAATGAAGCCTCTCGATGCTTGAATGCATTATAACATATAAATTATTGTTGGCTCTTTTACTTTCCAAACAACTTTAAGCAAGTGATTGCAACTGAAAAAACTCACAGAACACACAAATGCTAAGTGAAATACTGCACATAGTTAGTTAATTATTTATAGTACATATTGAAAGAGTTAGTTGATCAGACAAGTCAGAAGCAATTGAAAACGAAGGCGCCACATTCTTATACTCAATTTTTTCTTTCTTTACGCCATCATCTTCCTTCAAAATCCCCGAATCCTTAACCTTATTAGGTTTTCTGGCTCCCTTCCTCTCGTTTGACAAAAACTCAAGCCTGGAGCTCAAGTCATCTAAAATTCCCCTAATCTCATTTCCATTGTCATTTCCAACCTCACTCCTCTGGCTGCGGCTGCGACTCCAAATCAACAATCCCGGAGAAACTGGGCTCGTCATTGTCATTAGACCCTCGCCATGATCATCATCATCCGAAGCTAGTTGAATCTTACAAAGACAGCTTGGGCCTTCAATCCTCACCTTAGTCACCTTTCCTTGGTCTGCAATTCAATTCAAATCCAAATCCAAAAACTAAACAAAAAGCTCATAAGAAAAAAAAAACCCTAAAAAAATGAAAATCCCCAAATAAACAGAGAGAACGCAAAAGCGATTAAGTTGGATTTACCGAAGGGTTTGGGAGGAGCAGAACTGAGGTCTTGGAGGAGGCGATAGTGATTGTCGTTGAGGCTTATGGGTATTGAATATGGGGTCAGTGGCAATGCCTGTAATTGTGATGAAACTCAAGTATTTTGGTCATTTTTCATTAAAATTGGCAGTCAGGCTTGCATCATTTGGTTTTAAAGCCTGGGCTCATGTCCTTATTTGTATAAATCTTTTTGAAAGTGGGTTTTCTGTGTTTACATTTTTTGTCATGTGCTACTGTGAAATTTTCTATTTTAATTATTCTTACATTCACATTGAGACGACAACCCCAAGTCAACTTATATACTAATATAAAAACTAGTTATGTGGGTCATCAAAAAAAAAAAAAAGCTAGTTATGTGAATGTAAATGTACTTTCACATTGAGACGACAACCCCAAGTCAACTTATATACCGATATAAAAGAACTAGTTTTGTGAACGCAAGAACGTTTAAAATCAAAGCCTTAAAGTTTTCTGCTATATAAAAATCAAGTGACAAAGATTAACCGCACATCTGAAGTGAACGTCCACCACTATTGCTCAGCCGCTCTGACGCACGCTAAAAAATCTAACCCTATATCCATGATCTCTGCGCCGATCGGTACCATCCTTCAAAACCCGACATGTCTGTCATTGAGGAAGTCACTGCTAGCTTCACTGCATCCATAGCACTGGCTGGAGATGATGTTCTCGACATCTCTTGCACGATTGGTGCGATAACTCGCTGTCTTTCGCAATCCTTCCTACTTGCTCGCCCTCTGACCCCAAAGCCTTTTGTTTTACAAGACCTAACACGTCAATTTAGTCATGATGGGTTTTGGAAGGAAAGTTTAGGGTTCAGGAAAGACCTCAGAACAACTTTGTGTTTGCCTTTGATCTCAAGTGAGATCGAAACCGTGTGCTTTGGGGAGGGTCGTGGTATTTGAATCGAGCACCCATGATTATCCAAGAGTATAATGATATAGCACTGATTCATACCATCAACATGGCTTCGCTATTCTTCTAGGTACGTATCAATAATATACCCCCTTCATTGGAGGAGATGGACACCATCAAGGCTATTGCTACTGTTGTTGGAAGTTATCTTGATATGGATGACAAATTGTTTGCCAATATTAGAAAAATCCGTGTGAGGGTTACACATGCCCTAGACAAACCATTTTTCCTAAAGAAGACTCTAAAGCTTGTGCCAGGTATCGTTGAAGAGATTGATTTCTTTTTTGAAAACTTGTTGGGATTATTCAAGAACTGTAACCCGATATTCCGTGAGGATGGTAAAGGCAAGGCTACTCCGCCCTCGACTATGAACCAAGGAGCTTTGGAAAAGGAGAACAGATTGGAACTTCCAAACCAGGGACGTAGCCACTCACAGGGCTACTTAGGCTGTAGCCTATGGGAGAATTTGGCCCAAAATGTGTCAAGTATGGGTATAGCCACAAAAAAAAAAAATACTAATGCTTCGAAGAGTTGTAGATTGCTGCCTGAGTCCGTACCGACTCTCAATTCCCAAACACCAAACCCGTTTCCCTGTTTGGAGCTTCATATCGGTTCCGCCTTCCACTCTTCTAGAGTTCCAGCTTCCAGGCTCCAACCACGGAGCCACCTCCAATGTTTTAGGCCACTGTGCCACCTCCCCTTTCAGAGTTTCAATCTGCCTGAGCAGTTGAGCTCTTGAAGGCTTCAAATCTTTAATCCCTGATGCTCAGATTCTCAGGTAAACACCCAAACCCATGCTGATGATGTTTGAATCGTGAATTCATGATATATGGTATTTATGGTGAGTTGATAATTGGGAATGAGTAATGGGTTGATGTTGAATTGTTGATAATCGGGAATGGGTTGAATAGGTTGATGAAATTCATTGATATTATGCAAGTTTGGCTATATAGACATAAAAAAAAACAAATTTTGGGCTTCGCCCCAAAAATTTAGCCTAACCCATTTTCGAATCCTGGCTACGTCCCTGTTCCTCGCACTTTGCTTGGACCCAAGGATACTAAAAAGCCTCGAAAACATGTTGCCGTCAGAAAAGAGATATTGAAAAACTCCGGGTATGTGGGCAGCTCCAGAGCGTTGGTGCTTATTGATACAAATATTGATATGGAGGTCTCAAGTTAGGTGGAACACTTTACAAGTCTGGGGGAGAGTTAACTGCAAGCTACTCCGGAAGCTGCAGATTGAGAAAATGACTGTGTAATCGAACTTGAGCCTGAGGAACTAGAGGCTGTGATCACTGCTGCTCCTCTTTTGGAGAATGAAACTGTGCAGTAGGCAGACATAATGAATGTAGAACTCAAGGACAAAGAAGGAAATGAGGTCTCGCCTCGAGTGGAAAAGCGTGGACGGCCTCCATCCCTCCGGGTGTCTCCTAAAAAACTCAAGGCTGGGAGTACAGGTCTGCTTGAGGTCCAGCTTGGTGATGCTCCAGGCAAAAAGCTGAAACCACCAGTTAGGTTCACAACTAAAGCTTTAGGTTTAATTGAAGCCTAGGGGGTCTCTTTGTCTCAAATAAGACTAAGGGATTCGGGTCCAAGTGATTTAAAGAAGAAGAGAGGTATACCACTGGATACGAAAAACAAGAACCCTCCAAGGACAAAAAAAGTTCTGGCGGAGGATGTTCTGAAAATTCTCTATTTTGGTAAGTCTCCTAGCCCTAACCCTAAAGGCAAGGAGAAAATTTGAGCTTCTGTTTAGTTTTTTCCGACCTATAGAATGATTGATTTTCTGCACATCTAGGTGAGGAGAGTTTTCTGATGCACCACAATTGAGCGTATGGGCATTAGAAGCTTTCATATGCTATTATCTTTTGTTTAGAATAGATTTTATTTTGCTAGGCTTCTGAATAAAGGAGGGGAAATGTTTCAAATGTAATGGTAAATAATTACCCTAATAGGGGACTTGTATTGTGCCACTCTGGTTTGAATTGCTTAGAAATGAAATTGTTACTTTAGTTAAAAAAAAATGATTAACAATGCATATTCATTTTAAGCTCGTTCATGATAAATTTATTTGGACCTCACAACCAAAATTAATTGACAGTGTTCGAAATTGATTCAAATAAATGCCCAATATATGTAGCAAACTTTAAAGCCAAATGACAATAGATAGAGTTGACTTAGATTTTTTTAAGTCCATAAGCATAATTTATATTTTTTTTTGAGAGAAAGGAGGTCATAACTTTATTGAACTTTTGGAAATTACATGGAAATAGATTAAATACTAATGCAACTAGCAGGAAAGAAGGAGAAGAAAAATTAAAAAAAACTCATGCAACTCAGTACAAACTCTTGTTGCCATAAGGTGTGCAACCTTATTTGCACTTCTGTTAATATGAACCAACTTCATATTAGATCGATTTTCCAACACCAACCCAAGATCCTCATATAGCCGACCTAAGATAGAGGTATTAATTCCATCCATCATATACAATTGCCTCTGCATGATTTGACAATCTGTTTCCAAGAAAGCTGGAACGAAGTTACTTTCAACTGCAAATTCACCGCCATAAAACAAGCTAACACTTCTGCATGTTCAGGAGACAAAAGGCCAAACAGCGGTCGACCTCCCCCAGCAAGCATCAAAACCCTGATGATCCCTAATAACAAAACCAGTGCGACCATTCTTTGTTATGTGATTAAAATCTGAAGGCATTTAACCTAGTCATGCACTTGAGTAACACATCACAAGCAGGCAGACTTTTATTTTCCCAAACTCTACAATTTCGTTCCTTCCATACTCCCTAAAGCAGATAAACCAAGTTGCCCAAGTCCTTCAAAGCTAGCTCAAGAACACAATAACTGAACCAATCTAGTAATGCATAGTTGGCCATATGAGGATTAAAACACACCTAAGTCAAAACTCCAGTAGATTGCTGCAGTTGCTTAGTGTAAGGGCAATCTCTACAGATATGCAACGTTCTCTCCAAAGTAGAAGAGTACAGTACACGTACTTGGGAGTGCAATACTACCCTTTTCGATGCTAGCCTCTCCATTGATGGTAGTATATTATGACAAACTCTCCAGATATGCACCTTGGCAGAGTTAGGTATAGTAATTTTCCATAATTTTTTTTTTCCAAAAATTCACACCAATAGACAATTGGAATGGGCTTCTAGAATTAGAAGATGAGAAATCAAACTTGTAAGCTGTTTTCACATTAAACTTGCCATTTTTCTCTTACCGCCACACAACGCTATCTGGAACAACCCTTCTACTCAAAGGGAGACTCAAAATAGCTTCTACCTCAGCTAAAGGAAACAGACGTCTAATCAAGGTAACATTCCATAGCCCGGCATGAGTAATGAGGTCTCGGACATGTCTAACCTCTTCAGCTGCATACACCATTGTTCCCCACCGGTTTAAACTCTGGCACCCCTAGCAGCCAACAATTAGCCCATATATTAATCACCAATCTGCCAATAAGAACCTTGCCGTAACAGTTCTCTTATAGAAAATAAGCTGCTCCATGAAAAAGAAGGGGTAGCATCAGGAGTAGCTAACCAAAAAGAGGTATCCGGAAAATATTTGGCCTTGAAAATTCGAGCAACAAAACAATTAGGATTATTCACCACACGCCAAGCCTGTTTGGCAAGCACCGTAGAATTAAAATTAGACAAACTTCGGAAGCCTAACCCACCTTCTTCCTTAGAATTACAAAAAGTGTAATACCCGCAATTTCCATTTTAAATTCGAGTAATTGTATCGAATGATTATTATGTGATTTCACGATTTATGTTCGATAATAATTCATTTTTACAATTATCGAAGTTTCGAAACGTTTATTTTAACGAAAAGCTCGAAATGCTCGATTCGAGTAATCGACTTTTTCTACGTACAAAATTTGGAGAAACTTCCTTCATGAAAGTTGTAGAGCTCGTCGATACGAGTTCGTACACGTGCGGAACACAAAGATCGGATTTTTTCTGAATTAGTTATCGATTTAAGAAGTTTTTCCGAAACTAGTATAAATAGGAAAAAACCCTAGCTAATTTTTCAGAAAACTATCATTTGGTCCGGCCTCCTTGCATTTTCTGAAAAACACTATTCATCGTCCCTAACCTCCGTTCCTCGACCAAAATCGTCCGAAAAGGAGAGAAAACTTCTCCTTAATTGTTCTTCCTCCACAGACCACCTCTCGACCTCAAACCAAGTCCCAGGCGTTCGTCTCGAGCTGCTCTAGCTCCCGGAGGCAGTTTTACAAGGCGGCGCGGCCTGTGACGGCGGCGGCACGGCCCGAACCGAAAACCACCGATTTCGGTTCGAGCTTGATATCTCGAGCTACACTTCACCATTTCACTTGATTCTTGTCTCATTGAACTCGCCTCAACTTCCTCTACAAGCACCAAGAAGGACCGGAAACTGGGTCGAACGTTTTCACGTTCGTCGGAGCTCGATCCGAACGGATCGAAATACCGAAACTTTCGATCAAGATATCTCGAGCTATACACGATCGTTTCTTGTGATTCTTGGCTTGTTGAGTTCGCAAGGAAGTTCTGAACAAGTTTCCAGAAGGGATCGGGGCCTGAGGTTGCAGTTTTCACGTCGGTTTTCAAGCTCACCGGTTTCTGCATTTTTTCCGGCCGCCCACTGTAAATCGGTAATTTCGATACCTTCCCGTCATTTTTAGGTCTTGTGCTAGTTATGAAAGTTGCTCAGAATGATGAAACGAAGGGGACAAGCTCGGCCCCGACACCATTGGCGGTGGTCGGTGGCGGCTCTGTCCCTAACTCCGGCAGCCTTTTCCGGCCACCTCCGGAGGTCTAAAATTTGGTTTCTGTCCATTTTATGATTCTATGTTTCGATACGATCATTTCGGCGTATTATACGTATTTTTCGGATATCGTATGAATTAGTTATGAATTTTGTGATTTCGATCGATTTCGGTAGTTAGATTTTTGATCTGTGAAATTATGACCGTCGGATGAACTTGTAAATTTGTTATGATGATCATATGACTGTCCCAGAGGCTTTGTGTGGTCATGGGCGAAGATCCGACCGTTGGATCTTCGTATATGTGAAAAAAAAAAGGGTAATTAGGGGAGCGTTTCGTGAGAAACCGCTCGTCGGATTTTAATGTAAATTAGAATCTGGTCGTTAATTAGTAGTTAATTTATGTGTTGAAATTGTTGGCTAAATTCGAATCACATTTGATTAGGTGATTGACGGATTTTATTTGAGTGGGCTATTCGGCGTTAATTATAAATTATAATTATATTGAAGACGCAGCGGGAGTTTCGAGGTGAGTAAAACTCACGTGGTTCATATTACGAACCGAGCATTTTAATTTATTTATTCTTGGTAATTGTGTGAAAAATATTTGCGGATTATATATTTGTTTTAAAATTTCATGGACTTAAATCACCACGGTCCATAGGTAAGTAAAATGAATTTTAACTATACAAATGAATTTCAGAATTTTCTTGTGTGAACTATAGATGGTATTAGTGGTCATTCCTGAGTGGATGATTACGTATATATATATTTACTTGGAAAATATATATTGATGAGTGGATTGTTGAATGATGATATGATTGAGTTGAATTGATGAGTTGATTATATTACAATTGTGTAATTCCATAATAATATGATGTATCTTGGTTGGGTTGATTTCAGTATGTGATATTATATGTTGTGTTTCATTTATGGGTTTAGGGTCGACGTAATGACCGGTGTGGGTAATCGGACGCTCTAATCCTAGTGTGGATGATGGGATACGATTGGTTGAGTAGGTGGAATTATTGGACGTTCTAAATATGTATATAGGTATACATATTGATGAAATACAATAATTGGTAAATATGTCGGATGCCATAACCTAGGCCAGGTGACGGGCTACGATTCAGTTAGAGCTCTAGTCTGTCAAATACCGTATTTTCATAAATACGATGATGAGAGTCGTGAAGAAAGTTGTGAGTTGGTTTGTCTTGATATATTGAATTGGTGTGTGATTGAGATTGTGAGTTGTGAAGAAAGTTGTGAGTTACTTTGTTGTGATATATTGAATTGGTGTTGATTGAGATTGTTAGTACTGGCATACGTGAAAATTATTGGGTGTTGCTGTGTGTGGGGATAAATGAGATTAAATTAAGTAACAGTTCATTCTTTTACTCATACAAGCTTTCATAAGCTTACCGGGTTTTGTGTTGTTGCAATCCCGGTACACTATTCAATGGTGTAGCGGATATTCCTGCAGGTCAGGATAACCAGGGAGGTGACCGAGATGCTTAGGTGTTATAGCAGTTTTGTTATTTATTTAGTTGTGAAGTGTGTGTGTATGCTCATTTAGAGCTTTACATTACATTTTGGATTTGAATTGTAATAATTAACCGAGACTAAATTCGGTTTGATTTTATTTCGTGTGGTGAGTATGTTAAGAAAAGAAATTTTCAGGATGATTATTTTGAGTTGTAGTATTTTCATGTTTCGGATTTTGAATTGTTATTCTAAAATTCGGGGCGTGACAAAAAGCCTTCCAAGTTTTCCAATGAATCTTTCTCTTATCAAGAGAGCTTCCCCACCAAACCCGAGCACGTACACATCTGTTCTAAGTCATCACAAAAATTCTTGGTTAATTGAAAAACACTCATTGAATGAGTAGGCAACGCTTAAGCCACAACCTTGATGAGTATATCCTTTCCAACTCCACTCAACAATTTACCTTGCCAATTGGCTAGTCATTTTGCCAAGTTATCCTTAATATATTGAAAAGTAGAAGTTTTCTTTCTCCCAACATAAGTAGACAACCCCAAGTACTTCTCACGCTTAAGTACTTCTCATGAGAGGCCACCTCCTCAACACCCAAAACACTAGAAATTTCTTCCTTCATGTACTTGGAAACATTCTTACTAAAAACCACCGAACTCTTGTCCAAATTAACTAACTGACCATAAGCCCTGCCATAAGTCTTAATAACATCTTGAATTTGATAACAATCATCTAAGGAGGCATTTGCATACAGCATGGTATCATCCGCAAAAAGTAAATGATTAATAGCAGGAGCACCATCACATACCTCAATCCCAGGCAGAAAACCTAGCTCCCGTTTTTTTATTTTAAGCAAAGCTGAAAAACCTTCAGCCCAATCAAAAAGAAGTAAGGTGATAAAAGGATCACCCTGCCTCAAACCTTTACTAGGAACAAGAAGGCCCCGAGGTTTACCTTTCACCCAAAAAGAATATCTCATCGAGCATACACACTGCATCACCATCTCAATCCAACTGAAGGCGAATCCAAAGACCTTTCTAAGGAAGAGCCATTCCATTCGATTGTATGCCTTGCTAAGATCAAGGTTCAAAGCCATAACACCATCACTGCCTCCCCTCTTGTTATGCAAAAAATGGGCCACTTCATTAGCCACATGGATATTATCAGTGATCAATCTTTCCGGTGCAAAGGCACTTTGGAAAGGAGAAATCAAAGTTGGAAAAATCACCTTAAATGTGTTAGCAATAACTTTCGAAAAAAAAATTCTAAATAAAGTTGCAAAAAAGAAATATGCCTCAATTCTGACACATGTCCCGCATTAGGCAAATTGGGGATAAGAAATATAAGAGTAAACAAAATTTGATAAATTAGCTGAAATGAATGCATAAAGTTTTGGACTGCTTAAGTAACCTCAATTCAAATTGTTTCCAAATAGTGTTGGAAAAATATAGGCAGCCAATGAGGAAAAGGAGAATTGGTAGGGTAAATTTGGAATAAAGCACATCTTACTTACATTTGGAATAAGCATAATTTATATATTTCCATGTATAATTCATATTCTCAACGAGCTCTAGAATATATATATATATATATATATATAATTTTTTTTAACAAGAAAAATAAATAAGGGTTATAATTGAAATAGAGTTACCAAAAAATTAGAAATATATGTGATAAAAAAAAATTATTGATTAGAGTAACTATTTAGGAAAAAAGAGGGTAATTTGTAGATATAAGGAGTAAATATAAAAATAAAAAAAATTTGTAGGCAAGCTCTACACTATATATCTCCTTTTCTCTATAAGAAAATTAATCAGGGTTCTCCTTGAACTAGAGTTACCCAAAAATTAGAAATATATGTGATCAACATCTTCATTGATTCGAGTAAATATTTGGGCAAAAATCGCTGGTAATTTCTAGATATATGGAGTTCCTATCCCCAAATTTTGTGGGATTGCATCTTCCAGCCTTTTTGTTGACTGTGGTTATGGATCTTGCTCGTGGCGGAGCCAGAATTTAATCTCAAGTGTGGCACCTTGAAGTTTTAGAAAAAAAAAATTCTTAAATTATATATACCAAATCTTTAATAAAAAAAAATTAGAATAAGGTTACGGCAAGATCAATTTTTTTTTTTTTTTTTACATTTTAGAATAATTTTTTATGATCGATGAGTTTATAATTTATCTTTGAATTGTAAAATTATAAGGAAGTATGTTGATCTAAAAAAAAAAAGCAAATAGAACATAAGTTGCAAACAAGATTCGAACATGGCACCAACTGCAAAGGCTAGCTTGGCATCGCAGAAAGTTGGCTGTTAGTGCTTATTATTATTTTAATAGAAAATTACATAGTACCACATGACCAAAGATATAAACACAAAAAATACACTTTTAAAAAAATTTATACGAATAAGGACATGAGTCTAGACCCAAAAACCAAATGATGCAAGCCTGACTCCCAATTTTTAATGGAAAATGACCAAAATGCTCGAGTTTAATAATAATTTACGGGCATTACCACTGATCCAATATCCGGCCGTCTTGAACAGCCCGTCTCGCACACGTGCCTCCGAGAGAGCCTTCTTATCCAAGACCCAGACGCAGACAGTGGGATACTGATGTTAACCTCCACGCGCGGCCTTGGCGGAGTAGAGTTTCCACACCAGGGCGGGTCCGGCGGAGCCAATCTGGTCGAAGAGCTCGTAGTCCTGAAGAGGCTTGGGCCCGACAACTTCCTGGACTGTCATCGAATAGTCTTCTCGATGATCGCGCTGGCCTTGCCCAAGGCTTGCTGTATGGTCTTCTGTTCAGAGACATATTGGATTAAATGGGAATTGCAATGTGTTTGATACAGATTGAATATGAAAAGAAGAGAATTGGTTTGTTTATGTATAGGTGTATAGGTTTATGGGATTCGGATTTGAATTCTAGGGTTTTAGATTGAGAAGAAGGAAGAGAAAGAAGGAGGAGAAGGATGGAGGGAATTGTGGTCAGATCAATAGTGCTCTACTTTTGTTCCTTCTCTCCAGTTGTCTGTGACTCTTCTCTTCCGTGGCTTCTTTAATTTTTTTAATTTTAACAAATGGGTTGTATTTTAAATATAGTTTGGTCATTAATTCTCCCCGTGCAGTTTGGTGTTGTTTTCCGTTGGCTTTTCTTATAATTTTTCCTTTTCTGGGTTTGATCTGATTAATTGTTTAGGTGATGAGTCGTGGCGGGTAACGTGGATAGTTGGTGGCTCAGACCTGGGCTTCACTGTCAAGTCTCATTAGTCCAACTTTAGTGATCATAATCCATTTGCCCATTAATGGAAATTGAATTGATCTAATTGCTCCTGCTCGTGCTACTACTATTATTGTTGCTATTATTACTGCTCATGCTACTAAACCAAAGACATGTTTAGCAATAACGATGAAAAAGAAGTTTGACGAAGAGCTCTGAGATTCTCTCTCTTAGCAATGTGTAAAAGAAAGAGATTTTTTTTTGCTTGTGAAAAGTAAAATAAAGCGATATTCTCGGGGGAAAAAAAGTAACATAAAGGGATTAGAAGTCAAGGAAGTAGTTAAGGGTAAAAAAAATAAATTAACTCATGATATGTGGTAAGTAGAGAGCAGATTTTCTTTATTTGTAAAATTTAGTCTTTATAAAAGGATTAGAGGTCAAAAGAAGTAGTTAAAGGTAAAAATGTAAATTAACTCATGACATGTGGTAAGTGGAGAGCAGATTATCTCTATTCGTAAGATTTAGTCATTATATGTTTAATTCAATCTTTAACGGATGTATTTGTTAAGTTATTTTTTGTTAATAAGTTATATGTAATTTGTTATTTTTTTAAAGGGGTTTGGAACCTAATTTAGCTGGAAGGTTCAACCCCAGGCCCGGTTTCATTTATTCTATTAAAATTATGTCTCGAGAGAAACATAAAACCTGAACCCCTACCTACAGAAAAACAATTACGTTGATCCTCGCAGAACACATTCTGAATAATAGCATGAGTTTCATCAAACCAAATATCATCAATGAAAAATAAACTAGCTAGGTTAGCAAGCCGGCTATTAGTGCTATTATGAAACTCTAAAATATTTATTCACTTTTTACTTACTAAAATTTAAAAAAAAGTAAGAAACTCAAATTGGGTACGAGACCTACCTAGTCCCAACGTGACTCTGCTTGTGGGTCTTCATTGTGTGTATAATCTTGCGGGTGAAGAATTTATTGGCTACGTACATGAATAGTGGATGGAAAGTGAATCTCACATTATTGTGCTCTTTGGTTTTGTCTACGCCACTCTACGTTTTGTCCCTGCGCAAAATAATAATGCAAATGCTACGTTAATTAACTCGATCTTATTTACTTTATCGCAATACGGACATAACATTTTAATGAAATTCTGATGAGGTCATAAGAGAGCTAGGAGGCACAAAAATTAGTAGTGTGCACTATCAATGAGAGAGAGAGAGAGAGCTCACGATTTTAATTAGGGCTGAGCATGGGACGGTACGGGCTGAAATTATAGTCATCCTGATCCCGGCCCCGGAAAAAAAATTCGGTACGGGATGGTATGGTTATGGCACTTTTTTAGAATTGATCCCAAATATCCCGCACCCGATCGGTAACGGGCCGGGACCGGGCCCAATCCGGGACATCCCGAAAAGAAAAGAAAAGAAAAGAAAAAAGGGCCAGGTTTCCTGCAATTTCTTAGTTTTGCATTTCTACTTTTCCATTAAAGCAAGCTGCAACTCAAAGAAGACCAAACAGCCAAAGTATCAAAGCAAGTTGCAACTAAAAGCTAAACAAGAAGAAAAACATGATATGATAAAGCTAAACAAAATAGACCAAAGTACCAAAGCAAGCTGCAACTCAAAGAAATCTGCATAATCTAATAATCCATTACAGTCCACAATCTGACACTTCATTGAAATGTGCACACAACTAAATGAATTGAACAAAGTTCTGCATGCAAATCAGTCCCTCCACTGTTCTAGGAGTTAACGAGCTTCCAAGAACATCCCTTGCTATTGCTGCCAATACCAAAAGCACCCGGTCGAGGTTGAGCTGTTTTCTTCTCCCTAGCCATCAACTTCTTGAAGGTAGAAAATAATATAAATGCATGGAATAATGCATGTAATAATGCACTCCACAACACACATACTAAAGTTTCCCCGACTCCGATGTAATTATTTTTTGTTCATTAAAAGTTTTAGTCATTCTCAAAAAACAAAAAAAAAAGGTTTCCCCGTTACTTGCATATAATAAGGAACTTGCATATAATAAACATTGTTCTTTACTATTCCAAAGTCACAGCTTGTTCATTGCATATAATAAACATGGCATGAACTTGTATTTACAGCTAGTCAGACACAGGATTTGCAACTCACAACTTGTATACTCACAACCTGTGCAAGTACAACAGCAGAAACAAAGGCAAAGCAAAAAAGGAAAAGAACAAGATAACACTAGTTAGGAATGACTGCAATCAAGCCAAACAAAGAACACACCCTCGGCTAAAACACACTCCTACAAGCAAAATCACAACTCTACATTACCGCCTCAACATTGAAGCATATGAGTTCTTGCTTAACTCACTCTCCAGCTCCAAAAACAAAAATGTTAAGCGTAAGTATCAAAATTTCACAAAACCCACTGACCCAGGTCATTTTCCCCTCCAAAACTCGATCTTCACGAACTCAACAGTAATCTCACAAACCCAATCGAACAAATTGAACTCCTAATCGGCTAATCCTACACATGTAATCTCACAATCCCAATCAAACAAATCAAAATTGCAAAACCATCGGCAAATGAAATCGGTGTTTGTCTATAAAGTATAAATTTCAAAACTGTAGGTAGGAATATGTGGCTTACATTTGCAGTCTTATGTGTTTGTAGCAAGACTCGAAACCACGGCGAAGCTGACGACGGGACCGACACCGTATTTCTTGACAAGTGACGCTACGATCGACGGTATTGAACTGAAATTGATGACCAGGAAGGCAGGAACTTTGGGAAATTAGGAATGGGTCAGTGTCTCGGTGATGCTTATGAGCTGAATTGATGGAGCCTGGAGGTGAATTGCAGAATTGGGAACCTCACTCGATGAAGTGGTGAATGAGAGAGGTTGCTCTCAACTTGCAGATTTGGTCAAACCGACTTAAAAATAAGGAAACAAAATAAGTTTTAAGACATCGGGCCTTTGAGGGATTCCAACGAGCCACACTGAAGCCCGTCCCGTTTTAACGGAACGGGATGGGACGGGTCCAAACAGTGAAAAATGAAGTTTCAAAACCGTTCCGTCTCGACAGTTTTCGATACAGGCCCGGATCAGGTTCGGTTTTCCGGTTTCAAGTGCCTACCCCTAATTTTAATTATTAAAACGGGTCGTCCAAGATATTTTAGAAGAAAAATTGATAATAAAAGAACTAGAGAAAATAATGATATTAACTCTGTTAATCAGGTACAGTATGTGGCTATTTATACAACAATAATTGATGAAGTCAGACAATAGATACATGTGCTGTTTGATGGCTGGATAACTGATAGAATTATCTAATGTCCGATTGAAGTAGTGGGTTTGGGTGAAATTGAGTCAAGAAATGTGGTCCCTTATTGTTTAATGACTCATTGAGTTGTCTTCTCTTGTAATTCCAGATAGTTCCTTTGAAGAATGGTTGCCTAGGGGCATCCGCATTATTGATGCTGTTGTGGTGATTATTCTTAATGTGACTCTATATAATATTATTAATTTTTAATTATAGATTACTCTCGTAGATGTTTTTAACTATAAATCACGTTCTTAAATCTTTTGTTATGCACCTTTGCTGCATAAATAAAAGGGGTATCGACGACCCAAGATTTTTTAAAATGATTTATTCTTTTAAAGGAATATCTTTGTTAGGATTCGGGTTCCGTTAACGTTCGGTGAGGAATTTTTTGTTTGGAGTGGGTAAAATCAGATTAAATTGGTTTTGTCCAAGGACTTTTGCTGATTCTCTCTTCTTCTTCAACCTCCGCCGGAACCTAGGGTTTTCTTTCCGGGTTTCGTTTGGTCTCAAACCGAATTTTCATAAGAACACCACCAATCTATCCAATATGTCCTTCAGGAATTCTTCTTTAAATTTGATATCATTCTTCCATTGATCCAAGAAACAAAATATCGGCCTGAACTCCATTAATTTGATCCTCCATTAATTTGATCCTTATCAAACAATCACTCTGATTTGATTACAAGAGAAATTTAGTCCCCACTCAGCCAACAAGCCAAGCGCCAACACCAACTTTCATCTTGCGAGGCATCCACAACTTTCCAAGACCCACAAACAGCAGGAACAAAAACCTTCAAAGCAACAAGAACAAATCAAGGACAGATCAGCGAACCCAGAACAAAAACCGTAAGACACAAAATCAAGCACCACACAATCCCCAGAACATCAAATAAGAGAAAAGTGGTTGAACCACCTAAGAAACAGTAGCTAACCCAGCAGAACCTGACCCCTGAAGATCAGTAGAAAACGAGGAAAAATAAATCAAACATAAGAGCGATCAGATCCTGTGATACACAGCAAAAGCAACAAAATATGTTGGCTTAACAAAGCCAGGTCTGGTAGAAACCCAGATCTGGTTTACCCATGCCTCTGATTTTTACTTCGTTACTGTCTTACTGAAGCTTTTTTTTTTTTTGTTAACGGTGACCCTCTTTGTTAACTAACGACTGATCAGATGGCTCAGATCGCTCAGTCGCCTAACGAAACCAAATCTGATGACAACACTACTATTAACCACCCATCTGGGTGGGTAGAAGAAGAATTTTCGCTATTTGACTTCATGAAATAAAGACTCATTTCATAGCTCTGCTCTACACCATCATCTCTGCTAATTCTCTCTTTCTCTCCTCCGGCCAACTCAATTCCACAAAAAATGGAGTTGCAGCCTTACCTTAAAGGAGAAGTGAGTGACATAACACTAGGGCTACGCCTGATGGCATCATCAAGGATGATTCGGATGATGATATGCGCAAAAATCGCTGGTAAATTAGACCTTTATCGAGTCGTCGTAGCTACAATATAATATTGCATCATAATATTTTGTGGATTGATTCTTTCCTTTTTGCTGAATGGGTCTTGAATTGTAGTTCTGCAGTTGACGAATTTACTGACTGGATATGCGATGAGCTTAATGACAACATACTTGAGCAGTGTATGGAAGCTTAATCCCACACACGCTGCTGCCATCGTCAATGTATATTACGGTGCAGCAGCCATACTGCCGTTGTGGATGCATTTTGTTGGTGATGCGTTGATGGGTAACTATCGGATGATTGTTTTCTCTGATTGTGCTTACACCATGGTAAGTTACTCTGTCTAAAGTTACTTTTTTTTGTTTTTTAACAGTTTTGTTAATTCTAGAATCAGAGTACATCATAGGATATTGCCACCCATATTTACATTGGGTGCAGATTCCAGAAACCAATTACACGAAATTTGAGAAAAAATAGCAAAACGTCCTAGATTGCTCGTTAGCTCGAGGTGTATTTGAAATATTTAATGATGGGGCTCCTAAGTATTAGCCTTTGTGTGAGTATCTAAAAGTATAGACTTTTATTATTTGACCGTTGATTTGTTGATTTAAAAGTTCTTATTTTAAGGTTTTCATCAGAAGACTGCCTATGATAAATGGTTGATTCTCGAAAAGAAGGCAACATGCATAATGATCCAGCGTGTGATGCATTGGACTTTACAGTGAGTTGACGATGACTTTTGCGTCTTCATGAAAGAAAATGAAAAAATCAGGAGAGTTATAAGAGGAAGTTTGGGGAATAGGCTGGACAAAAGTATTTATGGTATGGGTGTTAAAAAAATTTCGGGTAACTTTTGTTTGGGCTAGATAATCTTAAATCTTTGTCAGAACTTAGAACTAAATTGTTTAATGGGTGAATTGATAAGACTACAAGAGTGACTTGAATTTCAATGCATTTAGCAAATCCTTATCGCATGTTTTGGTTATCGAGACATTGTATTTTCGGTAGATTCTAGAGTCAATTGCTTTACTGAAGATTAGTTATCATAAAAAAGATACAGTTATGTTTTGAAGGCAATTTTCTTTGTGTTTGATGTCGTGATGAGAGAACAAAACCGAGGAGAAATGTTTTTTTTTTTTTTTGGTTGATTGGAAGAGGTTAGCGTAAGTAAGTTAGCAACACACACCTTTTCGAAGGTATCCCAGTAGAGCTGGACTAATCTTTTCCGAACGCCATGGAGCAAAAAGCACCCACTAGCTGGCCACAAGGCCTCATAGGGTTTCGAAAACTAGACCTAGGGGTTCCAGATTAGGAGAAAATTTTGGTTTTGTTTAGCTTTATTTAAATTTGTCATGGAAATCCGTTCCATAAGCTTAGGTAAAGACGTCCATAGTCAAGAAAGACTATATGTACACGAACGGTTCGATAAATTCGGTTCATTCGTGTAAATTACAGTTTTGGATGCCTTAACGATCATCAATTTAGCTGAAATTTTGCAAAAGTGATCTATACATTAGGACCTAAAACTGAACGGTTAAGATATGAATATGTGATCGAAAAGTGGCCAAAAACTGAAAATTCATTCCATAAGCTTAGGCAAGGATATTCTTACATGAGAAAGCCTATATATATATATATATATATATATATATATATATATATATACAGTCCGGCTACACTAAGTACATCCTTACCTAAGCTTAGATACAGGTTTCCTGTTTTCGACCATTTTCCGATCACATACTTACATCTTAACCGTTCAATTTTTAGGTCCTAATGTATAGATCAACTCTGTAAAATTTCAGCTAAATTGGTGATCATTAAAGCATCCAAAACTGCAAATTACAACAATGTAAACGAACGGTTCCGGTTTGACAGATTTGGTTCGTTCGTGTAAATTACAGTTTTGGACGCCTTAACGATCACCAAATTGAATGAAATTTTACAGAGGTGATCTATACATTAGGACCTAAAAAACTGAACGATTAAGATGTGAAAATGTGATCGAAAAGTGGGTCAAAACATCAAATCTGTTCCATAAGAAATCATATATATATATATAGAGCCCTTCTAGTGAAAGATCTATTTTTTTAGTCTTTTCTAGGGATAGGGCATTAGACCAACTTTTCGATAATATTTTCACATCTCAACCGTTCGCTTTTTAGGTCCTAATGTGTAGATCACTTTTGCACATTTTCAGCCAAATCGGTGATCGTTAAGGCATCAAAAACTACAATTTACACGAACGGACCGAAACTGTCAAACCGAAATCGTTCGTGTTTATAATGGAAAATTACAGTTTTGGATGCCTTAACTATCATCAAATTTGTTGAAAATTTATAGAAGTGATCTATACATTATGACCTAAAAACTGAACGGTTGAGATGTGAAATATGATCGAAAAATTGGTCTAATGCCCTATATGTAGAAAAAAAAAAAAAAAAAGGATCACTCACTAGAAGGGTCATATATATATATAGGATTTTTCATCTCCCACTAGAAGGGCCATATATATATATATATATATATGATTTTTCTCAGATAAAAATATCCTTACCTAAAAGAAGTGTAAAATTAAGTGTCCCCGAACTGGACCCATATATATATATATATAGACGCACAAGCACAATATATATACATAGCAACGTTCCAAAGAGGACGTCCGTGAAGCAGGCAAACTACGGACGAAATAAGTGCCAGCTAGATAATCAGCTTAGTTTTCATGCGCGTCCCACAAACATCATTGTCTCTGTTTCTCACCCTCGGTCCAAGGGAAGTCAACACTAACTCCAAAGGAGCGACTTTGATCTCTTCCGTCTCTCCAATCTATAAATCCAGAAACAAATTGATTGGAAAGTTTAAACCTTGAAATGGGCAAGGCCTCAGTATTCATATACACCACCGTTATCACGATCCCATCCCCTTCGACCCTCTCATCGCCGACATCGAGCGCCGCCACAAGGACCACAAATGGGAGAACGATCACTTGGATCGAGATTCCGCCCCTACCGCCGAGTCTCCAAGAGAAGAAGATCAAGAATTTGAGTGATTGCTCGGGAGAAGATTCAAATCAAGAAGATCGATAACGCCACGACGAGGCAGTGATGGATTCACTTGGGTGACGGAGGATTGTGAACTTGAGATCTTCCAGATGGATTTGTTCTGAAATTCTTGTTCAAGACTTTTGACTCTCTTTTAGTTTCTTTGTTCAAGTTTCGTGATGCTTTTGCGGGAAATTGAATTTCTGATTCATTGGTTATCTGAGATTGTTTGCTTTGATGAACATTCAGAGTTCTTTTATTTTAGGTGATAAAAAACAACACAGAGTACCTCTGCTGTCAATAGCATCCTCCTCAGCCGCGTCTCCCCCAAAACAACGTCGTTGACATCATTGACTCTGTCAGTCTCTTCCACTCCCAGTTCGGCTTTATACCCAGATTAGCAATCAAAAATCATAATTAGTTAACAAAAATCAATTGCCAAGATTAATGCCCAGATAATCAATACCCGAATTCATGCCTAGAGACATCAAACTTCAATTGTCTGTTTTATTTTCTCGGTTTTGTTCATCGGGTGGAAGGATTTCATGGACGCCGAGGACAACTTGAATGACGAGGAGAAGTTCAAGGTCACCAACAGGCCGTTGGTCTTGTTATTCCTCAAGGTTGATGTCAACCCCGACGATGGCTTTATCACCGAGCACGAGTTGACTCAATGGAGCTTGAAGCAAGCTTAGAGGGAAGTTTTGTGTAGGACTCAAAGGGATATAGAGCTTCATGTTAAGAATCGTGACGGCTTTGTTTTTTGATGACAGTCGACGGCTTTGTTTCCTTTCAAGAGTACCAAGATGATGAGGATCGAGAGCAAGTTTCAATCTTTAGAAAATTAGAAGAGAGTAAGAGATAGAGGAGGAGTGTTGACTATTAGATTGGGTGAGAGACGGAGAAGACGATGTATGGGAGTGTGGGACTTGCATGGAAAATAACTCTATTAGCTGGTTAACTCGTATTTCGTCCGCACTTTTCTTACTTCACGGACGTCCTCTTTGGAACGTCCCCTCTCTCTCTCTCTCTCTCTCTCTCTCTCTCTCTCTCTCTCTCTCTCTCTCTATATATATATATATATATATATATATATATATTGAGCGGTGATTGAAGAAGCCTTAAGTTTCAAAGGTAGACTCCAAGTTTAGATTTCAACACAGACTACTCAAATACACTTTTTTCTGGTTTAGTAAGTTCTAATTCTAGATCTAGTCTTAATAAGATCTCAGACATAGTTAATGAAGAACAATTTGAATACCAGTCAAATGAAAATATTGACGTTAATGATTGGAACATACCTCGAGTTCCTAGTAATGAACACCATGTCAAAACTATCGTGCAAGTTTATGTTCTTAGTAAGCAACATGAAACTTGTCAATTATTTAGTCCAGAGTCCATCAAAAAAACATAAAAAAGATGCCCACAAAGAAGGACTAGTACAAATAGGCGTAAATCCTTTAACAAGGAGAGGCCTTAATGTCTCTATCCTTCTTTGTTTATGAGATGCGTGATTCATTAATTTTAGTGATATCACTGTCAGAATAATTGAGTCAAGTCTTGGTTCTATTCATTTTGACTGCTACCCAGACTACACAGTTAGCCTTAGTGATCCACACATGTTAAGCTTTAACCTTAAATGTTAAAACTTCAGGTTATCATGTCCTAGAAGAAACTCAACCCTTAGCCTTAATTTATAGGGTTCATTACAAAGTCACCAGAATAAATATGAATTTCCAAGCAATATGAAAAAGTCCAAAAGATTAAACTTTATTAATTCAAAGTAGTTAAGAAAATGCTAATATCAGAGTCTCATATACCATCAAATGATCAGTTATTGTTTTACCTTCTGAATGGTCTCTGTCAAATGAAACCCAACCAACCAATATCCAGCAGAATCTTCCAAATCTTGATTGTATTCAGCAGAACTTTGATGCTACAGTCAAAATTAATTTTAGTGAACAATGACCAAAACAATCCGTTCGTATTCAAGAATTATATATGTCAATCTTCAAGACACTCGCATTCTTTTATAAATTCGGCTTATGCGGACAATATATCAAGAAGAGATTCCACCCTAGATAAAGAAATTAAAAATATTAAAATAAAGGAATTAGAAGATGAATTAAAAAGACTCAAACTAAATATAGTAAAAACGGCTTCGTAAGTTAGTTACCCATGCTATGAAGCCATATGATAATGAACAAACCTCTCCCTCAACTATTGATTTTGAGGTTGTTCCTCCTATTTACCCTTAGTTAAATACAATTAACAAAATATTTAAAATTAATTAGAAACATTTAAACAAAGATATAGAGTCAAAAGATAATATTTCAAGAAGACAAAATTATCGACAAAATTATAAGCCTAGTCAAAGGAAAGTCATCTTTAAAAAATGGAAAAATTTTATGCTCCACAACCAAATCAACGTTCTTTTTTATTTTGTTGAAAACTATTACTAGAACAATGAGTTAAAAACTTTAACAAAAGAAAATTAGAAAAAATCCGATAATACTATCATTTCAACTAGTCATCCTCCGATTGAAACAATCTTAACCACTTAGGTAACCAAAAAACTGCGTCACCTTTCAAACTCCCCACTGAAATTTAGAAGTTGAAAATGTAATTGAACAAAATAATTGTACAAACCAAAGTTTAATTACCATAGGAAAAAAATTAGACGCAATAGAAACTAAAAGTGACACACTTCCAAGTAAATCCCAAAACAAAAACCTTTAGTCAACTTTTCTGAAGTAGATAAAGGACAAAGAATTAAAAACACTACTACAATTGAAAAAATTGAACAGATGCTAAGAAACTTAAAAAGAGAAAAAGCAGAGTTATCCATAAAGAAAGAGTAATGCTAGGTAAACTACATTTTGGGGAACCATCTAGAGCCCATCTTAGTTGGCAGTTTATGTGGTGTATCCATATCATTAAAGCATAATTTCTTATTTTTATATTTCTATGTTTTCTTAATTACAAAAATTCATTTTTTTTCTTTTTTTCTTTTTTACTTTCTTGATTTTATCTTTTAAACCATTTTTTTTCTTTGTGATATTATCTGGGCAACGTCTTCTCTACCACACGTTGTTTCTTTTCTCCTCCTCTCACCCCTCCTCAACCCTCTCACATCTTCTTCAATTGACCAACACCTTCTCAATTTGATCTCTATTTCCTCGCAAGTATCGTCAAGAAACCCTATGCCTAAACGTGGTTAGTTAATTATTTTTTTCTTCCTGAGTATGAAGCACAAATAGCATAGCTTTGTTTGAAATTAGGGTTTAGGGGGAAGTGGATTTAAATTAGGATTTCATCGACACATTCTAATTCTGATTTTAATTGCCTCAAAAGCATTGTCAATAGAGCCTTTGCCCATTCTAATCGTGGTTAGAATAAAGATTTCTAGCTAGAAATAATTGAAGATAAAAAATTAAAAAAACACACAAAAAACATACGAAACCCTCATTCAAATTCACTTCCTCCTAAACCCTAATTTCAAACAAGGCTATACTATTTATGATTCAAACTCAAGAAAAAAGAAAAAAGAAAAAGAAAAGAGAACTAACCACATTTAGGCAGTCATTAAGGTAATAAACCTTCAAACTGATTTAGAAGAAAATTCTAAGTCTGAAACTAACACTAGTACCATCAGTAAAATAGAACAAACATTTCAAAAACTTGAATTGAAAAGAAGGGTTTTTTATTTTAACAGTGTCTGAACTCTTTGAGGACTTTTGAAATGATACCTGAACTTTCAAAGTGATCAAAGTGATACATGGACTCTAATTTTCTTGTCAATGGAATACCTACGTCAAAATTCCATTACGGCTCCATCAATTTTATCACGTAAGGCGCACGTGTGGCCCTAAAGGAATAGAGTTTTTTACTTCGACAATGTATGAACTCTTTGAGGACTTCTAAAATGATACCTGAACCTTCAAAGTGATCAAAATGACTGGACTCTAATTTTATTGTCAATGGAATACCTACGTCAGAATTCCGTTACGGCTCTATTAATTTTATCACGTGAGGCGCACGTGTGGCCCTAAAATAGAGCAAAATGGCTCATTTGCCCTCAATTTGTTTTGTCAGGTCTGACCAAGACTTTTTCCCTCCATAAACAGATGTAGTAGACCCCTCTCAACTTAATACCCGGGTTGCTTAGAAACCCAGATTAGAAACAAGCTGAGCTTCTCCTTATTTTCTCTTCATTCCCCAGTCTCAAAGAAAAGAAAAGAAAACCTAAGAGGTACCCATTCCAGATAAGTATCTCGATGGGGATTGTTTCCGGATTTCACACTTATAGTACCAGATTTGCCTTGGAGATGGTACTATTTTATTTGTTGATGCTATTTGGTATCCAGATTATGTGAATCAAGTCATGCCCAACTTGGTCAATGATTTTTGGTGGGAAACGGTTAGAGAGGGGTCAACTACATTTGTTTATGGAGGGAAAAAGTCTTGATCAGACCAAACAAAACAAATTGAGGGCAAATAAGCCATTTTGCTCTATTTTAGGTCCACATGTGCACATCAAGTGATAAAATTAACGGAGCCGTAAAGGAATTCTGACGTGGGTATTCTGTTGACAAGAAAATTAGAGTCCAGGTATCATTTTGATCACTTTGAAAGTTCAGGTATCATTTTAAAAGTCCTCAAAGAGTTCAGACATTGTTGAAGTAAAAAAGCCCTATTCTTTTAGGGCACACGTGGGCCTTACGTGATAAAATTAACGGAGCCGTAACGGAATTCTCACGTAGGTATTCCATTGACAAGAAAATTAGAGTCCATGTATCACTTGGATCACTTTGAAAGTTTAGGTATCATTTCAAAAGTCCTCGAAGAGTTCAGACACTGTTGACGTATTTATCTCTGAAAAGAATAACCAACAAGGGATCTCACCCACAACCGGAAATTGATATAATAGGCCAACACCTCCGTACATACAAGTTGAGGAAAGAAATCTTCAAAACCAATTCTCTGTCTCCTCGGATAAACTCTATGAATGGAATATAGATGGTTTATCTGAACAAAAAATGCTAAACAAGCTGCAACACATGTCAATGGTTGCTAACATCTATATTACCAACCACAACCTATCTTAAATAGAGATAATTGATATCTTAAGTAATAGGTTTCACTGGAATGCTTCATTCTTGGTGGGACAAGCATCTCACTGATGATCTAAAATCAGCAATCAAACATGAAGTCCAACATGATGAAGAAGGATTCTCAATTTTTGATGAATCTATCGGGATGGGAACATTATTTTTCACGATAATTAAACACTTTATAGGAACATCCAGTAATGTCACCTCTAGGATTCATGACCAACTCAGTAATCTTACTTGTCCCACCTTCAGTGATTTCTGATGGTACAAAGATGTTTTTATGTCTAGAGTCATGCTATGAGATGATAGCAATCAATCTTTTTGGAAAGAAGAATTCATCAATGGTCTACCTAACCTATTTGCCCATATAATTAGACAAGTTCTAAGCAATGAAAATGGCAGTATAGATTATGATACTAAGTTACGGAAACATAGTACCCACCATCCAAAGAGAAGGCTTAAAAATGTGTATTGACATAAAAATTAGAAAACAAGTCAGAAATGAAAAGAAAACAGCTAAATATGAAACGCAATTTTAGTGAACAACATGGTTTACCTTCAATTGCACCTTCAAGAAAAAACAAATATAAAACTAAGGAGCATTTTCCAAACCAAAGAAACTATTACAAACATTACAAAACCAAAAGAAATTTTGAAACAAATAAATTCTACACAAAAAGTAAACCACGGAAACATTGGCCTAGAAGAACTAGTAAAAATACCGCTGTCAAAGACGAGTAAAGTCACCTTGCCAAAAAAAAAAAAGACGAGTAAAGTCAAATGTTTTAAAAAGACGAGTAATTAATAGACTTAATTACAAAAAGTGACAATCCAGAATTAAAATTCGAATACCTAAAGAATTTAAAAAGAGCAATAACTCAAGATAACACAAGTAAAACAGTACAACCAAAAATTTTCTTGATTACAATATTAGAAAAATTCAACAAAGTTAAAAAGGAAGTAAACAAGTTTTTGGTTTGAGGCTTGTTACAAGCTTGAGGCTGAGCTCAGATTAGTAGTTTTGAGCCTACCTACCTGTCTACCTGAATCCCTACTGTTTACAGCCAGTTGCATCAGAATCAATACATGCCGACTAATGCATCAGAATCAATATGCGCTGACTGTGCAGGCTTAAAGAAGAATATAGTTCCTTAAGCCTATAAATGCCAAAAAGTTCTTTACCAAGCAAAAGTTGAAGTTGCAGTACGACATAGACATCAAACAAATTACAAACTTTATCAAAGATGTTAAGACCAAAAGGGATTACTCAAAAGAATATGACGTACATGCACCAACCAAGATCAACATGGCTACATAATGAACTGACCTGTCCACTACAAAAAGGCCCTGCTCCAATGCCAATTGTAGGAATCTGAAGAGCAACAGGAGATTAACTTATTAAAACACCAACACCAGGGTCTGACTAACGAAAATCAAGAAATAAAAGAAGATTTGAACATCATGAAAATTGAAAATCAAATAAGCAAAATCAACGAGTCTCTTGTAAATTATGATTATTCTGATGCAGCAAAAAATCACTCTAAAATTCATGGCCTCGCTTGTAACGTCATTAATCAAGTTAAACTAATAAAATGGTATTTAAAAGTTTGTCATTCATTAATAAACTCAAGTCATAACGGCTATTACATACCCCTCCGCTACTATGCAAAAATAGAGAAGAGATTACATGGTACCACACGGTATATAGGTCTAGACTATTCACGAAACAACTGCTTTTCACTTATTCAAGTAAGCCTATCAACTACGATACAACTAGGACATAGTTATAAGCAAATGTAAATAAAAACTGCATTTTTTCCGTGCCCTTCAAGTTAGGGCTAGGAGGTTTAAACACATCATCGGTAGTAATCTTGGTTTGTGGATGCAGATTGTTGGAACCCAAAGGTCGATTGTGGTTCTGCTTTAGCTCATATTTTTCCAAGGATTTCTTTGGCAATTGAGCCCACTTCCATGCTATCCAACCCGTTTTAGAAATTAGACCCACCCTATGGTTCCTGATTTGGGCCCAAAGTAAGCCCAACAAATTGGCCAGATTTGATCTGAACACCCAGCCCTTTTTGGGTACTCTGATGTCGCGCTCGACGAGCACCGGTAGCCACCTCTGCATCTCCAGTGCCGACTGCATCAAGCCATTTTCGATCTGGCGACGCCGACCTTTAAGCCACGACCCAATTAGAAGCCAATCACCATTTCGCAATACCAGCGTAGTCCAAATTCTGAGCACCCAAACCTGGAGCCCGCAGATCAACCCGTCTATGCAGTGCATAACTGGTACCATCGCAATCCATGTCGGCCCAATAAGTGTCAACCACCGTCACCGTACATAGCCATCACAGTACCGACAAGACAGCATCCAATTCCCTGGAAGTGTCCAAAACCTCTGTTGTTTGGGTCGATCTCAAGGCTGTGGCCAACTGGCCATGACAATAGCGTCGCGCCGTGCAACACCAAAGCCCGTCCGTGACTTGATTTTCCTAGGCCGAACTGCGATCTCACGTGGGTCATCATTGTCACCACCTATCCGTGAGAGTATAGACCCAGATAGATGAAGGGGTAGTGGAAGAGATGAATCTGAGAGTTCGATTCGGTAAAGAGGTTCACCAACCCTTGGTAAGACTGGATGGAAATGTCCTAGGGTTTGAACATAGTCGGAATCGATGTGCTTGTCGCTGCCACAAAAGAGTGGAGTTAGAGTGATCGCGAGGAGGAGCGACGCTAAAGAGGGATTATGGTTTGCCATTTTTAGATAATGATTAATGATTTTGAAATAACAATCATGGCACTTATTGAGTCTGGTATTGCTCTAAACTGCATTCAAGAAGGATTAATACCCACAGAGTATTTTAGTGAAACAACCGAAAAACTAACATCTGCGGATGGTAGCAAACTGAAGTTAAAATATGAAATCCCCAAAGCACATATTTGTCTTCTAGTGAAGAAATAGATTAATCTAATGGAAATTTGGTTTTGAATGATGTTCAACATGACATACAAATCGGAGAGCTTGAATGCTATTAATGTTGATGATGTAGTTCAGGACATGTTGAACCCGGCAACAAGTCCAACTCCAACAAGTTCTTCCCGACAGAATGTTCGAACTAAGTTTTGTTGGGGTGACTTGGAAAATGAAGAACCCATTAGGCAGATTTTTTTCGGCCTGACATCAATTCTTTCAGCTCTTGGTGTGATGAGGGTAAATCTTAGAAGATGAGAATCTCTTTCGGGCTCTACCAAAGACTCATAACAAAAAATCAAAGGCCAAACATTGTCAAACTAGTTCTCAGGATTCCTATCCTACCCGCAACCGAACGTCAACTGTGTGTCTAAACCTTTGATTCAATTGATTATGCCTTTTGAATTTTTTTTTCACCCCCCCCCCTTTCCATAAGGGTATTGACTTCCTGTGCCCCCTCTATAGTTCTCTTTTCCTTTTCAAAATTATTTATTAAGCTGAAAAAAATTTCTCCAACAAATAATATATCACTAGCCCCATACTTATGTGATGTACTTGCGATTTGTGAAGACCCTTCAATTATCATCCACTTATTTAAAATATTTTTATATTGATTTAATTATACTGAAATAGCTATTATTTATATTATTTTATAATGAAATTTTAGACTAGAAAGGAATTTTGAATAATTTATATTTTGGTGAAGTCTGAGCATATAGATAGATTTCAATGTGTATATATAATGATTCTTGGTTTTCTATATGGCTCTAGGGTTTTCTTCTCTTGACAATGTCAACACCACCAGTCCTTCATAGGGCAACTGGCACTTGCAGCGCATATGAGACCAAGTGCGTTGGCCAAGTACAAAAGGTTCTCTTTTACATAGCATTACCTCTAATAGCTCTGGGAGCGTCTGGTCGTTTAATTGTTGAAACATTCTCAAATGAGCACTTTATGAAGCCATTATTAAAAGTCATCAAGAAGAAAATGAAATTATTTTGTTATATGGTATTTCCAGTTCTGGTAGGAATTGGTTTAGTTGTGGCAATTGGTTATATCAAGTCTTGGTTTTTTAAATTTGGGATGCCAGCCGTATGTGCCTCGGTTGCAACACTTTCTTTATTGATACATTTACGTCCAGTAGAGAAAGCAAAAGGGTGCCCTTTCACCTGGGAAGAAATCAAAAGCATCCTGCGCATCAGTCCTATATGCTGCTTCTTTATCGTAATTGGTGTAGTATCATCTATTGGTAATACTTACTTCACTGAACAAGCAAGCCAGATGAATCACAAGTTTGGCTCCATCAAGGCTTCTATTCTTTTCCTTTTAGTGCCCCAAGGTATCGTCAGGGCAGTGTTTAGCAGTATAGAAGGGTGTGGTGCTAATCCCAGAGTTGGGATTTCAGTGTCGATGGCATTGGGAATTCTATGCTGTATAATAGCGGCATTAGTGGAGAGCAGAAGGTTGAGCGTGGTTAAGAGCCACGGTTTACTTGACAAGCCCGACGAAGCAATTCCCATGAGCATGTTTTGGTTGCTTCCACAGTTTCTTCTCCTTGGAGCCGTTGCTGGGCTTTCAGAGAAGAGCATTGTTCGTTTCTTCACTGATGTGGTCCTTCGGTGGCCGAAAATAAAAACAGATGATGATGAGGCAAAGGAAGAAACCAAGCCTACAGATAAAAACAACGATGATTCAAGCGTACAGAAAAATAAGTCGCCCACGGATCAGGCAATAGAAGTATTCAAGCATACAGAAAAAGATGATGAGGTCCCAGATCAGGCAAAACAAGAATCCAAGAGTACAGAAAAAGATGGTGATGAGGGGCACATTGATCCCAATAAGGCAACCCGAAAATCCCAGCGTCGATACATATGGTTATTTGCTCGTGCTGTTGCGGGAGTGGGAAATATAGGCAGTGTGTTGTCGGTCTATGCAGTGAGTGAGGTAAAACCCACTTGGTTCCAAGACACTCTAAACAGGAGTCATCTGGATAAGTACTACTGGACATTGGCTGTAATTTCTGCAGCTAATCTGGTATTGTTCATTCTAGTAATATTCTACCTTTTTGGGTCAGAGAAAGAAAACGATATTACTGCCGATGAGGAAGAAGAGGATGATGCAGCCGGAGAGGGAGTACAAGTTGATGCGGCTAATGTGGAAGATCTGGTTGATGCGTTCAATATGGAAGTGAAAATTGATTGGGCTGAGCGGCAAGAAGAAATGGATGAGGCTATAACTCAGTCGGGTGATAAAGCAAATATTGGTGGTATAGCTGGGATGAAGGAACAACTAAATGAGGCAAAAAATCAGTTGAGTGATGAAGCAAATATAAATACTTTTGAGCAGCATGAGAATGAACAAAAGGAAATGGCATTAAATCTAAGCCATGTAATTGATATCACTGATGAGCTGAAAGACAAAGCGGATAAGGCTCTGAATCAGTCCAGTGAGGAATCGAAAAAGGATGTTTGTGAGCCGCACCATCACTACTAGCAAAAAAAAAAAAAACAATCACCCACAGATCCATGTGAAATAAGTCTTTATATCACAGTTTTCATTTCAATGTGTGAAAGGTTTTACTTACGGTACACGCACGGATATTCGTGGTTTTTTTCTTTTATAATCTATGAGTTAAAGCTGTATGAGTTATTTGTTGCTAGTAGTGCATATAGCACAAGTTTGTAATGAGTACTGCTCTAACGCTGTAATTCCGTAGGATGCATATCATGAAGTTTGCACAGAGCTCACCTCGAATGTGCCTTGTTCAGGCCTTGGCTCCTACGAGCAAATTACAAACCCATCTTCAGCTCTAGCAATATGGATTCACTAGCTTGTAACCTCTTAATTAGCAACCATTAGTTAGCTTTTATTCTAAGGTTCTTTACCCAAAATACCAAACTTAGCTAAAATTATCTCACTTACCTAACAATATATTTCTATTTCCACTAACCTAATTTAAAGAGAAATAAAAAATTTGGAAATTAATAAACTACATCTATGCCATGCCTCTCTCTCTCTCTCCCTCACCCCCCCTCTCGCTGCAACCAAATTTCAATAGCAGCCACAATCCCCAATGCGAGTTTAGCAGCCTCAACTCGCCACTCAACCCTAGGACCTGACCCAGCAAGGACCTCAACTCGCCGCTCGATCCAAGGACCTGAATTCTCTAAAATTCAATTCCAGTTTTGGCTCTCTCTCTCTCTGCCATGGCTCATACTAGCTCGAGCTATGTATACTAGCTCGTACCAGATCGAGCTACTCAACTGAGGCTTCTCTTGAACTGCCAGAATCAAATCGAGAATTGATGACTATTCAGCGTCGTTTTAGGGAAAATGGAGAGAGGTGTCGAAGTTAGAGAGAGGAGAATAGCTTGGGAGTGATTTCAAGGGGGTAGGATACAATCTGGTTCTGGTGTGTTGAATTCAGGTTCGAGTGGAGCACTGGTTTTGATAGGAACCGGTTCATGCCGTTTCTTTCAAGAAGACGAAGCTAAGTTTTGGTGACTCACCCAAACTCCAACTAGCTACATCCACAGTGCTCTCTCACCTGCTTCCCCAAATCGTTGTTAATTGTTTGCTTCAATGTCCGATGTCGGCAAAAGACGAAGCTAATTGTGCCTCATGTTTGATTTAAAAGCCTTTTTTTTTTTGGATGGAGCTTCTTTGTCGCAAATTAAAAATGGTGCTACTCTATGAGAATTGCAAAATAAAATAAAAAAATGGATATGCATTGTGAGCTTATTGCAGGTTAACAGACCCTTACTGCCCCAATAGGGGTTTATTAGGGGTCATTAAGCACATAAAGTTTGACTTTGAAAGCATAAGTATATTCTGTGTTTATTGAAGAACAATAGAACTATGAATGCTTAAAACTGAAGATATTTTGGGTCTATCTATTGCCCCCTAATATAGCTATATCTTGGGGTTATAGGTGAGTAGCAAAGGTTTGATTTCCCCATATAAGTGTATATTATAGGTCAGTAATCAATGAAGTGTCTATTTGAAGTTGAATGAATTTATTGGATTAAATACTGTTTACTCCCTATACTTATAGGGTTTCATCGTTTCAGTCCCTAACCTTCGAATTTCACTTAAAAAGTCCATGAACTCTCAATTTCCTCCTAATTGGTCCCTGCCGTCAAAATTTTCTGTTAGAGTTTCTGAAAATGTCTATTATGTCCCTCACTTACTTTTTTTTTTTAAATTTATTTTTTCCCTCTCTTTTATTTCTTTTTTTCATTTCACCTCTTGATGGTCTGTGGATTGGAACCATCTTAGTGAGGAGATGAACATAAGGAGGCGAGAGAGCTGGAAGAAGAATAGGTAACAAAAAAAAGAAAAAAAAAAGAAGAGAGAGGAAGATAATTTTTTTATAAGTAATTAAGGAATATAATAGACTTTCTAGGGGAAGATAACAGATTTTTTAACGAATACTTGACGGCAATGATCAATTGGGAGGAAATTGAGAGTTCAGGGACTTTTTAGGTGAAATTCGAAGGTCAATGACTGAAACGATGAAATCCTATAAGTATAGAGAGTAAGCAGTATTAAACCCAAATTTATTTGTGAACTGCCAAAGGTTTATTCTCCCCCCCCCCCCCCTCCCCTCTATTGGGGGGCAATGGATGTCTATTGAGGGGGCATTAGAGGGTTGGAGGGGGGGCGTGGGGCATTAAACATCTCCAGCCCCTTATAAAATCTCCAATGACCTATTTAGGGACCTCTAATGAGGTTTCATAAACTTTTATTGCCCCCAATAAAGATCTATTAGGGGGATAGAGGTTTATTAGGGGGAGGGCAATAAATGTCTATTTGAGGGCAATAAACCTTTTCGGCGACCTATAAGATCTCCGAAAACCTTTTTGGGGACCTCCGACTAGGTTTTCAGAGAAGTCTGGTGAGTGGTGGCGGGTGACCAGATTCCGGTCGGTGACTAGAATCCTGCTACTGATGACCGAATTTCGGCGACTGGTGAGAGGGGCAATAAACCTCTCCGGTCCCCTATGAAATCTCCAATGACCTCTTTGGGGACCTCTGTTGAGATTTCACAAAAATTTATTGTGCCCACAATAAAGGTCTATTGGGGGGGATAGAGGTCTGTTTGGGGGCAATAAACCTTTCTGGAGACTTATGAGATCTCCGAAAACCTTTTTGGGGACCTCCGGCGAGGTTTTCAGAGAAGTTCGGTGAGTGGTGGTAGATGACCGGATTTCAGCAACCTGTGACAGGAATCCGATGACTGATGGCGATTGGTGACTGGACTCCGACGAAGTCTCATATGGCTTCTCTTTCTTCCATTCTCTCTCTATCTCTCTCTCTCTTTATGTAACAAAAAAAAAAAACTTAATTGGGTATTAGAGAAGACCTTTATTAGAGACTTTATGAGTAAAGGAGAATTAAAAAAACTTAGTGGGGTAAGTGGGATAAATGACTCTAGAATTAGAGTAATGGACAAAAATTCTTTATATTAACTTTGCCTATTGTGACCGTTTTACATGTAGTTGCAGTGGTCTTGGGAAATAGTCTATAATACGTAGTTACTGAAGATTACATATGTAGCTCTATTGTTACTTCTTAGCTTCAATCATTATAAACATTCTTTACTATTTTCCAATTAGTTTCCTATCTTTGTTCTCTATGCCAAAATTCTTGATGTGTTCTTAATTGCTGCACATATTTTAGTGTTGAAGGGTTGTGTTCTATCTATCAACAGAGGCGTATGCAGTTAGTGGGCTTGTTGGGCTATTCAGAGGGAAAAACCTCTTAAGTATAGGTATAAGTTGGCCCTCAACTCAGAGTATCCTAGAGAAATGATGAGTTTTCATTGGCAGCCACATTATCCACGTGGCACGGGTGCCATATGGAAGGCTTTAGAGTATGAGTCAAATTCTTTGGGCTCAATAGCAAATGCCATGTTAAATAAAATATGTTATCAAACTTAAAATAGTAAAAACTAAAAACATTTGCAATGAAATTCGGTGACTGGAATTTTCAGAGAAGTCTGGTGAGTGGTGGCGGATGACCGGATTCCTGCAGCCGGTGACTGGAATCTGACAACTGATGATCGAATTTTGGCAACTGGTGAGGGGGCAACAAAACTCTCCGGCCTCCTATGAAATCTCCAATGACCTCTTTGGGGACCTCGTTGAGATTTCATAAAATTTATTGCCCCTAATAAAGGTCTATTATGGGGTAGGGGGGCGGGGAGCGATAGAGGTCTATTTGGGGGTAATAAAACTTTCTGGCAATCTATGAGATCTCCGAAACCTTTTTGGGGGACCTCCGGCGAGGATTTCAAAGAAGTCATGTGATGGTGGCAGGTGACCGGATTCAGGCGGCATGTGATTGGAATCTTGCGACTGATGATCGAATTTCGACAACTGGTGATGGGACTCTGACGAAGTCTCATATGGCTTCTCTTTCTTCCATTCTCCCACACACTCTCTCTCTCTGTAACAAAAAAAGGGGAAAAAAACTTAATTGGGTATTAGAGAAGACCTTTATTAGAGTCTTTATGGGTAAAGGAAAATTAAAAAACTTAGTGGGGTAAGTGGGATAAATGACCCTAAAATTAGGGTAATGGACAAAAATCCTTTATATTAACTTTGCTTATTGGGACCGTTTTACATGTAGTTGCATTGGTCTTGGGAAATAGTCTGTAATACGTAGTTACTGAAGATTACATATGTAGCTCTATTGCTACTTCTTAGCTTCATTCATTATAAACATTCTTTACTATTTTCCTATTAGTTTCCTATCCTTGTTCTCTATGCCAAAATTCTTGATGTGTTCTTAATTGCTGCACATATTTAAGTGTTGAAGGGTTGTGTTCGATCTATTAGCAGAAGTGTATGCAGTCAGTGTTAGATAAATTATAGTATATAAACTCGTAATTTAAGAAAACTATCACAGATGTTAGATCAAATGTAATCAATGAAATGCAGTTTTGGAAACTAACTTGGTTAGCTGGTGTTGGAATCCATCTTGATATTCTCCTAGATCCACATTGTATCTTCTCAGTTTTTGCTTGATGGGACAAATCAGAATGAGAATATTGTTGTGTTCTAGCAGGGATCAGAATTGGTGGAGGTTACAGTTTTATAAAACTAATCAAAGCAGTTTCATGACAGTTTCTTCCATCAAGGAACTGTCAAGGTAACTTCTCGTCCAAGTCCAATTTGTCTAAATAATCATACATTCAGAATTTTTATTCCAAACAGATATATCTGCACACGTGTATATACATTATTAACTCGATTAAATTAATTCACATATACATACACACATATGCAGGTTAGCTGTATTGTTCCTAAGATTTGAATTCAGAAAACTTGCTACTAGTGTTTAATATACACGGTATATAAAACTAGTTCTCATATGCTGTTCAATATCATAGCTGATATTACAATCTCCCACTGAACTAGGATTATATAATGTGTAACTTGCAACTACTCTTTTCTTTATTGTGCACTTGAATTCAATGTAATATCTGTTTCAAAATCCTTTTAATTAATATTCACCAAGCTAAATAACAAAAGAACATGATAAATTGATAAATTATCAGGCTCTTATGATCACATCATGATGAACAAAATTACATGGATTACCCCAAGTATGATCATGCTTGCTATATGCACTGATCGACTGTTACAAGCCTAAATGATCCTGATGAATCAACAAAACTGCATATTTGCTGATATGAAATCAGCAGCGTATTAATATACATTCTCAATGAATTTTATAGTAACATCCTTGAGCAAAACAATTCATTTAGAGTAAATGAATATATTTCACGATGACTAATGTAAACAACAATTGCATTGACAACTTACAGCAACACATAATATTTTCATATCATATTGCATTCTTAACTATAAAAACTACTTAAAACTCTCATATTTCCTACATGATCAGTAAACATTGAGACTGGAAGTGCCTTTGTTAATGGATCTGCAAGTTGATCTCTTGTGCCAATCTTAGCCACTTCTATCTCATTGTTTCTCATACTTTCTCTTACTGAGAAATATTTCACATCGATATCCCTTGTGCCAGAAGTTCTCCTATTGTTCTTGGAGAAAAATACAGCCGCTGCATTGTCACAGTATATCACCAATGGCCTTTCAATTGAGTCTACTATTTTCATTATGAATATGAAATTTCTTAACCACAAAGCATGGACAATTGCTTCATATATGGCAATATATTCTGCTTGAAAGGTTGAAGTAGCAGTTAGTGATTGCTTACTGGTTTTCCATGAAACTGCTCCTCCTGCAAGCATGAAAATGTAACCTGATGTTGATTTCAGGTCTTCCAAATCTTGTTTGTATGAGGCATCTGTGTAGCATTCCACATCCAATCCTTTATCTTCTATTCTTCTATATACCATCATGTGATCTCTAGCATTTTTCAAGTACCTTAATACCTTTTTCCTTGCAATCCAATGCTCATGACCAGCATTCGATTGATATCTAGACAACATATTCACTGCAAAACTTATATCTGGCCTGGTACAAACTTGTGCGTACATAAGGCTTCCTACCAATCTGGCATAGGGTACATTCTCCATACCTTTTCCTTCTAATACATTCTGAGGACACTGCCCTTTGTGCAGTTTATCACCTCTGGACATAGGTACATTTCCTGACCTGCATTTCTCCATCCCAAACCTTTGCAGAATTTTATCTATGTAATTCTTTTGTGACAATCCCAACATGCATTTCTATTTATGCTAATTTCTATTCCAAGTACATAGTGAGCTTCCCCCATATCTTTCATGTCAAAGTTTTTCATCAGAAATTCTTTTGTGGCTTTAAGCAAACCAAAATTGCTGCTAGTTAACAGGATGTAATCTACATATAAAATTAAAAATATGAAATGACTCCCACTAACCTTGCATTATACACATTCATCCAACTTGTTTTCTTCAAAACCAAAATTTGAAATCACAGCATCAAATTTTAAATACCATTGCCTGAATGCTTGCATCAATCCATAAATTGACTTGTTAAGCTTGCAGACCTTTTTCTCATCTTCTATAAAGCCTTCTGGTTGAAGCATGTAGATATCCTCCTGCAAATCTCCATTTAGAAAAGCAGTTTTAACATCCATTTGATGCAATTCTAGGTCGAAATATGCTGCAAATGCCATTATCACTTTAAAGGCAACTTTGGTTGAGACTGGTGAAAAAGTCTCATTGTAGTCTATCCCTTCTTTCTGATTGTACCCTTTTGCCACAAGTTTAGCCTTATACCTCTCTATTCTGCCATTTGTATCTCTTTTAGTCTTGTAAACCCATTTGCATCCAATTGGCTTTCAATCTGCAGTTTGGTCGATTAGTGTCCAAACCCCATATTGTGACATGCTTTTAAGTTCATCCTCCATAGCAAGCTTCCATTTTGTGGCTATTATCGGATTGCATAGCTTCTTTTAATGAGGTTGGATCATTTTCTTCCCCCAAGTCAAAGTCAACTTGTAGTCAAGAACAAGTGATAATCACTTGATATTGCAGATTTTCTTGCTCTTTCTGACCTCCTCAAAACTGGTTGTTCTTGAATGATTGGTTCTGGCATTTCTACATTTTCCTGGGGATGATTATCTTCAATAACTAGTTCTTCATCATTGACTGCTTGAGTTTGATTTTCTATGATTGATTCTTGGAACACGTCTACTGCAAGAGATTGATTTTCTGATTGCAGTATTTCTGGAAATATAAACCAACTTTCCATGTCATGAAATTGCTGTCCCACATCATCTTCCATAGTCACATCTTCATTTTGATCAAACATTTCATCAAAGAATGTTGCTCTATGTATCTCAAAAATTCTGTTATGCCTTCAATGACAGTAAAACTTGAATCCCTTAGATTTTTCTGAATAACCAATGAAATATGCACTGATTGATTTGGACTCAAGCATGTCATTTCTCCACTGTAAATTCTTGCTTCTGCCTTGCAGCACCAAACATGAAGATGGTTGAGGCTTGGTTTGTATCCACACCAGTTTTCAAATGGTGTGTTCTTGATAGCCTTGCTTGGAGTTCTATTGTAGATATAGTTAGCTGTTTTCAAAGCCTCTCCCCACAAGAACCTTGGTAATCCTGACCTATAGAACATGCTTCTAACCATGCTCATTAATGTTCTATTTCTTCTTTCAGATACACCATTCTGGTGTGGTGTATTGAGCAACAATGCCACATTGTTCTAGATATATAGCAAAAGGCTCTTTATGTTGCCCTTTTTTTTTGAATATTTTCCATAGTACTCACCTCCTCGATCTGACCTTATGACTTTAGTAAGTCTTTCTGTTTGTCTCTCTACTTCAGTTTTGAAGATTTTGAAAACATCAAGTACTTGAGATTTTTCAGAAATTAAATACACAAAGCAATATCTTGAAAAATCATCAATGAATGTCACAAAATATGAACTTCCACAAATGGTATTGACAGGAAATGACTACAAACATCTGTGTGAATTAGTTCAAGCAAGTTTGCAGACCTTTTAGAGCTTAAATTTCTTTGACTTGTCATCTTTCCTTTCAAACAGTCCACACATGTTTCAAAATCACTAAAGTCTAATGCAGGTAAAATTTCTTGTTTCACTAATTCATGCAGCCTTTGTTTTGAAACATGTCCTAGTCTTTTGTGCCAAAGAAATGAAGATACATGCTGTTTGTGCTTTCTTTTAACACCAACAGTTTTTGAAATATTGAAAACTTGATGATTTTCGAAAGCTGCATTCATGCAATTCACATTCCAGTAAACATCTATCAAAGTAGCATCACAAAAACAAGATGAATTTTCATAGAAATACATAGCCCTATTATTACTTGAAAAGCTGAAAGCATCATCCACTACAAATTAAGAACCAGCTATTAGGTTTCTCTTTATTGAAGGAATACAATACATATTATCTAATACCATAACATACTTATTCCTAATAATTTAACATTTCCTACAGCTTGAACTGCTACCCTTTGGCCACTTGCAGTGCAGACCCTTGTTTCATTCTTCTTTGGGATTGTTTGGCTTGATAATCCCTGCAAAGAATTAACAATATGTATGGGTGAACCAGTGCCAAACCACTAAGAATTTTTACTAACAGATGCATGAGACTCTAAAGCAAAAATTGATTTTAGCATAAAAGTACCTTTCTTGTTCAACCAGTTTTTGAAACCCTCACAGTCCTTCTTAAAATGACCTGTATTCTTGCAAAAGAAACATTTCATTGGACCATTCTTATTGAGAGACTTGTTTTTGTTCAGATCAATCTTCACACTAGATTTTGAAGAACTAGCCTTAAAGTTCTTATTGCCAAAGTTTTTTTTATACTTTGGCTTGGCAATATAGTTGATGCTTGCTACCTTTCCCCCTTTGATCATTTCATCTTCTTCCTACACAAAAATGGAAATCAGTTCATTAAGACTCCATTTTTCTTTCTGTGTGTTATAGAGGCTCTTGAGATGGCTCTATTGATCAGGGAATGTATTTAGCAACATATGCACCAGAAAAGGATCATCAATGTTCATATTCAGGCCCTTCAGCTTACCTACAATGTCAATCCCTTTCATAATGTACTCTCTTATGCTTCCATGTCCATTGTATTTCATCCTAGTGAGTGCATTCATCAATGTGCTAATCACAGCTTTGTAAGAAACCCTTGTACTTCTCAGTAATTGAGTTAAAGTAGACTTTGGCAAATTCAGAATCTGGTTTGCCTCCTTAACTGCATCAGTCATACACTTCTTGGTGCAAATCAGTGCCATCCTGTGTGCTTGTGCCATTGTTGATACATGTCTCTTGCTTCCTTGGTTGCTGTTGCAGGCAACTCAGCAAGTGGATCTTACTTTCCACTTCTTGAAGTTCAGTCCGTTGAGCAATTCAATTTAGTTGATGCTCATGGGAAAATGCATTGCTGGAATGTAGTTTTCAACTTAAGTCAGTCATTCATATCTTTATTTGCATATAGATATATAGTTCAAGTTTCACTTTATACCAGAAAATTTATATATGCATATCCCAATGTTATCATATGAAAAGCATTTAATGAATGTCATATAAGCTGACTTGACTCATAAACTCTCGCAAGCGTACGTCAAGTAAGGGAAGTATTTGAACCTTGATTATCGTACCTCGGGGATTAAGCATTGGATCTAACCGAGGTAATTGGCGCTAGAATCACTCAAATGCATACAATGAAAAATAAAAATAAAATAAAGTAAAATAATATTCACAAGGCACCAAGCCTTGGCAATGCTCGGTGGCTTAGCTCACGCTAAGTCTAATCAAAGCCACTAACTTGTAGCCCAAATGAGTTATGCACAATAGAATGTAGAATTTTGTTTGGGAGTTTTGAATTGAGAATTAACTAAATTAAATGTAAATTAAAATAAAAGCAAACAACTAATTATCAAGCAAGAAATTAAAATTTGGATTTCAAATTAATGAGAACATGGGAGTGTCGGGTGATTCACACTAACTATCTTGTAAACATCGATGCTAATTTCATAAATGTATGCATTTCCTACATGTGTCAAGTCCGGTATCTAGTACCGGTTAAGGCTACTAAACCAATTATCCTTTCGGTGTATTGACTATGCCTGTTAAGGCCACAATCAACTCTCTAATTTGGGCATTACGTCGGTTAAGTCCGCAATATCTAAAATTAGAGGCCTAGAGAGCAAGATAATAGAGACCCAAGCAAGCTTAGCTACAATTAAGCTAGCTAATGGTCACCACACTTAAATCCTAGATGCCACAAGACTAATAAGTTGTCAATTTATCAATCTATTCATCACAATTACCCACAACATAATTTCAAAGGTTGACAAAGCCTAGAAACATGCTTCTAAGGACCAATAAATTCGGATTTAAAGCATACACAATGGAAATTGCATTTGTTAAAAGTAAAGCATCAATATTTATACAAGATGAGTTAGGGCTTCACAACCCCTAACTCCCAAAATTGAACTACTCACAACCCATTATCAAATACATCATCACATACATAAGAAATTAAGAGAAATGATAGAGGGGAGAGGGAACACAAGTTAAGCTCACAATTTGCTATAGGCAAATATGAACCCAACTTGAAATTAATCCCCCACTCTTTTTACCAAGCCAAAATCTTTTTGTGGTGATGAAGCCTTGATGATGTGTAGTGAAAGCCTCTTGAGTTTCCCTTGAAAGAATGAAAATTGGTGATGAAAAGTTAAATTGGGAAGAGAGAGATATGGAGGTGGGTTCTCGGTGAACAAAGAAAAGAAAAGATGGAATTGGGGGTGGTTGCGGCACTGTTGGAGAATAGAGAGGATTTTGGGGTCTGTGGCTACTGTAGGGTTCGGATGAATATATATGTGGTCTCCGTGTGTGGTTGTTTTGCAAGGGAGAACTGGATGATGAATATATGGCTGTGATTAAAGGGGAAATATGATGGCGTATGGCTAGGATTGAATGGACTAATGGAGAGAAGAGCAGTACGTGATGGGCTGCTAACTTTCAACTAATGGTTTAATTAAGAAAATAGCTGCCATGTGTCAAGGCTGGATTGGGCACCAAACAATTAAACAACAATCGAAGATTGTTACGCCTGCACGTCATGGCTGGGGTTAATTAGTCATGGCTGGGGTTAATTAACCAAACCATTGGTTAATTAATCTAATCATTGGTTAATTAAATAAATCCGCCAATGATTAATTAGTTAAGCCAATGATTAGTCAATTAATTGTTTCTTTTCTTCATCCCCTTTTTTCCTTCTTCGATCATAAAGCACATTAGAAGACATCATCTTGAAATACTTGGATTCGACTTCCTCACTCGTGTTGACCATGTTCGATCGAAATTGACTATCTTGTCTTTTTGTCGGAAACTCCATTTTGCTTAATTTTTCACCGTTTTCTCTTGATTTCCGCAACTCTGCTTATTTTCTACAAAATAAATAAAAGTTGGATTAATTACATTATAATTGGCTCAAGGATTAACTTATTTCTAGTGTTTTAGATACAATTACATGCATAGGAATGCATGTAATCACACCCCCACACTTGAACTTTGCTTGTCCTCAAGCAAACTAAATGAAATATAATCCGAAAATCTACAAACTCACAAACATAAAGATAGTATAGTATTAGCCTTTCCAACCATAACCCTCGGAGAACTAATTATGTATATGACCATGAGGTTGACAAAGCACAACATAAGAATTTTGAATTTGTAAGGCAATTAAGATGCACATGTGAGAAATGCTCAAGTATATACATGTGTTGACCATATGTCAAATCAATTCACCACAATCAAATAGGCATATAGAAGACCCGACATAACCCGCTATACTCACATAGGTTCATTAAATATTACCGCTCAAGTGTTTAGGGGCTATAAGTGCTATAAGCGTTTCACTCAAAAGCAATTTCATAACACGCACCGCCATATGCTTGCTCTTCGATCTCATCTCCGCTAGGTAGCTCACAACATTCAAGATTAAGAGGTCTTTTATTTAGTTGTAATGGGGTTAAATGCAAGTAGCTAATAGAAATGAAGGATAGGGAAAGACAAAATCCATGGAAATCGGTGAAGCAATTCTCTCATGTAGAGATATATGACTTTTGCTTTCAAATGCTCAGTCACTCACTCTAATCCCGATGTACAACCCACACTACACTATACTAAAAATAAAAATAATACTAGCTTTTTTTCTTTTTTTTCAACACCCTTTTTTTTTTAGGGGAAATTACTAGTCCCTCCCTGTACTTTTTGGGATTCGACAGTTCAGTCTTTGCTATTCCAATTTTAAAAGATAACTCCCCAAACATTCAAATTTCACACAATTTAGTCTAAAATGACCATTTTACCCCTCATTATATATATATATATATATATCTAATACACACACACACGTACACATTATATATATACACACACATATGTATAAAATTATACATGTATATATATATATATCTACATATACATATACATGCATATATATATATATACACACACACACACAGATACACATTAGATATATAAAAGTAATTTGTGGTTTTTTTTATAATATGAAATATAAACATAATATATAGACTTAACAAATACATAAACACATTAGATATATATGTATACATATATCTACATATACATATATATACGCACATACACACACACACACATATAAATATATATAAAAAGAGAGAGAGAAGAATAAAAATATACACACACACACATATAAATATATATAAAAAGAGAGAGAGAAGAATAAAAATATACACACACACACATACATATATATATATATATAAATACACAAATACATATATACATACATACATACATACATACATACATACATATATACTCACACACACACACACACACACACACATATATAAAGAGAGAGAAGAATAAAAAAAATACACACACACACACATATACATATATATAAAAAAGAGAGAGAGAAGAATAATAAAAAAAAGAATAAGTGAGGGTTAAAATAGTAATTTTGGACTAAATTGTGTAAAATTTGAATGTTTGGGGAGTTATCTATTAAAATTGGAATAGCAGAGACTGAACTGTCAACACACCATAAGTATAAGGGGGGACCAGTAATTTTCCTTTTTTTTTTTTTTATTTCGATCACCTTTTTCTTTTTCTAATTTTCTCTTTTTTTTTTTTCTTTTGAACAACTTCTTCTTCTTCTTCTTCCTCTTTTTTCTTTTTCAAGCACACACTCACCCCCACACTTATTCTTTTGTAACCTCACACTTTTGATTTTTTCTTTCTTTTGAAGCACTCAGTCATAAAGTCATTCTCTCGAATCACTTTACCAACTACCATGGAAGGGTAGGATAAAAGTGTATATGCTAGGTAGGAATTTGTGGTGCAAATGAATAAAAAGGCTAAAGATATAAATAGGCTCAAAGTGGCAATCTAGTGGTAAATATCTTTGGGCATATGCTTCTTTGGCCATGGTGGTATTAACCTAATTGCCTCAATCATTTCTATCCCGTCGCAAGCTAAAAGTAGCCTCGAGAGGTCTCAAGCAAGTTTTAGATACGCAATGTCATGAAATTGTACACACAAGAAATAAAAAGTGAATGAACAATGCATACACTATATTAGGCTCAAAAGCTCACAATTACGGCATGCAAGTTAATCAAATCACCTATATGCTTCTCTAATTATGATGAACCAACCTAACCTTAGGCTATGTGGACACATATAATCAAGCATAGATCACATATACACTCAATTACAAGACAAATTCAAAGTCCTAGATCATGCTTAGTCTATTCACAATCATAACAAGTTAAGTCCATGGCTCGTCATTGGGGTTGGAAAAGGCATTAACCACTAAAATATAATTACATAAAGCTAATCTAATTTTTTTGGCCCCCAAGCCCTCACCCCCACACTTAAAACCAACATTGTCCTCAATGTTGTAAAGTGAGCTTGAAAGCTAAATCCGTGTCGGAGTTAGGCATGAGAGTAAAGTCCGGGCAAAGGCACAAAAATTAATTATGAAAATCTAAATGCGGAGAAAAGATGCAAAAACCCCCTTTGTCGACCCTCCATTGCTCACGGCCCTTGGAGAAGACTAATATGAGACACCAACCTCAAGGCACAAGGCCTTGACTTCCTTTATGTATGCTCCATAATAGCTCTAGGTGCTCATGAAAAGATCAACTCCATTGAGAAATGTGTAGTGTCCAAGAGCAATGCATCACAAATAGCCCATCAAGGAATAAGAACAATGGTCCTCCATTAAGCTCGTGGTCTTAATCCCATCAACTCACAACCCAAAATCATCCTCAATGACCTTCACACAAGAATTATAGCTCAAAATATCTCCTTATTCTCCACACTCCAAGCACCTCCCAACCTCCCAAAAAGATGGCTAAATAGCCTTATTGATGCAAAATGAACAAGAAAGAACATCACAAGTAATGCTAGGGTTGCCTCCCTAGCGAGCGTTATGTTTAAGGACTTCATTGCCGGTCCATAGAGTTTTTCATTATTTAAGAAGCATAATCGAGGTAAGTCACCTCATGATGAGAATCAAAAGTGGAGTGATGATAAGGTTTAAGCCGATGCCCATTAACCTTGAAAGTTCTCCCATCATTCAAATTTCTTACTTCAATAGCACCATAAGGGAACACTTCCACTACTTCATAGGGTCCACTCCACCTTCACTTCAATTTACTGGGAAAGAGACGAAGCTTAGAGTTGTATAGGAGAACCTTTTGTTTGGGCTCAAAGGCCTTCTTCACCAATTTTCGATCATGAAGCTCTTTTGTCTTCTCCTTAAACAATTTGGCACTTTCATATGCCTCTTCCCGTATTTTCTCTAACTCACAAAGATCAAGTTTCCGCTTGTCACCACTAGCTTCCAAGTCAAAATTCAAAAATTTGATAGCCCACCAAGCTTTGTACTCGAGCTCAATGCAGAAGATGACAATTCTTTCCATAGCATAAGCAAAACGGAGACATGCCAATAAGAGTCTTATATGCGGTTCGATAGGCCCATAAAGCATCATCAAGCTTAATAGCCCAATCCTTTCTAGAAGAGTTGACCGCCTTTTCCAAAATCCTCTTAATCTCCCTATTTGACACCTCTACTTAACCAGAAGTTTGAGGGTGGTAAGGTGTGACAACCTTATGCTTGACCCCATATTTTCTCAACAAAGCATCAAAAGTCCGGTTGATAAAATGTGTACTACCATCACTAATAATAATCCTAAGAGTTCCGAATAGAGAGAAAATGTGTTCTTTCAAGAACTTGGTGACTACCTTAGCTTTAACCCACTTCAAAACATAATCAACCGCTACTATGATATATTCATTCCCATGAGATTTTGGAAACGGTCCCATAAAGTCTATGCCCCAACAATCAAAAATCTCAACCTCCATAATGTTAGTGAGAGACATTTGGTCCTTAGAGGATATATTCCCGGTCCTTTGGCATCTATCACATTGAAGCACAAAAGAATGACAATCTCGAAACAAAGTAGGCCAAAAGAAACCTGACTGAAGAATCTTAAAAGCTGTCCTCCTTCCACCAAAATGTCCTCCACATAGAGATGAGTGACACAATGAAATAATCTCAGGGGCCTCCCATTGAGGAATACATCGTCTAATCACCTGGTCCTTACCCACCTTCCACAAGTACGGGTCATCCCAAATATATGACTGAGCATCTCTAAGAAATTTCTTTCTAGCTTGTGCATAATAATTATCCGGAATGAAAGTACAATTGCTAGCCCAATAGTTCACAAAGTCTGCAAACCAAGGCATCTCAGTGTCTACATGAAATAATTACTCATTGGGAAAATACTCAATCAATGGTATATCAGAAGAGTCTCTGCCATGCTCAAGTCTAGACAAATGATCTGCAACAAGGTTCTCTCGACCCGGCTTATCCTTGATCTCTATATCAAACTCCTGCAGTAATAACACCCAACGAATTAACCGGGGTTTGGCATCCTTCTTGCTCAACAAATATCTCAATGCCGCATGATCCTTGTGGACAATCACCTTACTTCCAAGAAGATAACTCTGAAACTTCTCCAATGCAAAAATAATAGCAAGAAGCTCCTTCTCGATAGTAGTGTAATGGACTTGTGCATCATTCAAAGTCCGAGAAGCATAATAAATCACATGGAGTGCTCGCTCGATCCTTTGACCCAAAACAGCTCCCATAGTAAAATCTGAGGCATCGCACATTAACTCAAATGGTCTAGTCCAATCAGGTGCAATCATGATAGGTGCATGAGTCAACTTCTCCTTAAGTAGCTCAAAAGCCTGTAAGCACTCTAAAGTGAACTCAAATGGCATGTCCTTGCTTAGCAAGTCACATAATGGCTTGGTGATCCGAGAGAAATCCTGAATAAAACGTCTATAAAAGCCTGCATGCCCAAGGAAACTCCTAACCCTTTTCACATTCTTCCGTGGTGGTAAACTAGAAATCAACTCAATCTTCACCTTATCCACCTCAATGCCACATCATGATACTACATGCCCTAACACAATACCCTCACTCACCATAAAAGTGGCACTTCTCCCAATTGAGGACCAAATTAGTCTCCTCACACCGTTCTAGAACAAGGGTTAAGTGTCGAAGACAATCATCAAAAGAATCACCATGAATCGAGAAATCATCCATAAATATCTTCATAAAGTGCTCAGTCATGTCATGGAACAATGCCATCATACACCTCTGGAAAGTTGCGGGTGCATTGCAAAGTCCAAAAGGCATCCTCCTATACGTAAAAGTACCAAACGAGCACGTGAAAGTAGTCTTCTCCTGGTCTCCCTTAGCAATAGCAATCTGATTATACCCAAATAGCCATCTAAGAAACAATAGTGACTAAGACCTGCTAGTCTCTCCAACATGTGATCAATGAAAGGTAGTGGAAAATGATCCTTTCTTGTCGCTCCATTAAGCTTTCTATAATCAATACAAACCCTCCAACCATTCTGAACTCGCTTTGGTACATCTTCACCTTTCTCATTCTTCACTACTGTAATTCCTCCCTTTTTGGGAACAACCTGAATTGGTGAAACCCACAGTGAATCAGAAATCGGGAAAATGACTCCAACATCTAGAAGCTTAATAATCTCCTTCTTCACTACCTCCATCATAGGAGGATTTAACCTCCTCTGAGATTCTCACATGGGCTTACACCCGTCCTCCAAATAAATGTGATGCTGACACTTGGATGGACTAATGCCTTTGATATCGGCAATAGTCCAACCAATAGCTCTCTTATGCTCACGTAACACCCTCAAAAGCTTATCTTCCTCAGCTTTACTCAATTTCGATGAGATAATAACCGGTAATGTGCTCCCCTCCCCTAGAAATGCATATCTCAATGTCGAAGGTAAAGTCTTCAGCTCCAAATCTGGTGGTGTCTCATATAAAGGAATATGTGGTGTATTAGAGGGAGGTAAAGGTAAAGCTGGTGTAACACGTCTAGGAACATATGGTCTCAAGGCCTTCAAATGTGCAATAGCCTCAATGTGCTCCTCACACCCAAATTTAGTTCCACCTTGAGCAATGCAAGTCTCCATGTAATCAGTCGATGAATGCTCAATAAAGTTCTTCCCAACAATATCATCCATAACATCAATCTGAAAGCACTCATCAAGATGATATAACGGACTCCTTATAGCATCAAAAATACGAAACCCAATAGTAGTGTCAAATATTGTCATGGTGAGTAGACCCTTTTGAACATCAATCTTCACCCCGACGGTCGCCATAAAAGCTCTACCGAAAATGATGGGTAACTCATCATCATCATCATCATCACAAGAAGGAGAGTCCATATCAAGTACTACAAAATCAGTCGGCACATAAAGCTTATCTACCTTGACAATAACATCCTCCACCACTCCACGAGGGTACTTAATTCTCCTATCTGCCATCTTAAGCTTAATTTTCAAAGGCTTAATTGGCTCCAATGACAAAGTCTTGTACAAATCATATGGCATAAGGTTGATGCTAGCCCCCAAGTCCAATAATGCTCGATCAAAGTTTCGTGCCAATGGTGCATGGAATAGTAAAAGATTCGGGGTCACTAAGCTTAGGAGGCAACCTGTTTTGAAGTACGGCCGATACTTGCTCACTTAAGTAAATATCTTCATTCTCCACAAACTTCCTCTTATTAGGCACATGTCCATCAAACATTTTGCATAGGCCGGAACTTGTTTGATGACATCAAGTAATGGGATATTGACGTTAACGGACTTGAATAGCTCAATGAACTCTTATTTTTGTATCTCCTTCCGTTTCTTTTGATCTTGAGCCTTCTTAACTTGTGGATAGGGAAGTCTAGGCTCCAATGAGTTCAAATCAAGAGGTGGAGAAAAAGTGAGACTCCCTCTTGAACCCCTAAGGGTGGTAACCGTCCCACTAGGGTCCATAGCCCTCAAGGCCTTGCCTAGTGTAGAATGGATCGGTCCACTCCTATCCCTAGAATCCAAAGGTATACGAGAATAGTCTTCCTCCTTATTACTTCTCCTTTCATGTTGTTCCCGATGCTCACTAGATGACAAAATAGGCGGTGAACCATTAGAACTCAAACCCTAGGATGAACCATGTGTATCAATAGAAGTAGATGAAGTAGCTTCCGCCTTATTTCTCTCCCCTTGATGAAGATCCATAGGTGATGATAATGGAGTAGTGGGGCCAAAATGCACATGCTTAGGCAGTGCGGATGAAGAATTAGAAGCTTGAGACTTTGAAGATGTAGAATGAGATAAAGAGGTCTTCCTTCCTTGTGCACCTCCGGGAAGTACATTTTCTTCCTCCCCGGCTTCCTTATCCACCCCCTTATTTCTTCCTTTTGTATACAAAGTCACATCAGCCACTCCAATTTTCGGGGGTACATTTTCGCCCCCCCTGGTTCCCATCCTCCTTTGAAATAAAAGTATGATGCATTTGCACATGATCATTAGCAACATGGCCAAGAGGTACATTTTCTTCCCCCTTGGCTCCATATGAATGCAACACATTATCATCATCACTAGCAATGTAATCCTCTACTAACACATGATCATCATCATTAGAATATGAAAGTAAAGAATGGGGATCATGTATAGGGGTGGAAACATGTGTATCGTAAGAATGTGATGTGGGGTAAGTGGGAGAAGTGGGAGCATACATGTCATCATGCACATTCAAAGGGGAGTTAGAAGATTTAGGCATGCGTACCTTATTTTCATAAACTCTCCCACTTCGAAGTGTAGTAATAGCCTTAGCTTGCTCATGTCTCGGATTTTGATCCGGTTGTGTAGGTAATGCACCATGTGGATGTGCTCCAAGCTCTTTAGCTAATTATCCCATTTGGACTTCTAATTTTCCCACACATTGTGCAAGTGAGCTTTGACCTTGAGCAAGAATATTAAGAGTTTGATCGGTCTTCGCTTGGCTTTGTGTAAGAGAAGTATGACTTTGGGCTAGGGCGGCCAACATATCATCCATATGAGACTTCTTTGGTTCCGGTTGTGGTGCTTGCCTATTTTGAAATCCGGGAGGAGCATTTTGTGTAGGATTAACACCTCCAAATGATTGGGAACTTTGACCAAACCCTTGAGTGTCATGTAGGCATCCTCCATAAACATTTGGAGCACCAAAAGATGGCCCTTGGCCTTGAAAATTGTATCTAGATGCTTGCTGTCCATAATGATTTTGTCCACCAAATTGTGTGTTTCCATGACCGTGGGGTCCAAAAGATGAAGAATTTGGGCCTTGACTCCCTCCATATGAATGGGAACCACCTTGGTGTGCATTAAAGGACCCTCCACTATCTCTCCATGAAAAATTTTGGGTGGTTACGCCAACCCGGATTATATGTAGTAGAATAAGGATCATTTCTTGGTTGCCTTTGATAAGAATTAATAGCTCTAACTTGCTCCTCAACAAATTCCAGAAATTGTGAAGCCAAGTGACAATCATGAGTAGAATGATTAGGGGACTCAAAAATCAAGCAAATATGTGAAGAAGTAACACTCTTGACATGTGAAGAAGACGAACCACTACCTTTTTGCACTTGAAGAAGCATCTCAAATTTCTTGTCAATCTTTGCTTCAAGCTTCTCAAGCATGGAATTCATAACTCCATCATCTTTATCAACATGAGAAACATCATACACGCCTCTACCACGAGGCTCCATATCAACTCGGTCTCTAGTCCCATATGCATGTGAATCTCGGCCTCTAGATGTAGTGTGGTCATCTCTACCTCCTCTTCTCCTTTGATGATTATCTCATTGACCGGATTGGGTAGCAACTTCCTCACAAATATCCTAAGTGGCATTAGGACCTTTCTTAAGAAAATTTCCACTCGATGCATTGTCCAATCTCCTTCTATTATCAATAGTCAACCCATTGTAGAAATATTCACAAAGAAGCCACTTGGTGAGTCCATGATGAGGGCAGCCTAACTCAATATCCTTGAAGCGCTCCCATGTATCATAAAAAGACTCATTATCCTCTTGAAAGAATTTGGTCAAGCTATCCAGCATATAAGTAGTCCGATGATGTGGATAATAAGCATTCAAGAAGACTCTTTGCATATCGGCCCAAGAGAGAATAGATCTTGGCTTGAGCTTATGAAATCATGTGCGTGCTTGATCTTTCAAAGAAAATGGGAATAATCGAAGCTTCAAACCCTCCAAAGTTAATCCTCCCAAGTGCATAGTGGAACATATGGCATCAAACTCAATTATATGATCATAGGGCCTCTCACTAGCCATGCCATGGAAAGTAGGGAGGATAGACAACATGTTAGGCTTGATCTCAAAGTTGGCATTTGTCGGAGGAAGCACAATGCAAGATGGAGCATTTACAATGCTAGGACATGAATAATGGCTCAATGGAATCTCCTCCTCATCTTGTGGTCCTTGACGCTCGTCACCCATATCTACTACTCGAATAGGAGACCTAGAAGGTGCTTGTGAGCGATGTCTTGGTCTCCTAACTCTCCTTGTTGGTCTTCCTCTAGGTAGTCTTTGCAAAACACAACCACTTCTCAAATTGATAGGTAGTAGAGTGTCACTCATATACCTACGAAGGATCAATAAGAAATCGAGTATCTTAATGACCAAAATATAAGCAAGATAAGCACCAATTCAACCCACACAAAAAATTGACGAATAATTAGAGGGGTAAGAAATGAAAGACAACAAGTAATACTAAATTAGACTAAACTAACCAAATAAATGAAAAATCAAAATAAAAAAAAATAACAACTAAACAAAGAAACAAGAGATAAAAAAAAAAAAAAAAAGTATGCTAAAAGCGACCCAAAATGCCAATTACCAAAGGATTAAGATCCGAAGACCCTAATCCCCGGCAACGGTGCCATTGACTTGGTTAATGAACTCTCGCAAGCGTACGAATCGTTGTCAAGTAAGGGAAGTATTTGAACCTTAATTATCGTACCTCGGGGATTAGGCGTTGGATCTAACCGAGGTAATTGGCGCTAGAATCACTCAAGTGCATACAATGAAAAATAAAAATAAAATAAAGTAAAATAATATTCACAAGGCACCAAGCCTCGGCAATGCTCGGCGGCTTAGCTCACGTTAAGCCTAATCAAAGCCACTAACTTGTAGCCCAAATGAGTTATGCACAATGGAATGTAGAATTTTGTTTGGGAGTTTTGAATTGAGAATTAACTAAATTAAATGCAAACTAAAATAAAATCAAACAACTAATTATCAAGCAAGAAATTAAAATTCGGATTTCAAATTAATGGGAACATGGGAGTGTCAGGTGATTCACACTAACTATCTTGTAAACATCGATGCCAATTTCATAAATGCATGCATTTCCTATATGTGTCGAGTCCCGTATCTAGTACCGGTTAAGGCTACTAAACCAATTATCATTTCGGTGTATTAACTATGCCTGTTAAGGCCACAATCAACTTTCTAATTTGGGCATTACGCCGGTTAAGTCTGAAATATCCAAAATTAGAGGCCTAGAGAGCAAGATAATAGAGACCCAAGCAAGCTTAGCTACAATTAAACTAGCTAATGGTCACCACACTTAAATCCTAGATGCCACAAGACTAATAAGCTGTCAATTTATCAATCTATTCATCACAATTGCCCACAACATAATTTCAAAGGTTGACAAAGCCTAGAAACATGCCTCTAAGGACCAATAAATTCGGATTTAAAGCATACACAATGGAAATTGCATTTATTAAAAGTAAAGCATCAATATTTATACAAGATGAGTTAGGGCTTCACAACCCTAACTCCCAAAATTGAACTACTCACAATCCATTATCAAATACATCATCAAATACATAAGAAATTAAGAGAAATGATAGAGGGGAGAGGGAACAAAAGTTAAGCTCACAATTTGTTATAGGCAAATATGAATCCAACTTGAAATTAAGCCCCCACTCTTTTTACCAAGCCAAAATCTCTTTGTGGTGATGAAGCCTTCATGATGTGTAGTGAAAGCCCCTTGAGTTTCCCTTGAAAGAATGAAAATTGGTGATGAAAAGTTAAATTGGGAAGAGAGAGATATGGAGGTGGGTTCTCGGTGAACAAAGAAAAGAAAAGATGGAATTGGGGGTGGTTGCGGCACTGTTGGAGAATAGAGAGGATTTTGGGGTCTGTGGCTACTGTAGGGTTCGGATGAATATATATGTGGTCTCCGCGTGTGGTTGTTTTGCAAGGGAGAACTGGATGATGAATATATGGGTGTGATTAAAGGGGAAATATGATGGCGTATGGCTAGGATTGAATGGACTAATGGAGAGAAGAGCAGTACGTGATAGGCTGCTAGCTTTCACCTAATGGTTTAATTAAGAAAATAGCTGCCATGTGTCAAGGTTGGATTGGGCACCAAACAATTAAACAACAATCAAAGATTGTTGCGCCTGCACTTCATGGCTGGGGTTAATTAGTCATGGCTGGGGTTAATTAACCAAACCATTGGTTAATTAATCTAATCATTGGTTAATTAAATAAATCCGCCAATGATTAATTAATTAAGCCAATGATTAGTCAATTAATTGTTTCTTTTCTTCATCCCCTTTTTTCCTTCTTCGATCATAAAGCACATTAGAAGACATCATCTTGAAATACTTGGATTCGACTTCCTCACTCATGTTGACCATGTTCGATCGAAATTGACTATCTTGTCTTTTTGTCAGAAACTCCATTTTGCTCAATTTTCCATCGTTTTCTCTCGATTTCTGCAACTCCGCTTATTTTCTACAAAATAAATAAAAGTTGGATTAATTACATCATAATTGGCTCAAGGATTAACTTATTTCTAGTGTTTTAGATACAATTACATACAATTACAATGAAGCATAATTACTAATATCACAGTTTTCCTCTTTATGTTGCCCCTGGAAAATAAATCTGATGACACTTAATTTCATTTTGGCACTAGGAATTTGCACCCATTTAACCATAGATCGTCACCTCGCTAGGCCAGACAAGGCACATAGAGTGCTTACACAGGCATTTAGCCCTACTAACCCTACAAGAAGTATTTAGAGACTCATTACACACCAAAGACGTGACAAAACTAAACATTAAAGTAAATAAAATTTAAAAACGTAAATAAAAGAGATAGCCCAGGGACGGCCTAAAAAGAGGGCCTAAGCCCAAGCAACCATCCAGGAAAGACGAAGACAGCAAGCCGGCCAAATTTGGCCCAAATTAAGCACCCCAACCACCGCCGACGGACTCTCCACCGCGCTAGCCCGCCCTCATTGTTAGACTGCCGTTGTCGATCCGCCATCTTCGTCTCGCCAAGGAAGAGCGTCCCCCCCCTAAGATTGAATCCAAGCCAGGTATAAGCGTCGTCGCCATTGTATCCTTGAGAAGTGATAAGGAGAACCGCCATACCAGATTTGCTCCATAAGAGCCAATTCAGATCCGATCATCCCTAAGCCGCGCCACCACGAATGCGTCTTTGCCTGGCCACCACCAAACCTGCAATCCAATCCGCTGACCTAGCCAACAAGGATCGGACCAAAACCAACCAACTGCCACAATCTCCTCCTCCCTCACCTCACAAATGTAGACCCCCATACTTTTTCTTGTTATTTTAATTTGTCACATAACGTATGAAACTACGAATTCATAAGGTATATAAGTATTCACACTTACGTTAAGATTTTGAGGCCATTTTTAAGGATAAAGAAATTAGAGAAAATCCAATTGGGTCTAGGAAACTATTTTAAAGCATCGAGGCTTAGGACAAGCCCGGAAAATTTTCCCGAAAGGATTCGGTGAAATGTCGGAGAAATAAGGATGTTTGAAGGGTATTTTCGGAGTTGGCTTGATAGAAATTAAGAGAAAAATAAAATGGAGTAGCCCAAGCCCACTAGGCCTAAAAGAGGGGCAGATTAGACTTTTCACACTCATTAATGGGAGAAGTATTTAAATATCTCATTCTCTCAAAACCTTAGCTTCTTCCTGATTTTCTCACTTCTCACTCTCTCTCTTCAGCTCTCCCTCTCTCTCATCCGATTCTCTCTCTCTCCGGAAGCCACCGGACGCCGCCACACCACCGCCGCACCGCCGCCGTCGCCGGAATCCCAATTCTCACCAAAATTTCCAGATTTTCTCCTCTTCCTCCCCTCTTTCCATTTCTCCAACCAAAATCAAGAAACTTGGCCATTCAACCCTCCAAAAACCCTAGAACCCGAAGCTAATTTGGGGGTTTTTATGATTTCTTCTTTGAAGTCAAGGTAATATCACTCCTAATCTAGCCTCTATTCCTTCGATCTATACATCTTTCTTATCAAACTCGAGTTTTTGATTTCCATTTTGATTTTTGGTGCATGAGCCCGATTTCTCCTTAAACCATGAAGCTAGGCTACGGGTTTGGTAACGATCTACCCATGCAAGCTAGTTTCGAATTTTTGGTTGAAATATTAATGTTGGACGGATTTGTAGGTGAAGGAGGCCAAGGAGGAGGATTAGGCCGTGAGTTTTGAAGAAGAAAGGGTAAGGAATGAGTTTTGGACAAACCCTAGAATTTTTGGAATTTATTTGGTTGATGTTGATTTTTATTGACCTTTTGTTGTTGTTGGAAAAATAGTGAAAAATAGATATTTGAAGAGGGTTTAATTAGTAGGATTTTGTTAGCATAGTTTTCTAAGTGTTCGAATTTTTGTGTTGGGAATTTTTGTGAATATTGTTGTGTGATTTTGACCAAAAGAAAACGAAAAGGAAGAAGTAAAGAAATGTGTTTATTTTAGAAGAAAACGAAAATGAAGAAAAGAGTAAAAGTTGGATTAAATGAGTTTTTACCGTGGTAAAGTGGTAAATAGTGAAGAAGGTAAAGATAAAAGTGAAAGTGTGGAGATGAAAATCACGATAAAAGTGAAAAGATGAAAAAAGAGGAGTAAATGGATAAAAGTAAAAGTAAAACTATTTATAATTATTTACTTATTTATTTTTACTAGATAAGAAATGATGATAAATAAAGGAATACTTGGTCAAGTCAGAAGTCAAAGTCAAAGGTCAAAAGTCATCTCTGAGAGTTGATCATGGTAGACCGACCTCTTAAAACGAGAGGATCGACTCGACTTTGGTCGCTCACGTTGGCGATAGTTTAGCGGAGCGATAATGACGTTTTTCTTTTCTAAGAAAGAAGTTAGTTTCCCAAATTGGTAGAAGTTGAAATAAATGATAAATAGCCTAGTTGAAATAAAAGGATTTAGTATGCGCGATTACTTAGAGTTGGTCATGATGTTTACCTGGATAATTACTTACAAATTAAGTAATGGTTCAGGAAACACGATCGTTAAGGAAGCTTAAGCGGAAAGCACCACAGTGTAGAATACGCAGGCACTTCCAGGTAGGGTGAGCTGTCCCTTCCTTGTTAGAGGCTTTTCGATATACGTGAAATGCTCTAGTATATTAATATGTTGCCTGCAAGTATGTTTTTGGTTGTTCATTAGTCAATGACTCGTGATACCTGTGTTTTCATAACTGATAATTGTTGATTTCGAAAACTAAGGCTAGACTTGTATGTTGAGATACCGTACCCAGTGTATGTATGTACTTGTGACGTGAAAGTGAATGGGACCTAGATGCGTAGATTCCTAGGAATCCCACGGTGTCGATAACCGTGAACCTTTAGAGGGGGTTGTGCTTCTATGTTTGTCGAGGAATGGTAAGTACCAACAGTGAACCAGTCATAGGAGACTTAGGGCCAGGAAATGGACACCTTCGCTACTTGTAGTCATAAGGACTACAGAGTAGTTGACTGGTTCTCGAAGGATGATGAACCGAGTCTATCACCAATTTGTTTTAGTTTAGCCGGCAGGTAAGTATCTCGGAGCTCCAAGTGTGTGAAGCATGTTGGATATGATTTCTCGAAAAAGAACAAAGATGATTGTTTTTGTTTGCATTTGTTTTACTCAATATTTCAAATGCGCACAATCTATATTCTAGTAGCTATGTTTTACCTATTAGTTTTCAAACCTAACTAAGGTTAGGTCGGCCCCTATTGGGCTAGCGAGGACGAAATGTTCAACCCTACATTTCAGGTTACAATGAGGTCACTCCGGAAGATCTGGACTAGAAGTGGGTCGTGGTCGAGTCTGTGTGCTACTGTCCATGTTGCTTGAAGTCTTTCACTTTTGGTACACTATCAATTGACTCATTTTTCTTTCAATGTTGAACTCTGTGAGGTCCGCCTACCTGAGAGCGTGCCTCACCCTTTGTTTTGTTGTTGTTGTTGAACTCTTCTCATCTCGATTATGATGTAAGCCCTATGTCGTCACAGTGCACTTACCACTTTATTTTGAAGAGTTTTCAGACTTGTTATTTTGAGTATTGGGTTGTTGATTGAAAGTCTCTTCTTAAAAGTTTTCTTTGTCTCCTATTTTCTAAAATTTGCATTTTCAAAAGGCCTTGTAATATTAAGTTGGTAGGTCCACGGTACGTCTACGACGTATCGGGCTCCTATTGGCTCAATATTACGGTGTTGTGGTATACCCATTTGGATAGCCACAGCAAACTTCCACCGTGATCTCCCCTAATCGAGGAACCCGGCCTCACACAGACTCACACGGAGTCGACAATAGCTCATCCGACGATGGCAAAGAGGCTCGCAGCTGGACAGGGATGAAACGCTCTTTTCTTCTCACAAAAGGCGTTTAGGGTTTTTTCTTCTCTCCCTAAACGTATTTACGGAGAGTTTAGGAAAGACTAGTTGACTATTCTACATTCTTCTAGATAAGTCTACAATAGAATTCAGTCATGCTTTCCATTGTTAAAGAGTATTAATCTGGTGTGGCAGCTTGTGCATCTTTTGATTGGTTTTGATTGTCTACAGTAGGTGGATACTCAATATCCCCTCTCAAGCTCAAGGGAGTAGCACGGATAGGGAGCTTACTACTTAAGAAATTAAAGTTGTCCTTTGTGGGAGACTTGGTGAAAATATCAGCAAGTTGATGTAGGGTGGACAAATATGATACATGGATGAACTTGCTGAGAACCATTTCACGGATGTAGTGCTATTAGTCCATAGCAATATGCTTTGTTCTAGCATGATTGACTGGATTGAAGGCTAAGGCGAGAGAACTGAAATTGTCACACCAAATGCACGGAGGCTTTGCAAGAACAAAGTGACAGTCACGAAGCAATTTGCAAATCCAAACAACTTCAATAGCAGCTTGAGCTAGGGCACGGTATTCAGATTCTGTAGAAGATCGAGAGACGGTGTACTGTTTCTTGGAGGACCAAGAGATGAGATTAGAGCCTAGGAATATGCAATAACCAGTGATGGAACATCAATAAATACGGCAGCTTGCCCAATCAGCATCAATATAACCATATAGAGCAAGGTTTCCTTTAGAGAATTGAAGACTATGATGTACTGTACCCTTGAGGTATCGTAGAACACGCTTAGCAACTCGTAGGTGAATGTCTTGAGGGGGCATGCCTGAATCGGCCAAGTTTGTCCAACAATAAAAGAAATATCTGGCCTAGTCTAGGTTAAGTATTGTAATGCACCAATTTGGAATATGAAGATAGAGTTCTACAATGCTTGGCACCAATCATGTTATATTTGTTTAATATGTAAGAAGTGTATTTGGTTTGGGATAGATAGAGCTTATCAGTAGTACGATGGACTTCAAGTCCCAAAACGTAGTAAACTAGGGTAGATGGCTTGATAGGAATTTTAGATTTTAGTTGAGAAATAATAGAATCACAAAGAAATAATGAAGATGAAGTGGTGATTAAGATGTCATCGACATAAACAGGCATGGAAGCAATGTGATTACCATCAGTATAGTAGAAAAAGAGGTATGATTTGTTGAAGATGTAAACCCAAAATCAAGCAGAGAGTTGTAAAGTTCATCGTACCATGCTCAAGGAGCCTGTTTGTGGCCATAGAAAGAGCGTTGAAGTTTGCAGACCATAGGTGTAGAAGATGGTGGTCTGAAACCAGGAGGTTGCTCCATATATATACCTCCTCTTTCAGATGGCCATGAAAAAAGGTTGAAGTGGGGCTGGAATGGATGATGATGAGGGGACTTAATTGGGAAGGAGAGGTGATTGATGAGTGTGAGGTGATGTAACAAGAGTAGGTGAAGGTAGTGTAGAATGGTAAGTAGGAGATGATATGTGTTGAAGAGGTATAGAGGGAAATGATTGCAGAGAAAGAAGGGATGTAGCAAATCTGTAGATATAGGTGGTGAGTAGGGTTGCAAAAAGATTGGAGGGTCAAAATGAGCAGGGGAGGAGGTGTATGCTGTAAGTGTTTGATATGGAAAAGAATTTTCATCAAACTGAACATGGCGTGAAGTGTAGATGCGGTCAATTATGAGATCAAGACAATCATATCCCTTATGATCATGATTGTATCCAATGAAGATACAAGGGTTGCTGCGTGGTTCAAATTTTTGAGTGGTGTAAGGAGGCAGCCAAGGGAAGCATTGACAACCAAAAGGTTTGAAAAAGTGATACTCAGGTGCCTTGTTGTATAATATTTCAAAAGGAGACTTGGATGTCATAGTAGGTGTATATACCACCTATAACACATACCGCCAAGCATAAGCAACGACCTCATAGGTGGGTCCTGCGACATGGTTGGTATCGCCTACGATATGCCTCCGATAGACCGACACCCGAGCTACCTCGCCATGGTAGAGGTCGACCGGTATCTTGCCAGGAGGCCACTCTCTCATGCTCTCCAAATAGGCTTCAAGAGAAGCAATATGTGTATTATTGTCCCACATCGGAAATATAGAATAGAATGTGACTTCCTTTAGCTATAAGAGGAAGTCCTCCCCTTCTTAGAAGAGCATGGGATCCATGATCCCTAACTTGTATCACTACCAAAGGTTACTTGGCCTCACTCTTAGTAGAATCTCTAAGTGGACGTAGCCTTGCCTCAAGGGCAAGGTGAACCACTGTACATGCTTGTGTCATTTCTCTCTCCCTCTCTACCTTGCCTCATACTTAGTTCCCGTTCCGTATTCTCACACAGAAACATTGGCACTAGAAGGAGGGTCCCTAAGAGTTTGGGTATGAGCCTCCGACTTTGAGCAAGGGTCATGTACAGGAACCACCAATCATGTATGTGCAAGACACCCCGCAACTTGAGCAAGGGTTATGTATGGATACCACGAGTCACCGGGTACATGCAAGACATGCACCCCTCAACCTCAACCTCACCTAAGCCTCCGAGGAGCCAACGGGTACTATGAGCCAGTGGGTACTACGAGTCAGCGGGTACGCATAGGACCACACACCCTCAATCATACAAGCTAGGCCATCGAGATCATGCATGCACCCTCCCATGCACTTGTCAAGCACCATCAGTAAGGTACCTTATACCCGTAGAGTCTAGCATCCCAAAGCGCGACTTGGTCCAGTCAAGCCCATTCACACCTCCTCCCGGTGACCATCACCGGTAACCTCATCAACTCATTGGCCCAGCATGGCAGCAACCTCGCCTCTTCCCGGTGACCCCTAGATGAGAAATCGCTTCTGGGCACCCATACTCTGGTGGCTTCTCTGCTTCACCTCTCGGTGACTCAGCCATGCATGCTCCCCGACCGGTACCTCACTCAACTCAATCAAGCATCACACCAGTGGCGGAACTATTAGGCGGCCAGAGGTGGCCCTGGATTGCAAACGTGGGAACATGTAATTGGTGTATGATTTAACAAGATTCAGACAAGAATTAATAATTTTTCTTTGAAAAACTAAAAAAAAAAAACATAAAGCGAATACATTGGTACGTAGCTCAAAACATTAAAGCTTTCTTTACAAATGTTAAATATGTTTTGCATTAGATTGTCTTCTATATAAAAAAAAAAAAATTGTTAAACATATTTCACAGCAAGTTGTAGTCTCGCTGCGTTGAACCCGTCGTAGTCTCGCTGACCCAACTAGGTATTATTGAAACTTCTCACTCTCATTGACTCTTGCTCTAGCTGAAGCTTCTCCAAAATCCAATGAAGTTGAATTCAACAGCAAGTTTCCATGTATTTTCTGCTAAAAAAAAAAAAAAAAAAAAAAAGCCTCCAGCACCCGCTGGTTCCACAGGTCAAACCAGGGGCGGATCTACACGGTAGGCTATATGGGCTTAAGCTTAGACAGCTATTTGGACAAAAAACGACCAAGTATATATATATATATATATATATATATATGATTTCAGCCCATACCCAAAAAAAAAAAAAAAATAGGGAGGTAAAGCCGCGTTCTCCCCCAGCCACATCTTCGAGACGTCGACTGCTTGGAGTTCTCTCATCTCTTCGCCTCCTCAGTCCTCCCCTATTTTGCACAGATCTGAAATATCAGAGTATCAGACCCTCCGCGGCCGGCGGCTCCGCCTTTTCTTCTCCAATCTCCACCTCTCTCTTCCATTGCCCGATCTAATGCCCAACTGCCCAAGGTTTCTCTCACTCTCCTAGTCTCCTTTACGCCAATTTCTTATCTTGTTCGATTTTCTTAATGTGGATTCACTAGGTATATTCCATTTCACTGGTTCGATTTGCAGATTTGCAGAGATTCTTGGCTTCTTGCAGAGTTGCAGACTGGAGTGACCGAAGAGTTGGCTGATTGCCTGGGTTTCTGGAAGAGTTCTGGACTTCTGGCCCTCCATGGCTCCATGAATTGTGAGTTGGGATTTTGAGTTTTGGGTATAAGTTGATGATTGGGATTGTTGGATTTGTTTAGGGGATATCGGTTTTGGCCTTTTGGGTTTGTTTCACTCGGCTTAGTCGGCTACTCGGCTCTCTCTTTTAAATTTGTCTTGCTTGTGTATGGTGTTTGCGTAGATAATATGAGGCTGAAGTGCTGAACTGTAGAAAGAAGGGGAGCTATTTGATATTATGAGGCTAACTAATGCAGTGTTTTCGACTTATGAGGCTATTTGTAAAAAAATTAGTGTACTTCTACTTAGCCTAGACAACTCTCGGATCCTGGATCCGCCCTTGGGTCAAACTTGTCGATCACAACCTCCTAGTGCTTTCGTCCAGGCACTAGCTCACGCTCTCCGAGCATAGAAGGAAACACCAGTATCTCCAGCGGCACCTCTCATCCAGCTCTTGGTACCCGGTCGTTTACACTAAAAAAAAAAATAAAAAAAATCTCAATGACTACTTGTTCGAGCTGTCTCCGGTGCTCGCTGCGTTTTTTTCAGTTCAATCCCGATAAAGAATAGATTACTGTAATAAGAGCTACCGGTACTTCCCTGCCCTCACCGGTAACCCCTGCCTCCACGGATACCCCTGCCATGTCAACTATCATCGGTACCATCCACCAGTCTCCTTCACCAACTCTTTGTTGTCTTGGGCATCAAAGATGAAAGACCCTCCGGGATTCAAAAAAAAAAAAAAAAAAACAGAGAGAGAGAGAGAGAAAAAAAGGCGCATATATATTTACTCAGTACACCCACAGCTTCGAAGCTCACAGATAGATCCGTTTAGGATCTTTCGGCTCCAGCACAAGCTGTGGTGCCTTTGGAGTGGCAATGATGCCTTCATATTCAGTCAAGCCATATAACTTTTACAACAGGACATATATGACGACTTCATGACTTGAAGCAAAATCCCGGTCTCGTTGCTTCATCCCTTTCGATCTCTGAGAAATCTCCATCTAGAGAAGTGATCTTCTGCATGCCTATTTTCTCTGAAAAATTTCATAAACAGTACACCAAATGAAGGTCACTAATAATTTTTATACATATATTTCTAGACCGAGCATTTTGGTACACAAAATCTGAAGCCCGACTCACTATCCATACATGACTATAACTATCCATACATGACTATAACGACGCCGTTAACTTTATGTCATTTTTCATTTATCAAGGGGTAATTTAGTACTCTCACTTTTAACTCTTAACAAGGATCTTCTCTCTCTCTGACTCTCTCTCTCTCTCCACACACCCAAACCCAGAAATCTCTTATGACTCCGGCGACCACCGCATCTCCTCCACCTTCCAAATCCATAGCCATCAAATTCAATCCCACTTCTAATTCCACCACAACCCATTCCACTTCATTCGAACAAGACTCTATCAATCTCTCTCCTTCTTTCCCCAATCTCATCTCTTCTAATCCACTTCAAATTTAGGGGTACAGTTCCATCATTTGAGAAGGTTGCAGCTGTACATAGTGGGTCCTTGAGACACAAGCTTCTACATTGCTGTAAACTAGTTCCGACAACTAAATCATCAGTATACATTCGATATAGGAGAGTATGCTTATAACTAAACAAGTTGGAACCAGATTCACATTGCTGAGACGGAATCGAGCATTTTTTCATGGACCCATTCACAAGATTAAAAGGGCATTTACAATCAGGTGACAAGCATAGATTACCATCAACATCTAGCCTAAGAAACCAGTAACTTATGGAATCATTGTAATCTGCCCCGAAAATTGACCATACAGGTTTCAAGTTTTGGTCGCGGAGTTGTAGGGCTCCATCAGAGGTGAGGAAAGCGCTGAGATTTGAACCAGGAGCACTTCCACTTGTCCAATAGACAACATGAATTTCCCATCTAAGTTGTAACTAACCATAAGCATTCATGAAAAGAGTGTAGTAACTGGACAAATAATCGGACATAATATTCTTGCTTGCAGCTCGAAGTATTTGCGACCTAGAGAAGTTCTGTCCAGGAAGAAGTGTATCAGAGGGGGTATTAAGCAATCTCTAATTCATTCGAACAAGACTCTGTCAATCTCTCATATCTCCTCCCTACTCCATTCAAATGGTCTTTCTCCGCCACCAAACACCAACACCTTCTCACACCTGATCCGGCCTAGATCCTCCGGTGCCGGCTTCAACCTCCTATCCTGCAACCCTTCATTCTCCTTGTTTATGTAAAGCCACATCTCATTGTTGGTCCCTCCAGTGCTGTCGCCGCCGACGAAGACGCGGTTCAAGTCGGCGTACTCGTTTAGCCATTGATCCGGCCTGGTTCCGTTCGAATGGGTGGCGACCCATTGAAGAGAGGCCCAGAGGTCCTCGTAGCAAGCGGGTATGGGCCGGGTCAGGAAGAGGCCGCACTCGACGGAGACTGCGATGACGTCGGCGGCAGAGCAGATGGTGGAGACGTAGTCGTGGTAGGTGGAGGAGAAGGCGGACAGCGTAAGATATGGGTGAGAGAGAGAAGGACGGGTGGCCAGAGCGAGAGAGAGGGAGAGACCAATTTACCCCTCAAGGTGGCAGAGGTTCTCACGATATAGGTCGGGCTTCAGATTTCGTGTATTAAAATGCTAGATTTAGAATTTTATGTATAAAAAATTTTAGTGTCCTTTATCGTTCGCGAAATTTTCTCTTTTTCTTTATCAGAGAAATCAATGCCGCGCTCTATTTCTTACTGGTTTTATATACTATTTCTATGGTTCTAAATCATACACATGAGCATGCTTACAACAGTACATATGCATGAATCTCCCTGAGAGACCGCATGCTTATCCAATTAACTATTTCCTACAACTCTTACATGACAGCCATCTTGCGGCTATAATGGTATATGTGTCATGGTATCAAGCATGATCCCGTACCCAATTGCATAGCACATGCACACCAATCATGCACACTTGCTTTATTTGTATGTGGTCTGACCACACAAAACAAACATGACACCTCAAGTTCACCGGATAATAGTTGCTACTTGCCTTGCCATTTCTACCCATGATTACTATTGCCATGCAATAGCCACGAACTTGTGATCAGTATATATCTGCCATGCACCAAAGCGTGACACCGAAGGTGCAACTTCTTATTCTTAACAACTGCACCAGCATGCTAGTTAAAGCATTTTCAATTAAACAACTTTTGAAAGTGGCATGACCTGGTGTACGTAGAAGTTCACTACCACTTGAAACATCATGAGTGTTACGCATATACACATGCTAGCATACTACCGGTACCACGTATCAACATGCATGGTCAAATATGACTGCCAGCTCATACACACATTTATCTTGCCACTCAATTATGCTTTTATACATAAATACACCACTATGTGGCATACATACATCATAGAAAATTGTAATACCCGTAATTTTCATTTTAAATTCGAGAAATTGTATTGAGTGATTATTATACGATTTAACGATTATTGTTCGATAATAATTCATTTTTACAATTATCGAAGTTTCGAAACGTTTATTTTAATGGAAATCTCGAAATACTCGGTTTGAGAAATCGACTTTTTCTACGTACGAAATTTGGAGAAACTTCCTTCATGAAAGTTGTAGAGCTCGTCGATACGAGTCCGTACACGTGCGGAACACGAAGATCGGATTTTTTCTGAATTAGTTATCGAAGTTTTCCGAAACATGTATATATAGAAAAATTTTTGGAAAACCCTAGCTAATTTTTCAGAAAACCTACCATTTGGACCGGCCTCCTTACATTTCCAGAAAAACACTGTTCATCGTCCCCAACCTCAGAACCTCGACGAAAATCGACCGAAAAAGAGAACAAACTTCTCCTTAATTGTTCTCCCTCCACAGACCACCTCTCAACCTCAAACCAAGTCTCAGGCGTTCGTCTCGAGCTGCTCTAGCTCCCGGAGGCAGTTTCACAAGGCGGTGCGGCCCGTGGCGGCGGCGGCACAACCCGAACCGAAAACGGCCATTTTCGGTTCGATCTCGATATCTCGAGCTACACTCCATCATTTCACTTGATTCTTGTCTCATTGAACTCGCCTCAACTTCCTCTACAACCACCAAGAAGGACCGGAACTGGGTCGAACGTTTTCACGTTCGTCGGAGCTCGACCCGAACGGATCGAAATACCGAAACTTTCGATCAAGATATCTCGAGCTATACACGATCGTTTCTTGTGATTCCAAGCTTGTTGAGTTCGCAAGGAAGTTCTGAACAAGTTTCCAGAAGGGATCGGGGCCTGAGGTTGCAGTTTTCACGTCGGTTTTCAAGCTCACCGGTTTCTGCATTTTTTTCCTGCCGCCGACTGTAAATCGGTAATTTTGATGCCTTCCCGTCATTTTTAGGTCTTGTGCTAGTTATGAAAGTTGCTCAGAATGATGAAACGAAGGGGACAAGCTCGGCCCCGACACCATTGGCGGTGGTCGGTGGCGGCTCTATCCCTAACTCCGGCGGCCTTTTCCGGCCACCTCCGGAGGTCTAAAATTTGGTTTCTGTCCATTTTATGATTCTATGTTTCGATACGATCATTTCGGCGTATTATACGCATTTTTCGGATATCGTATGAATTAGTTATGAATTTTGTGATTTCGATCGATTTCGATCGTTAGATTTGTGATCTGTGGAATTATGACCGTTGGATGAACTTGTAAATTTGTTATGATGATCATATGACTGTCCTAGAGGCTTTGTGTGGTCATGGGCGAAGATCCGACCGTTGGATCTTAGTATATGTGAAAAACGGTAATTAGGAGAGCGATTCGTGAGAAACCGCTCGTCGGATTTTAATGTAAATTAGAATATGGCCGTTAATTAGTAGTTAATTTATGTGTTGAAATTGTTGGCTAAATTCGAATCACATTTGATTAGGTGATTGACGGATTTTATTTGAGTGGGCTATTCGGCGTTAATTATAAATTATAATTTATAATTATATTGAAGACGCAGCGGGAGTTTCGAGGTGAGTAAAACTCACGTGGTTCATATTACCAACCGAGCATTTTAATTTATTTATTTTTGTAATTGTGTGAAAAATATTTGCGGATTAAATATTTGTTTTAAAATTTCATGGACTTGAATCACCACGGTCCATAGGTAAGTAAAATGAATTTTAACTATACAAATGAATTTCATAATTTTCTTGTGTGAATTATAGATGGTATTAGTGGTCATTCCTGAGTGGATGATTACGTATATATATATTTACGTGGAAAATATATATTGATGTGTGGATTGTTGTGTGATGATATGATTGAGTAGAATTGATGAGTTGATTTTATTACAATTGTGTAATTCCATAATAATATGATGTATCTTGGTTGGGTTGATTTCAGTATGTGATATCATATGTTGTGTTCATTTATGGGTTTAGGGTCGACGTAATGACTGGTGTGAGTAATCGGACGCTCTAATCCTAGTGTGGATGATGGGATACGATTGGTTGAGTATGTGGAATTATTGGACGTTCTAAATATGTATATAGGTATACATATTGATGAAATACAATAATTGATAAATATGTCGGATGCCATAACCTAGGCCAGGTGACGGGCTACGATTCAGTTAGAGCTCTAGTCTGTCAAGTACCGTATTTTATAAATACGATGATGAGAGTTGTGGAGAAAGTTGTGAGTTGGATTGTCTTGATATATTGAATTGGTGCTGATTGAGATTGTTATTATTTGCATATGTGAAAGATATTGAGTGTTGCTGTGTGTGGGGATAAATGAGATTAAATTAAGTAACAGTTCTTTCTTTTACTCATACAAGCTTTCATAAGCTTACCGGGTTTTGTGTTGTTGCAATCCCGGTACACTATTCAATGGTGTAGCGGATATGCCTGCAGGTCAGGATAACCAGGGAGGTGACCGAGCTGCTTAGGTGTTACAGCAGTTTTGTTATTTATTTAGTTGTGAGGTGTGTGTATGCTCATTTAGAGCTTTACATTACATTTTGGATTTGAGTTGTAATAATTAACCGAGACTATATTCGGTTTGATTTTATTTCGTGTGGTGAGTATGTTAAGAAAAGAAAAATTTTCAGGATGATTATTTTGAGTTAGTAGTATTTCATGTTTCGGATTTTGAATTGTTATTTTAAAATTCGGGGCGTGACAAAAACATTTTGTTATATTTTCTCTTCATTATTCAAAGAAAATAAATGCATGTATAGTTCATATCAAAGCATGACAAGTCTTTACCTTCTACAAACTACTTGCTATAAATAAGTTGTTCATCACTTATCTATTCTTGAGAAGGTAAATTTGCCCAACGGACCACTTGGTTAAATGAACAAAGCAAAATAGACTACCGGCACTCGCTAGCCGACATGGAACGTCAAGTTTGGACAATTCCAACATGATTTGGTTTTTGTGACAATTACAATTTTTATACAATTTCTCCAGTCGGCAAAACATAAGTTCTCATTTATACTTTTTAAATTTGAGCTAATGCAATAGTTTACGTGCTTCAAATAACGACTTCTATAATCTAAGCATGCCTACGACATTTGTTAGTTTCAATATCATATCTATTACGCCTATGTATTAATGTCATGCTTTATTTAATTACCTGTCAATTAAAATTGCTACATATATACATGCGGGACTAAATCAGTGTAACATGCGGCACTTAAAATCCCCGCTCCGGGCGCGATACCCCCAAGGGGTAAGTCAATGTCATATCCTTGCATAAATCCTCTCCAATTGGGGGAGGTACCCCAACAGGGTTTAGAAGCTCAAGCCATCATTCTATCCAAGGCCACGGCACCGGGTAAAGGAGGCCTACATGCCCTCATTCAACCCCATTGGGTTAAGGAGGCTCAAGCTCTCACTCTACCCCATCAGGTATGAGTCATTCTACCCCATTGGGTACGAGGCTCAAGCCCTCATGTGATCCCACTGGGTCAAGATGCTAAAGCCCCACTCTACCCTATTGGGTACCAGAGGCACCAAGCCCTCTCACTACCCAGCCTGGTACTAGAGACCGGGCCCTCCAACCGGTACTGGAGGCCGACGCCTATATAATACCCCAACGGGTACCAAAGTCGTTGTACACGAGGCCTACAGGCCCTCATAAATCCTCTATTCGAGCGAGGTATCCCAAAGGGATAATTAAAGGGTAGCTCCCTTACATAAGCCAAGGTCCAGTCCCTTGCATTATAATCCTTGCCCCGAGCGAAGTACACCCAACGGGTAAAATAAGGTCCAATCCCTTGCTTTTAAATCATCCTACCTCCCGAGTGTTCTCTACACTTGGGAGACTTATTCATACCACTTATCACAAGTGGAGGTAGTACCCGACTGGGACTATCATTCTGCTATGGTCTATTAATAGAAATATTGAAATTTTTCACCTATTGTTGATCACAACAATTAAATTTCTTTTGCATCCCATTAATAAGAGCATAGGACAAAACTCACAAAACTCACACCCACTCAATATGAGTGAGCTCAACTCTTACATTCGCGTTACTCATGAGTCGAACAATCGAGTTATGGCTTATACGTCTGGGTTAAGTAAGTTAAAGTTCCTTCCTCTAACCCATACTCGGGCGCTAGTATGGCGAATGGTTAGTTCGATATCGAAGCTCTATGCTCAGTCTCACCGGCTTCCTCGAGCGTAACCTAAGTCCAAACTTTTGTTTTATTAACTACATAACTTGGGGGCCGGGACTCGGCGAGTAATAACACTCCCGATCCTAACACATATGTATCACGTGCACACAACATTTACATATCATTATGTGTCATCTTGTTCATCACACATCTTTGCATCATATGCATTTTGTATGCTATCACATATATTTCAGACTCATTAACACTCGACAAATATAAGTATCCACACCATGTGTAACATGCATCTCATATAAACATTCATGCACCTCAATGCATTTGACTCAAATGTCACTTAGATTGCCCTAGCGCAATTAATATGCTCTTTGTACACTCTTATCTTATTTGCAGGTACTACCTCAATGATGAGGCCCCCGTGGCGCCAACCTAACATGAAATCTTTACAAGACCCGAAGAGTCCCTTCTTGCTTATGGAGTTGGGGGACTTGTATGGGTATGACGTTCAATAGAGTCGTCACTCATACTTAGCGGCATCATATTTAAACTTCCCAACCAAGAAGCGCCTCTTACTCAGGGAGTTGGGGAACTTGTACATACCGCCTATATCACATACCACCAAGCATAAGCAACGACCTCATACAGGGGCAACCTTGCGCCTCTTCTTGGCCTGTGGCAGCGGCGAGAGCTCGGTTTCGGTCAGAGGCCGAGTTGAGTTCAAACCAAGATTTCTCCTAGCTCCAACCACCAAAACTCGAGTTTTTTAGTTTGTTGAACTTGTATCAAGGAGTAGAACACGCAGCAAGAAGGACCGGACCCAGGGCCACCGTTTTCACGGTGAACAGAGCAGCTATCGGAAACTACAGAAAATTCCAGCCAAACCGGCTTGTTTAGTTATTTTTGATCACTTCCACTCGTTTTCTCACTTCGTGCTAGTTATGAAAGTTTCTCAAAATGATGAAACGAAGCGGAGAAGCCCAACCCCGACACCATTGGCGTTGGCGGTGGCGGCTCTGCCATCAACTCCGGCGGCTCTTTCCTGCCACCACCGGGGGTACAAAGAGCAGTTTCTGCTCATTTTTAGATTCTACATGTCGATACGATCATTTTGATATATATTATGTGAATTTTGAATATCATATGGATTAGTTATGAATTTTACAATTTCGATTGATTTCGATTGTTCGATTTGTGATCTGTGAAGTTTGGACCGTCCGATAGACTTGTAGTTTTGATATAATGATCGTAGGACTGTACCGATGACCTTTTGTGGTCCATATAAGTGCGTTTTTGAATTGTACGCTAAGTTAATTATCGTATTTGGTTAGGTGATTGACAGAATTGAGTTGGCAGGGCGATTTTGAATCGTATTTAAGCTGTTGAGAGGACGCAGTAGGAGTACAGGTGAGTAAATCTCACTTAGGTCATTTACGAACCGAATTTCCTTATTTGCACAATTAATTTCTATGTGTGAGAAAATAGTTTTAAGAAAATGAGATTTAAAGTATATGTATAAAATGAATTTCTTGGTTTTACTACGTGTGAACTGTAGTTGATATTAGTGGTCGGTCATTCTTGTGTGAATGATTACGTGTGTGTGTGCGCGTATATATATATATATATATATATATATTTACGTAATTTTATACGGAATGGTGTGACATTGAAATATCCAGGTTTTTGATGATTTCGTTTATATACTTGAATGAAAGATTTAATTGCCATGATTATAATGATAATTGGTATTGTTGTGAGTATGATTTGGGTGGAGACTTGACATTGGGAATCAGGGGGGATTCTATTTATTTTTTGTTCTGCAGACTGAAATGTCCAAAGTTCGATGGTTATCATAACCAGAGAATTTTGTTCTAAGGGCAGAAATGTCCAAAGTTCGAAAGTTATCATTGTGATAAACAAAGTATGTTTGTTCTGCACGGCAGAAATGCCTAAAGTTCGACGGTTATAGAATTAACCGAAGTATATCGGAGCTTGCACCTGGGCCAAGGTGATAGGTAACGATTCAGATAAAGCTCTAGTCTGTAGTGGGAGTACGGTCATAGTGGTAACTGGATTATTACATTGTGAGTACTTTGTGCCACGTGAGTTGGGTTGGTGATTTAATTGTTGGGGTCATTGTGTGTGTTCGAATTATTGAATTGTTTTACTTGAATTAAATGATTTGTGACTTAATAAATCAACTGTTCATTTTTTATTTACTCACACGAGCTTTCAAAAAGCTTACCGGGTTTTGTGTTGTTGCAGTCCCGTATATTATTCAAATGGTGTATCGGATAATCCTATAGGTCAGGAAAATCAGGGTGGTGAGCTAGCTGAGTAGGTCAACAGGGTTGAGATCAGCACTTAGTCTATTTTGGTGTGTTTTATAGACTCCCTTGAGCATAACATTATATTTATGTTGGTATTGTAATAATTGACTCGAGAGATAGTTGCTACGAGGTTTGTGTTATGATTTGTGAGATGTTAGTTTATGAAAAAAATTCAGGACGTTATTTGTTTGGTTATATTCATGTTTCAGATTTGAATTTATTATTCAAAATTCGGGGCGTGACACTAATTTTATTGATAAGTAGAGGTCGAAACAAAGCACAAGAGAGCCTTTTCATTGGGGAAGAAATCAAAAGCATCCTATGGATGAGTCCTATATGCCTCTTCCTTACCCTAATCATTGTTGTATGAGCTCTCAGAAATACTTACTTCACTGAACTAGCAAGCAAGATGAATCACAAGGTTGGACCCTTCAAGGTTTCTATTCTTTTCCTTACGATGCCCCGAAATATGGTCAGACGATGGTTTAGCACATCAAAATGGTATGCTAATAACATAGCTCCCATAATTGGGATTTCAGTGTCGATGGCATTAGCAATTTTATGTTGTAGCATATCTGCAATAACCGAGAAGCGAAGGTTGGGTATGGTTAAAAGCCAGGGTTTACTTGACAAGCCCGACGAAACTATTCCCATGACCATGTTTTGGTTGCTACCGCAATATCTTCTCCTTAGAGGTGTTTGTGGTCTTTCGGAGAATAGCATTGTTCATTTCTTCACTGATGTGGTCCTTCACTAGCCCAAAATAGAAAAAGATGATCGTGTGCAGGCAAAGGAAGAATCCAAGCCTATAGAAAAAGACAATGAGGATTCAAGAGCATAAATAATTGAGTTGCCATTGGAGTACTCAAGCATACAGAAAAAGATGGTGAGGTTCCAAATCAGGCACAAGACCAGACCAAGAGTACATAAAAGGTAGAAATGAGTAAAAAGAAGAATCCAAGCGTCAGTACATTAGGTTCTATGTTGATGTTGTTTCTGGAGTAGGAATTATATTCAGTGTGTTGTTAGTCTATATGGTGGGTCAGATCGAACCATCTTGGTTGCAAGACACACTAAATAGGAGTCATTTGGATTACTATTACTGGACCTTGGTTACATTGAGTGGAGCTAGTTTGCTATTGTTTGTTTTAGTGATATACCTGTTAGGGCCAGAGAAACAATATGTGGATTGTTTTAGGACATTGAAAGCAAAGAGAGAATTGGGAGAATAGTTTTGTGTATTCATTGATAATAGAAGCCCTATATATAAAGATTACTGTTAATGTTAGAAACCGAAGACTCTAATTAACATTAGAAAAGAAAGAGAGACAATGAGACACGAAAGTATAGTGGTTCACCTTCCGCTTTAGCGGGAGACTACATCCACTTTAAATGTTTGACTATATGTATTTGGGCCTTGCGGCTCAACATGATTACAAGATATGTTGGAATGGGATGGGAGTTTAAGCGGGAGGAATAGTCCCTTCTATAAGGAAGGGAGCCATTCTATAAGGAAGGGAGCCACTCTGCTTTACAAGTTTTCCAATGTAGGATGCTTAAGTCCTATTCTAATGCAAAAAGGCTCATTATGGAGGCAACTTGGCAAGGCCGGGAAGGTGGCTTCCAGGCGAGGTATTGATCGCTTTCGACTACCGTGGCGTAGCTTGGACATCGACCTACAGGATGCATGTCGTGATTGGGTCCCACCATGGCTTGTGGGTCCCTCAAAGAGGGTGTTACATATGCTTGGTGACATAGCAAATCCTCCATAATAGTGGAGGAATGTACAAGTCCCTAAAGTCCCCAAGTAAGAGGAGTTTCTTGATTGAGGAGTTATGCACATTATGTCATCAAGCATAAGTGATGTTCGGGCAGCGCTGAGCCATACAAGTCCCCGAACTCCTTAAGCAAGAAGGGACTCTTCAACCTGTAAAACAAATATAAGAACATGCTCAAGTAGAATGCTTATTGTTTTGGGCAACACGTGAGTTGCATTGATATGCATTGACATATACGAATGTACGAGGTGCATGATACATTATGATGTATATATGTGAATGGCGCCGAGTATGATTGATTATGACGTATAAATTCAAGAACGCATATGGTTGTGTGAACATATCAAGAATAAGCATATGAATTGCATATGATGCATGCGTGATGCGCACAAGAAAACGAACAAGGTTAAGTTGACGGGATTACGCTCGTGAGGTGTAAGTTGCATGAGTGCCGTGAAGGCAAGAATTTGTAACTCATGAATAATGAATACACAAACATTTGTGTTAGTTGGTTTTCGCTCGTATTAATGAAATGTGAAAAGAATTCGATTGTTGCAAACAACAAATGGTAAAAGAATTCAATTTTCCATTAATATGTACTATGTCGAGGAGACACGAGTGTAATGCTCGGGAATGCTGGGAAGGCGTGAGAATGAAGCTCGAGGTTGCCGGAAAGGCATGAGCGTGAAAGCTCGGGGATGCCATAAGGCGTTAACGGGTAGCTCGAATGTGATGCCCTGAGACATGAGCGTAACCGTTGCTAATTATGCTAGACTGTATGTACAAATCCCCGAAGTCCCCAGTCAAGGAGGGTTTTCTTGTGGGGTTGATACCAAAGCATGACTTTATGCCGTATATCGAGCATAATTAGTGCGAGTGCGTCGTCCATCTAGAATTTTTTAGAGCGAACGCTTATGCCCTTTCGAGTGGGCCCCTACTAGGCCCTCCAAATAATCCCCCACTCCTGGCTATAGACCTCTGTATGGTCGAAAAATTGTTTGATGAGGGGAGCTGCGTTAAACCAATGAGTGTTAGGTAGCGAACCTAATCTTTTGATACCTAAGTGTCGGGGGTTAACTGCCTGATCAATGACTACCGTGGGCTACGTTAACCGGTCCCTTTACTCTTTTTCGGAGGAGAAAAGCTTGACTGCAATGCCCCATAGCGATCATCGTCATTATAAGGCGTTGCCTTACCGCTTGGCGGGTGGTCATGGACCATAGACTCATGGAGTCAAGACCCGTTTAGGCCTCTTTCTCGTGGGGAGAGTTTGACAAAGTATGGTGTCCAGAGGCATGACAAAATATTCTTACATGCAGAGTACATGTCAAGTTTGCTAATTGTATAAACAATAACAAATAAGCATAGTAAGTAATCTTATGTGGATCTTTATGACCATGTAACATGTATATTAGATAGTTCCAAGTGTAATGGCTGTCGATATAAAATTTGAGAGTAAGTGCCCCGTGAATAGTATGAAGTATAGTGAACTATTAGGACTTAACTAAAGCATGTTGGATATGTTTGAGCGAGTTGAGTTGTGTTTGAGCAAGTCAGGTGTAGTTGAGTGGGTTGGCGTTGTTCGAGCATGCGGGGGCTTAGCCCAAACAAGTGTGGCCATGCTCGATACCCAAGCGAGTCGTAAACCAAGCAAATCGTAATCCGAGCAAGTTTAGTTAAGTCATAAGTGTCACAAAGTTTCAAGCATGACATAGTTTTCTTAAGTGAGTGTCACATTAAATTGATTTAAGCATGACATGTGTATAGCATGTACTTGTAGCAAAGTTGCTAATAACATTTTTATATTGTTGTAAACATGCTAAGAATCATTGAGATGTAAAGAATGGCATTGGCATGGCAATAGCATGTAAGCCTAGTAGGTGTGCTACTAAAATTGATACGTACATAACGTAAGCATGCTTAAAAACTTATTAAATGCATGTAGATGCATATCAAGTGTGATATATTATAGGCATGCTTTAAAGTAGTAAAAGCATGCAAAGGCATGGCAAATAGATCTAATTGCAAGAGCGTAAAGAAGGAGATATGGTTATTTATCTTACGCCAATTTGGAGTAGATTGAAATTAGAATCAACATATAAGCATCCAAATCATGTTGGAGTTGTTCAAGCATGACGCTCCATTGCTCCGGCAAAACACTTTAGTAGAAAGATGATGATTTCATTAATTGGAAAGGTGATCGGTGATTATGTCCCTTTGAAACAAAATAGGTGATTAGTACATGAGTATGTAAAATCACACTAATGTAATTTGATAAAATGAACAAAGTAATATATGTTTCAATTTGAGCAGAATGTATGAGCAGTATAGTATTATAGTAGCCGATGATTAAATGACATGTTTGACTGCAGGCTTCGAATATAAATCTCAAGTAGGTGACGATACCTTATAGAGCAATTCTAGTGAAACAAGATGTGCAAGTATTGGAGGCTATTCATAGAATGATGCATAATTGCACTAGCATTACACATATAAATATTGGTCTAGAATGACCAAATTGTTAAAGGAAAAACATATTGTGTGCCTTCGTCAAAGCAACTGACGGAGAGGGAATCAAGGAATCAGTGATTACCATCAATCAGCACAATTACGGATCAATCAGCATTTAGTATCATTAATGTAATCGATGTTTCCGTTGTAATCCTATCCCTATATAAAGGGACTATGAAATGAAATGATTAGACCAATTCCAATTGTCATTTTACTTTTACACGTTATCAGCACGCTCAGAGTCAATAGCCAAAGAAAAAAAACCTAGTTTTCTAGTTTCTTTCTTCTCTCCGTCCAAAACAAAAAATCAAAACCCTAGAAGAAAAAAAATATTTTCTTCTTTTTTCGGCCGCCACCACATTTCTCAAAAAAAAAAAAAAAATCCGTGTAGTAGCCCCGTGCCAGCAGCCTCCACCCTCGGCTCTCCCTCTGCGCGCACAGCCCATCTCACCAAGCCTCCTTCCTCGACTCTCCCTCCGCGCACAGCAGCCCATCCCTGCACAGCGACGCCAGATCCCAGCTTACAGCAGCCTCGCGCGGCCGACAGCAGCATTCTAGTGCCTCACCCAGCCCCACTGTGCGACCCCTCGTAGCACAGCCCCTGCGCTCGCCCAGCCCGGGGCCTGCCCACCCGCGTCTTGCTAGCAGATCCGCAACCCATTCTGCTCATCCAGATCCGCGCTGCTGCATTTCCAGCTCGATTACAGCCGCCCACCCGCAAACCAGAAAAAAAAAAAAAAACAGAGAAAAGAAAGCAGAAGAAGACGCGAAAAAAAAAAAGAAAGAAAAAAAAAAGTGACTTGGCCCAAAGAAAAAAAAAAACAAAAGCTGGCCTTTTGACCAAGAAAAAAAAAAGAAAAAAGAAGGGACCCGGCCCAAAGAAAAGGTCCGGACCAGAAAAAAAAAAACAAAACAGGCCCTGCAGCCCAACAAATCAGCAGAACCCGAAAAAAAAGATAAACATCGCTACGCACGCCTGCATCAACACGCGCGTGCGTTAGGATTGTTTTTCTCGACACCAAGTATGTTCTCGTTTATTTTCATACTATGGTATATTTAATTATTTATAATTAGAATTTTATTTTATTTTATTTTTGAGCATGCTATTTTATTGCTTGTTATATATGTGATATATATTCGTGGAATCTAAAGCATGTGATTTTCATTTATGTCTACTATTTTTAAGCATGCTTTATACTTTATTATTTATGCAATTTTGAGCATATTTTTATTTTATTTACGCTTTTATAAATTATGCCTACGCATGTTTTATATTATGCTATTGTTTATATATTTTTTTTACGCATGATATATTATTACTATTATTATATGCAGCATATATTTCGTTGTATGTTTGTGCAATTTGAGCATGTCATGTAATTTATTTTTATATGCTATGTTTTTTTTATTATTAAATGTGTTATAGTTATTTTTGTAATGCAACATATAAAATTCCATTTTGCCATGATAATGAAAATTCATGCGCATTATACACACACTTACTGTGATAAAGCATTTTCACATAGCATCGAAAGAAAAAATGTGACCATTACAAATCTTGGTCTTGAAATCTAATTCATACGATTGGAAAATAATTTACGTGGATGTCTTTATGACTGCGTAATTTATATCTTCTCTCTTGTTTTATGTAGATGGCTGATCCAACTCGACCTGAGTTTGACATTTTGGACTCAGAAGGACTTGAGTACCACCGTTGGGTTTCCGATGTAGAAACTGCTTTTGTGGCAAAAGAATACAGTGCCACCATCAAAACTCTCACTGACCCCAAAGACGATGGACCGTCTGATAAGGTGAAAGCAAATGCCTTAATGTTTCTGAGGGGACATATTGATCCTAGCCTACGCTGGGAATACCTTCAGTTGAAGACACCCAAAGAACTGTGGGATGCCCTTACGGGACGTTTTGGGAACATTCATGACACCTTACTCCTAGAACTAACCGTTCAGTGGAATGAAATCCGCTTGCTTGACTACAAAAGGGTCAATGACTTCAACAAGGACATGTTGCGCCTAAAGGCACGTCTAAATTTCTGTGGAAATGAACTCACAGAAGATGATATGATCCAGAAGACTCTTTCCACTTTTCCTACTTCAGCAATTATACTAGGGAACCAGTATAGGCTGGAGTATGATAACAAAAGAATCACAACCTTCAATAAGCTGATCAACCTACTACAAGTGGCTGAAAGGCATAATGAGGTCCTTTTGAACAACAATGCCAGACCCGTTGGGACAAAGAAAATTCTTGAGGCTAATTATGACAAAGTCAAAGATGGAAAGAACCCCAATGTAAAGGGGGTTGGACGTGCTGATCCCTACCCACGTGGCAACAATGCATCACGTGGCAAGGGACGTGGGGGTCGTTGTATGGGCCGTGGAGGTCCCCCCCCCAATGTATGGCGCAGAGATGGTGGTGTTGGCCCTAGTGGTCATGGAAACACGGTGCAAAGGGCACCTAAGAACCCTTCAGTCAAACAGGATAGAGTTGGCACTGAACCATGCTATATGTGTGGAGTCATTGAGCATTGGTACAAGAACTGCCAAGCAAGCAATAGAGTAGCAGCCAATTACAAGAGGTATAGGGAGTCTAAAGAACAAGAGGCTCACTATATGGAAGAAGGAGGCCATGATCCAGACGTCAACCTCATAATTGCAGACTTTAATGGCAACAAGGAACTTGCTCAGACAACTGATGCCCCAGTTTTTGACTGATTTGCTTCATTTATTTTAAAAACAGTTGTGAAGGCATAATGCCTCATTTTTAATTAGACTATTACTTGTTTCAGACCCACTGCTAGCCAACCAAATACCAATGCTTGGCAGTTGTGAAGGCGTAATGCCTCATTTTTAATTAGACTATTACTTGGTCTTAAAGTTTATTCCAATAATGGTTTGATGAATTAAATTTCTGAACAAAGACCTTGATTTGATTATCGTTGGCTTATTAATAAATTTTGAATTTTATTCTGAAGCATTGAATTTATTCAAATTTGTTTACTACACATATTTACATGGTTCGAAATAGCACTATAAAGATGTAAAGCAATACATCTAGAGAAAAAAATTATTAGAATAAAAAGATTATCATTCTACTAAAATAGAAATACTCTAAAGATATGAGATATATTTAAAGTCAAAGACGCTCTGTATGCACCAAGAGCTAATCGAACCTTGTTAAGTATCAAAGATATTCGTGCCAACGGTTATCATGTAAAAAGACACTGTGAGAATGGAACTGAATACCTTTATATTAACTCTAATGAATGCGGAAGGAAACGCATTTTAGAGAAACTTATGAGTCAATCTAGTGGACTGTACCTCACTACGATTCGGATCATTGAATCATATGATGTCACCAACAATGAAATGTGGGACACTGACTCATACAGGCTTTGGCATGACCGCCTAGGGCACCTCGGTCATGACATGATGATCCGTATTTTAAAGAACTCACACGGATATCCCTTCTTTCGAGTGAAGAATAAAATGGGACAAAAATCCGTCACGCTGCAAGGTGTCGGTTCTAGTACTGCTCAAATGCAGTCATTGCCTTCTGAAGTACCAGAAGCACTACCTCCCTCCCATTATGCCTCATTGGCTATTTCAAAGGCACATCACTCGTTTTGCAAAGCCTGCTTTTTAGCTAAAAAAGGATCGAGACCTTCCTATGCTAAAGATATAAATTAAAACATTCCATTCTTACAAAGGATACAAGGAGATATATGTGGACCTATCCATCCAGAATGTGGACCATTTTAAGTACTTTATGGTTCTGGTCGATGCTTCGACACGCTGGTCACATGTCGATTTATTGTCCACAAGAAATGCTGCACTCCTAGCACAGATTATACGTTTAAGGGCTCACCACCCTGATAAGCCTATCAAGTCTATAAGGCTTGATAACGCTGGAGAGTTTACATCAAAAGCATTTGATGAATATTGCATGCCTACTAGGATCGATGTAGAGCATCCTGTACCCCATGTGCATACACAAAACGGTCTCACAGAAGCCACCATCAAAAGACTACAGATGGTGGCTAGGGCATTGGTTATGCGCACCAACCTGCCTATATTTGCCTGGGGTTATGCAATATTGCACGCAGCTTTACTTACTCATTTCAGACCCACTACTAGCCAACCATTTTCTGCGTACCAGTTGGTAACTGGATATGAGCCTGACATTTCACGCTTACGCATATTTGGTTGCGCGGTATATGTGCCTATTACGCCCCCACAATGCACCACAACGGGTCCTCAGAGACGAGTAAGTATTTATGTTGGATACGAATCCCCAACAATTATCTGCTACTTGGAACCATTGACAGACGATCTCTTTACCGCTAGATTTGCGGATTGTCACTTGATGAGACAGTATTCCCTGTCGTTTGGGGGAGATAGGAAAAAGGATTTTCCAAGGGAACGACAGGAATTATCGTGTTTGTCCCCACTCTGTCTCATTTTGATCCCCGCACTTCACAAAGTGAAAGTGAAGTGAAAAGAATAATCGATCTTCATAACGTAGCAGATTCGATGCCTGATGCGTTTACCGATATCACAAAAGTGACGAGATCACATATACCAACTACAAATGTGCCTGAAAGGTTAGAAGTCCCCAACAAGGGGCACGGTGCCGCAGATAGAGGCACTGCAACCACACTTAGTGGAGGTGTGGTTGAGGCCGTGGCTCCCTAAGGAAGAGGGGGAGGCCACTTGGTTCGATTGACACTCACCCCAAGGAAGAAGAGGGCGAGTAAGGCACAAACCAATCATCAATGTATAGAATCCCTCTCATGAGATTGTCTCTGATTATAGTTATGTCCATGAATCAATACTGGAGGATGCTCCGATGTTTAAAATGATTCCAGAGAACAAAGAAATCTCAAAGGATTAAGAGAGTGCATATGAGTTGATAGAAAGATCTTCCATACACATTGATGATATATACTGTTGCTCAAGGAATCATAGAGCACGATGATATCGAACTACGCTCTGTTGCAAAATGTCAACAAAGAGCATATTGGCCTAAATGGAAAGAAACAATCCAGGCAGAATTAGATTCTCTGACAAAGAGACAGGTATTTGGTCCGGCAGTGCTAACCCCACCAAGTGTAAAGCCTGTAGGACATAAATGAGTCTTTGTCAGAAAGCGTAATGAGAAGAATGAAGTCCTGAGGTACAAGGCTCGCCTTGTGGCGCAAGGTTTCTCACAACGCCCTGGAATTGACTACGAGGAGACATACTCTCCCGTAATGGATGTTATAACGTTTCGCTACTTAGTTAGCTTACTAATTTCCGAAGGACTGGAAATGCAGCTCATGAATGTGGTTATTACATATCTCTATGGGGATCTAGATTCAGAGATATATATGAAAGTGCCTGATGGCCTTACATTACCCAAGTCAAGTGACTCTAAACCACGGAGTGCGTTTGCAATTAGGTTGAAACGCTCACTTTACGGATTGAAACAATCCTGGCAGATGTGGTATACCCTTCTAAGTGACTACTTGATTAGGAAGGGATATAAGAACGATGAATTATGCCCATGGATATTCATAAAGAAAACAAGTTCCGGATTTGCAATTGTAGCTGTATATGTCGATGATATGAACATAATAGGTACTCTTGATAAAATAAGAGAAACCGCGAGCTACTTGAAATCCGAATTTGAGATGAAGGATATTTGGGGAAACTCGATTCTGTCTAGGCCTTGAACTAGAACACCGAGTTTGTGGAATACTAATCCACCAGTCTATGTATGTCCAAAAGATGCTCAGGCGATTTAACATGGACAAAGCACATCCTGCTAGCACTCCCATGATCGGTCGAAGTTTGGATGCAAGGAAAGATCTATTTCGTCCAAAGGAAGATGACGAAGAAGTGTTAAGAGCTGAAATTCTCTATCTAAGTGCAACAGGCGCATTATTGTACTTAGCCCAATGTACTCGACCAGACATTGCATTCTCAGTGAACTTGTTAGCTAGATTTAGCTCAGCGCCAACGCAACGTCACTGGAATGGTATCAAGAACATTTTTCGATACCTAAAAGGAACCATTGACTTGGGACTGTTCTTTCCCTACTGAAAGACAAAAGGGACCGCAAATGGAACTGCAATCCCTAAAGGAAATGTTGATGGCGAAAGCGCCACTCACTACACCGAAACGCCAAATAACATTTTGGTTGGTTTTGCTGATGCTGGGTACCTCTCTGACCCACATAAAGGTCGTTCCCAAACTGGTTATGTATTCACCATTGGGAACACGGCGATATTTTGGAGATCAACCAAGCAAAACCTTGTGGCTACCTCCTCGAACCACTCAAAAATCATTGCTCTACATGAGGCGGTTCGTGAATGTGTATGGTTAAGAGCTATCATCACACATATTCGAGAGACTAGTGGTTTGAGTTCTACCACTGAAGAGCCTACTTGCATTTATGAAGATAATACAGCTTGCATCGAACAGATGAAGCTAGGATATATCAAGGGTGATAATACAAAACACATATCGCCAAAGTTTTTCTACAATCAGCAACAACATGCCCTCCTCAAGATTCAAGTGAATCAAGTAAGATATGAGGAGAATGTGGCAGATTTGTTCACCAAATCATTGCCTAAGGCCATATTTGAAACATGTGAAAAGCATATGAATGCGAAGACTTTCCAATCTCCCCTGATTAATGTAAGTATCAGGGGGAGGTGTAGACGTCAGGGGGAGTCTAACACACACATGTCATCCTCAAATGTAAAAGGTGCGTTGTGCTCTTTTCCTTCGACTAAGGCGTATTTTTGTCCCACAGAGTTTTTATTGTTACTTGGCAAGGTTTTTAGTGAGGCAACAACTCATGCACCATTTCGTTTTGACTTGGCACAAAGGGGAGTGTTAAAGGGAAAAACATATTGTGTGTCTTCGTCAAAGCAACTGAAGGAGAGAGAGAATCAAGAATCAGTGATTACCATCAATCAACACAATTACGGATCAATCAGTATTTAGTATCATTAATGTAATCGATGTTTCCGTTGTTATCCTATCCCTATATAAAGGGACTATGAAATGAAATGAGTAGACCAATTCCAATTGTCATTTTACTTTTACAGGGTTTGGAGCAAAATTCATTGCCATCTTGAATGGCAAAATGTGCATTCACACGCAGTTAGATATAGAGCCCAAGTATCAAGTATGTGTACGACAATGAAATTCAAGCATAACATACATATTTATGGGCTTTTGAAATAAAGCCATTAATCAAGGGTGAGCATGTTATGTGTGTAAGCTGTATATTTAATTTCCCTCAACCGAGGTTACAATATGAAGATGTATGCGAGTGAACTGTACAAGACTACAAGGTGAAGATTGGGCATAAATAATTAAACTTGTGTGCACCACGTCACGTGGTGGTGGTTTAGTTTAACATTGATAACATATGGACACCTCTGTGTGATAAGTCTACAAATTAGAAAGAAGATATATATGCCTAGTACTAATACTTGAAGACCCATACGTGGTGAGCAATGCAGCTCTCATGTGGTGAAGGGTTTAATTATAATATGAACACATGGAAACATTTTCAGCTGATGATAAACAAAGTAGCTGCCATGTGTTTCGCTTCGTAAGAGAAACAGAAATATTTATGCAAGTATGCTTCGGCGGTAAAGACTCGAATCTATATATGCGATATTCGAAGACAAATCGATGTATATAGGGTCGGATTATATGCAGCAGCTGCAGAAGAATCACCAAACATATATGGGCATATGAATACTGATGACTGATGAAATGCAAGAGTGTGAAGACTTAACTTTTACTCGTAGAAGTTTGCTACCGGAAGCAAAATTGATTGTCTGGGGTTTCTTCAGAACTCGCTTTGAGCCCGGAGAAGAGAAGTAGATGCTGGCTGGTGCCCCACGTAGCTGTTTGGTGTCCAGAGCAAATCGTCTTCTTTCTTCTGCTTTTTTTTTTTTAAAATCCAGCAGGTGCCGACACCGAGAGGTTGGGTGCCTGGTCAATTTGATAGCTCTCTTGATGTTGCCACTGGTGCTTGGCGGAGAAGCTTGGCGGTGCACCTTGGCGGTTGTCGCTTGGCCGGTGAAGCCTAGCGGTTGATGCTTGGCGGGTGAAGCCTAGCGGTTGACGCTCGCCACAATTGAAGCGCCACAATTGGAGTCCGCCACAATTGAATCCCCGCCACAGTTGACGTTCCGCTACGGAGAGTGACGCTGACGCCCCATCAAGGAGGAGATAAGGCTTGAGCTAGCTCGGCGGCCGTCAACCCGTACTTGACGGAGGACCTTGGAGTTTGGCGGTGGATTGTTCGAGATTCTGGAGTGAAGCTTCGCCAAGAAGTTCCGTTCAAGAAGAGTGAGTTGGTGCTCCATCAACTAGAGTGAGTTAACGCTCCGTCAAGTTGATGGCCGTTGTCGCTGTTGGTGGATGGTGTTTGACACTTTGGCGGCGCATTGGTTGACGGGCGACAAAGAATCGAAGGTTGCTGCTGCAGGTTTATTTTTATTTTATTTTGGTTTGGTTGGCTGGCTCTAAATTGTCGTTGACTGGCCCTTATTATTTCGTTGACCAGCCTTGACTTAGCGTTGACCAGCCTGAATTGGCGTTGACCAACCTTGTCTTCAGTCTTGGCACACTAGGCAGGGGCTTGCCGCCTTGCACTGAGACCCAATTGATGCTGATCAAGATGCCCAGTGAGTAACTTTTATAACTCAAGGAAAAAGAAAAGAGAAAAAAATCTTTGACCTTCGTTAAGCTTAACTTAACGTAAGGTAGAAACGAAGTCATTATATCGGCTTCCCATAGACGGCGTTAATTCCTTCACAAGTTTTCCAATGTGGGATACTAAAGTCCAATTCTAGAGCAAAAAGGCTAGTTATGGAGGCAACTTGGCAAGGCCAGGAAGGTGGCTTCCCGGCGAGGTATTGGTCGCTTCCGACTACCGTGGCATAGTATGGGCATCGGGCTACGGGATGCATGTTGCAGGTTGAGTCCCACCATGGCTTGTGGGTCTCCCAAAGAGAGTGTTACATATGCTTGGTGACATAGCAAATCACCATAATAGTGGAGGTATGTACAATTACAAAGTATATAATCTTGGAGTACAAGGATTCCTATTCTAACTCGGAGTAGGAAATCTCTCCTATTACAACTATAGAACTAATCCTAGTTTGACAAGGCACACTAAATGTCAACATTCTTCGACACTCCCCCTTGCGTCGCTTAAACTTGGTGATGACAATTTGATCGTTGCCTCATTAAAAACCTTGCTCGAGTTATAAAAACTCTGTGGGACAAAAACAACCTCGAGGAGGAGAAAAAGAGTACAACACGTCCTTCACTCTTCGAGATCGAACATGTAGACATCATACCTCCCCCTGATGTTGACATCTCCCCCGGATTACTACAATCATGAGAGTTCAGATAACTTTCTCAATCCGATGCTCTTCACATGTTTCTCGAATGTGGATTTAGGTAACGACTTAAGTTTGTTATATTATCCTCTGATCAGATTTGATTGACTTCAATCTTTAAAAGTAATTGTTGCTGCTGATTTTAAAAGAACTTAGGTGATATATGCTTGGTGTTGTCGCCCTTGATGAAATTTAACTTCATTTGTTCAATACAAGCTACATTATCCTCATAAATGCACGTAGGTTCATCCGTGGTAGATTTCAAACCACAAGTTTCTCAAATATGTCTAATTACAAACCTTAGCCATATGCATTCACGCACAGCTTCATGTAAAGCAATAATCTCATCATGATTCGAGGAAGTAGCAACAAGGGTCTGTTTTGTAAACCTCCAAGATATCGCGGTCCTTCCTATAGCAAAGACATAACCCGTTTGGGAGCGACCTTTGCAAGGGTCAGAGAGATACCTTGCATCAGCAAAACCCATCAAAACATCACCATCGTTTTGATGTAAGGGAGGTAGGTAAGGCCAGCCACCCTTGGTCGCTGCGGTAGTGCGGCGGCGTTGACATGGCCAGCCACGGCGGTGTAGATGGTGGCCCTTTGCCGTATGGGGTCCGATCCTATAATTCTGTCATTCCTCTTCTCTCTGTAAAGATAAAACAAGCCCCATATCTATTGTACCATTTAAGAATCGAAAGATTGTCTTTATACCAATTCAATGGCATCGCGTTGGCGCAAGGCTACATCTAGCCAACAAGTTCATAACAAATGAGGTATCCGGTCTTGTATTATGTTAAGTACAATAATGCGCCTATTGCACTTAAGTAAGGCACTTCTACCAATTAACACGTCTTCAATCATCCCTTGGACGAAACGTATCCCTCTTAGAGTCAAGACTACGGACAGTCATGGGAGTGCATCTTGACTTTATCAAAATGCCAAAGCATTCATTGACACCGGTATACAAGTTCTAAATCTAGACAAAATCGTGTTCTCCCAAGGTCCTTCATCTCAAACTCAAATTTCAGGTGTTGAGCGGTTTCTCTTAACTCTCAAAGGTTTCAATTACGTTTATTAACATAAACCGCGACAATTGTAAATCCTGAACTTCTCATGAAACTAGCGGGCATAGTTCATCATATCCCTTCCCGATCAAGTAGTCACTTTAGTGAGCGTTTCAACCTCATTGCGATGAGGTCTCAATAATCCTACACTCTCTAGTGGAACCCATGGCCTATGACGCCATTATGCCACCTTATGGCGTCACTATACCACCATCCATAGTGGTGGTGTCGTGCCCATCTCTTCTGGGTGGCGGCATGTTCTCTTATGGAGACATCAATCCTTGCAGGCATGTTTGCAGTAGGTATATATGATCTCGTCACTTTTAGGGATCAAGATGAGATATAGTAGGGATAGACCATGACAATTCATGTTGTTCCTGTTGAACGTTGACGTACTAATCTCCCCCTAAAGACCGGAAGACTATCTCATCAAAGTGACAATCCGCAAATCTAGCGGAAAAGAGATCGCATGTCAAGGGTTTTACATAGCGATTTATAGTTGGAGATTTATATCCAACACAAATACACACACACACACACACACACACACACACACATTCATTGCAATGACCCATTTTGATGCGTTGTGGCAGCGCAATTGGCACATAAACCACACACTCAAATATGCATAAGTATGAGATATTAGACTCGCACCCAGTCACTAGCTGTAACGCAAATAAAAGTTGAGTGGCTATAAGTCATAAATGAATTAGCATAGCTGCATGCGATATTGCATAACCCCAAGCAGAAATATTGGTGGGCATTATCAATGTCTGGGCTACCATCGTAGTCATTTAATGGTGGCTTTTCCGCGAGACCATTGAGGTGTGTACATGGGAATATGATGCCTAATATCAATCCCTAATGATATGCAATAATCATTGAAAATTTTTGATGTAAACTCTCTAACATTATCAAGCGAATTAACTGAATGAGATGATCCGGGTAGTGGACCCATAGCCATATGATTTGGACTAGGAGTTTATCATAAGCAGCATTACTAGTGGACAATAGCGCGTCACGTGACCAACGTGTCCGTACATCAACCAACACCATATAACATCTAAACAGTCTGCAAGTTGGTTGAATAGATCCACAGAATCCTCTTGGATTCTATGTAAGAATGGAATTATTTCCTTAGTGTCATTTGCATAGGATGGTCTCGATCTTAAAAAGCAGGCTTTATAGAACAAAATATGGGCTTTAGAAGCAACCAATGAGGATTTTGGTTGAGCATTGAAGAGAAGGTGAATTGGGGTTCTTGGTGTCAAAGCCAAGTGATGGCTAGGCGGCGCCGGCCATTGGTGGCGGGTCTAGCATGGTGGCAGAACTATGAGGCGCAGGGGCGTGCCATGCTTCTCCTCGCAATCAATTTTTGATTCTTACTTCTCTTCGTTCTGAAGAATGGATGTCCGTGTGAAGTCTTTAATAACAGATCATCATGTCACGATTTGCATGTCCTAAATGGTCATACTAAAGCCTATATGTGTCGGAAACCCATAGGTCATCTCTCAAGACATGGTTTGATGCAATAATTCGAATAATGGTTGCATACAACCCACTAGAACAACACATAAGTTTCTCTAAGACTCGTTTATGTCCATAGTCATTAGAGGTGATGCAAAGAACTCTTGGTCGTTCTCACAATGTGTTTCCACATAAAAACCATTGGCTCTTATATCTTTGAAATAATAAAGTTCGAATTTAATATTTGTCCAAGACATGAAATAGAATAATCGATACTTTATTAATAATAGTCAATGATTACATCAAAATTTCTTGACCAAAATCTAATCCAAAATAAAAATCAAACTTAGACAAATTGTAGTCACTCAATCCGTTCAGTAAATCTAATTTGATTGTGACTAGGTAAGGTAAGACAAGGTTTGGTAGAGCTATGCTCATTTTTAAAACCGTTCTCTCAGTTCAAACATTTCCTAGACATCACAATTACTTGGATGAGCCTATTGAGAGAGGGTTAAAACAAAATGTCATTTATTGACCAAGGCATAACTGCCATTACATAACTCTTAGAAAATAAAGACTACTAAAAAAAATTCTACTGCATTTTATCTTCATCGCCAGATTTAAAGTCTTCCATAACTTGATATTTTGATCACCATTGATCAAGTACTCCATAAAACATAATGTAGAGGATGCTCTCTTGATTGAGGCGTATTGACGCAATATACATGGTCCCTAGGACCATTGGCGTTGGAATAGTGTTACCATGGCCAAAAGTGGCGCCATGGTATCCAACCCCTATACCCTCAACGTCATGACTTCTTTGGTCATGTATTCGCCAACTTTGGCGATTACCTTCATGAGCATGTTGATCACATGGATCATATCGTCCATGGTGACTTCTTCCTACCATATTCACTATTCACAAATTTGTGGCTATGCCTTTTAACACATGCCATAGCTCCAATTAGCTGATGGAAATTTGTGATCCGTCCTTCGTTGATTAAGATTCGATAGAATTCAAAGAATCTTAATTCAGTGACGGGGAAGGTAGTTAGGGTTTTTTCAATCAATTGTTCTTCTATGATAGTTTTTCACAAGCATGCATCAATGATCTTATGTGGAGAGCTTCCAAACAATATTCCATAACTCTGTCAAAGTTAGAGAAGCATAGATAATTCCATCATGCTTCTAAGTTCAGAAAATTGTGAATGTTGTTAAAACGTTCATGAAGCACTACCCAAAGGTTTCTAGCGGTATTCTCATTCATGTACTCAAACTGGAGTGCCATCTCCATGTGGCGCTTCATCAGGGTAAGTGCCCTGGAATTATCTATCTCAATTTCTGAGTCTTGATCGGTTCCTTCAGAATAGGGCTCTTGGATTGTAGGCAATAAATCAAGGGCAATTAGGTGGAGCTCAACATTATGAGCCCACATGAAATATCCCGTGACCGTAGAATCCAATGGAGTAAAATTGAGCTCGTTCAAGTTTGACATCCTGAAAAGGAGAAACAAGAACGGATAAGCTTTGGAGTCAATGCTTCCATGAAAACTAATATTAAGATTTTCGAGCGTTAATGCTACAAGAAATCGATTCCCAAGAAATTTGGATTAGACCGAAGCAATGCTGTTTGTATGGTCAAAACTGATGCTTACAGACGCTCTTAGTCCGTAGTCTACGAACGCTCTTAGTTCGTATAAATCAATGCTTACGGACGCTCCTAGTCCGAAGTCTACGAACGCTCTTAGTTCGTATAGCGTGAATCCTCACGCTTCCGCTTTTATAGAATCGAACGCACATCACAGAAAGGTGGGATGTAGAAAAAGGGAGGTTGCAAGTCCCCGAAGAAAAAGAAGATAAAATTAAAGTACAGAAAGCAGGAACTTTAATTTAAAACTTGGTACTTTCTTGATGCTTGATTTTCTTGTTCTTCTTTTCCTTGTAGCCTTGTGATTTTCTTCCCAAAACCATGGGTAGAGATGGTGGCACGCATGAGGTGATCCTAGAGTAGGGGTCCTAGGTTTTCACGGCAAGAAGAGAGAAGAAAAGAGTTTTGGCTTCTGATTCAGGATTAGGACTCGTTCTGATAACGTGTTTTAGATATTGAAAGCAAAGAGAGAATTGAGAGAATAGTTATGTGTATTCATTGATAATAGAAGCCCTATATATAGGGATTACAAAGTACATAATCTTGGAGTACAAAGATTCCTATTCTAGCTTGGAGTAGGAAATTTCTCCTATTACAACTATAGAAGTAATCATAGTTTGACAAGGCACACTAAATGTCAACATTCCTCAACATGGATGATACAATTGAGGGTACTGATCGATGAGGAACCAATTATTGACAAGGATGAGTTGCCCAATCTGGAAGCAAATTATATGGATACTGCCGACGCATTCAGCGAGGAGGAACATATGGAAAGGGCCTTAAAGTCGCATGCAGCTCGAGTTCCTAATGAGACCGGCTCGTCTTTGACTCGTCTAAACTCAATTACTCGTAAAAGAAACAAGTCAAGCTTGAGTGTGAATAGGCTTGGCTCATGAACAAATCGCATATGATCATGAGAGGCGACAATAGGTGACTGGTTGATGTTTGCGGAATCCTTGGCAGCAGAGTTCACTTTCCTTTCGGAATCCTTGGCGGCAGAGTTCACTTTCCTTTCTCTCAGGAAATTGTAATATTTTAGATTGTTCTGAATCATATATTGCATATCAGCATACTGAATCTATATTATCTTTTCTACCTTTTTTTTTGTCTCTCGTGTTCTGCCTTTTGTTACTTTTTACACGAGTTGTGCTTATTGAGCTCTATGTAATGAGTCGGATGCTTACTGTGCTTTTTTCTTCTTCTTTTTTCCCTGAAGACAAAAGGACTTGCACTACAAAGATGATCTCTTTGGACCATAAACATACAGGCAACGAAATGATATCAAAGTTTGGTTATGGAATTGGGTCTCAATATCAGAATGAGAATTGAGACTTCAAATTCGAGAAAAGTTTGCATTGAGCCGTACAATTAGTATAACGCATGAATGAAGCTCATACACAAGATCTGCAAAAAAAAAAAAAAAAACAGAGATATGCAGAGCTCATGCATGCGACTATTCTACTAGACACACACATGCTGTGTGTAGCGTGAAAATTAACACTACTGACACAAAATCATAAGAAGTACTCCATATATTTAGTCTGCTAATCACTAATCCCTTCTATTTGTGATTTTGAGCATTTTCGTCTCTCTCACTGCGTCACTGACTGAAGAAGACAATGGCTGGAAAGGATCTCAACCAAGAGCTTAATGAACTCATCCGCTCCTGCCAAAACCAGGTCAGCTAGATAACCCTATGTTTTATCATTTTATCATTTTTACACTAACAGCGGAAAAAAAACAAAAACAAATCATGCGTATAATTAAGTTAGTTGCAACCTAATCCAATCGATCGATCACCTCACTAATAATTACTCTCTGTCGACAGGGCATTCTGGGCGACTACTTCGATCAAGTGAAATGGTTACAAGATGAAGAAAATCCAAAATTTGTTACAGAAGTGATAACTCTTGTCTTCACTGAAGTAGACAATGCCATAGCAGAACTCACAACAATTCTGTAATCAATTAACTTTAGTTTCTTCATTAATGATTCTTCAGTTATATATATTCACAAATAACATGTGGGCTTATAGTTGTTCAATTTTGGATGCTTTAATTGCTGTAGGAGTGAGCCTGAAGTGAACTATCCCAGGGTGAGGGAGCTTGCTGATAGAGTCAAGCAAAATAGCTCAAGGTATCTATACAATTTTTTTCAGGGATGTTAGATATTCTATTTGACGATTTTTATCATCTAGAAATTTATTATCTTACTACTGATCATCTGAATAACAAAAGAAAGCTAACTGATATATTTTACTGTACGTATGGGTGGTTCTCGGGTGGACAATGCCTGCCGTGAGCTCTGCGGTGCAAGTGAGGCAAAGAACAGAGCAACGTAAGAAATTTCTTCCCTCACTATCACCGATTAGTTTATAAGAATTTTATAAACACCCTAAACAATGTAATCTACTAGCTAGTATTAGGACTGTATTTTACTACGTGAAAATTTTGTTTTAAGAAAATCAATCTTAATGTTGCAGGTGCCTTGAGAGCTTTGAGGTGCTTAATCGTGAACATCTAATTTTGAAGGAGAATCTGAACAACATTGTTCAGGTAATCTTATTAACACATTGGTCACTTTGACGTTTTGAATTCTCGTATTTAATTCACTGCAAACTGCTAGCTTTTCTAATATTCTGACATACAGATGGAGCGCACAATTTATGATAATAAGTTCTGAAGACATACGTACACCTTAAGTAGAGAGCTGGTTGTTTGCTGATTCCAGTCTTCTCGGCCGAACTAGATGTTCTATATATGTGATGAGTATGAAATAAGTTGGTTACAACTTTAGGATTAGTAATCGTGTTTATGTTTTTTTGTACATTTGAACTCTAGAATAAGTTCATTGTCAAGTGAACATTATGTAGGTATCTGTCTGTTTGGTGAGTCAATTTTTTTTTTTTTTTTTTGAAGACGGGCAAGGGCACCCGTTAGGTTGAAGGAGTGATTCCCCCACCTAAAATATTATTATTATTATCTTGAATAGGACAGTACAACAAGGGGGACATAGAGCATAAACCTCATGAAAGATTACAACCATCCTCTATGAGAACATCTGAATAATCTCAGAAGTTTCATCAATCCAGAACACATCCAAATCGGATGACCTAGCAAGGTGTGCAAGCCTATTTGCAACACATTTGCTTCACGAAAAATATGTCTAAGAAGAGAGAAATGAAATGCCGTCAGATAGTGACGACAATCAATCAATATAGAACTAACCTCAGACAAATTTTCATCTTCCTTCGCCAAGGCAGTCAGTAGCAGAGCACAGTCACCCTCCTTCTCATGCAACACTAAAATTTCATTGAAATCCCTGCCAATTACCCACGGTAAATCACATCTCCCTCTCAGGCTCCGTAAGAGATTCCAAGTCAAGTGTCGATGCTCTGCCTTTGGATGACCATAAATGCCGGTGAACCGCCAACTCTCCGTCCCTTCCCCATTTATAACATCAATATGATTCTCTGAATAGGTTTGCAATGACACCTTAATATCATCATACCAAAGAATACATACGCCCCCTGCGCTACTGCTTCTCTTCCCTTTCCTGTCAGTCACTACTTTACAGGGTACTGCAAAACAATTGAGCCACCCAATCTGCCTTTTAACTTTGATCATTTCATCAACGGTATACTTGGTCTCACTTAAAAACACCAACTTGGGAATATATAGGGTAATCAACCCTTTAAGCCCATTAACTGTCCAAGGGTTCCCAATCCCCTGGCAATTCCAGCATAGGACATTCATGGCTCGTGATGGGTCGAAATCGGACCTATCACAGAGAGACGTTTCGGAGCACACCCTTTACTCCTAAGTTTTGTCGCCGAGAGCACGCCTTTACCCTTCTTGAGGCTAACTCCCTTTTTCACATTTTTTGTTCTTACAGAGGAGATAGAGCCCTCCCCTATTGTAGGCTTTACTGCCATGGGAGGAAATGCAGCCTTCACTTGCTCCCCACCTCCGGACACAATATGTTTGGAAGAGGACATCTCCCTCCCATGCACTCCATGCATTTTCTGGAAGTTTCTAGAGCTATGCATGTTAATTCCTTGTGGGCCCCTAGCTTTAGACTTAGAGTTGGCCCCTTTATCAGCTTCATTATCGTTTCCACTCTTGACAACCCCACTAACACTACCACCGATGTCCTTACAATTAATAGGCCCAGCAAAACTCCCACTAATAGCAACACTATCATTAATACAGATTGACTCCCCGGTAGCCGTTTTATTTGAAATTCTCTCACTAAATTTTCCTCCTTTATCAGCTTCAAACATCGGCTCGGTGATTACTGCTCATGTGAAATGGGTAATACATACGCATTAGTCTTGTTGGAAAGAAGAGCTGTCTTAATACAAGGCCAATGGATAATTGGTTATCCCAAGATCTAACTTTTCTCACCTCTCGTTTGCGGAATAGCAACAAATAAATAAAAGAAGACACAATACTAAACGAGGTTCGGCAAATGCGCCTACGTCCTCGAGGCAGTAGTAATACTCTCTTCCACTATATAAATAATGGGATTACATGGAAATCTCACTTTGGTAACTAAACTTCACCAAAGTGATAACACACACTCTATCTCTTAAGAGGAATTTTCTTCTCACTCATCTCTCAAGTGAGGATCTCACTACTATCTCAAACTCTATTAGTTTGGAATGACTCTTGCCTTGGTTGTTTTTCCTACAACATTTCATGCCTATTTATAGGCAATTGGGTTCATGGATATGACATGCAATTGGAAGCAAAGTCAAGTTTTCTTCCAAGTTTGGCATGCCTAACTTCAAAGATGGCTTGCTACCTACCTTCCAAGATAGTTTGCTATCTACCTTCTTTGAATTTTTCAACCCATGCTTTCCTCATGTGGTAAATCATCACATGGATTTCCTCCTCCATTAAGGAGGGACTGCCCATCAATCTCCCCCTCCCGACTTAGATAGAGGGATGCGCCAATCCTGACGCGCTTCTGTAAAATCCAAACTTGTCCTTTGGTAAGGACTTTGTCATCATATCTGAACTCATTGTGTGAATCTTCACAAGCTGTAGTTGCTTGGCTTCCAGCACATCACGTATCCAGTGATACCTCACATCAATGTGCTTTGACTTCGAGTGGAAACTCGAATTCTTACTCAGATGAATTGCGCTTTGACTATCACAATGTAGAACATACTTTTGTTGCTTATGGCCCAATTCCTGTAGGAATTTCTTCATCCACAAAATTTCTTTGCAGGCTTCCGTAGCTACTATGAACTCCGCTTCTGTAGTTGACAAAGCAACACATTTTTGTAGCTTTGATTTCCATGCGATAGCTCCCCCTGAAAATGTAATCAGGTATCCTGATGTACACTTTCTTGAGTCAACATCTCTGGCCATATCTGCATCTGTATAGCCTATTAGTTCAGGCTTCCCACTTCCAAAGCATAAACCCATTTTGGAAGTACCTTTGAGATATTTAAGAATCCACTTCACAACATTCCAATGCTCTTTGCCTGGATTAGACAGAAATCTGCTAACAACACTAACCGCATGTGTTATGTCTGGTCTTGTACACACCATTGCATACATCAGGCTTCCTACCGCTGAGGCATATGGCACTTTTGCCATTTCTTCCTCCTCTTTCTCACTTATAGGACTCTGCTTCGAGCTGAGCTTAAAGTGACTAGCAAGTGGAGTAGCAACTGGCTTTGCTTTCTCCATATGGAACCGCTCCAATACCTTCTCGATATATTTTTCTTGTGATAATCATAACTTCCATTCTGTGTATCGTGGGTAATATTCATACCAAGAATCTGCTTTGCTGGTCCCATGTCTTTCATAGCAAAAGACTTACTGAGCTCTTTCTTCAGTTTGCTAATCTTGTCACCATCTTGTCCTACGATCAACATGTCATCAACATACAAGAGTAGTATGATGAAGTCACCTCCTGAGAAATTCTTCACAAATACGCAATGGTCTAAAGTTGTCCTCTGATATCCTTACTCAATCATGAAGGAATAGAACTTCTTGTACCATTGTCGCAGCGCCTGCTTTAGTCCATACAAACTCTTTTTCAGTTTGCAGACTAGATCTTCCTTGCTTTTGACTTTTAATCCTTCTGGTTGCTCTATGTAGATTTCCTCTTCAAGGTCACCGTGAAGGAAAGCCGTTTTCACGTCAAGTTGTTCAATCTCCAGATTTAAACTTGCAGCCAAACCAAGTACCACCCGGATAGATGTCATCTTCACCACGGGCGAGAAAATTTCTTCAAAGTCAATTCCCTTTTCCTGATTGAAACCTTTAACGACCAGTCTTGCCTTGAATCTGGGTCGTGAGCTATTCTCCTCAGTCTTCAATCTATACACCCATTTGTTTTTGAGTGCTCTCTTACCTTTTGGTGACTCCACCAGCTCATAAGTCTGGTTCTCATGCAAGGACTTAATTTCTTCTTGCATGGCTTCCAACCACTCCTCCTTGTGGTTATCTGTCAGAGCTTCTTCATAAGACTCTGGCTCACCTCCATCTGTGAGAGTAACGAACTCATGTAGAGGATATTTGTTTGAGGGTCTGAGTTCCCTGACTGATCTTCGAGTGGTCGGTGCCTCTTCCTCATCATTAGTTGCATCATCAACTGGATCATTAATCATCGGGTCATTTGCTGCATCACTGACATCTTCAGTATCTCTCCAGCCATCCTGGTTTGTTGGCGGAGGAACTTTATCCGGGTTCATCGGATATTCTCTGGGTTGTTTAGGCTTCTCAGTCTTCTGAGTATCTTCGATGTTCAGGTCTTCGAAGAAGACAACATCTCTGCTTCTGACAATCTTCTTATTGATAGAATCCCACAGCCTGTACCCATATTCTTCATTTCCATATCCCATAAATATGCATTCTTTCGACTTGCTATCAATTTTTTATCTTTCATCTTTGGGAATATGAACAAATGCTTTGCAGCCAAATAACTTCAAATGATTGTATGAGACGTCCTTTCCGGTCCAAAACCTGTTTGGTACGTCACCATTTAATGGAGTTGAGGGAGAAAGGTTGATCACATCAACCGCAGTCATTAGATCTTCACCCCAAAAGCTCTTAGGCAGCTTAGCATGAGATAACATTGTTCTGATTCTTTCAACAATAATTCTGTTCATCCTCTCGGCCACTCTGTTACTTTTGCAATAGTGTCTGAACGCCTCCATGTACTCTCCCCCGTTGTCGGTGTAAATGCATTTCAATGTCCTGCCTGTTTCTCGTTCAACTTTGGCATAAAATTGCTTAAATACTTCGAGCACTTGATCTTTAGTTTTCAGTGCATAAACCCATACCTTCCTGGAATGATCATCAATGAAGGTGCCGAAGTATCTTGCATCTCCTAGAGTACTAGTGGTCATGGGACCACACACATCAGAATGTATAACATCTAAAGCATTGGATTTCCTTGGTGCAGGAGAACGATGGAATGAAGCTCTATGTTGTTTTCCAGCCAAGCAATGCGTACATGGTTTTAGAGGCATATCATTAACATTGACACCAGTTAATACCTCTCTTTTGGCTAGAACAGTGAGTCCCTTCTCACTTATGTGACCGAGCCGCTTATGCCATAGCTCGACCGGCGAATCTTCTCCGAGTGTAACTGCATACCCACTACAGATTTTTGCATAAGTCATGTAGAGAGTGCTCTCTGTCCTTCCTCGGGCTAGAATTCCTTGTCACGCCCCGAATTTTTGAATAACAATTCAAAATCCGAAACATGAAAATACTACAAACTCAAAATAATCATCCTGAAAATTTCTTTTCATGACACCCTCACCACACGAAATAAAATCAAACCGAATTTAGTCTCGGTTAATTATTACAACTCAAATCCAAAATGTAATGTAAAGCTCTAAATGAGCATACACACCTCACAACTAAATGAAATAGCAAAACTGCTGTAACACCTAAGCAGCTCGGTCACCTCCCTGGTTATCCTGACCTGTAGGAATATCCGCTACACCATTGAATAGTGTACCGGGATTGCAACAACACAAAACCTGGTAAGCTTATGAAAGCTTGTATGAGTAAAAGAAAGAACTGTTACTTAATTTAATCTCATTTATTCCCACACACAGCAACACTAAAAAATTTCCACATATGCAAGTACTAACAATCTCAATCAACACCAATTCAATATATCAAGACAAACCAACTCACAACTTCCTTCACAACTCTCATCGTATTTATAAAAATACGGTACTTGACAGACTAGAGCTCTAACTGAATCGTAGCCCGTCACCTGGCCTAGGTTATGGCATCCGACATTTTTATCATTATCGTATTTCATCAATATGTATACCTATATACATATTTAGAACGTCCGATAATTCCACATACTCAACCAATCGTATTCCATCATCCACCCAGGATTAGAGCGTCCGATTACCCCACACCGGTCACTATGTCGACCCTAAACCCATAAATGAGCACAACATATAAAATCACATACTGAAATCAACCCAACCAAGATACGCCATATTATTATGGAATTACACAATTGAAATATAATCAATTCATCAATTCAGCCAATCATATCTTCACTCAACAATATATATTTTCCACGTAAATATATATATACGTAATCATCCACTCAGGAATGACCACTAATACCATCTATAGTTCACACAAGAAAATCATGAAATTCATTTGTATAATTAAAATTCATTTTACTTACCTATGGACCGTGGTGATTCAAGTCCATGAAATTTTAAAACCAATATTTAATCCGCAAATATTTTTCACACAATTACTAAAAATAAATAAATTCAAACGCTCGGTTCGTAATATGAACCATGTGAGTTTTACTCACCTCGAAATTCCCGCTACGTCTTCAATATAATTATAATTATAATTAACGCTGAAATAGCCCACTCAAATAAAATCCGTCAATCACCAATTACAGTGCGGCCGGAAAAATTCCAGAAACCAGCGAGCTTGAAAACTGACGTGAAAACTGCAACCTCAGGCCCCGATCCCTTCTGGAAACTTGTTCAAAACTTCCTTGCGAACTCAACAAGCCAAGAATCACAAGAAACGATCGTGTATAGCTCGAGATATCTTGATCGAAAGCTTCGGTGTTTCGATCCGTTCGGGTCGAGCTCCGACGAACGTGAAAACGTTCTACCCAGTTCCGGTCCTTCTTGGTGCTTGTAGAGGAAGTTGAGGCGAGCTCAATGAGCCAAGAATCAAGTGAAATGGTGGTGTGTAGCTCGAGATATCGAGATCGAACCGAAAAGAGTGGTTTTCGGTTCGGGCTGTTTCACTGGCAGTGGAGGCCTTGCCGGTGGAAGTGACGCCGTCCAGGAGGTAGAGCAACTCGAGACGAACGCCTGGGACTTGGTTTGAGGTCGAGAGGTGGTCTGTGGAGGGAGAACAATTAAGGTGAACTTTGCTCTCTTTTTCGGTCGATTTTGGTCGAGGGACTGAGGTAGGGGACGATGAACAGTGATTCTGAAAATGTAGGGAGGCCGGACCAAATGGAAGGGTTCTGAAAAATTAGCTAGGGTTTTTTCCTATTTATACAAGTTTTGGAAAACTTCTTAATTCGATAACTAATTCAGAAAAAAATCCGATCTTCGTGTTCCGCACGTGTACGAACTCGTATCGACGAGCTCTACAACTTTCATGAAGGAAGTTTCTCCAAATTTTGTACGTAGAAAAAGTCGATTACTCAAATCGAGCATTTCGAGCTTTTCGTTAAAATAATTGTTTCGAAACTTCGATAAATGTAAAAGTGAATTATTATCGAACAATAATCGTTAAATCATATAATAATCACTCAACACAATTACTCGAATTTAAAATGAAAATTACGGGTATTACATTCCTAGACCATTACTGAGCCTCCACTTTCCACCACCAAAGACACTTGTGTAGCCTTCATCATCAAGTAATCCTGTGGAGATCAGGTTGAGACGCATGTCTGGAATGCGTCTCACATCCTTGAGAACCAAGCAGTGGCCTGTGTTGGTTTCAAGGGAAATATCTCCCCTTCCCACGATCTTGGACCGCTTACCATTTCCCATCCTGACATTACCGAAATTTCCAGTATTATAGGATGTAAAAAACTCCCTTCGTGAGGTTACATGAAATATTGCACCAGAACCGCTGATCCAACATGTATCTTGAGATGTCAAAATTAACATGACCCTCTCCATAAATGATGAGAACCTCTTCTTCATATGAGGTAGTAAAAGCTGTGTCTTTAGCACCACCTTTCTCAGCCTGCTCTCTCTTGAGCCTCCTGCAATCCTTCTTTATGTGGCATTTTCCACCACAGTGAAAACATTCGATATCTTTCTTTGGGCTGAACTTGCCTTTTGACCGATCCTTCCCTTTGCCTCAGTTGTGGAATTTTCTACTGCTTCCACGGTTGTTGGTGACGAGGGCTTCTGACTCGATCAATATTCCTTGCTCCTTCCTCCTTGTTTCTTCGTTGAATATGCTGTCTTTTACAGTGCTCAGTGTGAGAAAGCCTTGAGGAGCTGAGTTGCTTAATGACACCACCAACGTGTCCCAGCTATCTGGCAACGAGCTTAGTAACAATAGTGCTTGCAACTCATCATCAAGCACCATCTTCATATTCATCAATTGATTCACCATGCCTTGGAAGTCGCTCAAGTGTTACGAAACACTTTGACCATCCCTGTACTTTGTGTTCACCAACAGCCGAATGAACAAGGCTTTGTTTTGTGCGGTCTTTCTCTCGTACATGGACTCCAACTTTGTCCACATTAAGTAGGCATTGGTTTCCTGTGCCACATGATGAAAAACACTTTCATCAACCCATTGACGAATTCCTGTAACAGTTTTTCTGTTCAGGATGCTCCAGGCTTTTTCAGTCTTTCCTGCTGGCTTCTCTCCACCATTTTGAAGAGGCCCGTACATATCCTTGCAGTAAAGGATGTCTTCCATTCTGGGCTTCCAAATGGAGTAATTCGATGATGTCAACTTTATCATTGTTGCTGCCGATGACGACGACTCTTATCTTGATCACCATGAGATGCCACGAACAATGAGCGCCGGGCTCTGATACCACTTGTTAGGAAAGAATGGCTGCCTTAATACAAGGCCAATGGATAATTAGTTATCCCAGGATCTAACTTTTCCCACCTCTCGTGTGATATGGGGAATAGCAATAAATAAATAAAAGAAGACACAATACTTAACGAGGTTCGGCAAATGCGCCTACGACCTCAGGGCAGTAGTAATACTCTCTTCCACTATATAAATAATGAGATTACAAGGCAATCTCACTTTGATGACTAAACTTCACCAAAGTGGTAACACACACTCTATCTCTCAAGAGGAATTTTCTTCTCACTCATCTCTCAAGTGAGGATCTCACTACTATCTCAAACTCTATTAGTTTGGAATGACTCTTGCCTTGGTTGTTTTTCCTACAACCTTTCATGCCTATTAGGCAATTGGGTTCATGGATATGACATGCAATTGGAAGCAAAGTCAAGTTGTCACGCCCCGAATTTTTTGAATAAACATTCAAAATCCGAAACATGAAATTTACCACAAACTCAAAATAATCATCTGAAAATTTCTTTTCTTAACAACCTCACCACCCGAAATAAAATCAAAACTGAATTTAGTCTCGGTTAATTATTACAACTCAAATCCAAAATGAACTGTAAAGCTCTAAATGAGCGTACACACCTCACATACTAAATGAAATAACAAAAACTACTGTAACACCTAAGCAGCTCGGTCACCTCCCTGGTTATCCTGACCTGCAGGAACATCCGCTACACCATTAGAATAGTGTACCGGATTGCAACAACACAAAACCCGGTAAGCTTATGAAAGCTCGTATGAGTAAAAGAAAAGACTGTTGTTTAATTTAATCATAATCAATTCTACTCAAGTCAATACTCATCCATTCCCACAACCACGAAGTACTAACAATCTCAATCAAATACCAAATCAATAAATCAAGACAACCCCAACTCACATCTTTCTTCACAAACCTCAATATCGTATTTATAAAAATACGGTACATAACAGACTAGAGCTCTAACTGAATCGTAACCCGTCACCTGGCCTAGGTTATGGCATCCGACATATTTATCATTATCGTATTTCATCAATATGTATATTTATATACATATTTAGAACGTCCGATAATTTCACATACTCAACCAATCGTATGCCATCATCCACCCAGGATTAGAGCGTCCGATTACCCCACACCGGTCACTACGTCGACCCTAAACCCATAAATGAGCACAACATATAATATCACATACTAAAATCAACCCAACCAAGATACACCATATTATTATGAAATTACACAATTGAAATATCATCAATTCAACTAAATCATACCATCACTCAACAATCCACTCATCAATATATATTTTCCACGTAAATATATATATACGTAATCATCCACTCAGGAATGACCACTAATACCATCTATAGTTCACACAAGAAAATCGTGAAATTCATTTGTATAATTAAAAATTCATTTTACTTATTTATGGACCGTGGTGATTCAAGTCCATGAAATTTTAAAACAAATATTTAATCCGCAAATATTTTTCACACAATTACCAAAAATAATTAAATTTAAAACGCTCGGTTCGTAATATGAACCACGTGAGTTTTACTCACCTCGAAATTCCCGCTGCGTCTTCAATACAAATATAATTAATGCCGAAATAGCCCACTCAAATACAATCCGTCAATCACCTAATCAAATGTGATTCTAATTTAGCCAATAATTTCAAAACATAAATGAACTACCATTTAACGGCCGGATTCTAATTAACAATAAAATCCAACGAGCGGATTCTCACGAATCGCTCCCCTAATTACCGTTTTGCACATATACGAAGATCCAACGGTCGAAATCTTCGCCCATGATCACACAAAGCCTCTGGGACAGTCATATGATCATCATATCAAAATTATAAATTCATCTGACGGTCCTAATTTCACAGATCATAAATCTAACGATCGAAATCGATCGAAATCACAAAATTCATAACTAATTCATACGATATCCGAAAAATATTGAAATATAGAATCATAAAATGGATACAAACCAAATTTTAGACCTCCGGAGGTGGCCGAAAAGGACCGCCGGAGTTAGGGACAGAGCTGCCGCCGACCACCACCAATGGTGTCAGGGCTAAGCTTGTCCCTTTCGTTTCATCATCCTGAGCAACTTTTATAACTAGCACAAGACCAAAAAACGACGGGAAGGGATCGAAAAGTACCAATTACAGTCAGTGGTCGGAATTTTTCCAGAAACCGGCAAGCTTGAAAACCGACCTGAAAACTGCAACAACTCGCTTCGATCTCTTCTGGAAACTTGTTCATAACTTTATTGCGAACTCACCAAGCCAAGAATCACAAGAAATGATCGTGTATAACTCGAGATATTTGGATCGATAGTTGGTTTTTCGATCTAAACGGGATCGAGCTCCGACGAACGTGAAAATGTTCGATCCAGTTCCGGTCCTTCTTGGTGCTTGTAGAGGAAGTTGAGGCGAGCTCAATGAGCCAAGAATCAAGTGAAATGGTGATCTGTAGCTCGAGATATCGAGATCGAACCGAAAACGAACCTTTTCGGTTCGGGCCGTGCCGCCGCTGCTGCCGGCCGTGTCGCGGCGCAAGGCTGCCTCTGGCAGCTGCGCAAGGTCGAGGCGAAACTCATGGAGGTGGTTACAGCTCGAGAGGTGGCCGGAGGAGAGGATGGGAGCACAGTTTCTCCATGCTCTGTTTTTGCTGCTTTCGACCGAGAGAGAAAACGAGAGATTGAGAGAATGAACAGGGTTTCCAAAAAAGGAAAAGGGAGGCCGGTGGAAAAAAATAGGGTTTCCAAAAATTTCTAGGGTTTTTTCTATATATACAAGTTTCGAAAAATGTTCTAAATTCAATAACTAATTCAGAAAAAATCTGATCTTTGTGTTCCGCCCGTGTACGGATTCGTATTGATGAGCTCTACAACTTTCATGAAAGAAGTTTCTCCATATTTTGCACGTAGAAAAAGTCAATTTCTCAAACCAAGCATTTCGAGCTTTTCGTTAAAAATAATCGTTTCGAACCTTCGATAATTCAAAAGTGAAATATTATCGAACAACATTCGCGAAATCGCACAATAATCGTTCAATACAATTACTCGAATTTAAATGAAAATTGCGGGTATTACACAAGTTTTCTTCCAAGTTTGGCATGCCTAACTTCAAAGATGGCTTGCTACCTACCTTCCAAGATGGTTTGCTATCTAACTTCTTTGAATTTTCCAACCCATGCTTTTCTAATGTGGTAAATCATCACATGGATTTACTCCTCCATTAAGAAGGGACTGCCCATCATTAGTCAAACGCGCTTCTAGCTCCTGTGCTGTCATTAATGCTGACTGACGCAGAGCTGCAATTGTCATTAATGCAGATGAGGACTCAGCCACTCAGGGCACGCCGAAATCGGAACTTCCAAAAGTTGTCCCCCCGCTGTGGCATCCCCCTCCGTCCTAACGCATCGCCGTTTAGCCACCGTTCCTGCCTGAAACTCATCTTCTGGTCCCTCTCTATCCACCTCCATCATCATTTGCTCACTCTCTCCAGTCGTCCTTTCGCCGGGAACCTCTTCCAGCTCCCACTCCGCCCTAGTACGTACTAGACCCGACATGGTTAGCTCTGGTGCCTGCATCGACCACCCCGTCTTCTTCACCGGTTTCAAACCAAATCTAAGACCAACCCCCTTGGTTTCCGGCGATAGGTTTCTAGCTTCTTCAAAACGTTTCTACAGCAAGAACTCCTCCATCCTTTCGGCGTTGAGATAGACATCATAGAACGGGACAGAAATCTCACCATTCTCCCGTGTTGGACAGAAATTTCAGGTGTGGGAGAGCAGACCACAATACAGGCAAAAATGAGGAAGCTTCTCGTATTCACCCTGAATCGCTTACCCTCTAGCCATTCCTTTGGTTTAAAGTCAATCTCTTTCACTAGTGGTTATGCAGTATTAATACCCATTCGGATTCGGATATAGCTGCCCAGACAATTACCATGTCTATTCTTGCCGGTACGAGCATACTGACCAATAGCTCCTCCGATGGACGCTCCCGTCTCATCATTCATATACTTCGGTGGTAAACCTCTGATCCTTTCCCAAAAAAATTGCATATCCAGTGATACCTGCATCGGATCAGTCATTCCATCTGTCACAGCTACTGCAAACAAGGCTTTCTCAAACGTCCAGGGGCAACCATTAACGACCCATTTCAAATCAGCAGCATACCTGAATGAAAAAAGTAGCCGTTGACTCCCCTCTAAGTTACAAATCGTGAGTCTTGATCTATCTACCGGACCTGTCTTCGGGATCCAGAGGCTCCTCAGTGTGCTAATCAGCGCTTCAATCCGGTATGGTTTGCACGTTAACAACTCCCCTAAAAACCTTTGGGGTTTCTTCTCTCCCCCCTTCTCCGGGAGGACTACTTCCACCACACTAGCATCAGACAATTCCATCTTGCTGGAAAAACCTTCAATAACGTCCTCCATTTGACACAGAAAGTTTGTAGTAAACCTCCACCCTGTAACTAGACAAGGGGGAACCATGACATCTGAGAACACGTCCACCAGGTCACACAGACACCTCCTAATACGCTGAAGGCAGCGGTTCGGAACCCTAACTCTCAGAGCCTAGCTTGAGAGAAGAGACTGGGAGGTGTTGGCAGCAACTTAATTGATACAGGCTTTGCTAGTGGCCACAACGAATGTAGCTCGTCAGTCAATTTCTAGTTACAGACTATAGATATGTGTACCAATGTGTGCGAGTTTTATCTACGATCGGCCCTGATACTATTAGATCATTAATTGTTCCGCACAACTAATTGATTTCATCAGAAATATGGCGAGCATTACGAGATGCCTATATAAACCAACGATAGGAATAGCTCGATGATAAAAGGAGAAAGCAACCAAAATTAAAGACATAACAGATATAAAGGTTGGGTACGTAGAATCATTGAAAAGGCCAGGCTATCAAATTGTCAAAGATATTGGAACATTAAAGGATCACATGGAATTGACTGGATCAACTTGTGGGATTGCCTCACATTATGTGATACGTACACATGAGAAAAATTCACAATATGTTAAATAGTCCAATAATTAATTCATGTAAATAAAATACAAGACCTTAACGACTTGGAACATTTAAATTTAACAGCTACTACATGTCTACATGCAATCATATTAACTTTTGAATTCTCAGTATATTGATAATTAATGTCATAGTTAGACCAGTAATTATTAGTTTACTAGTATTTCTAATTCACAATATTATTCAAGACCGAATCTCTCTGAAAGTGGGATGAGTGTATCATATCCACTCCTCTCTCACATGCTGACACCGATAGTACTGCTCTTATAAATAAAAGGGTGACTGAAGGCAAACTATACCAACCACTCCTACCGTCCTACGATAGTATATATCAGTTAATTTCTACTGTTCGATGTACGATTTTACATGAATCCTTCGATCAGCATAAAGAAATAAATCTGCCCATTTATATAAGATATCATAACTATACTAAAAGTCTAAAACCCATTAAGCAAAAGAACAAATAAAATGAATAGTTCATTGACGTTTTTTGCCCCTGCTTCATGTCTTCTATTATGGTATTGCCACCGATTAGTGTTGGCGTCATAATGGCTCCTTAATTTTGGGAGGTATGAGTTACTTATAACCACGTCAGGCATGAGTGACATTTACCTGTATTTCTTCTTCTTTTAGCTAAATGTGTGGAGATGACTAATATTATGCTCTTAATTAAAGTCATTCGCTTTAATTAGTTGATAAAAAGAAGGTGATGCCTTGGATGTTGTTGGTGTAATTATAGAAGAACTATGAAAATTGAGCTACCTATTCAATCTGTATGCTGTTCTAAATTATTGTGCTTTAGTTGGACTCACATTAGTTAGCCAAGTTTTGTATCAAATTTGTTATCTTCATCTATTTTGAAATATTTAAATACATAAATTTAGTTAGAACATCGATTTTTGTAATCTGTAAAATAATAACAGCTTCAGCTACATTACATATCCAGTATGAAAGCATACTGACATTTCTTGAATTAAATTTACTACTTTATTACGCATAGTAGTTAGACAGAAAACAAACCCGGAGCATTCCGCGGGCTTTGGGACTAGTATAAATCTTTATTGAGAATATTATTTAATTAGTTGAGAATATTATGTAATTAAGAATAGATTTCTTGCATCTTTAGGAAATCATGTACAGGAGGATTATGGCTTTATCTGTATCCCTAGATTATAGGGTTTCCTTGTTAATCAAGGCTGTATATCTGTATGTATTGGTGATTATAAATAGAAGGAAAACCAATTCAGTCACAATTATCATTCTTTTGTGGTATCAGAGCATGCAACGTCCTGACTATTCTTTCTTCTGCAAATTCATTTGCAGCCTTTATCCTTCTTCGTTTCCTAACCCTTCATGGCGGGAGACGATATCTTTTCTGAAACTTCCAATGGTGGCAGCGACACCTCCTCTAATGAATCTGCAAATCTGCTATTCCTCCATCATTTAGACCATCCCGGTCTCATCCTTGTCTCTAAGAAATTGACAGGAGACAATTACAACTCATGGTGTCGCGCCATGAGGATCTCCTTGAGTGCGAAGAATAAGACCGGATTCATCACCGGTGCAATCAAAGAACCATCTGTAATCAAGAAACTAGAGGAGCATGCTCTATAGCAGCGATGCAACGACATGGTCTTGTCCTGGATTCTTAATTCTCTTGAACCAGACCTTGCTGATTCGGTCCTCTCCGCAAAACACTTCATGCAATTTGGGAAGACCTCAGGGAAAGCTTCGCCTTGAGAAACGCCCCACGTATCTTCCAGGTTCAAAGAGACATCGACAAGATTGAACAAGGCCAATTGTCAATCGCTGCTTATTATACCGAGTTGAAAACACTCTGGGATGAACTTGCCTCATACAATACAATGGAGAATTGCACTTGTGGGGCACAGAATGACTGCACCAAACTTATGCAATTCCTTATGGGCTTGAATGAATCGTATGCAGGTACTCGTGGTCAAATTTTGCTAATGAATCCATTACCTTCTGTGAGACAGGCCTATGCTTCAGTAACTCAGGAAGAGAAGCAGCGAGAACTTGGTGTTGCTGCCCTTACTCTATCCAATGCAGCAGCAATGGCCATTCGTAACAATCCCAGGCCAGGATTGATACCTCGTTACAATCCTAGAAATCAAGGCAGTGGTTCTCGCAATCGCACTCCAGTTCAATGCACCTGTTGTAACAAATTTTATCATACTGAGGAGACTTGTCACAGGAAACATGGCTTTCCACCTGGTCATCGGCTCTATAAACACAATCCACAACAAGGAAATCGACATCCACCACATAATGATGCCTCTGCTAATCGTGTTGATTGCACACCTTCATTTAAAGAGCTGCAAGCCACACTTCCCAACCTAACTGAAGATTAATACACTCAGGTTATTGTTGTATTGAATCCGAAGCCACCAACTCCTCAGGCTAATGCCGCTTCTACTACAGAGTCTGCTTCAGGTTTGTCTTTGGTGGATCCTAATCGATGGATAATCGATAGTGGAGCAACTCACCACATTATTAATGCACCACATCTTTTTACTTGTCACAAGAATGCATCTTTTCCTTCTGTTTCTTTGTCTAGTGGAGCCAAGCCAAACATCATTATGAAAGGGTCAATTACCATTAATAATGCAGTTTTGCGGGATGTGCTTTGTGTTCCCTCATTCGATGTTAATTTGATGTCTGTTGGACGCACTATAGACGATTTGCACTGTTCAGTAACATTTTTCCCTTCTTGGTGTATTTTGCAGGATTTGGCTACGAGGATGATGATTGGTGTGGGTAAGCGAAGCGGAAATTTATACTATCTTGTGGCGTTGTCTTCCTCCATTCCTACCACACATCCCTTTGCCGGTCACATCACCATACCATCTAATCTCTGGCATCGCCGCTTGGGACACTCCTCTCCTGCTCGTTTACAATTTCTAGCCAAGAATTCTCTTTCTTTTGATTTTGATTCTAGTCATAAAAGTGTGGTTTGTCCTTTAGCTAAACAGACCCCACCAACCTTTTCCTTCTAGTTCAATAAAAACTTCTCGATGTTTTTCCCTTATTCATTGTGATATTTGGGGACGTCATAAGACGCCTTCTCTTAATGGTGCTCATTATTTTTTGACTATAATGGATGATTTTTCTCGTTTTACTAGGGTTTTTCTCATGCGTCACAAAAGTGAGACGCAGCATTTACTTCGACATTTTTTTGCCTATGTTAAAACTCAATTTAAGACCCATGTTCAGCAATTTCGTTCCGATAATGATGCTGAATTTCTTTCTTTACGCAACTTCTTTCAAGATCAATGAGTCATTTTTCAGCATTCTTGTGTTTCACACCTCAACAAAATGGTGTTGTTGAGCGCAAGCACCAACACCTCCTAGAAGTTGCTCGAGCTCTTCGTTTTCAATCTCATTTGCCTCTTCAATTTTGGGGTGAATGTCTTCTCACCGCTGCCTACACCATTAATAGGCTGCCAACTCTTTTACTTCACAAGAAAACTCCTTTTGAGGTACTTTATAATAAACCTCCTGATTATTCTCGAATGCGTGTTTTTGGATGTGTAGCTTTTGCCACTTCTGTCAATCCTTCATCAAAATTTTCTCCATGTGCTCATAAATGCATTTTCCTTGGATATCTGATTGGTCAGAAAGCATATAAGTTATAGAATCTTGAAACCAAAAAGATTTTTACAAATCGTGATGTTATTTTTTTGGAGGATACTTTCCATTTTCAATCATCTTCTCAAGGGATTTCGTAATCTTCTGCTCCTTCCTTATCGCTTCCTGTTCCTATCCTTGACAGCACCATCTCAAATCAACCACCTCCAGCTCCTCCCTCTTCATCTCTAGAACCTGCGTCGCCCATGATTGATACCTCATCTCAATCCCCGTCCAGGATTGATACCTCGTTACAATCCTCTAGCTCCCTTCCTTCCTCTCCTCTTTTGTTCGACACAGATACTACTGTCTTCCACCCTATTGACCAACCTGTTGTTCCCATCGAACAACCTGCCCTTGAACCTCCTCCTTTGGCAGACCAAGATCCTATCTTTGCTTCGCGACGCTCACAACGCCCACATGTTCCTAATGTCCATCTCAAGGACTACGTCTGCTCGCAAGTGATTTTGCCTCCACACTTTGTCATCTCCTCCGCCTAATCGTCTCAAAGGTACACGCTATCCTCTCTGCAATTTCATCTCCTATCAGCGTTATTCACCGCTGCACCTATCCTATGTTGCTGCTATTAGTAGGATGAGGAGCCTACCTCTTATGCTCAAGCTACTTCTGATCCTCAATGGCAAACCGTCATAGATGCCGAGCTTGCCGCTCTTGTTGCCAACAATACTTGGACTCTTGTTCCTCTTCCTCCTGGCAAACGCCATATTGCATGTAAGTAGGTATACCGAATTAAACTCAAGGCAAATGGTTCTATTGAGCGTTATAAAGCTCGTCTAGTTACCAAGGGCTTTACACATGCTGTAGGCATCGATTACCATGATACATTTTCCCCCACTGCAAAGATGATTACTGTCCATTGCGTTCTTGCTCTTACAGCCTGTCAAGCCTGGTCCCTTCACCAACTTGACGTTAATAATGCCTTTCTTAATGGGGAACTCCATGAAGAGCTGTATATGTCCCCTCCTCCTGGTCTTCGGTGACAGAGGGAGAATTATGTTTGTCGCCTCAACAAGTCCTTGTATGATTTGAAACATGCATCACGGCAATGGTTTGCTAAATTTACTAAGGCAATACTTTCTGCTGGATTCACTCAATCAAAGGCCGACTATTCTCTCTTCATTCATAAGGTTGGTAATTCCCTTATAGTATTGTTGATTTATGGTGATGATATTCTCATCACTGGGAATAATCTGGACTCTATTAAGGCTCTTAAACAGTTTCTACATACCCGCTTTAGAATTAAAGACTTGGGTGATCTTAAGTATTTCCTTGGGATTGAAATTGCTCATTCAGGAAAAGGTATATATTTGTCCCAAAGGAAGTATGCGTTGGAAATTATCAAGGATACTTGTTTTTTGGGTGCCAAACATGTTGAGTTTCGAATGGAAGAAACAAAATTGTCAAATAAGGGAGACTTGCTTAAGGATCTGACAGCATATAGGCATTTGGTTGGCCGCCTCATATATCTCACCATCACCAGACCTGACATTACCTATTCAGTTTATGTTTTAAGCAGATCTATGCATGAGCCACGTTTACATCATATGGCTACAGCACTTCGAGTTGTCAGGTATTTAAAGTCATCTCCTGGTCAAGGTCTTCTGTTGCATAGTGAAAACGAATAAAGTTTGAGAGCTTTTTGTGATTCTAATTAGGCGGGTTGTCCCATTACTCACCGTTCTACCACTGGCAATTGAGTGTTCCTGGGAAAATCTCTTATTTCATGGCACACCAAAAGGCATAAAACAATCTCTTTATCAAGTGTTGAAGCTGAATACAGAGCTATGGCAGGTACATGTTTTGAGCTTACTTGGTTGCAAAACTTGTTTGCTGATTTGCACATACCTATTGCCAAACCTACCATGTTATATTGTGATAATCAAGCAGCTTTACACATTGCTGCAAATCCAATTTTTCATGAAAGAACTCGTCACATTGAGATAGACTGTCTCTTCATTCGTGACAAGATAGTTGATGGGTCCGATCGCACTAGATTCGTAGGAACCTTGTAGCAATTGGCAGACATTTTCACAAAAGCGTTGGGCAAAGAAAGGTTTAAGAATTTGTTGCACAAGTTGGGAGTTCTTGACATCCACTCTCCAACTTAAGGGGGAGTGTTGAGAATATTATGTAACTAAGAATAGATTTCTTGTATCTTTAGAAAATCATGTACAGGAGGATTATGGCTTTATCTGTATCCCTAGATTATAGGGTTTCCTTGTTGATCAAGGTTGTATATCTGTATATATTGGTGAATATCAATAGATGGAAAACCAATTCAGTCACAATTATAATTCTTTTAATCTTTATATGTTCTAGAGCTTGTAATGAGCTTGGCTCGTCTCTTTTAAAGAGAAACAAGCCAATCAAGCTCTAGTAGTTTTTCTGCTCATTTCGAAAAGCTTATGAACAACTAGTTTTCATCACGAATAGCTCATGTTTGAACTTGGATTATTCGTTATAATTAACTAATTTACAAGTACTAAAGAATAAACATATCTGATCGATCTCATGATTTTCTTCTGTATATTGAATGGAATACGTTAATTTGATCTCTTTCTTTGTAATTAAATCCCTTGGATATTTTTCTTTCTTTCTTTGGTGACAAATTAATGCCCTTAGGTTTTGTCGAGCCAAATTTTACTTCTAACTTGTCACACAAACAAGTGAGGAGGGGAAAAAAAGCTGAAAATAGATTGTTGATCATCATATGTAGCAGTGGATGGAGAGGGATCATTTTGGGTTCAATCAGAATGAGAATCCAGGCAAAGTTTGCATTGAACCCCACATGCAATTGGTTTGAAACATGAGTCAAACAATGCATCGATTCCAAATACTCATAATCAAGTTGTGAAAAACCAGACATGCAAAGCTCATGCTACTTAGCACTCATACTAATTTGACGCTTATAGATCCTCTGTAGCATGAAAAACAAACACTGACAGATTATAAATAAAATTGAAAGAGGCCAGTTTAATCATGAAAAACGATTTGATTAAATCTAGTAATTGATTCCATCGGTCTCTGTTGTCATTTCGAGCACTTTCATCTCTCTCGCAACCTGAAGAAGACAATGGCTGGAAAGGGTCTCAACCAGAAGCTCAACGAACTCATCAGCTCCTTGCAAGACCAGGTCAGCTAATTCACCCACTATATATATGTAGTTAAGTTTATTACAAGCTCATTAATCTCCACGTTAATTTGTCTCTGGCAGGGCATTCTCGACGACTACTTTGATGAACTGAAAGGGTTACAAGATGAACAAAGTCCACAGTTTGTTACCAACACTATAACTACTTACCTTGGTGGAGCAGACGATACGATAGCAGAACTCACCAAAAATCTGTTAGTAATTTTAGTTTCTCCATTAATGGTTCAAGTAACTAATGGTTTTGTTCAAGTACCTAACAAATTACACGTTGAAAACTGATTTTGGTTGCTTTTAATTCTTTTTAGGAGTGAGCCTGCAGTGAACTATCCCAGGGTGACTTATCTTGCGGATAAACTGAAGGGAAGTAGCATGAGGTAGTCTTTACATTCACTTTTTTTCTTCTTCTTCTTCTTCTTCTTTTTTTTTTTTTTTTTCCTTTTTGATACAGCAGTCTATACATTCTTTCATTTTAAGGATGTCAATGGTCTTTATCATCTATACAAAATTACCAAATTATTATTGATCATGAATAACAAAAGAAAGTTGATATCACAGTATCGGTGGCGCTCGGATGGCAGATGTTTGCGCTGAGCTCTGTGAGGCAAGTGAGGCAAACAAAAGAGAAGCGTAAGAAATCTGTTCCCTCACCATCACCAGTTAATTAATTGTTCAGAATTTATACAAACCCTAAACAATGTAATCGACAGACGAAGACTCTGATTCCCTCTTATAAAAACTTTGCTTTAAGGAAAATTAATGTTATGTTTTCAGGTGTCTTGCACTCTTTGGAGGGGTCAATCGTGAATATTCTATATTGCAGGAGAGTCTGAATAAGATTGCTCAGGTATATTGGTAATTTTGGTGTATCTCGTCTTTTAAGTTTACTGTAAACTCTTCTAATATTCTGATTTTTCTTTTATTTTAAAACCTTCAAAAACATGCTGGATTGTGCAGTTGGAGCAAGCAATTCATGATAATGAGGAGTAGATAGAGCACAGCTTTGTTTGCTGATTCAAGTTTTCTCCAATAGCCGATCAGATGTTTCCTTAAATAAGTTGGTTATAGCAGAACTGAGGATCTGTTATGAACTCATTACCATAAATAATTAGTAATTCTGTCATGTTTGTCATACATTTTAGGACCCGGATCTACATTTTAACTTTAGAATAAGTTCACTGCTAAGCGAACATTATGCAGACTGCCTGCACTGGACTTTTAGGAGTCGGTTTCCGGTGTAGTGAAAGACAAGTATGCAAGTTTTATTTATGATCGCCTATATATACTATTGGGTTATTGTTCCTTTTTCCTTTGGTCAATTGGATTATTTTTTTATTACACATATTTTGAATGCTTTCGTTACTCTAATTAATAAGGGGAATATCGTTAGAACAAATAAAAAAATAAAAAAAAAACCTGTACTGATGTCGAGTGTTCAACGCTGTGTATGTACTGAACCAGTTTTGACAGGGAAGACTGAAAGTTCAACAACAGGCACCAATAATATGACCACATTTTATTGGTAAAATGAAGGAATATATTATACAATAAAGAAACCGACAGTGATAAGAATGCTGGGTAGGTGACTAGATCATCAACAACAAAGGAGAAACGTTGATAATTCATCTAGTTCTAAACAATTGAATAGCAAAAATCAGCGAAAACCACTACAAAATTGCATCCAACTGCAATTAATGTTAACCAGCTTCTATTAACAAGATATTACCCAACTACTATACTTGCAGGACATACAAAACCAACCAGTAAATGGAGCTCTAGAACAGCTTGTCCTATGATTCAATTCTTTTCCTTAACTCGGGACAATAATGACAGACAGAAGCTCAACAACGCGGAAAATAATCCATATTAAAGGTACCTTCATAAACCCTGTATCTGCAAGACCAGTGGAGTAGAGGATCAGAACTGAAAAACTAAGAAGACCATCTACCACAATCACAACACTCTTACAATAGGTAATAATTTCTATAACAATAAGCTGATTAAAAATGGTAGAGGATCAAGAAATGTAAAGCAAGAGAGAATTAGCAACTGGTTTGAACAATAGTAGTTGAGTCCTGATTCTTGAATGATAAAAATGAAAAATAAAAATAAAAAAAAAGGAAAAAGTACTTTTGATGTTTTCTTTTAGAGAACATCTGAACAGGCTCCACTTAGAGGTGCAACTAAAGCTTGAAGGGACCGATTCATATACAACATATATGTTAACATTGAGGATGATAAGGACTCATGTCAGAATCGCCTATACACAGACTGAATCATTCCAAACAAGTTTATGACATTCATTCAGAAATTGGATTCTTACCACAATTGTAGGTCAATCACAGCATGCTTCCATCCATTGGGTAACTCCCTAATACCCGCAAGAATGTAGCAAACTCCTACAAAGGAAAGCAAATATACACTTTCATATCTCTGTTTAAGATTATTTCCCTCATAGAGTTGAGAATTATTTTAGGAAGATACAAACCCTGAGATGCCTAAGGGCATTCTGTGCATTATGATCAGCCATCGATGTTTCAAAATCCACATAGAAAAGATAGTCAAAGTATCTGCAAGAAAATAAAAAATATCATAGGAAAATAATTATTAACTAAAAAGCTCTTAAAGAGATAAAAAAAAATTGATTATAATATTTGATGCCAAAATCAAATTGGGGTGGCAATAAAGACCTATCAGTAATACTAATCTCAACTGCGTGTTTATTTCATTTCTACGGAAGTATAAATCAGTTGAGATGTTTACTGTATTTACTTTGTTTTTGGATATCCGCCATTATTATCATCAGATGCTCGCACGGGCTGCTTCCGCAAGGGACGGCTCTCGATCTGGAGAAAGAAACAAAGTAGGCTATCAATAGATTACCAAAATGAAACTATGGGAAGACCTAGAAATTTCAGGACCTACCTTTGTAAGATTGATTTGACGCAATGCAAACACAGCAAGTGCCTTAAAAAGGACTCCCGGGCCTTCCTCTAGAGAGAAAACTATACTCGTCTATACATTTAATAATCAAGTGTTAATAAGATCAATCTTTTAAAAAAAGGTGTGGAATACATATATTCAACAACTCAACAGAAACACATTTGCAGGATTCACCTTGAATGGCCTATCTGTGCCAGGAATGATAGGTTCTCTTGCAAGGACTAAAAATCGAGTAACATTATCAGAATCATCCTGTACAAAGAAAAATGTAAGCAACCTCTAATGCATACTATAAGTCATCATAACACCAAATATTATTGGACAACACCTGAATATCCTCTGCAAGTATCTTCAGACCGTATATCTCTGCAGCAGCAGAGCTGGCCACTGCTCCTGCATCTTTCAGTTTGTGGAATGCAACATGCTACAATTTATAAAAATGAATTAATTATATATAAGCCATGATAAATAATCTATCTGAATATTCTAGTTTTAGACTGAGGCCTCATAACACAATTCACCATGCAATCAACCCCAATGATATAGAACCAGAAGACCCTCTGAGATGAGAATAATGAAAATGGTACAATTTAAAACAGGCAGCCCCCAGACGTGACAATACTGAAAGTTTTTCAACTTAAAATAGGCAACCAAGAAGGAAAATTCTTCCTTTTTTTTTTTTTTTTTTTTTTTTTAGGTTCTCTGTAAAACTGAAAAGAAACACTCCATGCACAAAAACAACAGTGCAAACATATCATGAGATACATTTGGCACCTGAAATTCTTGGAGCAAGCTGTCCAACTGCAATCAGGAGCTTACCTTCGCTGCACCAGCAGTATCATCCACTGCTTCTCTGACTAATCCAAACCTGGTTAATGTGTGCTCACACTGAGCAAGAGCCTGAAATATGACTAGTTATGAGGGAAAATCATGATAAAAAGTAAAATACCGGATGAACAGAGAACCATGGAGCGAGAATTAATATACCTGTGGATGGCTGAGAACCCTTTTTAGGTCTTGAATTTCCAAACCATCGTTAGCTAGTAAGCAATGCCGAACTGCAAGTTTCACTTCCCCTACTATATGCAATCTATGGCGGAGTATAAGGTCATAATTTCTGTGGATGCTACCACCTAATGAATTCTCAAATGGTAAAACTGCTCTGTCCACAAGCCACCGTTCAACAGCCTACAGTAAGTTGGACCAAAGAAGTATCAACCCTACAGTTGATCCAAACTAAAGAGCATTGTCTCCACAATAAAGATGGTTTACTTAGTTCTATTAGAGAGGCAACAAATAACCATACAAATATCCAAAAAGAGAGAGAAAAAAAGAACACAGGCACAAGTCAACAACAATAGAACAATAGGAGAATATACAATTAGCTAGAATAAAAAGCCAGTCATCAGGGCTGCATTTATCAACACCCAAACATTTAAGGCAAAGAAGGTAAATAGTTCTACACTGGAGGGGTTATTGTGACACCACAGGAGATGCAAAACAAGATTCTAAAGCCACGTATCTCTATAACCTTCAGATTCTCACAGTCAACAAACAAAGATTGCAAATTCGTAGTGAGTTCACTGCAAATGATTTACTGCAAATTCCTACAATATGGAGCATGCAAGGTGACTAGTTTCTAACAGCTCTTTCCGTACTTTAACATATATCTGTATCATTACCGTTATACATAAGGTCCCATCTCTTCAATTATACAGAAGGCCTCTACCAAACCTCCAGTATAACTGGAAGTTCTTTCAGTGTCAAGAAAATGAGAAACAAATTGGAAAGACTATTATCAATTCCCACAAATAGAATCAAAATACAGCTACAGGAATTAAGCGGTTCTCAGATCAGATCCAAAAGGACACCCTACCACATGCAGCCTGACTTAAATTCATCAAACGAAATGCAATCCAAGGCCTTCAGGTCCATGAAATGAAATGCATTTGCCCTTTGATTTAAAAATCAGGGGTATTCAAGAATGAATATGCATCACGATCACTGCATTTCCATAGTGCACATGCATCATGGGTCATTATTCATGAACTAAAGATAAATGAATAAATCATATGTAATGCTACCAGAATTTAGTGATACAATCAAATCCAACAAAGAGAAACAATGAGGATGGTAAAAACAGAAATAATTACTTCAAATACAGTATCAAATTGTTCACAAGGCACTGCTTCGCAATTTGGGTATGCCTTCTGAGCTGCTGACTCACTGTATGCTCCTTGAACACCCTGAAATGTAATTCAATATTCAACCGTCTATCATTAAATCCGGCATGCAAGATGTATAAAATCAGCCAGTTTCGCACCAGGTGCACTTTCAATATGATCAACTTACTACACATGCATTTACATAATCATGATTTCCTTCCCTATTACTGTGGAACAAAACCAACTGCATACATTAATTTAAAAATATAAATAATTCATCACAATTACAATGTCATTTGTTTTTTTCTCTGTCAGGATCAGAATTTGAAAGTTAGGTGTTTGCATATACCTATACATACAGCTCTACAAAGTTAGTTGATCAATTTGAAAGTTGGTTGTCCCATTTAGTATTTAGCTACTCATTTTAGCTTCTACTACCCTGAGAGTTGAGCAGAGAGAATAGAGAGCTACCTGATACGCAACACGAAGACGAGAGCCCTCAGCAACCGAATTGGAGGCGAAAGTCGAAGACAAAGGTCCTGAATCAACGAATCCGAATCAAAAATGAACTCAATTTTAATTTTCCATAAATTTACAGAACAAGGATCTGAATCAGAGCAAAAGATTGGTTACTTGGAAGAGTGTGCAAGTCTTTCGATGCGTCGTCGAACGGCAAGTCTTCCAAATCCAGAGCACCGCCGACCTGGTGGTGGCTTTTTCCGTTTCCGTCTCCGTGAAGAGAAGCGAGGACGACGGCGCAACGGCGCCGTTTCGGGGAGAACTTTAGTGTGGTTCGGGGGGAGTGTTCGGACGGCGAGTGCTTCGATGGGAGAGGTAGTGAGAGATGACTCGCGGCGGATCGTGCAATGGAAGTCGCCGCCATGGCGCGTGGAGTGGAGGTCAGGTCGGCGCCGGAGAAAGGTCAAGCAGAGATGGGCGGGGTAGGGGACGAAGAGAAAATTATTAGATGACTGTGGACCAAGAAAATATTTAAAATTTATTTAATAACCGTATATTATGTTCCCGAAAAATAAAAATAAAAACTTATATTTGTAATTACACCAACGGATAATTAGATTACATCTGATACATTTTAAAAAAATATATATTATAAATATTAACGGTTGAGATTATCTTATTATATTTAGTTCACTTATACTGTCGGCATATAGAATAATTTTCACTACTTTAATTATTTCTAAAAAATCTCCATTTAAGTCTAGAGACGAAACATAGAATAATAGATTTTTTTATTAAAAAAAAGATGCAGTATTTTAACCATTTTTATACCAAATCAGAATGTCATATCACGGGTAGGAATTTAATTTATTTTTAAAATTAAAAGTGCAATGTATTAAGAAATTTTTTATCTAATTGAGTATTTAGAGATAACAGGGGGCAACATACAAGGCCTAGAAAATGAAATCTTAAACGGGATGAGAGCAACTACAACCGACCCATAAAGAGCAACAAAGACGGCAAAGTTGAGAACCTCACTAAACTAACTCCAATCATTTTTGACACTAATCCATCGGAGATGATGGACTGGTATCCCCCGCCAATATTCTTTGGGAAGTCATCCCCGTACTCTTCATTCTGGGACCTATGAATCCTGCCACTAGAATCTGGGTAAAATAATGGGTTATAAGGGCAAGTACATGCAATGGCGATAGCGGATTGGGGGATCTCGATTGCAAGCGAGTGAGAGGAGTTGTTATGGGTTGAAGGGGAAAAGCTCGCCAATTTGTGCTAAAAGCCTAAAGAAACCAAAAAAAAAAATTGATGTGAGCACAATTTGTGCGGATTCACATGGCATTAACAAGTTGTATTCTGATTTGTTGCATTAAGCATGCAATTTAATTTTCTAAACAACCATTAGAAACTTAGAATGACCTATAACTATAACGGTGCTCTTAATTTAATCTGATCGTTTGTGTCTTAATTATAATCAACGCTTCATTTAAATTTTAACTACAATGACCTAAATGAACATTTTCTAAAAGGTTATTAGGACTGTGCAGCTCAAGCTCAATGGAAACCAATGTTGTGAAAATGAAAAGTTGCAGTTTGAAAAACAAATACAGAAATAATAAATATAAATGAGGATAATATAAGAGTCTTGTGATTCAACTAAGAGTGGAACAAATATATTCTATTGCTTCATAATTTAATGTTTTTTAAAAAAAAAAATTATTACAGACTTGTCACCCGATTCATGTCTTCCGCTCATAAATGAGATATAATCTTAATTTCACGTATTTTCATTTGTGACTTGAGAAAAATCTTGACATGAATGAACTTGTAACACTTTTGGTGAGAAACTTGGTACGTTACAATGAACATCAATGAGAAAGCTATGGTTTTTAAACCACAACAACCTTGACATGAATGCTACCATTTTTGTGAGAAACTTGGTACGTTACAATGAACATCAATGAGAAAACTATGGTTTTTAAACCACAGCAACCTTGACATAAATGATACCATTTTTGTGAGAAACTTGGTAACACAGGTTACATGACAATGAATATATAACACTTTAAAAAAATTGGCTTTTGTTATTTAAATGAGAAGAATGAGGATAAATTGCGTTATTACATGAAAGTTAAGTATTTGATTGCTCGGAAGAAAAATGAATAATTTAAGATATTGGAAGAAACTAATGCATGTGATTACAAAACTTTAATATCGAACCTGAATTTCTGCTTCGTAAGCATACGCTCTATCCACTATCCACTAAGCTACATGAACTTGCTTGTAAATTTGGATTTTAGTCACCACTATAATAAGTTGATTGATTTCTAAATTTCTTATGTTATATTAATTGGAATGATGTGTGACACTCTTTTATTTTGACATATTTTATTAGTTTGATGGCTACATATTTTTAGTGATATTTTTCCAGTTACTTCGGAGTTTAATTTACATGGTATCTCAAAATATCCTTCAGTGATCCTTCGGTGGTCAGATACAATAAAGACATGGCTTTACCCAAAGCATTTTTCACTTGAGCTTGGATAATGTAACTAGTAACTAATTTACTTTATTTCATGATTATAATTTGTTTGAAAGATATTCATTTGATCTTATTCCAAAAGTGGAGTCCAGCTAAGAAATCAGAAACTTTTAATATCCTAGTTACTTTTACCCTTCCTAAGCCCAAACCGTGTCGTCCAATCACTAAAACCAAGTACCAACAGAGCCCATTAGGGATGCTGGATTGGACGCGGATACTATTTGGGACTAGATTAGATCATCCGGATCAATTGAACTCATTAAAGTACAGAACTTGGTATAAGTTATACTAAAATATCTGTATCTAAATATCTATCGGAACTTTGAAAAAGATATCGGAAATATCGGAGATACATGATAACAAATATCATTTTTAGAAAAGTCAATTTATGAGAATTATATAAATATACATATGAATGTCAACTTCATCTACAACAAAAAAAAGACTAGGTGGTTGAAAAGCCGCTCGCTGATATACGAAAATGCAATAATCAGACCAAAACATATGACCCATATTGTGCGAATTATAGTGATGAACATGATAGTTATATATCTCTTTAGAGCTACCGAATGTTTCCCCTATACAGGGATAATAAAGATGAATCCAAATGGATGACTGATCATATACTTCTCCATATTGATTATATCAATAAGCATCATAGCTAAATTGATTGTTTCCTTCATGAGATTCATTTGTGGTCTCACTGCGCTCCGTGCCTAAACTGATAGAGTCAAAATTTAAGGCAATTGAAGAAATATCAGATGGGATAAGTTGATCATCAGTTGCACCTCTAGTCCTCCTCCCATATGGGATCTTCTCTTGAGCACCATGACCAACTGTTCTCACTCTGTGATCTTCGTCTTGGGTGGTATGATCAAAATTATCTTCACATGTAAATTAGTTTAATCCTCCACCCACAGAAAATTGTCCATATTCATATCTTTCACCTCCACCACAGTGTTCCGCTTCCACCATCATCAGAACTATCTGGAGTTGCTGTACCACCCCATGCATCACACTATTTGAATTATCTCTTTCTGCAAAGTCACTTAGCCTCATTTGAATAGTTGAACTTTTATCTTCTTTCTATTATTCAACTACAGGACATACAGACTACAGTCACAGACTACATAGTATGAAATGTTTCATATAATTGCATCACTTTTTGAATTACTTCTCAACCACATTCGCCTTGAGGTATTTCTCCTCACTTAGATTCGCCTTGAGAGGATTTCTCCTCACTTAGATTGGCCTTGAGGGAATTTCTCATCACCCATATTTGCCTTGATGAGATCTCTCATCATAATGATTTGTATTTAGAGAATTACTGAGTTTTTTGTTTCTTTTTTTCAATCAGATTTTACATATATTTCTTCACTGTACTCGAGATATATCATAAATATCTAATATATCGGAGATATTTAACGATATCGGAGAAATTTCGGGGGATATGGTGGAAGATAAGATATTAACCCCCTAAATATATCAATCCATCGAAAAAAAAGAGATATCGAGGGAGATATCGGAAATATCGCAGATATTTCAATCCTTATTAACTACTATAAATCTAATTAAATTTAATTAATTCTCATAATCCATCTTTAATTAGCACAAAAGCTAATACCGGCAAGGCATATTTGCTAGTCAAATCATCAATTAAACTATTTTTTTTTTAAATTCCATTCTCATTGTCTTAGGAAGAAACTGTTCCTTAAAACGTGTCGTGGTATTTTCTCTTGAATTGCTTTGTCACCGTCACTTTTCTCTTGTACATGAACTAGCTAGAAAGACTTGTTTAAACAAAACGAGGGAATAAGAATGTATTCACCTCACTTTCATTTCTAGTATATTGTTTTTCTTTGACATGAGTCACATGATCTAAGTCTTTTTAAGTCTTCAGGTACGTTCTGAATTCTTATATATAAAGAATTACAACTATTCAATAATCACCAGCAAAGTTTTGAAAATTTGGAGGAAGCTTTACGAATAAACCAGCAATGAAAAGATAGTCTAAATAAAAAACGTACGTTGGGAGACTTGGAGTAGACCAAAGGTACGAAATTCTTCAAATTAATTCAATGCATGTTGTTTGCAATGAGTATTAGGCGGAGCGAGACAGTCCATTTTTCTATAGGAAAGGTGGATTTATTAATTTTCACATTGATGATACTTAACTAGTTACAAGTCTACATTTTAATTCCAACCTACTTTTAGAGGTTAATAATCCGCTTAGAACCAACTTTGATTTTCTAAAGAATCGAGAAGAATCTCCCGAATTTCTAAATTTGCTCATCAAATTATTAGAAATATGTTTTCCTTAAAGAAGTGCATTTTGAACTCGAATCCTAACATGATCGATCCGCACTCGGCATAACTCGAACATTTCATATTGGTCGATCCAACAAGAAAACAAAAACTAGTTTAGAGAATTGATCGATGCGCTTTATATGAAAAACAAAAAAAAAATTATATAGAGAAGAACCCTTCAGGTTCAGAGTTTCAAGCAACATGCTTACAGTTACATGCATGCAGGTATACGTACGTACTACGTTATCGAGTTTGTATACATTCGTGGTCATCAGGTATAAATACAACTTGAGTGTACGTGGCGTTTCGTAACGGAAACGCACCTTAACCCAGAATCCGTTACCAAAACTCTCTCACGTATTACGTATACGTGTCCCCGTTCCGTTCTCGTGCCCCGCTTGACCTCCTGTCATCATTCCCACGTGCCAAAATAACCAACCTCATCTCCGTCTCCCTCTCTCTGTCCCCGTCATCTTCCCATTATAATACTCGACAAAATTTGCAGGGAGAGAATTATCCTTTACTTGAGAAGAGAGGAAGAATTCCCTGTGGGGCCCAGAGTAAAAGCCCACCCGAGGCGGCCCAAGGTGGCACTTGACAAAGACTGTGCTCTGCTCTTTTCCTCGTAAACTGAGATATTCGTCTACTAGCCGCATAGTGGTTGCCACGTGTTGGGGCCCACCTTGGACCGGCCAGATGATATCCCTATCTTTGTCCCTACTTGTTTCTTTGCTCCTCCCCGCTTCTAGAGTTTTACAAAGACTTCCTACTTTGTTCACACCATTGAATGCTCTTGGTTTTTATTTATTTATTTATTTTTGTTATTTTTTACCTGTAATTTCATGCTGTTTGAGATTTTTTTTGCCAAAAAAGTAGATGATTCTCGTTTATCTCATTAAACATATTGTTACGCATGCTGTAAATTATGTTATGATATTACACACACCAAAAATTATAACTTAAGAACCAATCTAATTAGGTACGGATTTCAGTCATCAAATAAATATATGCGGTATAAAATATGATCAGTGAGGTCATAGGTACACATTTTTCATATTAATTGACTTATATCACAATAAAATTTACTGAAAACATACCATGAATGTATAATATTAGGTGCTATATCAGATGGCGACCCAAAGTCCTCTAGACTTGAGATTTTGTATTATATATTTCTCTATCAAAATCGACAGCTGTTGGACATTACAACAATTCCAAAAGAACAAGGCGCATTGACTCGTGTTCCAACAAGAAAAACTTAAAGAAAATGCATATCATGCTACTTAACTTAACTATCAAGACATTGCCATCCAAATCGAATCAAAATCCTATTGTTTTAAAATACTGGTTCACATCAAACATGACATATGTACGTGACCATATAAAAAAATCATCATGATCCTGAATGTCATATAGAACTCAATTAATAAATAATCTTTATTTGAGAAGATGCAATCATTCTGGTGGTAGTATGAGCTTTAAGTTGTAATTTATTTTTCTCTTAAAAAAAGTTATGCAATGTATTAATCTCGTTGAAATCTGGATCAATTTATAAGAAAAATATCGTCTATCTATTACAACAACAACGCAAACATTAATTTCTCAAAGTAGACCTACGTTCTAATTTATGACAGCTTCAGGACGGAATGTTACCGCGGATAACTCCCTTACTCTCTTCTGTTAACCCTAGACTCACCAACATCCACGATGAGATCATAGAACCCAAAATCCCTGTGTACGACTAAGTGACCATATATGAGTAGAGTCATCCCTCTCAATCCCTATCATTTTCAAAGATCACTAAGAAATTCCCCAACAACCAAAACCATATCGTTGTTTAAACCAACAAGCCGCAGCAGCCGTACGAAATCCCAACCAAATCTTAGGTGTGAATAGTTGGCCAAAATCCCAAGAGATTCCCTCCAAGCTAAGCTAGAGAGAGAACGAGAATGCATGCCAACATTCTTTACTTGACAGAAGACGCATACTCTGATACTCCCTATTTTTGTAGTCCCAGTCAGGCCTATCATATTGTGTTTCCCGGCACGGTTTCCCACCTCACCGGTGACCACTTTGGCTTTAAAATTGGGCCCTAGCTCCTCCAGTATTGTCTTTGACTGATCCATTTGACCAGTCAACTTACATGACTGATCAATCCCTATATCATTCCTTTGTCCCCACACTGATGCATCACCTATGGAAGGCCCCAACGGAATTTTTGTAAATATTATAGTGCTCTTAAAGTGCTGTGTTCTTGCTTGTGAATTGTGATCGTCATAATCGTCTGACTAATAAAAGATTACTATCAATAAGCTTAAGTATTGTTCTATCGAAACAGATAAGCTTAAGTATTGTTATTGTTTATTAACTTTTGAAGATACCAACTTACATGACGAATGACGTGACTTGATCATCTCTTGTTTGTCATTGCATAGTTGATTTCGACTACTAAAACTAAATCGTTTTGCATTGATAGACAATAATTTTGATGCAGTTCGAAAGTCTATTAGACTTGAACCGACTATTTAACAAAGAATATCCTCTTATTCCTCAATTATCTGAGCAGTTATTGTGAAAGAGGTTGATTTTTGGTATTATGTGGATAGAAGATGTTGCGGTGGAGGTGTGGTTGCACTGTGATCGTAGGTTACAGACTAAAACTGATGTATTCTTATTTTTTATTCGATTTGTCTTCTTTGGATAAGCTAATCAAATGACAATTTCAGTTACGTTTTATTAACTTATTTCAATCATCAAATTTTTATATTGGTCGATCCATTGCACCCCTAGTATTGATTTAGGCCTTAACCGTCATATTTCTTCAAATTAATGAGTTTTGTCTCACCTAGCCTTTGCTTATGTAAATCGTTTAAAAATGACCGATCATTCGTGATCTTTCTTGGGTTCTTGGAGTCTAAGACAAAATTCTCATAGGATCCAAAGAATGTGATCGATCATGGGGGGTCCCAATCATTGTTTGTTTATCATTTTCTCCGGTATATGTCATATTCTTCTGACAGATTATAACTTGCAACTAGAAAATTTGTGGTTGGTACATTGTGTTTCCCGCTAGTACTCCAAGAATCTTGGTCCCTATATGATAAACTTCAACACTTGTGAAGCTGCTCAAATATGAGCCGTCGGATCCCAATTTGATTGAGCTATCGACCCCCATGATGGGTTGCATGTGGATAACAAAGTAATGATGCTGCTTAATTTGATTAAGAAACAAGTTAATTAACTGATTGTTAATTTTCATTAGCTTTAATCATGGAGAAGAAGAAGGAAAAGCTGGTGTTGATGAAATGCCTGGTGTGAATGATTAAGTAGTAGACCCTTTTAGAACAACAAAGATCGCTTCGTCTTCTTGGTGACATGAAAACATTGCCTAGGTCATGTTGATTTTGATGCTTAATTTAGTTAAAAAGAAGATAGCCCACCAATTTATGCAAGAAAACAAAATGGGAATCATGATTGTTAATTTGATCTTGGTCTTGGTCTCTGTATATGATGGATTGGATTTCTAGGCTAGCCAGCCTTTGCTTTCTCGGCGGAGTAGGGCACTACTTTTTACCTGGAAAATGAAAGAAAATTGGAAATGCACTTTAGGAGAAGCATCTTGTTGTTAGTGGGATTAGTTTAACCACTAGTACAAGGAACACAACACATCTGCGACGTGATTTGATGAAGATGTTATTATGAGCTTTTCCCGTCGAGAGAAGCAAATGGTGAAAATATAAATTAATGTCTCGATTGAAGCATCAGCAGACATATTTTCTGAATATATTATTTGTAACGAAGCTATGTGCTTGAAATCGATGTTATGTTTATCTAGTTTAATAAGCAAGGCCATCTAGGTAGGTCAATCAGTTTAGATTCAAAGGTTGTGATAGAATCCTAATTGTTATTGTAGTACAAAGAGTTGATAAAATTTCATATAATCGTGTCTAGAAAATCTACCCTCGAATCTTTTAAGAACATACTAAAAAGAATCATTTTTATACATGTTAGCTATTTCGTATATGTAACACCCAATTTCCATACAATTTAATTGGAATATGCACACAAACTATTAAGTTCGGTATATGAGAAGATTAAGAATCATTATCAGAGCACGCTATCAAACTCCCACACAGCAATTTTTTGGTACATAGGTGGTACTAGTTGGTACAAAGACGATGGGATGCGAACTATGGTAGTATATTGCTTTCAGGATGATTAGGACTAGTCACAAGATGTTCCCATAGATGGACCACGTAGAATGACTACACGGCAAGACCAAAGCAACGAATTGCAGAGCTGCTTTGTCTCTCTTTGTAGCCATAGTGTGAGTCTCTCTAGGACTCTAGCCAGGTCGTCGATCTACGAGTAATAATAATTACGAAGAACGAACTAACTAAGGAAATAAATATTCCTTGTCTTGTGTCCCAATCAAACCCTGTCCCCTACCTGTCCCCAAACCATCATCCCCCTGTCCACATCATCAATAATCTCCATCAATCCCAGCAACAACAACAACAACCGTTGAACCAATCCAAATAATTTCACCAATTCTCTAGTGGGTCCCTCACCTCCACTACAGTCCAAAACCAATGTCCCCGTCGTTTTCTCCTTCTTTGCTTGCTTAGACCAAATCTCTGTTTTCCTTTGTCTTATTATTTTCTTTAGTTCGTTGTTTTTCTTGTTTTGGAACACGAGGATTGCGCTCGAGGTGAGAGAGAGAGAGAGCCGGGGGGGGGGGACTAAGTAGGCGAAGGAATTGGAGGCGAGCGGTGGTGGTGGTGGGAGGGGTCCGCCGGTGGGGACCCACACAAAAAATAGTGAGTGGGGTCCACATGCGTAGGAGAGCAAGCGAGGTTTGCCTGGCTCTCATCATCATCAACAGTAGCTGGCCGGGTTGGCTCTCCATTATATAAAGAAACCGTTGCGGAAGAGGAGAGGGACCTGTGGGACTCGCTACTCTTCTTCTACTACTACTACTCGATCAAGCTTTCTTTCTTTCTTTCTCTGCGTGCAAGCTACCTAGCCAGAACCTCGAAACCGCCTCTCATATCCATTACCATCTTTCGTACGGCAGAACCCATCATTTTTATTTTTACCTAATTTAAGCTTCTCTCTCTCTAAGCCTCTCTGTCAGTCTCTTGTGGGTTTGCTTTGCTTTATATATATCCTCCGCTCCTCGCTTTGCATGTGACTACTGCCTTGCCTTTTCTTAAAAACCCAGAACTCTCTCTTTACTCTTCCATCTTCCAGTTCCTGTTTGGTACACAACTAAGCCATTCTCTCTTTCTATTTTGGGGGAGTGCTTGATCAGTGCATGTGCTTATGGATCCTTCAAGCGGACAACAAAACCAGGTAGGACATGATCAGAAGCTTTTGAGTTTTGGTTTTGAGTGATAGCATAAACTTGTTGAACCTTTCTTCATTTCTTTTGTCTCTCTATCTGGGTTGATTTGTTTTTTATTCTGATACTGGCTTTCTCGGCCGGGTCCAATTTGTAAAGAAAGTAAGTATTCATTTCCACAAGGGGATTTGATGATGTTTGAGTTTTGTTTTACTATTATAATTGAGTTTTGTTTTACTATTATAATGCATGATATCCCTCTCCTCTCTTCTTCTTCAGTTCTTTTTGTGTTTGAGTAGGTAAAGTAATTAACATGGAAAGAAAAATTACTTTGGGTTTTTGTTTCTGATTTTCCCAATTGATTTTCTTATTTTGGTTTCAATTTTCACACTTGATCAGCACAACTTATTTGTAATTAATTAAATTCGGTCGGTAATTTTTTATTAATCGGTTCTGATTGTTCATGAAAAGAAGGAAGCAAACATGAAATTAAGTGTGTTGTGATCATAATTTAGTTAAATTCTCTGGTTTTAATATATCATGATGATGAGCAGTACATGTCATTATGTCAGTTATGACTTTCAACACATGTAACATGAACTATCAGGTGTTCAATCAAGTGACCTTATATAACTTAAAAGCCAAGATTAGAATATAATCTATCATCATTTTGTATTCTAATTAATTAACTCCTTGGATCCACTTTCAGGAAATGCAAGCTCATAATTCCCTAGACATGTTGGTCTGCCCAAAATCCCAGCAGCAACCAGACCAGAGAAAACCAAGGCCACAGCCAGACCAAGCCCTCAAGTGCCCAAGATGTGACTCCACCAACACCAAGTTCTGCTACTACAACAACTACAGCCTCACTCAGCCCAGGTACTTCTGCAAGTCCTGCAGGAGGTACTGGACCAAAGGCGGCACACTGCGGAACGTTCCGGTGGGCGGTGGCTGCCGCAAGAACAAAAGATCCTCATCGAAGCGATCGTCCCAAGATCCTCAGCAACCACTCACTCCCAACTCCAACCCGCTCCTCCCATCGCTCTCTTACGACTCCAATGACCTCAGTCTTGCCTTTGCTAGGCTCCAGAGGTCATGTGGGCAGTTGGGTTATGATGATCACCTATCCATGTTAGGAAACCCAACCACCAATTCCCACAGCGACATTCTGTCGAACGGTTCATCTGCATCAGCATCGCCAGGGTTTCTGGATGCTCTCCGGACCGGGTTTCTCGAAACCCACAACGGCAACAGCTTCCAGAACAATTTGTATTATGGGTTTGGATCAAGTGGAGGGAACACCATGGTGGGTGAGGCGGAAATGGACAATGGGGTTTGCGGAGAAATGGGGCTGCACCCTTATGAGGAATTGAGCAATGTAGCAACCACAACAGCAGTGACAGTCACAACAATGAAGCAAGAGCTGAGCAGAGATATTGAGACCAACAACAACAGAGTTTTGTGGGGATTTCCATGGCAGATGAACAATGGAGATCATCACAACTTAAACATGGGTGGTGGCGGCGGTGGAGCTCACCATGAGTATGATAATTCAGGAAGAGAGAGCTGGAATGGACTTGCAAATCCATCTTGGCATGGACTTCTTCCCCTAGTTTAAATCAAGTGGTACTCACCCAGAAATTACTAAAACTAAAAAGCATAGGGTACTTTAAATTTAATTTGTTCACTTAGTTATCATCAGAGACTCAAAATGTCAGTTTCAGTCTATTAAGTTTTGTATTAAGATATGATCTCTTCTTTTTTTCTGAAATCCCAGATTTTGTTTGCTAACCAAGACAAGAAACTTGCAGAGGTTGCCATGGAATTTTCATTTATTCATTTCCGTATAAATTTTAAGGGAGAGAGAGAGAGAGAGAGAGAGAGAGATGTGTTTCATGGTTTGGGCAGTCTGAACTCTCTGACTGGTTTGTTGGTTACAGGCTGTGGATGATTTCAACATATTCTGCTATGATTACATCTTAGATTTTTCAGGTAGATATATTTGTGTTTTCAATTTGGGAGTATTAAATTAGAGAGGAATAATTATAATATAATTGGCCTTGATGGTTTTTCCTCCCCCCAAGGATTTAAATTTCAGTGAAGCATGACTTTGCATGAGCACAAATTTCATGGTGGATTTTTCTATTTTCTTAGCAGACCAAATCCAAGTTAGGATTTGGGCGTGAGAGAATAGTCAGCAGCTTCTGTTTTTGAAATCTGCTGTCTGGTTTTGTTTATTGGTTAATTTGTGCAAATTGGACTGATTTGAATTTGAGTGGGACAAGATTTTCAATGGGTGTTCTAACAATAGAATATGAACATGGAATTTTACATTTAATTTTATATCATATGGTACTAGGTTTGGATATGACAATTGAGAATGACCATATGTCCTATGGAAAATGACAGTTCCTCCCAAATAATTTTGAACCATAGGGGTTTGGTTGTTGGGGCTATTCCAAGAGTTATTTCACTCGAGATGACCAAATCTACTTGCCCTCGTCATCATGACTCTATCTTTTGTCTATTCATTCTCCTTTTTTTATTACTATCAACAAACAGATATTTAGTCTTTAATGAGTTGTGTAATCAGGGATTTAGACTTGAGTGAGAATGAAGATTGATGAGGCTAATTTAATTGATAATGTATCTTTTATTATACGTACTCTTTTTCCTATTATGTTTTATGTGTATAAGATATTTTTAAATAATAAATCTTTGTTTTTAAAAATATTTGAAACCCAACCTAATTAAGAGCTCAGTCTTAGACTCGAAATTATTATTAATAATTTAAGGATGATTGTACAGTAAGAGGGGACATGTCACCTAAAATTCGAGTACTATATACCTAAAGTTTTACTTGGATAAAATAGCTCTTTGTTTGTAACCTCTCTCTCATTCAATGAATGTTCTGATTCTAAGAGTAAAGAAAAGGATTAGGGAAGATTAACTCACTAGCAGCTCAAGCTCTATTTATATTTGGAGACTTTAATTCGAACACGTTGGTGGATGCGTTCTTCAAGAGTGTACAAACCTAAACGAGTGGTGTTTTTACAATGAATTGGGAATGCCAGTGTTGTTAAGCACAATGACAAGGGTAATATCACGGTCGTAAAAATTGTTTTCTTCCCAAGCATTTTCTCTCCAAGACAAGCCGAAATTATTTCTAGAACAATTGCACCCACCAAGAGGAAGAAAGAAGAAAAAGGAAATTCACATCACGAGACTGAACAGAGAGAGAAGAAGAAGAGGCCGCTGGATATTGATCTGAAGCACCTGGCTTTTTTGGATATCACTTTTCTTTTTCTTGGCAAATCTTAATCCACAGAGTGTGGGGTGCGTAGTTCCTTTTCGTTTGATCTTTCGTGTTTGTGATTATCATCTAATTTCAATTTCAATTTACTATATACTAAAGCTTCTACACTGTTCATAAGCACTGTTTATAAACACTGTTCATCCCTATTCACCAGAAAAGATAGTTTTGCCCCGGCTTTTGACTGAAATTATAATTCTGGCATACCATTTTAGTTTTTAGTTTTTTTTTTTAACAATTCTGCCATACCCTTTTATTTATTTATTTAATTTTTTTAAGACAATTTTGTTTTGTATTTGTAAATTTCTACAAATCATGAAAAAAATTATTTTTTGTTGTATTCCATTTGTTGCTAATCTATTATTAACAATAAAACAAATCATATTCTAAGTAGCGCCGATGTTTTTTAGATTGCAAGTATTCATCTATTACATATGAAACTTGAAAGGAAAAAAAAATCGCAACATCGCGCGGGTCAATTTGTTAGTTATTTCTAATCTTCTTTAGATAATATATAGCTTTGGAAAGTTGAATTCTCTTTGAGTCTAATACTCAAAGTGGTATTTTTTTTCAGTTTGTATGTGTAGCTACTTGAAAAACGAATAGATTAAGCATCAATAGTGATGTTTTTCCTTATGCCTGTATTCTTCGGTCATGTAATGTGGTTGCTCATCAAAGTTTCATGTTTTAGTTTAGCTTCATTTTGTCTTTTGTTTTTTTGTTTTTGTGGGTCTGAAAATCTAGCTTAGCTATTGAAGATCGTCAGTAGCATGTATTTAGTTTCTTACATAAGAGGATAAATTTTCCAGTGTATTCATACCAATGTACGTATCCTGGTTATATACGCAAGGCAGCATACAGTAGTAGATTAAGCTTGAAATGAAGAAGCTGGCTTGCCATGGTTGAAGAAACAAAGAATGAGGGCTTTTGAAAACAGGTTTCAAGAACAACCGAACAATGAAGAAGCGAAGCTAGAATTCTGCTAATTATGAGTGTTGAGTGGTAGATAACAACCTGACACCTATATATAAAGGCAAATGGGACTTGGGTTCTAGAAAAAATGTACAAGTAAATATAGATCAAACAGGACTTTGCCTATTGAAATGAGCAAGAAAGAGACGTATACTATAAACTGTGGAGGAATACAAATTCTTACATATATAACCGGTTGTATGTACAACTTTGTCAACATCTCTTCTGATATGCTCCAAGGAAATGCACTATTAAGAGAATCCAAAATACAGCCTAAGGATAGCCTGCAGGAGGGAGTGTTATGTATCATCGACATTCATACCAGCCTGATGGTTAAACCAACTTCTAGTAGCATGTTTTCAGTTAAAAGTTGTAAATCCAAAGCAATTATAAAAATTACGTTCTACTGTTCCATATGACTACTGCTACCTCAATTTTGTCATTTGCCATCCTGCCAGGACAAATGTTTCCATAAACACAATATACAACAATCAATTAGCTTATTTCCACAGTCCAAAAGCCCATATTTGCACTTTCATATATCGTATCCAGGAGTGCACAAAATAACTGGCAGCTTACAGTGTTCAGTTCAGTCATACTCATAGCCAAACAAATCAAGCAAGTACCTGCAATAGAATGGAACTTACATTGCTATACGACAGTAATACAGAAAGTTCTATTTTAATGATGAAAATGGAGCTCATAATGAACTTTTCAACAATGGCAACAAAGCAGGATCTACTTTCTCTGTAGACAATAATCCAACTATCAATTCCACAGTTGATGCATCTGCAGAGAAACCGCTCTCCACCATTTGTTGAACTAGTTCCACTGCCCGCAGTGTCTCATTGTTATTAATCAATCCTCGAATAATTATGTTATAAGTACAATCATCTGGAGGATAGCCTGTCTCTTCCATTTCCTTGAGCAACTTTTCTGCTTCACTTAATAGGCCTCCATTACAAAATCCACTAATCATTGTAGTATACATCCTCACATCAGGTTGAATTCGTTTTGATGTTAAACCAAAGAAGAGATCTCTTGCAGATTCAACTTCTCCAGCTATGCACAAACCCTCAATAAGAATATCATACACTACAATACCTAGATCCAACTTTTTGCCTCGCATCTCTCTAACCAATTCAATTACCATCGAAAGTTGTTGGTTTTTACATAGGCCATCCAGTAAAACAGCCTAAGTTCGAACATTTGGAAGTCCGCCACGAGCTTGCATATCAGAGAACAACATCTTTGCACCTTGTATCCTGCCCACTTTGCAAAAACCATCCATGAGAGTGTTATAAGAAACAGCATTTGGAACCACTCCGTTGTGAGACATTTCCTGAAACAGATTCGCTGCCTCATAGATCTTTTTGTGTTGCAATACCCATTTATCATTATGTTATAACTATAAACATCAACCATGAAGCCGTTGATAACCATCCGATCAAAGACTATTTCTGCCTTGTCCATTTCTCCTCGCAAACAATAACCATCCATAAGCAAATTGTATGTTATTGTGTTAGGTTCAATATCTCTTTGAATCATCATTTGAATCACACTTTCTGCCTCCAGAATCATCCCCTTCTTGCAAAGTGCATCAACCAAGACACTGAAGGTGAGCACATTTGGAAATATATTCCTACTCACCATTTCATTCAACAACCTTGTAGCTTCTTTCCACTTACCTATTTTGCAAGCTACATCAATCAAAGAGTTATAGGTAATGACATCTGGGTCTATGCCTCTGCTAATCATTTCTGAGAAGAGGTTCAATGCTTCCATAATTAGTGTATCCTTACAAAGACTGTCAATGGTGGTGCTATAGACAACTACATCAGGCTTGCAAGGTCCTCCATCTTCCTAAGAAATTGAATAGCTCCAATATTGTTACCCTTTGTGCACAAGCCTTTTATCAATGTGCCAAAAGTAACCACATTGGGCTGAATACCTGCCTCCACCATTTTGCTGAAAATTGCTGCTGCTTCAGCCACTTTATTCTGAAGAAGAAAGCCGTTGATTAGAGTGGGGAAGGTGGTGGCATTTGGTTCAAGACCAGATTTGAAGAATTGAGCCAAGACAGATAAACTGAACCCCATTCGGTTCAAATGAGAATAGCAGTTGATGATTATAATCAGAGATACATCGGGACTAATCCGAAACAGACGCTTTAGTTGATACAAATTGATGGCTTCCGAATAATGCTTCAATTTCATGAGTTGACTCAACATCTGACCTGAAACGAACAACACATGGTCGAGGACTCCTGTCAAGACTAGTGATTTTTGGGTGGTAGGCCTCTCCCTCTCTCCCTCCCTCCCTCACCCCACTCCCAACCCCCCACCTCCCATGCTGGGCAACTTGGGTTGTTCTAGAATTGATTGTTTTGGAGGTTTGGGAGTAAAACAAGGCCAAGTGATTGCCGACTGAAACAGTAAAGTGACGGAAAGCCATACCTCTTCCTCGTCTGCTGCTGCGCATCATCATCGTTATCAGCACATCTGAGTCTCTCACATCAAAGTAGTTGGCAAATAAAATACGAGGATTGATTTTCTAGAGAGAGCTCAGACCAATTCGACAAACTATGGAATAGAATCAATCTGAAGTACAAAGCAAATACCATCATATATAGTAAGAAACTGAGAATACTGAAGTAGAGGATTTTTCAGTAAAGGAGATCATAGTGTACGTAGAAAGCTGTGATTGAATACTAAAGTTGAGGAAGAATGAGCTAGAATTTACTTGATAATACAGCTTCGCATGCCCCAACACAAAGTAAAACACTATTACCCAACCTAACACTATCAAAACATTCAGCAAAGTCATTGCATGGGGAAATAATGAACTAAAAATCCTGACAGACGATTCAAATTAACAATAAAATATAAGCAGACAATACATTAGCAAGGAAATGGAAAATCATGAAGCCACAAAGAATTTTCCATCAACAAATTATTTCTACTCTGCATGTAGCAGCAACTTCTGATTTTCTTGTAATACTAATAAAGTTTAGTTCAAAGATTCAAACAAACTTCATAGTGAATTTCATGTGAACCGAAGCTATTATAGAAAAGAAAAGAACATTAGAGTGCATGCTATACCATGATGCTATTATTTCTTAATACCAATTACCAAGTCTACTGAACTATATATTGAAGGAATGGATGGATTTCAAAACTTTTTAATTAGTGCGGAATTAGTTTAACAATTAAACTACTAACTAAACATAAAATCTATTCCTTTAACCCATGATCTTGGCTTATTGTGATATGTATATAAACATAGCATGCATAGTAAGAAAGAACAAAGAGGTAGTTTATGTTTTACTCACCCTTGGAGCGTGATTTTAATCCGATCCAAGTGAACCACCAAAGTTCTTCTCCTTGATCTCTCCTTGTGTGTGTTTCCTCCACCTTGAAGCACCTTGAATTAAGAACTCCTTCTTGTACTCTTTCTTGTGCTTGTGATCTTCTCCTTGATGTAACAAGTAAAGCCACAAAAATATATGGCCTCTAAGGATCTTCACCAAGTGAATCAAGAGATGAAGAAAGATGAAAGAAAAGAAGAAATTATGCAAGTGTTCTTCTTTCCTTTTAATTTTGTAATGGACCAAGGGAGAACTCTCTCTCTCTCTCAAATCTGAAAATAATAGTGTGGAGACACACTTATCATTTTTGTTCATGCTTTCACTTTATATAATAGGAAATAAATCCAATTACTAAAAGAAAAATATTGACTTTCATAAAGCCAATATATTGGCTGGTCCATATATTCTATTGGACACTAAATATGTGTCTTGGGCTTTCATTTAAATCTCATTTAGTGAAGCCCAAGTCCACACCAAAAAACCCGACAATCGTTTAGGTCCAATAGGTTCGGTTTTACCCGAAACTCCTAATTATGTTCAAATAATAAATCTAATTAATTATTTAGTCATAACCAACTCTTGTTTAATCTTCTTCATATACAATCTCAAGGATCCACTTATATGGTGTGCGATCTCTTAGGTTCTAATTAACAAGGCAGTGAAGTTTATAGAAACCATTCTATATTGTTTACGAATCAAAAACTTCATTTTTGATTATCCCTTGTTATTAGGATTATAAATGTTTATTAATCATCGGGGACTTCACAAGTCATGAGTGACGTCTTGCAACATATCATGACTACCCTAGTTAATATAGAATGACAAAAAACCTATTCAATTGGAATTACAATACAATACGGTCATTCTCTAACATTATGTTCTAAATCACATCATCGGGGTATGAAATTAATATGTCAATCTCCTAATGTGATTTTCATTCTTATATGATTGTTAGAATGTGATTAGAAACTCCTTTTTAATCTCATTCAATGCTTTGGCCAAAGACTCATTGAATCACATTTTTGAACATACACCTTATTTACTTAAGGATAGAGATTCCTTATTGTACACTCACATGTCTCCATGATCGAATTGATTATACTAATGAATGCATCTATTATATCCATTAAGGGACACAATATTATTGCATCATCAAGAGATAATCCATTCACTCATAAGACAACTATGGTGTCTCAGGTCAAATGACTAATTTGTATTATTGCAATTTAGAGTTCAAGTTTGACATGTAAGTAAGACTCCATACAAGAACTCTAATGATCGCGTTCAGTGTACTCTTTAAATTAAGAGCACTCACATACTTGTATTAATGTCTCTACACAAATGACAAGAGACATATCATCCTCCATATTGAGCATACATAGTATGTGCTAGTCTTTCCGGATTATCAATGTCCAAGTGATAATCCTATGACTATGAACCTTTTAGGATAAGAGTGTGAAAGAGTAAAGGTCTCACACATCTAACTCTTTAGATTACTTTCTTTTTAACTCATATTCCTTTGACCTTGTTCAATCAAATATTAAATATAAGCAATGAACAATAAACTTACCCTTTAAATAATAAGTACAATAATAATTTCATCAAAATGATTGTTTTAGGACACAATTCCTTCATATATATGGTTTTCTGTGTATTTTTTAAAATCGACTATAACATTTAGACATAATAATGGCAAAAGAGGGGAATCATTTCAGCAAAGAAATTGCAGATGTAAGCATCTTACTCAACATTTCCAAAGAACCTTTCAGCTGGTTGTTACCTACTAATTGCATAGAGAGTTGAAAGAATTCAAGTAAATGATTGCTATAGCAAGTGAAAATTCAAATACATGCCTTCAGTTTCTTTAATCTCCACCCTTTATGCAGTGTGAACTACTACAGAACAATCGCAGCTCCCTGTCATAGTAATGCCTTCCATGCTTCCTTCTTTGACATTCATAGCACTACCATCATGTAGCCTAGCTAAGCCAACTACAGGGACCATACTCATTCAATTACATCAATGCAGTCCTCATCGCAGGGTGCACTTCATCACCTAGAATTGGATTCAAGTGTAACGAACTAGCCCGACTTTGATTAGCGCATTTCCATCCTTCGTCAATCAAAGTACAGTATCAGAGCCATTATGAAAATAAAAATTGCATCACAGTGGGAAAGTTTTATTTCATCGATGCAAATTAACTTCACAAGGAACTTTTTAACAAAGGCAACAAAGCAGGATCTACTTTATTTTTAGACAATAGGCCAACAATCAATTCCACAGTTGATGCATCTGCAGAGAAACCCCTCTCCTCCATTTGTTGAATAAGTTCCATTGTCCGCAGTGTCTCATTGTTATTGATAAACCCTCGTATAATTGTGTTATAAGTGCAATAGTCTGGATGAATGCCTCTCTCTTCCATTCCTTTTAGCAACTTCACTGCTTCACTGATTAGGCCTCCAAGATAAAGTCCGTTAATCAATATGTTATATGTCCAGACATCAGGTTGAAGTTGTTTTGATGATAAACTACAGAAGAGATCTCTTGCATATTCAACTTCTCCCGCTCTGCAGAAACCCTGGATTAGAGTATTATAGATTACAATATTTGGCTCTATCTTTCTGCCTTCCATCTCTCTAACCAATTCAATTGCCATTGAAAGTTGTTGGTTCTTACATAGGCCATTCAGTAAAACTGCATAAGTCTGAACATTTGGAAGTTGGCCCAGAGCTTGCATATTAGAGAACAACTTCTTTGCTACTTGTATCCTCCTCACTTTGCAGAAACCATCAATAAGAATGGTATAAGTGACGGTATCTGGAACCAGTCCGTTACGAGACATTTCCTGAAAAAGCTTTGTTGCCTCATCAATCTGTTTCTGCTTACAATATCCGTTTATCAATATGTTATAACTGTGAACATCAACCATGAAGGCCTTGCTAATCATCAGATCAAAGACTTCTTTTGCCTTGTCCATTTCTCCTCGCAAACTGTAACCATTCATAAGTGAACTGTAAGTGATTCTATCTTTTTGACTCATCATCTGAATCACACTCTCTGCTTGCTCCACCATCCCTTCCTTACAAAGTGCATCAACCAAGACATTGAAGGTGCGCACATTTGGAAAGATATTTTGACTGACCATTTCATTCAACAATCTTGTAGCTTCTTTCCACCTGCCTACTTTGCAAGTTTCATTAATCAAAGAGTTGTAAGTAATGACGGTTGGGGTGATACCAATGTTTTAAAACGCTGAGGCGTAGGGCGAGGCGTTTTCTGGTAAGCCTCAGGAAGACGTTCGCCTTGAGGTGTAAGGCGTAAGCCTTACGTATAAATGCCCTATATTCATGTAATTATCACTCTTATATATATACCACATTAACATTAACTAAAAGAACATTACTAATTGTCATTCACTCACAATAAATAAAGTACTAGACGCACACAAAAGTACTTCAACTCCCCCGGAATTGGTTTAGTCCATTTCCAAGCATGATCTTTCTTTGTTGTCCCACTAGTAGTAGTACTAGAACTCATTGTTGCTGCACTAAACATAACATCCTATCAATTAACTGGGCATAACAATTAAACAACATTAGTAGACAAGCCTATTATATATATATATATATATATATATAAACAAACAAAATGGGCACAATAGACAATATGGAGATAACAATTAAGCAAACAATATATGGGCACAATCAACACAACAACAATAGTAACCAAATCAACATCTAGGCAAGGAGTCTGATGTAATCTGGGCAGCTAATTTGGACAATACCAACCAACATCTATGCATTCAGTCAATGATACAATACCAACCAACATCTATGCATTCAGCAATTCCGAATTACTTGTAACAATCAAAAATCTTATATTCACAAAGCCTTTACAAAGCAGAGCCTAAACATTCAAACTTTAAAGTGCGAAAATCAATTGAACTGTACCTTCAAATCTTGTCTGCAAGTCGAACTCCAAATCTGCAAGCACCTCTTTAAGTCTGCAAATCAAACTCTAATAATCGAAGTCCAAGTCTGCAAATTGAACTCCAATAATCGAACTCGAAGTCTGCGAATCGAACTCCTATTCGAACTCTAAGTCTGCAAATCGAACACCAAATCGAACTCCAAGTCTGAAATCGAACTCCAAATCGAGCTTTAATAATCGAACTTGAAGGCTGCAAATCAAACTCCAAGTCTGCAACTCGAACTCCAAGTTCGAAAATAGTCTCCTTTACAGCTAAATCCTTGAGAAAGATAATGGGTTGATTGGGTTCTAAGGGATTTGCATCAGATTGCTGCCTTTTATCTCTTTGGAAGTGCGAAAGCTGAAATGGGGGTTGGAACGATGTCCTCTGCTCAGTTTCGCGCGACCTAGGCAGGTCTTTAAGCCTTGAAAACCTAAAATGACGTTGTATCGGAAAAGACTCCCCCAAAAAAAAAACGCTGCGGGTGCCCCTAGGACTCCACAGGCGTTGCTTTTTACGCCTTGGTAGCCGCTTCAGAAGCCTCGTCGCCTTATCATCGAAACTCACTCAATTTACGGGCTGATTCCCGCTTTTCAGGCCTCAAGCGCGCCTTAAGGCGCTTTTTTTAATTCATTGGGTGATACCCCTTCTTATCATTTCTGAGAAAAGGTTCAACACGTCCATAATTAGTGCATCCTTAAAAAGACTGTCAATGATGGTGTTATAGACAACTACATTAGGCTTACAATGTCCTTGTTCCATCTTTCTGAGTCATTGAATAGCTGCAACGTTGTTACCCTTGATGCACAAGCCCTTTATCAATGTGCCGAAAGTGACCACATTAGGCTGAAGACCTGCCTCCACCATTTTGCTGAAAATTGCTGCTGCTTCAGCTACTTTATTCTGAATAAGAAAGCCGTTGATTAGGGTGGTGAAAGGTGGTGACATTTGGTTCAAGACCAAACTTGAAGAATTGAGCCAAGACAGATAAACTGAACCCAATTCGGTTCAAACGAGAATAACAGTTCATGATTATACTTAGAGAATAAAAATCGGGACTAATTCACAACAGACGCATTTGTTTATACAAAATGATGGCTTCCCAATAATGCTTCAATTTCACGAGTTGACCCAAGATTTGAGGGAAACGGATAATCGAGGGAAGAGGACGACTTTGAAGCATTTCATCGCAGACCTTGCGGGCATCTACAACATTAGCGATTTTGGGTGGATGGTTTCTCTCTCTAACAATCTGGGCTACTTGGTTGGTTATGGAATCGATTAGTTCAGAGGTTTGATAGTGTAACGAGGACAAGTAATTATCGATGGCAGGAGTAAAATGACGAAAAGGCGTACCTCCTTCCCTGCTGCAGCACATCATCATCACCATCTTTAGCATATTTGAGTCTCAAATGGATTGATTTTGTATTCTAGAGAAAGCTCAGTTCAATTCGACAAAAGGTTGTTCTACTGCAGACTCATTAGACACATGGGTTTTCTGTTTCAGTTCCTTCTTCTTTTGTTTTGTTACAATGACCAATAATACTAATAGTGTTGTAGTATAAATGTATTATGTATAAATGTCTATATCATGTAATAGGTACTTGAGTGTATAATGTAGGTATAAAGACTTGTGTAACATGCTTTATGCCAAGAGGCAACAAGCATGACAATTATCATCATTGAAGATAACCATGTAGAGTTGTTTGATGATGATTATAGTTACCAAATTGGTTTTCTCCTAGACATTCACACTAGCTTTGTACTCCTATATAAACCTTCCATTGAGAGAAAAATAAACACGCATAACTCTCTCATTCTCTCTGTTAATTTATGCTTGTCCTCAAATATGTTATCAACACGATATTGCTCTAGAATTAGAATCGAAAATTGACAAGAAAGAGGAAGTTCATCATCCAATCGAAGTCATTTTTCCAAACCTACAAAAAACCTCCAAACCCTAGCACATATCAAAGCCCTTGATCCCAGAAGCCCAGAACCGACCTCAGAACAGCCAGAACCGGTCGAAAACCGCCTGAACCGGCTGCCGGAAGTTCTGAACCTCTGCTGGACTGCTGTTGAGTCCTGCTGAGAAGACCTGCCGAGACCTATCAACAGCACCTGCCGAGCAGCTGCTGAGAGCCCCTGCCGAGCAGCTGCCGAGAGCCCCTGCTGAGAAGCTGCCGAGACTTGCCGACAGCTCCTGCCGAGCAGCTGCCGACAGATCTACATGGCCATTTTTCGGCAACTTTTCCGGCGACTTTTCCGACATTTTTCGGACTATTTTTCAGACGATTTTCTCGACTTTTTCCAGCGATCCTTCCGATCACATCCGACACTTTTTCCGGCCAAATTTTCCGGCAACACTATTTCGAGGTATTTTTTACTAAAAGTTCCCGTTTTTGAGTTTTTATTCCTTTTTCTCATCTTTTCTTTTTCTTGAGAACTTGCAATCAAATAGCGAAATTATAGAAATTCACGCTAAACGAACTAAAAGCGTTCACAATCGATGAGCTAAGTGTGTTCATAATATTCGGACTAAGAGCATCCACAAGCATTAATTTATGACACTATTAAACATCATTATTTCGGTCTAATCTAAATATTCTTGGAAATTGATTTCTTGGTAGCATAGCTCAGAAATCTTATTATTTTAGTTTTCGTAGAAGTTTAAACTCCGAAACTGATATATCTTTTCTTCTTATCTTCAGGATGTCGAATGAACCTAGACTCGACTTTCAAATCCTTAACTCAACAGGTTTAGATTACAATAGCTGGAAAACCGACGTTGAGAACCATCTCACATCGAAAGGGATATTGCCAATAATCCAGGCACCAAACGCGGGCCTTGTGTTCAAACAAACACCCATAAAGCATGCACAAGCAATTATCTTGATGCAACGCCATATGGACAAAGTACTCATATTAGAGTACATGTCCATCAAAGATGCAAGGGACCTATGGGTAGCGCTAGAAGAGTGCTTTGATAATATCCAAGTTTCCCTCCTCCCTGACTTGAAGGTTCAGTGGAACAATATACGCTTCTCTGACTTCAATTCTGTTGCTGAATACAATTCAGAAGTTCTTTGCCTCAAAGCCATGTTGAGGTTCTGTGGAAAACCTCTCACAGAATAAGAGGTAATTGAGAAAACTCTCTCCACCTTCCCCGTCGCAGCACTTTTGCTATCAAAGCAATATCGCACTGAAGTCAATGCTGGATGAATTACGAGATTCAATGAGCTCATCAATGTTTTGTCGGTGGCTGAAAAGTACGACAACATCCTCGTAAAGAATTATAATTCAAGACTCGTTGGAACCAAGAGCGTTACCCTAATAACAGGGGACATGAATGGCGAATGGGTCAATACAACCGCCCCACTAAGGAAGGAAACGCAGCTTTAGAGCGGGCATACGTTATGGCAACTCCACACGTGGGAGAGGTGGATATGGCAACACCGGCCGTGGAAGTAGCACCATGAGCCGTGGAGGTCGCACTATGCGCCGTGGTAGCAGCAGCAACCCTCATAGGGAATATCCATAACATGCATCACCTGAACCTCAAATGAAGGGAGGTAACCACAATGACATGTGTTATCGATGTGGATCAATCGAGAATTGGTTTAAGCAATGCCATGCAAGTATCCAACTAGCTGCACGCTACAAGGAGTTCAGGGTAGCAAAGGAGCAAGAAGCCAACCTTGTTGAAGATAAAGATGCCAATCTCACCATAGAGGACTTCAAAGCTGAAAATGAAGTGCACGAGGATGCCGCAGACTTTGATTAGTATAGTCCTTTCTATTTTCCAAGAAAGGCAAATATGCCTTAGTCAATAAATAACAATTGTATTAACTCTTTCTCATGTGGCGCATCGAATGAAGTATGATGTCTAGGAAAGTAATTGAGATCAGGGTATTTAAGCGAGCCTCGCTCCACCAACATCTCTCTCTACTTTCCTGATCATATTTCATTGGAGTTACCAAATGGATTGAGTAAACTACAATTTTTCTAAGTTTGATTTTATTCTGGAATAGACTCTGGAAACTTTGACGTAATCATTGGCTATTTTCCTTATTAATAAAGTGTTGCATTATTATTCAATGTCATAGACATGTGTTAACTTCCGAACTTTATTATTTTTCAGTATGTTTCCCGGAAAGTTGGAATGCCTTCTTGATAGTGGCACCACACATACTATATTGCGACATAGGTAACTATTTTTATGGATGACGCCTAGTCGATCTTCAGTGACTACGATAGCAGGACCATCATAACTAATTCATGGTCGAGGACCAGCTCAATTTTGTTGCCAAATGGCATAAATATTAATGTCACTGAAGCTTTATATGCTCCAAGGGCTGGAAGAACCCTATTGAGTTTAAGATATAAGAGCCAATGATTTTCATTTGGAAACACATTGTGAGAATAGACAAGAATTCCTTTGCATCACCTCTAATGACTACGGAAATACACGAGTATTAGAGAAACTTATATGTCGCTCTAGTGGATTGTATGCAACCACTATTAGAGTCATTGAATCCAACCATGTCACGAATGAAAATTTATGGGATTCTGACACATATAGGCTTTGGCACGACCGTTTGGGATATCCAGGTCGTGATATGATGATCCGTATATTAAAGACTTCACACAGACATACATTCTTCAAAACGAAAAGAAGTACGAACCAAAAATTTGTCCAAGGAGTTACTTCTAAAGCCTATCATTCGTTTTGCAAAGCTTGTTCTTTAGCAAAAGTAAGATCGAGACCATCCTATGCAAAGGACACTAAAGAAAATATACCATTCTTGCAAAGAATACAAGGTGATATTTGTGGATTTATTCACCTAACTTGCGGACAATTTAGATATTTTATGGTGTTGGTTGATGCATCGACACGTTGGTCACACGTCATGCTCTTATCCACAAGAAATGCTTCATTTGATAAACTCCTAGCACAAATCATTAAGTTAAGGGCTCACCACCCTGATCATCCTATTAAGTCAATACGTCTTGACAATGTTGAAGAGTTTACATCAAAAACTTTTGATAATAATTGTATGTCCATTGGGATCAAGGTTGAACACCATGTCCCTCATATACACACCCAAAATGGTGTCGCAGAAGCTATCATTATAAGACTTCAAATGGTTGCTAGAGCATTGGTTATGCGCACCAATCTCCATATTTCTGCTTGGGGCTATGCAATATTGCACACAGCTGTGCTTATTCGTCTGAGGCCCACTGCCATCCAACCCTTTTCTGCTTCCCAGATGGTGACTGGGTATGAGCCTAATGTCTCACACTTACGCATATTTGAGTGTGCAGTCTATGTGCCAATTGCGCCGTCACAGCGCACCAAAATGGGTCCTCAAAGACGATTGAGTATTTATGTTGGATATGACTCCCCAACCATTATCCACTACATTTGCGGATTGTCACTTTGAAGAGACAGTCTTCCCATCGTTAGGGGGAGACATGAACACTAATGTTCAACATAAACGATAGGAATTGTAGTGGTCTGTCCCCACTCTATCTCATCTTGATCCTCGAACCGCACAGTCCAAAATTAAAGTGCGGAGAATTCTCGATCTTCAGAATGTAGCAGAATCGATGCCAGATGCGTTTTCTGATATCGCTAAAGTGACAAGATCACACGTACCTACTGCAAACGTGCCTGCAAGGATTGATGTCCCTAAAACTAGAGGACATGACGTCCCCTATAAGGGTGACGCAGTGGCTAGGCCAACGGCTCCTGCCAGGAAGTGCAGGAGACCTATAGGTTCGATGGATTCTCACCCAAGAAAGAAAGCGAGTTTGGCACAAAATAATTCATTAATCATCAATATAGATAATCAATCTCATGAGAATATTCCGGATTATGGTTATGTCCAAGAGACATCATTGAGGGATGCTCCAATGACAGAACCAATTTCAGATAATAGAGAGATCTCCATGAATTACACCAGTGTACATGTGATGATGGATAGAAATTCTATGGCTATTGATGATGCATTTGTATATCATATTGCAAAAGGAATTATAGAATACGATGATATCGAACCTCGCTCCATTGAAGAATGTCAACGAAGAGCAAATTAGCTTAAATGGAAAGATGCAATCCAGACTGAATTAGATTCATTAACAAAGAGACAGATATGTGGGTCTATCACGCTGACACCCCCAAATATAAAGCGTGTTGGCCATAAATGGGTCTTTGTTAGAAAGCGTAATGAGAAGAATGAGGTTGTTAGATACAAAGCTCGCCTTGTAGCACAAGGTTTCTCACAACGCCCTGAAATCGACTATGAGGAGACATATTCTCCCGTAATGGACGTTATAACGTTCCGCTACCTTGTCAGTTTGGTAGTTTCCGAAAAACTTGATATGTAGCTTATGGATGTGGTTACAGCATATCTCTATGGGGATCTTGATTCAGAGATATATATGAAGGTTCCAGATGGACTTTAATTACCCAAATCAAGTGGCTTTAAACCACGGAGCGCGTTTTCAATAAGATTAAAACGCTCACTATATGGATTGAAACAATCCAGTCGGATGTGGTATAATCGTCTAAGTGACTATTTGTTTGGGAAGGGATATATTAACAATGAAATATGCCCATGCGTGTTAATTAAAAGAACAAGTTCCGAATTTGCAATTATAGTAGTTTATGTCGATGACATGAACCTAATTGGAACTCTAGATGAGTTAAAGGAAACTACTAAATACTTGAAATCCGAATTTGAGATGAAAGATCTTGGGAAGACATGGTTTTGTCTCAGAATAGAACTCGAGCACTGTAGCGATGGGATCTTGATCCATCAGTCAGTATATACTCAAAAATTACTAAGGCGCTTTAATGAAGATAAAGCAAAGCCTGTAAGTACTCCCATGATCGGTCATAGTCTTGAGCCCGAAAAAGATTCGTTTCGTCCAAAGGATGAGGACGAAGATCTATTAGAGGCTGAAATGCCATATCTAAGTGCAATATGCGCATTATTATACGTAGCTCAATGCATAAGATCTGATATCTCATTCGCAGTAAACTTGTTAGCTCGACATAGTTCAGCACCAACACGCCGTCATTAGGTTGGTATAAAGATATCTTTCGATACTTAAAAGGTACGATTGATATGGGATTGTTTTATCCCTACAAAGAGAAAAGAAAAGGCAGAAGTATGGGATCGGGCCCCATAAGGCAAAACACCATCTTCCGTAACGAAGACGCCGACACCACCATCCATGGTGGCCGACGTTCTCCCCCTCACCTCCATCAAAATGATGGTGATATTTTGATGGGTTTTGCTGATGCAGGGTATTTCTTTGACCCTCACAAAGGTCGCTCCCAAACAGGTTATGTCTTTATCATGGGAAGCACCGCGATATCTTGGAGATCTATAAAACAGACCCTTATTGCTACTTCCTCAAATCATGTAGAGATTATTGCTCTACATGAAGCTGTAGATGGACACATTCAAGGAACTTGTGGTTTGAAGTCTACCACAAATGAACCTAAATGCATTTACGAAGATAATGCAGCTTGTATTGAGCAAATGAAATTAGGTTTCATCAAGGGCGACAATACCAGGCATATATCTCCTAAATTCTTCTACAGCCAGCAACAACAAACACTTCTAAATATTGAAGTAAATCAAATCCGATCAGAGGATAATGTAGCGGACTTATTTACTAAGTCGTTACCAAAATCCCCCTTTCGAGAAACATATGAAGAGCATCGGATTGAGAAAGTTATCCGAACTCCCATGATCTTTAGGGGGAGTCAAAATCAGGGGGAGTATCCAGAAACATACTCCACACTCAAATGCGCGTTGCGCTCTTTTTCTCCTTCGACCAAGATTTTTTTTTCCCACAGGGTTTTTATTACTTGACAAGGTTTTTAAAGAGGCAACCTAGAAGCACACGACCTAGACAATACTATTGACATGAAATATCCAAGGGGGAGTGTTGTAGTATAAATGTATTATATATAAATGTCTATATCAAGTAATAGGTACTTGAGTGTATAATGTAGGTATAAAGACTTGTGTAACATGCTTTATGCCAAGAGGCAACAAGTTTTATGCCAAGAGGTAACAAACTTTATGCCAATAGGCAACAAGCATGGCAATTATCATCATTGAAGATAACCATGTGGAGTTGTTTGATGATGATCATAGTTACCAAATTGGTTTTCTCCTAGAGCATTCACACTAGTTTTATATTCATATATAAACCCTCCATTGAGAGAAGAATAAACACACATTACTCTCTATTAATTTATGCTTGTCCTCAAACAAATAGGGTCCCGACGGGCCAGATTTCAGGTGAAACCGAACTCGGGCCTGAAAATTATTGCTCCACCAACCTCATACCTGTGCAATGCATGTATTATTCTTGAAATGAAGAGAACGTAAAAGTTTTCTTCTCACCCACCTCCTCAATTTTTATATTTATTATAAAATGTATTTATGACAATCAAAATTTGATGAAACCTTAGACACTAAATTTTGACTTCCCTTTATAGTATAGGGACTGTGTCTCTATCCCAAGGGTAGGCATGTTTCTCTATTTTGTATGTGGATGAACCACATAAGCTTCCTCATGGATCTAAAATACTAGTGGAATTTACTCCTGGCGTTTTGGATCAAATTCATGGCAACCATCGTTTTTTGACACAACATAATTCCTGGTTCATCACCAAACCCACCAAATCCATCAGATATGGTTTGGGTTCTGTTGAATTCATTACACAGGAAGATAATGCGAGGTTTCTTAGCAATGATAGTTGCATAATTGAAGTCGAAATCACTATCCGAGGAATTTCTATGCCAGGAATTTCTAATCCCCATTGGCCATGGAATTTCAAGTTATGTAGTTAGTTTGTGGTATATATATGATCAGAGAAACATGAGATCGTTGATCTACTTAGCTTTTCAGCACTGATATATGGTTACCATTACCTTATTTTTGGAATTGCGGATGTGATAGACTGTGAATGAAAACTTTCTAGCATTTTATATTCTTCTATTATAGCTGTAATTCATACTTCCATAATGTCACACAATTTTAAACAGAACTGAAGTTTACAATAAACTTCACATCGAAATACATCAGCTTATGAGTTGAGGATGTTAAACCATGTGCTATCAACAATTCAACATACATGGATCACATACTTTCAAAATGCACGAATGAAGGTATGTGATTTATGGTTTCAAAAGGCTATAATCATACTTCAACACTCTACAAAAAAAGGTTGCTCAAGTGTAAATCAGGCATATAGAAAAACACGAAAAAAATATTAATTATACATCAACACTCTACAAGGAAGGTTACCTACATGGATTAAGTGTAGATTGATAGAAGAATATGTATGGATTTTTCCCAATTGCTCTTTAGAAAATTGGGTTTATATCTAATTTTCGGTTAAGACACCGGCATCAATTCCAAAAGCAGAAAACTAAAAAGCCTAAAGAGATGATTGGTAAGAACAGAAACCAAACTAACAGAGGAGGCAGAATGTAAGGATATAGCATATCAATTGGCTAAAGGTAGCAAGATCAAATTTCGTTGAAGTAAAAAACTGATATATGGTCATAGTCTCATAGATCACATATTCTTGCATTATAAATCATCTTACCGCTTCTTTGCCTTTGTAGGAAGCTGCATTTTTCGTGTCCTGTGTCCAGTAACACAAGGCTTTCTTCATAAGAACTGAGAGTGTAATAACTACATCCCAAAATCCCAAGACTCTTAAATTGTTGGCTCACAAGGTCTAATGAAACTAGTTCATACACAGGACGAGAAGAACGCCTAGAACTGCAGACTTCATCACTTAGTTTGGACATTACTACTTTACCGTTTTTCCTAAAATATAATGCTTTTGGGAGTGAACTAATTGTGTGGCCCTTGTTCACAAAAACTTTTCAATTCGGTCCAGGAGTCATTGTTGCCATATTCTTTCATTTCCCAGATATCAAGAACAGAATCGAAATAATTAGAATACATTGCGAATAAAGCAATGGATTTCCCATCTCCTGAAACAGACAACTGCGATGTCAATGACACATCCCATTTGAAACTTTTTGGCATCATTATCTCGAAAATGACTCGCCGCCCACATCAAATTTCAGCATGAAACATGTACATTCTTTCAAACGTTGTGCTTGCCAATGAAGAGCCCCATTACAAAAGCCTGGGGTGTGAATGAGTTCATTTCAAAGGAAGGAGCAAGCTCGGGAAGCATGCTTCAAGAGCCTTTGGCTAGTGAATAGACCTCGGCTAGAGTTCCACGCTTGAAAAGCCTTGAATGTTCATCCAAAACAGTGACAAGCCTCACCGGTTATAGCATCAAAACCGAACCCAACAGAAGCAGGACACCCACCATGAGTCTCTTATCTAACATTAGGCTGGGGAAGGTCACCGACTTTCTAATAGATGGATTCGATATTAAGAAGTATAAATCATCAGCAAGGCAAACCAGCGCGTTACAAGTTCCAACCACTCGGAAACATGGATTGCACCACAAATTATTTTCTGATCAAAAGGTGAGACTTTAACTTTGCAGTACTTATCAAAAGCAGGATTATCATAATGCAAAGCGTAAGACTTTTCTATTTCATTTTTACTGAACTCAACGTCTTCGACCAAGCGTAGTCTACTATTTCCAGAAGTACCATGGAGCAATAAGGGTTTGAGTGCCATTATTTATAGTTGTTAGAATTCAGTTTACAGCTGAGGTGGGTGCGACTAAAGCTTGGATTTTTTATGATTGATCTCCATGACTTGCTCACAGAGGTGCATCTGATCACAGACTTGATGGGTAGTCTAAACAAGATATCTAGGCTGATATCCGTAGGGAACGGGTAATCAAATCCTTGCTGCAGTAAGAATGTTGTACTCAATGTAGGAACACAAACATTACAGTTTGAACCAATGTTAACCTGTAGCAGACAAGGTCGATCTTAGTGCTTCTCCTTTAAGCTATCCTTTAGGCTATGTCTATAGGCAGAGAATAATATATGTTAGATGATAGGATAGATAGCTAGACATGGAGTTATATTGACAACAAAACTAGTATCTTCTCATAAAGGTTTTTCTATTCTCATAGGAATGAGAAAAATTCTCAAATGGTATCTGAACTATGGTCCAATGCATATTGTGGTACCTAAACTTTCAAAACTACCGTAATAGTATCTGAACTATTGCTCCGTTTCTCCATATGGTACTTCCGTCAAATGTGCCGTTAACTTTGCCTATAATTTTTTTTTTTTTGAAGATGAATGTCATCCAATAAGAATGAGTCACGTAAGCAAAGTTAACGGCACATTTGACGGAAGTACCATATGGAGAAACGGAGCAATAGTTCATGTACCATTAGGGTAGTTTTGAAAGTTTATGTACCAAAATGTGCATTGGACCATTATCCAGGTATCATTTGAAGATTTTCCTCCATAAGAATTGGCTTAATTATGATTGGCCCAAACATAGATTGGAGATTGTACCCTCAATGACCAAGGAATTAAATTAGAATAGTATAACATTGTCATAAATTGTCAGCATTCGTAACTGAGGATTGATAAGTCCATAAAACCACACACATAATGAGACATAATCTTCACTATCTTCTTCTGGGTACATGCAATTGATTGAAAGTGGTAAACAATAGCAACATTACTCAAAATCAAATGAAATCAATATCAAACACATGATACCAAAAAAAATATTTCAGTAATGTAACAGGCGAAACAAAACCTCATGAAGTTCACACAGGTCCTGATACTACATTTTCTATTAATTGGGAATTTGCATGTATATCTCAGGAAATTGCTTCCTTGAATCAGCTAGAGAACCAAGTGCATGACAATATAGATGGCAATTGACAAAAGCAAAGCATACACGCGAACACCAGAATTTGTTCAGGAAAATTAGTTAACTGTTGAGGAAATTCAGTGAATTATTATACAATATAAAGTCTCAAACTACAGGAACAAATGAAAATGTAATTGATACTTCCATAGTTTCGACAAATTTGAAGTTAACAATAAACTTCAAACTACAAGACCAACTGAAAGTTGTAATTGATACTTCCAAAGTTACATGAAATTTGAAGTTCACATTACATGCAGATGAAAAGTCCCTCAGCAATTTGGATTAGAAGTCCCACGTCATTGTAGAACACCAGCAAATTAGAGGATGTTACCACTCTAAATCTGCAACCAAATACAACTATTTTACTCAACGCAGAGCATTTGAGTCGGTATGTTGTGGCACTACAAGTCAGATGAAAACAAAACAAAGGTAACTTTGGGAAAAAGTGTAGATTGCATGTACTATTGTACAATTCTGCACCTGAAAATAAACTATGCTATTAGTTGTTCAATATACAACATTCACTACAGTAGATCTAACAGTTCCACAGCCCACTGTTCAAGGTCATACCAAGTAGATATTACAGGCACTTATAAAAGCACCAGTATAACAATGTTTTTTACTACTCTGTTTTTAACTTCTTGTTTCTGAACATCTACTTATCCATGAACAATATTGTTTTGTTTTTACTTTTAACTATAAGTATTCAAGTATTCAAAATTAAACTTTCACCGCGCTGAGTTAGATTTAGTAACAAAATTGTGTTTTCAGGCACCAGCAGCAAGAAGGACAATCAGCAAAATCAAGAAACCAAAAAGGAAAAAAAAAGGGAAAAAAAAAAAAGCAGTAGCAGTTGGAAAGAAACCCAAGAGGCTAGACACAGAAGCCTAAGAGTCCTAACAGAACCAACTCAACAATAAAGGCAAAAGTTATAGATCAAACTTTGTTAAGCACACATAAATGTCACTTAGCTTAAAGGTAGTACATCATCATACCGATCAAACTTTGCTGAAGTTGCTAAAATCTGATGGTGTCATGAAGGATTAGCAACATACGCATACAAAAATAAAAGAAAAATTGATAAACCCACAGAAAATCAGCATTTAAATCACCTGACCTGTTCTTTGCCTCAATAGCAAACTGCATTGTCCATGTCCAGTAAGATGAGGCTCTCTTCATAAGAATTGACAGTGTAATAACCTAAGAAGCACCGAAACGGATACGAGTTTCCGGATACGATACGATTGGAAACGTGGAAACGGCAAATCTTAAATGTAATAGGAAACGGGTACGTGAAGGAAACGCCAATTAAATATATATATATATATATATATATATATATATATGAAACACAAACAATGTACTAGTTTATCACAATCAAACATTATCAATCCAAAGGTTCAAATAAAAGGTTAACACAACTAATAACAAGTTAACAACCATCAACTTCATTCAACTTGGACAACATCCTCTAGGTCTTTTGTTTGTTTTTTTTTTTTTCAATTTTTGCAGAGTAAAAAGTCAGTATTACCCCCACGTTTCCTGTTTATTTACATTCTGACGTTTCCGCATTGGATACGGAGGTTTCCAAACCGTTTCCAAATCCGGATACGCGTTTCCGAGTGTTTCCGAGCGTTTCCGACCCGTTTCCCGTTTCGATACGGGAAACGGGGGCATTTTCGCGTTTCCGTGCATCATAGGTAATAACTATATCCACAAATCCCAAGACTTTTAAATTGCTGGCTCCCAAGGCCTATCGAAAATAGTTCATAGCCAGGACAAGAAGAATGCCTGGAACAGGAGAATATATCACTTCGTTTGGACACTACTACTTCACTGCTTTTCCTGCAACATAATGCTTCTGGGAGCAAACTACTTGAGAAAAGATCTTCATGTAGTGCCCCATGTGGACGGAGTCGAATCAATTTGGTCCAGGACTCATGGATGCAATATTCATTCATTACCCAGATATCAAAAAAAGGATCAGCACAAAAATGACTAGAATACATGCTGAACAGAGCAATGGACTTCCCATCTCCAGAAACAGACAACTGCAATGTTAATTCCGGATCGCATTTCAAACTCTCTGGCATCATGGTCTCACGAAATAAACCCCTGCCCACATCAAATATCAAAATGAAATGGTAAAAATCATCTTCTTTTCGCCGCTTTGCGTGCCAATGAAGAGCCCCATTAACTAAAGCCTGGGGAGTGCATGCATCCATTTCAAACCGAGGAGCAACATCAGGAAGCATGCTCCAAGAGCCTGTGGCTAGTGAAAAAACTTCAACTACGGTTCGACAAAGGGCATCTTGTGAATCTTCATCCAAAAGAGTGACAAGCCTCACAACCTTATAGTCGTTGGTCATAGCATCAAAACCAAACCCAATAGAAGCTTCATACCCGCCATGAGTGCAATGTGTAACATTAGGCTCGGGAAGGGCCACAGACTTTCTTATAGATGGATTTGATAATATGTAGGTGTTCATATATAACTCTAAATCATCTGCAAGGCAAACCAGCCCATTACAAGTGCCAACAACACGGAAACATGCATTCGCCAACTCAACAGTTGGAACTTCAACCTTGCAGTGCTCGTCAAACGCAGGGTTATCATAATGCAAAGAGTAAAGCTCCTGTATTTCATCCTCACTATCACTGTCATCAAAGGTAAAAGCTTTTTTAGCAAAGCCATGGACCAATAAGAGTCGAGTGTCATTCTGTTCATTAGACTTGCGTGTCCGTCGGAGGTGGGTGCGAATAAAGCTTGGGTTTTTTATGATTGATCTCCATGCCTTGCGCACAGCCGTGCACCTGATCAAAGACTTAATGGGTAGTCTGAGAAAGATATCTTGACGGATTTCCACTGGAAAAGTGTCAAACTTTGCTTCAGAATCCAATTTCTTTCTGCAATTTCCCCACATGCAGAGTGAGACAGATAATCTTTGTGTTGTGTTCTTGTTTTAATTTCATCGCATTCAAAATTAAATCAATTAGCAACTTCCTTCTTCTTGGGTATACGCAATTTATCACAAACTAGTAAAACCCTAAACCCTAAACACTTGTAACTATGCAACACTTCTAAAAATCAAATGTGATTCTCTATCATACGAGACAAATAATAGAGCAATATGACAAAGATTTCAATTCAGTGATGGCGAAATAGACTTTAGGGAGCGAGAGAGAGACCGACCTTGACATTCTGGCGTGACCCAGTCGTCGTCGTCTTCTTCTTCAGTGATGGTAAAACCCTACGGAGCCGAGGGCTCGATTTATATGATGAACAAAGGAATGGGTAAAGTGTAAGCTTTTTAGGGTTTAGAATTTAAAATTGGTTCAATTTTTTTTTTTTTTTTGAAAGAAAATTGGTTCAAGTTTTGATGAACCCAAAGAAGCGACTACTGCAATTCTTCCAACGGAACCGTAATAGATAAAAGAGAATTGGTGGGTTGAATGGGATCACGGCGCACCAACTAACCCATTGAGCTTGGAACATCCATAACGGGTTGTAAATTATTAGAATAAACACAAATTTGCAATACAAATTTACGATTAATATGCCTAAAGTTGTTCCCTTCTATACCCTCCGTCATTTTAATCCCTAAGCTAACCCTCATTTTAAGGTCTTGAGATACATCATCTAGAGCTTTTGTAACCCATTATTAGTTTAGAAGTGAAAAAGATCAACCTAAAAGCACTTATAGTTTGAACTTCATATAAAAGATATGATGCACTAATTTCTCAAGGATTGCACTGGTAATAGAGATTCAAAAAGCTGCCTGGAAAATGATAATTATCGTTGAAATTTAAACTTGAGTTCATAATTATTAAAGTCTAATTTGTTTTTCTTCAAAGTAATGGCCGGTGTGACTGCTCTAACCTTGATTAATGAAACCGCAGAATACATTGGGGGGGGGAGGTGGAGGGGACATGGTGCCTATGCTCCAGATTACAATACACATAGGCTGCGTTTCTTTACCCGGATATAAATGGTGGATTTGATTAATTATCTCCAATCTGATTAGAATGTGTGCTTGGACGTATGGATAACTTCCAAGCAGATAACTTATGTCCAATCTAGCCTTGATATCAAATCCAATTGAAAATGTCTGATATCACTTATTCAATTGAAGCCACGCACTTCAATCGCTGCAAGATTCTCATAAAAAAGAAAAACACAATTAATTGTGTCAAACAAACACGCTCAATAGAACGCATGCTCCAAACAACCTTCCGTATCATCTTCAACCTTCAACTATAACCCTCCTCTATCTCATCACAGCCTCTCCTCATTTTTCTCCATTTTTTTCCTTCCTCTATTTTTGTCTCATCAGCTTCCTCTATTTTTTTCTTCTTCTATTTTACTTATCTACCGACTTTTCAATTTCGCCAACATAGAGTCGGTGCTTGGCATCACAATGATATCGCCGGAATGGTAGAATACATGCCTCCTGTGAACATAGACTTTGCCCCAAAGCATGGACTATTCTAGAGCTTACCCCTTCAACTGAATATTGAAGTAGATCATCTGCAGCTTCATCCAATTTATTTTATTGATTTTGTTCAAATATCCTTATCCAGTCATGTTGTTATCTATTTGCTTCAAACACTAGATAAGAGTAGTAAATCCGAAACCTAAACCAATCCAATCCGGATATAATTGCCAATCTAATCTAGTCAACTCTGTCAAATGCAGTCATAAAGAGAACTTCCTGAAATAATAATAATAGTCTCAACTAAAAAAAATGTACTCTAACAAACACTATTTAGTGAAAGTAAATGCTTACACAGAGCCACAATATAAGAATAAGATCAGTTTTCCCACTTTGTTGTCCTCGAAATATAAATCCAATGACATTTAGTTTCACTTTTCCACTAGAAGGTTGCGACCATTTGACAATGCAAAAAACTCCCCACCTGCCTAGAGTAGACATGTTACTTCCACCAGGAGGTTGTAACCATTTGCAAATATGAGGAACTCTTTGCCTACCTAGAACAGACAAGGTGCATAGGGCGGGCTCAAGCCCACCTAGTCCAACCCAAAAATGGTAGCAAGTTATTAACCAAGCCCAAACAAAAATAACTAAACTAAAGAATTTGATGAATATTTCACATTATTCTACAATTTCATAATTCTAGGGTGAATTACAAGGAGGGCCATTTTGAAAGATTTATGATCCATAGGGCCAATAAGGCTGGGGAAAAGACTAAAAGATGGGACTACCTCTATGTATTGACTTTTATGTCCCATTGTTGACGTAAGCAAAGTTTAAAATTTACTTTTTCTTAAAAAAAAAAAACTGTTCTAAGCCTTCAACATGCCACAACTTCACCTTACGACCTTCTGCCTAACGATTACTTAAATGGACGGAATCACTGTTGCTTGTGTTTAAAACAAAGCAAGAAAGGTTTCATTTGAAACAAAAACTTCTAAAACTTTAACTTTTGAAATACCAACATAAACTTAAACAAAAAATAATAAATAACAGAAAGTTAAAAGATTGATGAAGTGGATGAGCAATCTAAATTTATTCATTCAAACATTATTACATGCTAAGAACTCAGAGCCTCATTCTTAGGTAAACAGCTAAAAGCTGTTTACCTATCTATAATTATAATTACAATTACTTACTTAAAAAAAAAAAACACACCACTCCACACGGTCTTTACTGGAAACAAGGCACACTACAAGCTCACTGCTATTCTGGCTATTCTACAAACACTTTTCTATTCTAGCTATCTTACTTCTTGAGAGAGAGAGAAGGAGAGAGATTCTATCTCAAGTTTCTGATATATTTCTAGAGTAGATTACAACTCCTTATATAGGGAGCGGAACTTAAAATATAATTCAAAATATTCTAAAAGAAAGTGGAAGACATGAAGAATCTTCCTTTTTAAAAAGAAAATAATTTTTCTTTTGGACAATTAAAGTCTTTCGTCTTATTGCGTCGACCACTACTCACGTCTCTATCGTACTTTTGAAAAAGTAAGGTTTTCTGTCCTTTTGCATCTGCAACTACTTATTTTTCTATCATGTTGGTGAGATTGTGGAGTTCTTGGTCAACAAAGGTAGCTGATGAGTCTGGACCACTGTCGGGGGCTTCATAATCATTGTCCTCATATTCAAGATTTGAATAAGAGGGAACTTGATATTATTCTTCTTGTTCAATATTCTCTAGCCATTTGGTGGTGGCCAGAGTACAATCAACTTCTTTTTTCAAAACTGCTGTGAAAAAGTCACAGCTTTCTAGAGGAGGATGATTGTAACAAGTAACAATTATTTTTTCTCCACTTGACAGGAGGCTAGAGCTATAGTCTCTAAAGACTAGTATCTTCATACTTTCTATGGCCATGGCTTTCATCCATGCATTGCCTGATTTGGCTTTCACCGGCAGGGCTTGGAATTTATAACCTAATATTAATGTTGCTTAATTTTAACTAAGGCTACTTCTACTGCTGCTAGACATATTTTTCGGCCCAGCAAATCAGTTATCATAAATGTTAAATCTAGCTTATATTTCTCTTGTAACGTTCATCACCGTCTTAGAAGAGATATTGCTTATCTTCTTAATATTCAATAGAAGTTCCTCCTTCGCCATTACATAGTTCTGGTACTATATTTCTACTCTGGGATTATACTCCTTCAGTCTTATAGATGCAATTCTCACTGATGCAATTCATCAGTCATCACCCTAGAACTGGATTCCAGGGTAACCAGATACCTGATACAAATGAAACCCAACCAATCAAATACACAGGCTTCCTCCACAAGTTCTCAAAGAAGCAGCTGTATCGAATATCCATATGCTACTATAAAGCTCTGCTTCAAAGATCGTATATACTTCATAACGAATTTTACATATACTTCATAATGAATTTTACAACAGTGTCAACAAAGCGGGATCAACGTTATCTTTACATAGTAGACCAACAATCAGTTCTACAGTGGATGCATCTGCCGCGAAGCCCCTCTCCACCATCTGTTGAATAAGTCCCATTGCCCTTAATGTCTCATTGTTATTGATAAAACCTCGAATAATTATGTTATAGGTGCAGGCATCTGGAGGACAGCCTTTATCTTCCATCTCCTTCAACAACTTTTCGGCTTCCCTTGTTAGCCCCCCGTTACAAAATCCACTGATCATTATGGTGTACATCTTCACATCAGCTTGTAGTCGTTTTGATGGTAAACAATGGAACAGATCTATTGCAGCTGCAATATTTCCAACTATGCACAAACCTTCAATAAGAATACTGTAAATTACAATATTTAGATCCATCTTTCTCTCTTCCATCTCTCTCAACAATTCTATTGCCAAAGAAAGTTGTTGGTTTTTACATAACCCATCCAGTAGAATAGCATAAGTTTGAACATCCGGAAGCTGGCCGCAAGCTTGCATCTTCGAGAATAACTTTCGTGCGCCTTGTATCCTGCCCATTTTGCAAAAACCGTCAATGAGAGCATTATAAGTAATGGTATTTGGAACCAGCCCCATTTGAGATATTTCCTGAAAAAACATCACTGCCTCATCAACCATTTTACGCTTACAATATCCATTTATCATTATGGAATAACAAAAAACATCAACCCTGGAACCCTTGCTAATCATTTTATCAAATACTTTTTTTGCCTCATCCATTTCTCCTCGCAGACAGTAGCCATCCATAAGCGAACTGTAGGTAACCGTATCAGGTTCAATATCTCTTTGAATCATCATTTGAACCACACTTTCTGCTTGCACTACCAACCCCTCCTTACAAAGTGTATCTACCAAGATGTTAAAGGTGAGTATATCTGGAAAGATATCGTTACTCACCATTTCGTTCAACAACCTTATAGCTTCTTTCCACTTGCCTACTCTGCAAACACCATGAATCAAAGAGTTATACGTAACAATGTCCGGGGCAATGCCCCTAGTGATCATTTCCGAGAAGAGCTCCTGTGCGTCAACCACGAGCGTATCCTTACACAGACTGTCGATGATCGTGTTATACACAACAAGGTTAGGCTTACATGCTCCTTCCTCCATCTTCCTAAGCAACTGAATAGCTGCAGTATTGTTACCCTTGATGCACAACCCCCTTACTAGTGCGCCGAAAGTAAACACATCAGGCTTGCAGTTACTTCCCTCAACCATTCTGCTAAAAAATCCTGCTGCCTCAGCCACTCTATCCTCAAGAAGAAAGCCATTGATTAGAGTGTTGAGGGTGGTGATATCCGGTTCAAAACCAAATTTGAAGAATTTTCCAAAGACGGATAAGCCAAACCCCATTTGGTTCAAACGACAATAGCAGTTAATGATAATGTTGAGACTAAAATCGTTAGGAACAATTCCCAGGAGGCCCAATTGATAATACAAAGAAATGACTTCGGAATAGTGCTTCAATTTCACGAGTTGACACAAGATTTGATTGAAACGGATAATGGAAGGGAGAGGACGCCATTGAAGCATTTTATCGAACAACTTCAAGGCATCCTCAATGTTAGTGAGGTTGGGCACAATTGGGTCTCTCAAAATCTGGGTGTTTCTGGGTTTGATTGGGTTTGAAGGTTGAGAAGGAAACGAGGCTAAGTGATTGCAGAAGAAAACAACAAGAGGAGAGTGAAGAGAAGACATACCTCCTCTTCTGCTGCAATAAGAAGAAGCAGCTGTGCGCAGCAACTTCCTTAGCATCTTTGAGTCGACAAAAGAGTTTAATTTTGCTACTGAGTAGTGATTGGTGTTTCTCTTATTTACTATGGTTTTGTATTTACGGCACCTTAGTCTTGGTTTTGATCTCCATTTTCACTCGAAAGCTTATTTTCACCTTCAACCCTCCTCACAACTCACACATCATCCAATTAACTCGGATCAATTGGCAAAATGGATAGTTCAATAATGGCTGTGTGCTACTTCAAGTGCTGCACCATCAAAAACACCAGCTAGGCAGCTATATGCATCAACTTTGAAAGTTCTCCAGAAGAATCAGCTTCTAAACCTTATCAATGTATTAATTATTAAGCCAGTACAAGGTGGACAAAATTATATACTTTTACATCTATGTATGATAATGATAAAACTACCAAGCTAGCTCTCGCACCCCTTTTACAGTACATAATTTTACTACAATAGTATGTGATCTTCCGACATTCCGACCTGCAAAGAGTCCAATCAGGGCCGATGGAGCATTTTCGAGGCCTTCAACTACGTCTTCCATGTATGTAATCTTCCCTTTTTTTATGGCAGGCAGAACCGTTTCAAGAAACTTCTCGTAAAGATGATAGTGATTGAAAACAGCAAAACCTTGCATCCGGACCTCTTTAGAAACAAGGAACATTAGATTGTGTACTCCTTCAGGCTTCTCAAGGTTATATTGGGATATCATCCCACAAACTCCCATTCGCCCGCGGAACTTCATGTTTGGTAGCACTGCATCAAGCATCTTTCCCCCAACATTTTCAAAGTAAATATCAATACCTTCAGGATAGTACCTGGCATTTGTTTTGACGAAACATCACATTATAAGGACCAGTTCTAAATGAACACCAGAAGTAAGTGAAGTTCAGATAAGCACTATTTGTCAATACAAATGATACTGACCTTTTTAAAGCTGCATCCAAGTTAGGTTCCTCTTTATAATTGAAAGCCTCGTCAAACCCAAACTTGTTCTTGAGTAAATCAACCTTAACTCACAGAAAGAAATATACAACATTTAGAACATTAATAGAAGTTGACTGCAATAATGAAAACCGTAAAACAACAGTTGATTCATTGATCATAAAGCAGCAACGAGTGATGAATTGAAAGACCTTTTCTTTACTTCCAGCACTTCCAACGACGTAACAACCCATGAGTTTGGCAAATTGGCCAACAAGTTGACCTACTGCTCCAGATGCTGCTGAGATGAAGACTGTCTCCTTGCTTAGGTGAGCAAACCTCATAAAAACCTACATAACCTGTCTGCCCAGGCATACCAAGAATTCCGGTATAGTAAGAGAGAGGCACATCAGTGTTGTGAATCTTGACCAGAGATTCTGTTGCATTTATGAGACTATATTCTTCCCAACCAGTGATTCCCCAAACCAAGTCGCCTTGCTTAAAGTTTGCATCCCCAGATTCCAAGACTTTAGCCGCTCCAAATCCGGTCATAGGCTGCACACGCGCGCGCGCGCACACACACAGATATATATATATATATATATATATATATATATATATATATGAGTAATCAATCCTACATTTAAATTTAAATATGTACTATGTTGTTTGTACATCAGTATCAAATGTGGAACAGAATAGAAGCTAAAGAGAGAGTCAGTGACTGACCGAACCAGGAGTGAAGGTTTTGATATAAGGAGTATTAGAGCTAGCCTTGGTCATATGGACTCTAGTCCAAGGATCGTAGGAAAGTAGAGGTTCTTGACCAGAACACCAGTGGAACCTTGTGGGAGCTTCAGTTTGGTTGTACTAGTGGCAAATTGCATGTCAGATTCTTTGGGCAAGCCGGTGACATAGTCTTTGAATATCACCTGCTGGTTCCTCACTACTTGCTCTCTTTCTACACCACTGGCCATTGCTATTTAATTTATTCTCTCTGTTTCTCAAAACCTAGTTCAATTCATCTATTCATAGACATAGTAAGAGACACAGAGATGGAATTATAGTAAAACAATTAGAATGGTAAAACAATTAGAACGGTCAGACAATTAGACGTACAAGAGTAGTATAGTAGAGATGACGTAGTCGCCTATGTCATTTATCAATCGTTGATGACTACAAAACTATCTACCTCCCTCCCTCGCCAGGTCTCAGCCATCCTGCTCCCTTTTTGCATGCATGCCTTTCATAGAAATGACGTAGTCGCTTATGTCATCCATCAATTGCATGTTGATGGCTACAAAACTGCCTCCCTCCCCAGATTGCAGCTTTACTTCCTTTTGCATGCATGTCTTTTGTTTATACCATGTACATATGGTAGACAATTAACACGGTAATTGGCCGAAGAGACTTGAGTATTAATTCTACGAGACGGGCCCAAAGCCTAATGCATATATAAGCCTCATATTCTCGATTTTAATAGGCCACATTTAGGCCTACATGAGAATAAAAGGGTGACAAGTCAAACCTACATCATATATACATGCATCTTCTTTTATTTAAGGTATGTAACCATTCTCTCATTACTCATATTTTGTCTACACTCTTACATGTATCTGACTTAGGCATCGGACCTCTGACCACTTCATGATTGACAAGTTTAGAACTCGAAGATGGTCGCTCTCATGGTGATTTTAAGTTCCTCTCGTAACCACATAGAAACATTTGGGTGCTAGAAAGAGGGTCCCCCTAAGTGGAAAACACCCTTACAGCTCGCCGAAAAATTCTCCGAGCTCACTGACAATTTCTTCTCTTCTTTGCTACCCCAACAAATCTCATCTCCATCACCATAGATTCATCCCCCCGTCGCACCTTTCTCATCCCCAATATCATAATTGTAGTACCCGAGACATTTTAAAAGTAAATTATTTATTAAAGTGCTCGTAAATTGTTAGTGACAAAGCCTTATTGACAAAGAATATCTTTCTTGGAAAAGAAAGATCATGAGACTATGACAAAATGTAATCAATATTTTCTCATTATCTCAATGGATTTTGAGAGTCATTTTGAGGTTTTTCGTGAAATAATCTAAATGTTTTCTTTTTGTTTGTTATCCATCATCTTCTTAGCAAATAAAGATTTTATCAAGTGATAGTCCCTACAAACATGGTATTAAACAAATACATGTGGTAAATTAGGAGCCCTTGATTTGTTTGCCAACATTAGTTAAATACATAAATAAATAAATAAATAAATAAAATGGATTAAGAAAGATCAAGAAGGATGGAGAAGGGGAGGAGGGATCGGGAACTCTCTCGACAACGAGAGAGGTCAGGAAGGATCTGGATAGCTCTCTCTCTCTCTCTCTCTCTCCCTCACACACACACACTCATATTACAGGGGTGATCTAAGGTATGAAGGGAGGGATCTTTGTCGACTGTATGGGGAGATCTATAAGGCGGTGTGATTAGGTTACGGTTGGGTGTTATAAGGGATAGACGGTGGTTAGCATAATCCAATGCACCTTAAATTCAGACTAGTTTCTTTTAATTCGGGTTGGGGTGTTACAATAATCAAGCTCAAGATCAACCCATCATAAAAATTAAGTTTCTGAGCCTCCATATATGGGGAGTTGTGAGGAGAGGGAAACTAGATATGGATTTATCTCCCTCCTCTACCAGTAGTTTCCAGGCACTACCTTGACTCACCTCTACCACCATAGTGTTCATAGGCCTCCGATTAGCCACCCACAACCTCCACATCATCTCATGATGCCTCACGCCCCGGCACTGTCAATATCCATATCGATTCGAGCAGCCCCATATCTTCTATCTATAACTAGAATATCTCCTCTCTGGGCACATACAACCCTTTTTGAGTTGGTAACTGTCTATCATGGAATCATCAATACGCACCCATAACTGCTGCAGTGGTGCAACCGTCATTCGTGTACTCCAACTGTCTCATCGAAAATTAAACAACAGTCGAGCACCGTTTCGAACACCACCAGATCATGAAAACGAATATGACAGATCTTAGCAAGCCACAAAACTTGTAATGAGAAAGTAAACTGCCGAGGATTGGTTCTTTGGCTCAATACTCATTTGCTCCATTGCTTCTTTGCAGGAAATGATTGAAGATCGAAAGATGTCACGTTCCCAGATGCCGTTATTACATGAAAAAAGAAAGAATTGAGTATAATTAGAATGGGCAGAAAGAAACCGGTAAGTAGCAGGCGCGCGACTGAACCAAAACTACAGACCGCGAAATTGATAACAACTTAAAACCCCACAAACTAAAATAAGTTGCTTTGAAGACCGATTCGAACTAAGAAGGAACCTGTCAAGAAAAAAGAGACAAACTTCAACTCATCGATTTCGATGGGAGAGAATCATAATCTCTGGTAAACAATTTGGTCAGTAAAAACATTTATAGCTACTGCACTTGGTTTTCCGTTCAAATCACAACACATATAACCCTTAACATCACAACACTGTGAAGAACAAACATTGCCTAACAAGGAAAAACAAAACTGTCTAGAAAACTGGACACTATCTCCATGAACATCATGTGAGAGAAACATGGGGGAGGGGGAAAACTTTTGAGGGATCTCCCGAGGGAGCAGGAGGTGTGTATATATATTACAGTAGTAGAGATATAATGCTATATTTAATCAAACTGGAAACAACTAACTAATTCTGTATAATCGCAGGGCTGGATCCTTGAATCTCAACAAGGCTTCCTGCAATCAGATGTAACAAACCAATGCACACATATGTAATGCGGAGTTGAGAATTGGAACCACAACCATACAACCCTGTGAAGGGTCATAATTGAGCAAACATATCAAACCGAGCCCTAGCCTCTAATTGAGCTAAGGATATACTACTGCTAGTTCATTACGTATATGGAGACCGGATTTTCCCAGGAGTCCCAATCCCATGAGAAAACTCTGTGTGTGTGTGTGTATAGTGCTCTCTAACCCTAGATCGAGTGATCTAGTTGACCGTCTCTGTTAAAATTGGGTGCAAAATCTCCTTGATTATGAACATAATAACCAGGCTTCGTCTATCAAGAAAACAATACAAGTCCGAAGAAGATGATGATGTCACTGAAAGAAATTCGAACCTGAAGAAGAAGATGATGATGATAGGTGGTCCAAGAAACTCTCAGATGATATCATGCAACTGATTCTCCGACGACTGCCAATGTCAGATTATCTTAGTTGTAGGGATGTATGCCCTTCTTGGCGAGCCGCAATTCAGCAAGTGTTTCCTTCCTGTTGATCAACTCCGATGGCTTCTGCTCGATTCTTGTCATTCATTCTACATCAAATCAATCGACTACTACTTTGTAAGGGACCGGAAAATTTTTACATCAGATTGCTACTGGGATTTTGTTGGATCAATTGGGGGATGGTTGATCATGATTATTTGGGCGAAAAACCTTGCAGGCTTCTTCTTCTTGAATCCAGTATCAGGTGCTCAAGTTATGCTCCCATCACTTTGCGCGCCTAATTTCTTCTGTAACGAAAAAGTAGTAGTCTCTTTAGTACCAATGACGTCAACAAGGTTGCAGAAGCGGCAGCTGCGGTTCTGTTATGTGACTTGCCTTCACCTTCAAGAACGAGGTCTTGTGGCTTTTTGTACGCCCACTGATACATCATGGACCTTCATTTTGGTCGAGGGGGATCATGAGAAGAGTCGAGACTTTCGGGATATAGAAATAGTTGATGGGAAATTATATGCAGTAGGTATCTTTGCATTAGAGTTTCTCATGGTATTTGATATCTAAATAGATTCCAATGATCGTGGACTTCATACCTACACAGCAGAAAGGTGGGTCACTCTCCACCCCAACATTGTGAGCATGGTTGAACTTGGAGAAGTAATTCACGATTGTTACCTAGTGAAAGGTTGTGATTCAAAGGACTTATTTATGATTTTGTGTGAGGGTTTTGTAGAGACCATAGGATTTCAAGTGTTGAAGTTGGAGTATAATGTTACTAATGGTCCTCAGTGGGTAGAGATCGTTGAACTTGGTGATCAGGTACTGTTCATGAACGGGGTGAACATCAAATTTATCTCTTCACATGATAAAACACTTGAAAGGAACTCTATCTATTTTGCTTTCGATTGGCTTTCTCAACCATGCAACTCTGGGGTGTTTTCCTTGACAAACAGGAGCATCAAACCTTTGACTTTTCGCAAGGAACATTCGCATGGAGGAAGACTAGTGAATGATACTATATGGTTCACACCAAACCTTTGGTATTTAATAATTAGGAATTAGATCTGCTTAATATTAATCTTTTGCATTCATCCTCCTCCTCTCGCCGTCGATACCTCACGGTTCTAGTTTTATCTTTAGAAGAGAGAAACAAATCTCAGTTGCTCTCTCCCTTTGTCAACAGATTCCAGGTCAACTTGGTGATTCCCCACTGCCGCAATCGCGTTCGTGGGTCTCCGTGGTCGAATTGAGCTACAATGGCAACCTGGGTTCCGGATAGCGAGAGTGGAAAGACTCATTTTAGCGACACTGAAGCTGGCGTGTCTCGACACCAAGCATCGTCTCGGTAATGGTTGGGTATCCCGACACCATTCTTCCTCTCGATGACTTCCCAGCGATAACACCACCCTCACCAACAACCCCAACTCTCGGTGACAGCCCTAAGAACCAAGGATTGAAATATCTGTAATATTTTCGATATATTCCTGATATCTCATTTTTTAGGATGAATTATTCTGTGGTCTCAGAGTACAACATAGTGGTCCAAAGCCAATAATATCATTCAAATATGGTGAGGACCATTCATGGGGTGAAAAAATAAATAAATTAATAGACCAATAATAAATAACTACTTGTCATATAGGGCTAATAACATTAGCCCGGACCACCACATGTATTGTAATAACCGCAATTTCATTTTTAATTTCGTGTAATTGTGTTGAAAGATTATTGTACTATTTCATGAATGTTGCTCAATGATATTTCATTTTTTGAATTATCGAAGGTTCGAAACGATTATTGTAACGAAAAGCTAGAAATACTCGATTTGAGAAATCAACTTTTTATACGTTCCAAATTTGGGAAAACTTCCTTCATGAAAGTTGTAGAGCTCATCGATACGAGTCCGTGCGTATGCGGAACACATTGCCTGGATATTTTTTGAATTAGTTATGGAATTTAGAAATTATTTCTATTTGAGTATAAATAGAAAAAACCCTAAAATTTTTCAGAAAACTTCCATTTTGGTCCGGCCTCCATTTCTTTTTTTGGAAAAGGAACTGTAGCTCTCTCTCGCGTTTTCTCTCTGCGCTGCCGAAAGCCCAGAAAACAGAGCAAGCAGTCCACGGCCAAGAACTCCCTCCTCCGGCCACCTCTCGACCTCCAACCACTTCCAATAGCTTCGTCTCGACCTTGCGCAGCTGCCAGAGGCAGCCTTGCGCCGCGACACGATGAGCATCGAACAGAATAAGTTTATTTTCGTTCGATCTCGATATCTCGAGCTATAGATCACCATTTCACGTGATTCTTGGCTCATTGGACTCGCCTCAACTTCCTTAACAAGCACCAGGAAGGACCGGGACTTGGTCGATCGTTTTCACGTTCGTCGGAGCTCGACCTTTTTAGATCGAAAAACAATCTTTCGATCCTGATATCTCGAGTTATACACGATCGTTTCTTGTGATTATTGGCTGGTGAGTTCGCAATGAAGTTCTGAACAAGTTTCAGAAGAGATCGAAGCGAGTTGTTGCAGTTTTTACGTCGGTTTTCAAGCTCACCGGTTTTTAGAAAATTTCTGGCCGCCGACTGTATTTGGTACTTTTTGATCCCTTCCGTCATTTTTTGGTCTTGTGCTACTTATGAAAGTTGCTCAGAATGATGAAACGAAGGGGAGAAGCTCGGCCCCGACACCATTGGTGGTGGTCGGCGGCGGCTCTGCCCCTAACTCCGGCAGCCCTTTCCGGCCACGTCCGGAGGTCTAAAATTTAGTTTCTATCCATTTTATGATTATACGTTTCAATACGATCATTTTGGCATATTATACACATTTTTCTGATATCGTATGATTTAGTTATGAATTTTGAGATTTCGATTTATTTCGATCGTTAGATTTATGATCTGTGAAATTTGAACCGTCCGATGGACTTGTAGTTTTGATATGATGATCATATGACTGTCCCAGTGGCTTTGTGTGGTCATGGGCAAAGATCCGACCGTTGGATCTTCGTATAAGTGCAAAACGGTGATTAGGGGAGCGATTCGTGAGAATCCGTCCGTCGAATTTCTTATAAATTAGAATCCGGCCGTTAAATGATAGTGTAGTTATGTTTTGGGATTATTGGCTAAATTCAAATTACATTTGATTAGGTGATTGACGGATTATATTTGGGTGAGTTGTTTCGGTGTGGTTTATATTTTTATTGAATACACAGCGGGAGTATCGAGGTGAGTAAAACTCACGTGGTTCATATTACGAACCGAGCGTTTTAAATTTATTTATTTTTGGTAATTGTGTGAAAAATATTTGCGGATTAAATATTTGTTTTAAAATTTCATGGACTTGAATCACCACGGTCCATAGGTAAGTAAAATGAATTTTAATTATACAAATGAATTTCACGATTTTCTTGTGTGAACTATAGATGGTATTAGTGGTCATTCCTGAGTGGATGATTACGTATATATATACTTACGTGGAAAATATATATTGATGAGTGGATTGTTGAGTGATGATATGATTGAGTCAAATTGTTGATTTGGTTTATATTTCAAATGCTTAAATTTAGTAATAATATTGTGTATCTTGGATGGGTTGATTTCATTGTGTGATAATACATTGTTGTGCTCATTTAAGGATTTAAGGTCAACGTAGTGACCGGTATGGGGGAATCGGACGCTCTAATCCTAGGTGGATGATGGGATACAGTTAGTTGAGTATGTACAATTATCGATAAAGATAAATATGTCGGATGCCATAACCTAGGCCAGGTGACGGGCTACGATTCAGTTAGAGCTCTAGTCTGTCAAATACGGTATTTTTATAAATACGATGTTTAGGTTTTGTGAAGAAAGATGTGAGTTAGGGTTTGGTATTAATTTGTTGATTGATTGAGATTGTTGGTTTTATGTGGATGTGGAAATTGTTGAGTGTTGATGTTGAGTGGAAATAATTATGATTTAATTAAACAACAGTCCTTTCTTTTTACTCATACGAGCTTTCATAAGCTTACCGGGTTTTGTGTTGTTGCAATCCTGGTACACTATTCAATTGGTGTAGCGGATATTCCTGCAGGTCAGGATAACCAGGGAGGTGACCGAGCTGCTTAGGTGTTACAGCAGTTATTTTTATTTCATTGAGTTGTGAGGTGTGTATGCTTATTTAGAGCTTTACAGTTCATTTTATATTTGAGTTGTAATAATTAACCGAGGCTAAAATCGGTTTTGTTTTTAATTCGTGTGGTGAGGTTGTTAAGAAAAGAAATTTTTCATGATGATTATTTTGAGTTGTGGTAATTTTCATGTTTCAGATTTTGAATTTTATTCTAAAATTCAGGGCGTGACATGTACCATGGTCCAGGACCATGTTATAATTTCTCCTTTTTTAGAAGGACCGATATATCATTGGGAGAAAATATCTTACCTTCCACCGTTTCTACAAAATTTCTATGATATCGTCAAATATCTCTGATATATAAAATATTTATGATATATCCCAATAAAATGAAGAAATATCTGCAAACCTGATAAAAAAAATAGCAAAAAAGCTCAATTATTCATAGATGGGATATGGAGGTGACTTGAGGGTGTAAAACTGTGGTTTCTAGTCAGGACATGCCCTGATAAAGAGACTAATTGACCTGTTTAAGAAATCACTCTTATGAAGGTAGATTTGGGTTTAACTAAATGCAAATTTGTGTGAGGTGAGATCACCTCAAGGCGAATATGGGTGAGGATAAATCTTCTCAAAGCAAATATGGGTGAGGAGTATTTCCTTCAAGGAAATCTGAGTGAGGAGTGGAAATCAGGTGAAGAGAATTGAAATCTAGGTGAGGAGTGAGAAGTGGAAATCCGAGTGAGAAGTGGAAATCATGTGAAGAGAAATTCCCTCAAGACGAATCTGGGCGAGAAGAATTCATGACCGAGCAATTTCAGCAAAAGAAACTAAACTTGATGGGGCTATGTTTTCAAAAGTGATCCAATATAGTTCAAAAACTTGATGGATCCAGTCTCTTTTTTTATGTAGATTAAGTTGATATTCATATCTATTTATATGTAAATCCAATAAATTCACTATTTCAAAACATATATATTTTCCCGAATATCTCCGATATCTTTTTTTTTTCCTAAGTTTCTATAGATATGTAAAAATCGATACTTTAATCCTTACTCGAAACCCGACACCTCCTCTTGGTGCTAATCTTCTCTCGGTGCCGGGAAGAGGGTCGAAGCTCTTTCTTTTTGTTTGTTTTCTCGGTGAGGCCCAAAGCTAGGGAACGGCAGTTGAGTCGAGTCAAATGTGATGGGAAGTGGAGTCTCGGCATAGATTGGCCCTCTCGGCACCCTCATCCCTTGTGGAAAAACACCCTGAATTTCCAGATTTATGTCAACGAACCACATCTTTCAGTTCTTCGACTCATTTATTTAACCATATGATGGCAGGAGCTTTACATAAATCAGACATGGATTCCTCATTAACAAAAGGTTTCATCTTCCAACAAGTTTTGTGAACCCATCATCAAGATTTGGAGATATATGGCATTGACAAAATGACAAGGACATGACAGTAGAACATATAGAATAGATTAGAAACGATACAACCACGGAAATTTCAAAAAATAAAACACAAGCATCTGATTACCAAGCATGGTCTTAAAGTGATGACAAAATTGTATCTAAATCAAAACATTTTTGCAGCGCAACAGATGGAACATCATTTAAGATCTTGGCTTCTCCTTCTTCTCCTTGAACAGGGCCAAGAGAGACACTCCAGAGACCTTCACAACCTTGAACCTAACTCCGGGAATATCACCAACAGCATGACCTTTACGTCCAAACCCAGCAATCAACACCTCGTCCTGCATGTAGACACAGTAATCAGTAAAGCCACAATATATAACTCAGTACTGGTTAAACATGAAATATTCTCCGCTTTACTTACATTCTCTTCAATGTAGTTCAAGCAACCATCGTTGGGCACAAAGGCAGCAATCTTCTTCCCATTCTTGATAAGCTGGACTCTTGCACACTTTCTAATGGCAGAGTTAGGCTGCTTAGCCTCAATACCACTGCAAATTAATATCCAAAATCAGTTAGGACTATGTCCAAGTATTCCAACCAGAATAAGTTGGTTTTAAAAAACAAAAATAGAAAGTATCAAGACTATTTGCCATACATCTTCTCAAGAACAATGCCCTTAGCATGGGAAGATCCAGCAAATGGCTTCTTCCACTCATTTCCGAGATGTGACTTCTTGTATGACTTGTCAGCCCACCTTTGCCTTCTGCGGTGGTCCTTCAGCTTGCGAGCTGCTCCCATTCCACGTGTTTTCCTGTAAAATTTGGCTAGCAGTGTTAAGTAAAGCATTTCAAGCAGGGCTTATTGCAAATAAAACTACCACAAAACTCCACAGAATTTATGTTAGAATTATCCCTCTTTCCATTTAATCTAGGGACTGATGAATGAAGATATCCAGGCAATCAAACTTTAAAATTTCAAGATTAAGTTGTCATTGCTGTTAACCCCAAACAAACAAAAGTTTCAGAAATGAAACCAAAATCTCACATGGACTGCTTTTCTTAAAGCCTACTTTACTCGATAGCATTTTTGGTTTAAGTGCATAAAAATGCATTAAGAATCCATGTACTTCTTGCATATTTATCACAGCAGCTCCCAAGAGTACTTACTAATTACCCCTTAGAAACCAAAAGTTCCAAGAGTTTTAACATAGCGATTAAGTTGTATCTATTTACAGCAAACCAAAAAGCTTTTCAAGCCGAAAGTTTGTCCGTAGCGTATTTCACCATATCCCCTTTTTTGTGATGTGATCCTAATCACATCATGATGCCGTTTACCCTTTGTTGTTCATTTCCATTTATATTATGCTGAAACCGTTGAATTCACACTTAGTACACCAAGTGTGAAAACTCTTTCTTACAAAAAACACTTAAGGTAAAACTTCTTACTCCTTTAAACAATGAAAAATCCTTTAGGATTTGGCACAGACATAATTTCATAGTCGGCGAAAAACTCTCAATAAATATAATCTTAGTTTCTATCATTCTTCAATGTCAAACATAAACTCAAAGGTACAAAATCTTCGCCAACAAATAATCTAGCAACCTACCCTTGAACATTAACAAAAAAAAACAATTAACACATTGATTCACACAACAACTCGGTAGTCAAAACAAGCACTCAATAAGCATGGAAGAAAAATATACAAAATTTTCATAGATTCCACTTCAACTAAGCAAAAACTGAATTAATTTCCACAAACTAATTCAATATTTCAATTCCAGTCGCTTAGGACTATCTCCTTACCATCAAACTATCTTATTGAACTAACTGAACTGAGACTAAGTAGATCCTATCCATGAAATAATTGCAGAGAAGAGAAGAAAAGAGTTTGAGAGAGAGGATCGATCTGAAAGGAAGGGAGGAGGAGGACACTCACCCCATGATGACCGAACGCGAAGAGCCTCAAGCAACGACTGACTGCGATAGAGAGCTTCGGCGCGGCAGGGAGCAATGAGAGCTTTTAGGCAATGAGAAACCCTAGTGCCTTATTCTACCTCTTAAATATACCTACCCCCTTCTTTTGGGCTTTCTAAATAGATTACCATGAAATGGGCCGCTTTCTGGGTCAATATAGGGCTACTCAATTATATCAGCCTCCAGCCACTGTATCTAAAATCTGAGTTCCTCCTTTTTTTTCTTTTTTGGTTGAATCCCATTGGTGTAAAATTAGCCAATTATTCATCCAATCTGCTCTGTTATTAGGGGTCTTTTTGTTATTGACATCAAATATTCCGTCTTTTTTTTTTTTTTTGATAAAAAGGCTGGTGCTACTCGCTTCTTAATTAATGAAATTGTAGAATGTCAATGGAGGACATAGAATTTGTACTACAGTCTCAATGTTATATAGAACTTTCCTAAATTATAACAGGAGTCTCCACAAAATATATGTATTTGAACATACACCATAACAAAGAGTACTCCACTAGCTACTCTATTTGCTTTGACATAGCAAAAAAGATAACTCGAACACAAAGCATTAGTACGAATAATGCAGCTTTCCTACTATGTTGTTTCAAATCGACGACACTTAATTTCATCCGGCCACTAGGTGGTTATGTCCTCTTTTTTTTTTTTTAAATGCTTCACATGGCCGTTGATACTTGGCTTTGTTTTTTGTTATTATTTTTTTGCCAATAAAAATAAAATACATTAATATCAGATAAGTAATTAAATATAAGTGGGAGGTTATATTCCTTAAGTACACACAGCCTAAGGCAAAATGTAGGATAAGAGCAATACCTACCAACTAAGGTAGCTGCCCGGAGCAATGGCAAAGTGTCTCTTGAGATCATATTTGTGGCATTAACTGCCGGTCTCAATTCACTCTGTACAGTGGCAAGTGGAATCACTACCACCACATTGAATACAATTGTTGTAGGCAAAGCCAGCCGGAGCAATGACATGTCGAACGAAGGACAGACATGTTGGCCAGACGGTCAGCACTGGAATAACAATAACATTTAAGGATCTTAACCACATGCAAAACGATACAAGAGGCATCAAGGGGAAAACTTCCCTAAAGTCCTAAACAGGGGGCACTGTTATATACAGGGGCTTTTGAATAGATGCATTCCAAGAGCTGAAAGCCTGAAACGTAAATTACAATGGACAGAACCAGAACCAAGAAAAACAGCTCAATAAGTACAGCTAACCCAGATACTTCAATAAATAATTGTCTTCATAACAAGAGAATTTGTCTTAACCGATACATACATATACCTTCCATAACCAATGGCTTAAAAGCTCAATATTCCATAAAGCAGAGAAAATTCATCATTACAGTACTCTGGTAAAACAGAATGAAGCAAAATAATCATCATCTGTGTAGTGCACAGCCACCACACTAGTTATAGTAGCCTTAGCAAATTACCAGCCGCTCAACCAAATGACTATACTGTACCCAGAACCACATCTGTCAAAGGATAAAGAAGAAGACGGTTAGCCCGTTAGAACTTAGAAGAACGAGAACAATTGCAAAGATGAGAAGCACAATGTTTATGTAACCAAGGCGAATATTATCAACCTGCCTGGCAGAATTTCTATTTCTGTGGCTTCTTCCAAAAGACACCTATCTTCTTCAGCATGTTCCCATTTTTCTTCTTCAGCATCTCATCATCCATATCTTCAGAGTAAGGCGAGCCAAGCTTTCCAGGAACATGATAGTTGCTGTCCATGGATACAGTTCTCTCCATGACCTTGCCGTTCCCAGAGGAAAGTATGGCTGCAGCTGCCTCAGCAGCTTTCCTCCACTGGTCAGACTGCACCTTTAGCCTTCTCAGTTCCGCCTCCAATTCTGCACTGGCCGCCTGTGCTGCCTCTAGCTGTTCAGTCACCCTTGCTACCTTCTTGCTGCTCTTATCTGCCTCCTCCATCACAATTCCAAGCTTCATGAGAGCCTCTCTCTCGGCACACCTTGCCGCCTCTACTTCCGCCACTACCTCCTCATTCGCTTTGCTCTTGTCCATTTCACTTTTATTGACTTTCACTCGCAGAATTTCATTTTCTTCTGATATACTCTGCAATTCTGTTTCTTTATCCATCAAATGAGCCTTCAAATCTGCAACATGTTTTTTCAGTTCTTTCAATTCCTTTTCCAGCTCATACTCTCTCTGGCATGACAGGCTCTTCTGAAGCTTTAAATTCAGCCCCTCGTTTTCCTCTGAAATGCATTGTAACTCAGTTTCCTTATCCATTAGGTGGGCCTTCAACGCTTCAACACCAGCTTTGGTTTTCTCTAGTTCATCCTCCAGTTCACCCTCTCTCTGACTAGAAGCAGATCTCATCTGCTCTACCAGTTCATGAGCACTTCTTATCTGCACAGTGCTCTGAATTTGTTCTTCATGGTATTTGGTCTCAGCAGTCTCAAGAGTAGATTTTAGTCGTTTCACTTCAGACTTCAAGGTGTAAAGCTCTGCCTCGATCTCATTTGGTCCCATAGACTCGTGCTTTTCTCCAAATTCCCGCTCAAGGTCATTGTTGCTGGTTACATTATTCAGGTCAGCCTTGAGTTTGGCAACAATTTCTTCTAGTGAATTTACCCGTGCTTTTGACTGATCTAATTCTGAAGCAACTGAGTTGTAAGCTTCCATGGCTTTCATGCCATCTGAACTGAGTGTCTCCACTGTTCTTCTTGCAGATTCCAGCTGCAGCAGGGTTTGACTAACCTGTGCCTGTGCTTGAGCTTCGGCTTCCTTACAGTCTTTCAATTCGTTTTTCATGTTGTCTACAAGTAAAAGAGTTTGTGCCAACTTTTCTTTCAAGTTTTGGAGCTCTCCATTGACTAATTCTGCATGCTTCGTCTGATCAGCCTCAGATACAGCTACCATTTCAAGCTGCAGTTTAAGCCTTTCAATCTCATCAATGGCAGATGCCAAGGCAACTGCATCAACTGAGTGCTGCTTCTGGACAGCCTCAAGCTCTGACTGCCAAGCTTGCTCTCTTTCTTGTGAAATCTTTTGGAGCTTGATTACACGAGCTTCCTCAGAAATACAAAGATCAGGAATCTGCTGAGATTCTTCGAACTTTGATGACAAGGCGAGTAATTGCTTCTTTGATTCCTCAGCATCTTGCTGCGCTTGTTTCTTGCATGACTCAGAAGACTGAAGCTCGTTGTTTGCTTTTTTCAAGTCCTCCTGGAGTTGAGAAATCTGAGATTCCAATTCAGATACTCTATTTGGGCCTTTCTTCTGGTGAAGGGTAGAGATGATTATTAGCAAAGTATACAAAGAATGCCACACTGACATTTCTATATACAGATTCAATGTGTACATATGATGAAAATACACGTGTGAATGATGTGTGGGGAAAGAATGCCCTTCTGTAACATTGATGAAGAACTGACAAACTGAAAACCATGAATATACTTTAAAAATATAAAGTTACTGAAGCAACATGATGTGTTACATATTATGGAGAGGTGCATCAATTAATATAACAAACTTTTTGGTTGAGAAATATGAAACGTCCTTCGCATACACCAGAGTTGCATATTGAATTAGTGATTCACGACAGTGAACCAACAGAACACAAAGGTATCCAGCTTCTATATTTCTTACAACATAGAAAAGAAGTTTAGAATGAAAACAATACTGCTATGTGACAGACGACTTTTAAGAACCCAAAAGTTCACCCAAAAAACAACCTAGATTTAATTATGTGAATCCAAACAAGTCTCTTCCAGTCCAAGCATTAATCCTCGAGCATCATATTATCTCTGGACCACAGTGTTATGGTTGTACAACACTTTATCTAAATATTGTGAAACAGCTGAGAAATCAATGAGAGTAAAATCCAAAGTACCTCAGGCAATGGACTTCTGGGTGACCGCCTCTCATTGACTTTTGGGCTTCTGTCTTTAGATAGTCGTCTAGCTTGACTTGAAGCAGATGCAGGATCAGTCTCCAATGCAGTTGGCTTAAGTTGGCGGCGCACTACGCGAGGAGAGTCCTTCTGAGTAGGGGATACCTTTTGAGTTGGGGATACCCTTGAAGATGGCGTTACCCTTTGAGTGGGGGATACCCGTTGTGGTACTTCAGAGGCACCACTTCTGATAGAAGATTAGAAAAATGACAATCAGGTTTAACGATCACAAGCTTCTAGGAAATAAAAACAGCAATTAAACTGTGGAAACAGCAAAATTGTGATTTGAAGTCATTAAAAAAAAAAAACAGGTGATGTATGCTGCAACGTATGATCCTAGATTACCAATAAATAAAACTCACATCCCAGAGTGACAAGTGGATCAGTTGCATAACTAGACTTTCCAAAGGCAAAAATCAACTAGTATAGTTGAAAATTGTAAAGGTATAGAGCTGGAGCTATCAAAATCCACTCTGAAGTTACAATAGAAAGGTGCATAATACATTTAAGGTTTAGAAAATTAGGTATCTTGGAAAGGAGGACAATACATAGAAAGAGAGATGGGAGGCAACTCTAAGCCAATTACTACCTGGCATTTCTGTCATTTATCCCAGATCATATACCACAGGTGCACAATCATACTTTTGTTTTTTTTTTTTTTGGCCTTTCACGCATTAGATTTCTATATACTATAACAAAACATATTTTCTTTCTTCTTCATGGAAGCCTCATAGTATGAATATTACTAGTTGGACGCCCAATAACCTTCACTAATGAAAAGATCCCACATTAACATCAAACAATACTACACCCACACCCACACCAAAATAAAATCCACAAACTTTGTTGCAACACTGATTTGAACAGCCAACGAAATCTGCCGTGCAATGACCATCAATAATTGAACATCGCCATAGCGTGCACACACACAATAGAGTATAATAGACACACTGAAACAAAAATTCCAAAACTCTTTATTGCTACCAGGAATATACTTCAATTATTTCATTGATTATAAAGAAATGCAACATAGTATTATAGTTTCTCCCTTTGTAAGCTGAGAAGTTTTGAATAATGATACAATACAATTAATGATTCTGTTCTTTTTCAAATGTTGGATAGAAAGAAAGACACCATCAAAATCAAATGGCCCAATTAATAAGTCCTCAGTCTAATGTGGCCACAAGATTATAGAACTACAGTCGCTTAATTGGTCCAGAGAGGAGTCCTTTCCGCTCCTCTGATAGTTCAAGTGGGTCCTGCAGGCTGCATTATAGCTGCCAAGAGGACCTCAAATCCAGAAGACAACAAGCTGTTAAATCTATATATGGACACTGATAGAAATATATTGGAATATAGACGCTTGCCCCCAAAATCAGTCTACCATTGTTACTCGAGCAGTGAAAGTTTTTAGTACAGTTGTAAGCAGTTAAGGGATATGAGAATGACATTCTACAGAGATAGAACAAACCCAAAACAAGATGTGAAGTTAAGCTTACAAAAACATGAGAGGCTTTAAAGTCATAAAAGGAGCTCACAAGAACATCCATATAGCAACGAGGAAAGTACAAAATACCATACATAGTTACCTTCTGGCTCAAAAAACAAACAAGCGCTTGTTTGATCAAGCAACAGACCAACAAAAGCCTCTAAAGCCAAAGGAGAAGACAATCATATATAAGCCGAAGTTACCTTGCTTTTGGGGTTTGCATATTTGACTGCCTTTTTCTAGTAGCAAAGTTGAGAGAGAGCTAATAGTAATCTAAGCTCCACTACTTGAATGCCTCCGACCCACAAGACCTGAAAAACAGTTAAACCAAAATCACAAGCTGGGCCAGGAGGATCCAATGTTTACATGTAAGAGAAATAAATAGGTTTCATGAAGGGCATGTGCTCCTTATCATCATGGGAACAAAAGGCCATTATGGCAAAGATGTGCCAATCATAAATTGCACCAAACCATTCTAGATACCAAATCCACAAAACAAAAAAATGAGTTTTTTTTTTTTCCTAATATCACCAAACGAAAATAAATGAATAACATCTCAAAAACCAATTAAATGCTTGCTACCTAGTTCCACACTCTATCCATGCTCCAAGGACCCATCATTGTAATCTCCAGCTAATCGGTTATAATTACACAAATACCCCCTCTTCTACTAACAAGGAAACATGGCTATTATAGAGAAACAAAAAAAACATATCCAACATGGCTACCATCATTGTCTCCTCCAATTTTGCCGTGAAGTATGGGACTATGGGCACTAAATTGAAATTGAAGAACACAAAATGATTTCATTCAACTGCTCAAACCTTTTTTTAATAGTGTGGGGAGTTGAAACAACCACCAAACAAGCTTGTTTCTAGACTTTAACACAAAACACTATTTTCTCGGAAATTTATCATTATTTTCCTTTCAACATCGAAACAAACAAACACAAAAACAGATCTAAAACTAACCCAAACAAGAAAAACATGGAATCAGCATTTGCAGAAAAAAAAAACAAGCAATGGAGCTATTAAAAAATTAAAACAATGGACTCCTAGGAGGGAAAACAAAAGTAGATTGTGCAGACTTTTTAAGATTCGCTTTACTTTTATGGTCTCTAAAATAAAAATAAAAATAATTTAAAAAAAAGCTGCAGCAATGAAGCTCTTGAGCAAGAAAAGAAGAGCTACACTGTATCACTGAGCAGTGGAGCTTCTTTTCATGCCCAGATTTCACCCAAAAGAAGCTTGAAAGAAACATCATTACCCTAGAAAAGAAAATTCCAGTAAAAAAAAAAAATGAAAACCAACAACCAAAAAAAAAAAAAAACACACTAACCCAGTTTGGGTTTTGCCATGAAACAGAAACCCATCTGGGCTCAGAAACAGAATGCTGAAAAATGCAAGTGAGATTCTGTTGTTTCCCTCTTCCCTACTTTCCCACATTTTCCCACAACAGAAACTAAATAACATGAACATATTTTCTCACAAAATATATGAGTACATCAGTAATGGGTGCTCTACCTTAGTGGGTGAGCTTTGTGAATCTTCTTCTTCTTGTTCTTGTTCTTGTTCTAATCTGGTTGCAGTTTCCGAGGCTTTGAATTATGGATAGTGGCGAGTGTGGAGTGTTGGAAGTTTTACAGTTTGGAGGAGCGTGAGGGAGAAGCACTAGATTACAAAACGCGGGACGCAGAAAAAGCAGCAGTACGTATTTGTCGTTTTGTGAGATAGAGATTAAACTGGAGTTAAATCCGGTTTTACGTCCGTCAATATGATATGTTTATCCATCTTGTTTTCAACTTTTCAAATTTCAAAGAAGAAGAAAAACATTGTAGCTGGACATAGGTAATTAACTGTGCCAGTTTAATCTAATTTGTTCTCCACCTAATCCAAAGGAAATTTACTATATTAGGAGTTATTCTATATTTGGTTTGGTTCTAGAAAAGGATAGATTTGTTAAGTTTTTTTCATCAATAGGGTAGGTTTGTTGATAATTCAAAAGTTGTAAGTACATGCATCAAAGTCGAGTCCTACTCTTTGATCTTGCGATTATTAGTGGTCTTAAACTCTATAAGCGATCGTTATCCAACTTAAGCTCTATTTGCTAAATTCCTCCATGTTTGCATGTGCTTGTTTTGTCGTTTATTCGCCAATTATTTCTTTCGGTAATATTAACCCAACAGATGTGTTTATGCACAACTTTGTGTATGAAAAATATAAGATGATCATATAAGATTTTTGAAAATTAATTACTTTTACTTGTATGGTTTAGACATCTCGTCATAATGGTGTGTAGCTGGTCTTGTTGATTGATCAACAACATGAGAAGATGCCTCTGTTGTACTTCTCTTTTATGTGGTGAAGAATGAAATGATGCTCCAAAATTCAATGTGGATGACCTTCCTCACTTTTGCAGCTTATTTTGGGTATGCTTTCAGTGATATGGGTATTTCTACCTTGTCATAAGGTACAGTGAGGGAAAAAATAAAAATAAAATCTATGACACCTCCTAAAGCTGTCTTATATAGTGCTGAGGTGTCTTTTTTTATTACTTAAAAGTGTTACTTGATCACCGATGACCGGCGATTATTATTAACTTTATGGACACCTACTTTTTTTTTCTTTAAAAAATCGTGGTCATGAATGATGTATCATTGGATTAAAATCAAAAATTGAAATTAAAACATTTGATGTTCTTGTATTTAATTCAAGTGATTGCTATTAAATCAAAAGACAGATGACCACAACATATTTTGCCACATGGCAACCCAAAGAAACGCCTCTACTAAAATGTAAATGTTTTTTTTTTCCTGTGTAAAATAGAAACGTTCAATTAATAAACGACGATTACAAAGTATGGGAGACTAGGAGTGACAAACCGTTGTGACTCCCTCACCCACAACTCAAGTAATGGGAGCCCTACACGGCTACACACAACCCAAAAATAAATACTGGTTATAGGTAATCGTCATAAACAATCATCACGAGTCAATGAGGCCCAACCATAAACTACTTATATCGTCCCTCAATTCGGGCTACAAAACGAAACCAATATCGAAAGTCACGATAAATTCTCACCGCCAATACTAAAAACAACAACGTCACTCTCTTTACTACCATGTCTCAATATACCCGAATCCTCTTTCAACACATTCGGAATCTAAATGTTAGATCAGCAGCGCTTTCAAATCTCGTTTCTTTCTCATGCATTCCACGCGATTGGGTGGTATATGTTTATAATTTCTGTATTCAATGGGATACATAATCCATGATACTATAAAGTCCTTTGTTGACGCCGTTAGACTCGTGTTCTTTAATGTTGGGCAGAAAGTCTGCACACACAATTTTCAGGACCTGGGTTTCATGCTGTTGAGTTAGTTGGGCTACCCGTTTCTTGCTTGTTTTTAGGCTTCATCATTCCATTGCTTCTGTAACGTCGGGCTTCATTGTTAGCCCACTGTGTATTTTTGTTTTCTATGAGACCCATGATGAATCCCCATGCCCGTATCAATTTTTCACTACTAGGTTTACTTTTGCTGATGTGATAAAGAGATGAGTGTTGACCGCTCATGGGGAGGACTTTATCACCGGCTAGTTTTGTATGCTTCCTAGTACTTTATCTTTTGCATATTCCAAATCCAACTTTAATAGTAGGGACGGCCATAGCGTCTCTCTCGCTTTTGGCATCACCTCCTGTCCTCCTTTTAGCTACTTGCTGCGTAAGTTATTTGCACCACGTCTTATGTTTTGCTTCGGAGTTCGGATCACTCTAAAAGTCTAACCCCCCAAGTTTCTCAGCTCATCAGTCAACACATTATCCATTAAACTCCTGCAAATCCACCGTAATAGATAACGGTCGGCCATGGACGGCTTCAAAGATAACGCGGAAGGCGAAGCGAAGTAGTTACTAAAAAAGTAAAAAGTTACAGTCCACACCTTGCTGCTTCTCGATCTATTGTCCGACGGTCCGACCCTATCTAATACAGTCCCCTCTCCCTTTGCTAGTTTGAGAAATCGAATTGATGACTCTATCTTGTATGAGCATCTCTCATGGATCTTAAGACGATTGTACGTATCATTCGTCTAATATATTAATTAAAGGGTTAAATACTGTTTAGTCCTTGAGCTTTTGATCATAAAACACTTCAGTCCCTGACCTTCTAATTTCACACGTTTAGTCCCTGTACTTCAAAATTTCAGACCAATAGGTCCTTGCCATCTAAAAATTGCAATGAAATGTCTATTATGCCCTCAGATCTTTTTTTGTAAATAAATTTATTCCTTTCTCTCTTTTTTTTTAATTCTTTTTTATTTGTTTTATTTATTCTTTTTTTTTTCAAACAGAAATAAAGAAAGGAAAAAAAACAGAAAAAAATAAACAGAAAGAAAATTCCTTTTCCAAAAAAAAAATTAATTAATTAAAAAAAAGAACTGATGTCATAATAGACATTTCACCACGACTTTTAGACGGCAAAGACCTATTGGTTTGAAATTTTGAAGTACAGGGACTAAACGTGTGAAATTAGAAGGTCAGAGACTGAAGTGTTTTATGGTCAAAAGTTCAAGGACTAAACAGTATTTACCCCTTAATTAAATTAATAAAATTAAAATAGATACTTGACGTAAAAATATCAAAATTATTAACCTTCCCTCTAATGAATGTATTTGGAGTAGATCTGGTAAAATTGTATGGGCATATCTCACGAAGGATTATGTCTTAAGACGATTGTACGTGTCATGCGTCTGATTTATTAATTCTCAATTGTCAATTTTCAAAAAGAAAGAGGTAAGTCCGACTGTACAACATTTAAGTGTGCTTCTCATGTTACTCCAGGTTGTAAGATTTTGTAAGTTAAAACTTAGTTATTTTCTTCATGAGTCTTAATGGATTTTAAATGTTAACATGGAATTTAATGGTTTGGTTTTGGTTTTAGCATCTTAACGGTTTGTTATTGTATTTCACAATAAACATAAGACACGTGCAAAAATTACTACAAATTTATCCTCAAATCGTTTTTGTTTTTTTATCCTCAATTCTCTTGCTTCAGCTGGGTCTTTATGGTGTATTGGGTCGGGAACCTCTGTCAACTTTTGGAAGGATAACTGGATCCCCAATCTGCCCACTTTCAACTTGAGAACTCACTCCATACCCAATGAACCTAATCGACATGAGGCTTATATTATTGACAGAGATACTCATTATTGGAATCTTATTACTCTCCAATCTGCCCTTATTACTCTCCAATCTGCCCTTCCGGTAGAGACTATCAATGCCATCCAAGTTACAACTTTTAGCTCCCCTACTGATTCGGACCGCTTAATTTGGTCTGCCAATCCCACATACACATACACGGTTCATTCTGGATACAATTTTCTGGTCAAATCCTCCATTCCCGGTCTCTCTGCTCATCCTCATCAGTCTCATATAGTTTCTCCACTGGTCTGGAAGTGGATCTGGTCTGTTCGCCCCCCCAAGATTGAGCACTTTTTATGGCGGGCTACATCAAATGCTTTAGCAACAAATCGAAATCGTTACCACATGCATCTATCTCATTCTCCTCTGTGCACCTTCTGCAATTCCTATCTGGAGACTACTGAGCACATCCTGTTCCTCTGCCCGTGGACTCTCCAAGCCTGGTTCTCTCACCCGTTCTCCTACCAAGTCAATCAATAGTCTATCACCACTTTGGATGCATGGCTTCTGGGCATCTTTGGAAAGGATGGTCGATTTGGACCTATGGACCCATCTTTCCCAACTCATGTGGTCTTCATGCTCTGGTACATTTGGAAACACAGGTGTGACTGCATCTTCAACCACATACTGCTAAACCCTGTGGTTGTGTCTGCAAAAGCTTATTCTGCAGCAATGGAGTTCCTTCTATTCCCCCATTCTTTGCAATATCCACAGCATTCGCTCCATCATTACTCCACTAGGTCCCCTCACCCTTGGGTACCCCCACCTGTTGGGCGGGTAAAGATTAACACTGACGCATCGTGGGATTCCTCCTCTTTGAATTATGGTATTGCGACAATTGCTCGAGACTCTTCCGGAAACCTTATTGGTGGCTCAGCTAGAAGCACACTTGCTTCTTCTCCTCTGGCTGTGGAAGCTCAGGCTATTTCTCTTGGGCTCGAGCTAGCTATCTCTCTCTCCCTTTCTTCTATTAAGCTTGAATCAGACTCCTTTGTGCTAATTTCGGCCATTTTAAACCCATTCTCGACGGTGGACTGGACTGCTTCGAACATCATAGCACAAATTCGAGTCCAAAGTGGTCTTTTTCATCGTGTTAACTGGCTCTGGTCCAGTAGATCAGCGAATGCGGCAACAGACCTGGTTGCTACGCTAGCTAAGCACAGGGTGTGCCCGGATGATTGACCCTCCAATCCTCCTCCCTCCCTAATACGAATCCTTCTTTTTGATGCTGTAACAGATCCCCCTTAGGTGCTTTGTTTTCGTTGCTTTTCTTCTGTTGAAATCTGTTTGCCTTTTTGGCTTTGTAATGGAAGTCCACGTTACCAAAAAAAAAAAAATGTGTGATGAAAGAAGATGAGGTTGAGAGTTGCTTGAGTCTTCTTGAATTTCTCCACTACAAGACAAATAAGTAATAATTCCTTCACAGGTGTTATGTAAATAGTCACTTCAGATATACAGTAGTTTTTTTTTTTGGTGATGACCTTCAGATATACAGTAGTTGCATAGGTGTAAAGGCATAAAAATATCAGATGAATGAAGCTGAATCCAGTATCTCCCTCCAGGAATTCCGGGCTCCACATGGACAGACAAACACTTGAACCAGAATCTATTGAATACTAATAGAAATAGAGAAGTTTGAGCTGCATTCACATGGTCAAATATCTTGCGTATAGTCTTATCATATGATTTAAGAATTTCACGAACAGTTTCATATTCTAATATCATTTAATCATGAGTTTGATATTCTTCGTTTTTCTGAATGAATTTTGAAGTCATTGTCTAGTGTCGACGGAGAAGCCAATTGATCTGCAAATCCATATCTTCACGACTTCAAACAATAACCACATCTGCCCATGAGTGAAGGAAATGAACACAATCGACAGAGTCAAACAGTACGTAGTTCCTCTGCTAAGCAAAGTTAATGCGCCAAAGCCACTTTCACAAGTAATCTGAATTTGAATTTGAAAGTCTCTGCAAACAAATAATGGCTTTCCATTTTCATCCCCTAACAGAAAAAAATGGAATCATCCCCCTAAAGCATCTTACATTCTTACATCATAATTTGTGTAAGCTCTTGAGTGTTTGGTAATTGAAATCATGAATATTGTTTATTATAAAATATTATAGTCTTACGAAGCAAGTGGGTAACCAACGTTTTAGATTTGATGATGCTGAACAACAGCATGTTACTTATTCAAGTTATAAGAAGAAATGCAATCTTCTAACTCATGAGTTCTCTTAACGGGGGGAATCAAAAAGTAAACTGACATTAAAATATACAATTGAACAAGTATCAAGACTCACATAATAGATTGATAAAAATGAGATAATCGATTTCGTTTATTTAACATTTCATTAAGACAGTCAGATTATTAGGTTTGTCTGATCGTTTAATTATTTTTTATTATAATTTTTAAATTTATGAATATTTTCCAATTAACTTGTAAAATTAGAGTGCTTTTCCATTAAATTTCGAAGTCATTGTCATTTGTCGACGGAGAAGCCAATTAATCTGCAAATCCAGATCAAATCACACAACAATCATATCTGCCCATGAGTGAAGGAAATGAACACGACCCACAATATCAAACAGTAGTCTACCAAGCAAAGTTAGCAAAACCACTTTCACACAAGTAATCTGAATTTAAAAGTCCCTGCAATCATATGACGGCTTTCCATTTTTACCCCCAAACAGAAAAAATTGGAATCATCCCCCTAAACAAGTAAACATCTTACATCATAATTCTAGTGAATTCTGATTATTTGGTTATCAATTAAGATAATGAATGTTGTTTATTGTAAAATATAGTAGTCTTATGAAAGTTAGTGAGTAACTAACGTTTTAAATTTCATGATACTAAATTTACAACGTATTACTTATTTAAGTTAGATGTAAGAAGAAATGTAATATACAAATTGTTAAGTTCTTTTAACGGAAAATCAAAAAGTAAACTCATTTTAAAATATACAATCTAGTAAGAGTCATAAAATATATCGATAAAAATGAGATAGTTATTTATTTATTTAACTTCTCATTAAGATAGTCAGACTACTAAATTTATTTGACTGTTCCATTACTTCTCATTGTAATTTTAAAATTTAAGAATTTTCGAGTTAACTTGCAGAATACGAGTGTTTGGGTATAGATTTTTATAATTCTGAATTATGTGGCGCAATTACAAGTGGTTATCTCATACTTAATCTTAAACTCATCGCCTTCAATCAATCAATCATCCTCTTAAGAAAAAAGATAAACTCAAACACAATGGGCACTTCAGTCATTTTGCAGGAAGCATGCCCCAAATAGACACACGTCTGCAGCAGAGAGCGAGTGAGTCTCACACTTCTTCTCCTTCCCCATAAAGCCACTTCAACTGCCTAAACCCTTATAATAAACACCACCCTCCATCATTTCTCACAAAGCCCGAAGACTCCAAGCTCCTCCACCAGAAAACTCCAAAACAAAAAACTTCCGAACCCAAACAGGAAGGAAGAAAAGAAGAAACAGACCCAGTAAAGATGAGGTCCAGCAACCACTTGATAGGTGTACTCAACTTCACCACCTTCCTCCTCTCAATCCCTATCCTCGGCGGTGGAATCTGGCTGAGCAGCCGAGCCAACAACACTGACTGCCTCAAGTTCCTCCAATGGCCTCTTATAGTCATCGGAGCTTCCATCATGGTCGTCTCCTTAGCCGGCTTCGCCGGAGCTTGTTACCGGAACACTTTCCTCATGTGGGTCTACCTCTTCGTCATGTTCTTCATCATAGCTGCCCTGATCGGCTTCATCATTTTCGCTTACGCGGTGACTGATAAAGGGTCCGGCAGGGCGCTCGTAAACCAGGCTTATAAGGACTACTATCTGGAGGACTACTCTGGCTGGCTAAGGGACCGCGTAGAGGATAATAGCTACTGGAGGAAGATTGCTTCTTGTGTGAGGGACTCTAAGGTTTGCAAGAAGATGGACAGGACTGTTAATGGTGTGCCGGAGACTGCTGACATGTTCTACAACAGAAAGCTTAATTCTGTTGAGGTATGTAAATTTTCCCTTCTTTGATTGATTTCTGTTTTAGCTATAGCTAACCATGTAGTAAAAAGGGTATGATGTTTCTATAGCAAAAAGAACCATAAAGCATGAAAAAAGTTGATCTGATTTTAGAACTTTCTGTTTTGTTTTAAGTTCTTAGCAATGAAATTTTAATGGATCCAATTTTTAGTGACGATGTTATGTTCGATATCTGGTATGCTATGTTGTCAGAAATTCTGAATCTGGTCTCGGACATGATTTTAGAGACCAACTATTTTGATTCATGGCTTAAGTTTGTCTGATCTATAGCTTGATGGGTTTTTGAGTTATGAGGGTTTTTTTTTTTTTGATGTTGTTTGAGTTATGAGGTTGAAGAAGGTTAATTAGTGGTTTTAGTGGTAGATCTAGTTTGGGATTTAGATCTTGCCTTAAGGAGGTTATTAAGGCATGTGGCCAAACAGTGTGACAAGCATGGGGTTGCGTTGAGTTGGAGTCCCCCAATTACAAGATACTTGACCCCCCGGAAATGTGTGGGTCTTTGCACCAATGGAAAATTGCTATGTGGGATTTTCTTTTTAATTCCTTTTTCTTGATGGTGATGGAAAATTCTAAAAATCTTACATACGGCGGCCCAGCATGTGAAAAACCCACCAAACTTTATTTATATTTCGAAACTGCCCCTGTTTTTGAAAGTGAAAAACCCAAATTACCCCCTGCTAAGAAGCTGATTGGACAGCCTACACGTGTACTTTATGCGCGTCCTACGCAAGATTTTCTCGGAAAACCCACCATTACCAACAGAAAACATTTTACTCCCACTTGTACACTGTCCTTTTCTTATATAAAATTCCAAAAGGAAATTTCATTACCCATTTTTGAAAGAAAGAAAATAAATCATTTCCCATTGTTCAAAATATAAGTGGACCACAAGGAGTGATGACCTTAATCGATAAAGAGCTAATTCCAATTAGCATGTCTCACATAGGCGGTGGATAGAATAGTGTTAGGCACTTAGCCCAACAAGAAAATTAGAAAATAAGACCCACCGGCCTTCATATTCTGTGGTAAAAGACCTAAACCCCATACTTGTGTTAAAGAGTTCGACTATTTGATTCTTCACTCGACGTAAACTCTAAACCTAACAAGAAAATATCGAAAAAAGAAATGAAAATTGAATAAACAGCAGCACGTAATTTAGGTATAAAGTGTCACTCAAAACAAGAGTGCGACTCTCTTTCACTCTTGCTCAAACCATATCCTCCTATGAAGTGAAAAGAAGGTTTCTATGATGATATTCTGGAATATTAAGCGAATTACAGTAAAGTACTTGTTGTGGTGGCAGTTGTTCAGTAGGTCAGGATCCTCAAAAGAAAAGAATGTTCATCTAGGTGGGTTGTCTAAGCCTTTTCTTCTGCTTTATCTTAACAGAATATCTTTTAGGTGGGATATCCTTATCTCATTTTTGTCTGGTTGTTACAAACTGGAACACAATGATATAACCTTGAACAAACTTGAAATACTCCCACTTGTATAGTTCTCTCCTCTCCCACAACTGTTTTGGCTCTCACTTTCTTATTGATATATTTTGTTTGACAAGTCTGCATTATTGGTGTGTCCAAATTATTGATGTAGAGGTTAGTGGAATACATACAATGTTCCGGGTATAAATGCATGTTATCTGACCATGACATGTTCCATACTTGCTTCACATGCTGAATACAGATGTTGAAATTTTAACATATTATACAGAAAATTTCAAGATTACAGGGAGGGTAAGGTCAACTAAGTGATTGGTTTGAACAAACTTTCTAGCTTTGGTCAGCATTTTGCTGGCACATAGTAGTTTGTAGTTGCAGTCACTAGTCATTCTTATCCCTTTATTACCATGGAGGATTGGGTGCCTTTTATATACGCTTACCATATTGGATTTATATCAGGAAGAAGGTGTATCTATGCAAATGGGTTTTAAGACCTAAAAAACATTTATGAAAATTGGTTTTACTATCATGATCAAGTGATGTGGTTGGCAAATATGATACATGTAACATTACTTGAGAGTCGAGTGGTATTTAGTGTATCTTGATTTCACACTCGTATAGAACCTAGTCATTGCTCTTGGCCATTGGACTTGCTACTAGAGCTACGAGACTATTTTTCTATGTGTTGATATATAAGTTGGAGCAAGTGGAATACTAATTTTCTTTTTATCATTTGATCAATAGTCTGGCTGCTGCAAGCCCCCTACAGAGTGTGGCTATGCCTATGTGAATGAGACGTTTTGGACCACTGGAGGAGGCTTGGTGGGAACAAATCCTGACTGTTCTATGTGGAACAATGATCAGCAGGAGCTCTGCTATTCCTGCAACTCTTGCAGGGCTGGTGTGCTGGCCAGCATTAGGAAGAGTTGGAGAAAGGTCTCTGTCATTAACATCGTTGTATTGATCATCCTAGTGATCTTCTATGTGATTGGCTGTGCAGCGTTCAGAAACAATCGTCGGATTGACAATGATGAACCGTATGGTGAGGCTCGGATGACAAAGGCGCAACCTAGCCCCTTCCAACTCTAGGGATAGAGATTGAATCTGATAGTTGGAAAAACTGTGTGAAAAGTGTATTTTAAAGGTTTTAAGATTGCACTCATTAGGGCTTTTTCGTCTTACACAAGCGAACATCGTAAACTTGGCTTGATTTTTGAAAAGTTGCCTGTGTATGAGCTAACATGTAATTTATTATACGTATCTTTATTATTTACCTGGTAGAAATAAGTGTTCTGCATGTTGTCAAGATAGAGTAGCAATGTAACGCTTACATAACTATTTGTACTGTTCATGTAAATTGCACATTATTTGGGCGCACTAGGATTGTCTGTAGACAACCTAGGGGCCCAAATTACTTCAGCAATTTTCCCAAACCAAAACCGAAGACTACGATTGGCCCAAAGAGGAGCCGAAGCCTTGTATATTTGATTGAGGGAAACTTGCCAACGGGTTTTATGGCCGCTTCAGGGCTAAATGTGTCTCCGCCGGGCTTTCACCGTGGCGTAGAGTTGCTTGGTCCCAGACACCTTTCGGGTGATCCTCACGGCATTGTTCTGGACTCCCATCTTGAAATTGTGGGCTCTTTACCTGTGTATCCTTCCAAAGATGATGAGAGGTTTACCATGCATATATGGCAAGTAGTATAATCCACCCTCCTACGTACTACTCTCTCCCGTCCATGTTCTCAAGTTTCAACTAACATTAGACTTCCATCTGAGAAGGAAAGTGAGTATCAGTTCACTTTTTTATTTTATTTTATTTTTTTAATAATTTTTTTATAGTATTTTTCACATTTGCATATATAGAGATCAAGCGAGAATTTTTTTTAGGGGAATGGAAGACTGATCCATTGATATAAAATCATATGACCTTACTCGGTCAAGCATGAAGGGTACAAACACTCCTCATATTACAATCATTGCTCAAGTAGTGCACTGACTGCACATTAAAAAATGAATACTAGCTTAGATTACTACGCCTTGAACAATAAGAAGTTACAACACCAAAAAATCAGTACTGATCCATGGGCACATTGTAACGTCCTAAAGAAACAAGGTATACAGGGCCAAGGCCCATTGCACCCACCTGTAAAAGATGGAGCATCAGTATACAAAAGAAATAACAGCAAAAAAAATGAAATTGGCCCCAAAACAAAGCCCAGACCCAAAGGCACTCAAACCCTAGCCAAACTTCCAAACAATGCCCACCACACCTCCACCATGGTTACAAGACTCTGACCACCGCCACGAGTAGCCTTCGGCCACCATCCACTGCTCAATTATCGCCAGCACGTCGGCAAGAAACAACCACTTCCCCCAAAAACACATTCTCCCCGCATGGTTCCGAAGCACCCATCGGATCGGAGAACTTCGATTCGAAGGAGCCTGTCAAAACCCCACCTCACTCTATCCTGCCAGCCGTCGCTGATCAAGGGACAGAATGCCGGTACCACCAATCTGCTCCTGCCAGAGCCTCATTGTGATAAGAAGACGCAGGACCATCACAAGGCTTGCAAGCTCGTCAAGGGTCGAACCACGCCGCAGCAGCAACAGGCTGAGATACGGCCATCAAGAAAGATCCCCGCTCGGCTACACTCACCACTCATCGACAAGGCTAAAAGCTTGGCACTACACGACAGTCGCCAGACGAGAGCCTCCAACGTACTTAAAAAACCCTAGCCGCCCTCTACTTGAGAGAGAGAGAGAGAGAGAGAGAGAGAGAGAGAGAGTTGTTGAATATCAGTAGATCAAAGTGAGTTATTATGTGATCAATTGGGCCTTCTTAATTTCTTTTTTCTCTAGTAAATTGTCAGTTGTTCCATTTTAGTTTTTGGAGGTTCTGTCTTAATTCTAATTCAGTCTTTACTTAGTTTTTTGAGGTGTAAGGTTCATGTCCCCTGACTAGATCTTCATAATTTCTTTTTAATAAAGGGATTGGGAAAGATCTTTCGCCTATCTATCCTTTATTTAAATTCTTCCTTGAGAGAATTGGGACTTAATTTTCCTCCTATAATATGTGAACCACAAAGACATGGATTACAATCTTAATTTAGGATTGGACGCTGATATTAGTCCCAAGTCTTAACATAGGTTTGAAAGCCAACAACAATTTGAAGAAAGATGACGACACACCAGAACAGACTGAAGCAATTCTGGACTTTGCTCACAAGCATGCTAATGCCTATCCTGGTGCAAATATATCAAGAAAAAGACCATAAGTACTATTATATATCAAGCCACTCATCTTTTACGTACTTGTAGTCATACACAGATCCCCGTACACTTATATTTCATATCAACACGACAATTGTAGATGTAGGAATTCACAATGATAGAATGTAAACATCAAAGAGAATGAATGAGTATACAAGTTTCATATCAAGGTTCTTTCTGTATTACAATATGATCAGTTTTAACTTTTCTATCACTCATGACTTGCCCTATCCACCCTCCCTCTGCACTTTACTCTGCTTGTTACCATTGTGCTTACTTTATTGGTGAGGCTGTGACATCTGCTGCCGTCTGTGTTTCTGCTTCCACGTTTTTATTGTAGATGGGCTGAGCCCAGGGAATCACTGTTTCTACTAATTGTGAAATAGATGATTCTTTGTGTTTTGAGTAGCTAGCTAGAAACCATTTTTTCCCCTTCTAATTTCAATCATTCTTTCTGAACTTACAACTGATATATATTGTGGCCTCAATTAAAACCTTAGGTGTGTTTAAGAACAAACGTAATATTAACAGAGAGAGGGAGAGAGTTTCGATGGAGAGTAATGTGTGTATATTCTTCTCTCAAAGCAGAGTTTATATAGGAATACAAGATAATGTGAATGCTCGAAGAGAAAAAAAAATTGGTAACTATGATCATCATGAAGCAACTCCACATGGTTGCTTCAATGATGATAATTGCCATGCTTATTGCCTCTCTACATGCTTTATGCCACACAAGTCTTCATATCTACATTTATACACTCAAGTACCATATCTATACACTTAAGTACCTATTACATGTTATAGATATCTATACTATAATACATTTATACTACAACACTTCCCCTTGAATATTTCATGTCAATAGTATTGTCTAGGCCATGCGCTTCTAAGTTGCCTTGTTAAAAACCTTGTCAAGTAATAAAAACCCTGTGGGAAAAAACAATCTTAGTCGAAGGAGAAAAAGAGCACAACGTGCGTTGAGTGTGGAGTATGTTTCTGGATACTCCCCCTGATTTTGACTCCCCCTGAAGATCATGGGAGTTCGGATAACTTTCTTAATCCGATGCTCTTCACATGTTTCTCAAAGGGGGATTTTGGTAACGACTTAATAAATAAGTCCGCTACATTATCCTCTGATCGGATTTGATTTACTTCAATATTTAGAAGTGTTTGTTGTTGCTGACTGTAGAAGAATTTAGGCGATATATGCTTGGTATTGTCGCCCTTGATGAAACCTAATTTCATTTGCTTAATACAAGCTGCATTATCTTCGTAAATGCATGTAGGTTCATTTGTGGTAGACTTCAAACCACAAGTTCCTTGAATGTGTCCATTTACAGACCTTAGCCATATGCATTTACGCACAGCTTCATGTAGAGCAATAATCTCTGCATGATTTGAGGAAGTAGCAACAATGGTCTGTTTTGTAGATCTCCAAGATATTGCGGTGCTTCCCATGGTAAAGACATGACCTGTTTGGGAGCGACATTTGTGAGGGTCAGAGAGATACCTGACATCAGCAAAACCCATCAAAACATCACCATCATTTTGATGGAGGGGAGGGGGAGAACGTCGGCCACCATGGATGTTGGTGCCGCCACCATGGAGCGTCTACATTATGGAAGGTGGCGTTTTGCCTTGTGGGGTCCGATCCCATATTTTCGTCTTTTCTTTTCTCTCTGTAGAGATAAAACAATCCCATATCAATCGTACCTTTCAAGTATCGAAAGATTGTCTTTATACCAACCCAATGGCGGCGTGTTGGTGCTAAACTATGTCGAGCTAACAAGTTCACGGCGAATGAGATATCTGGTCTTGTGTATTGAGCTAAGTATAATGCGCCTATTGCACTTAGATAAGGTATTTCAGCCTCTAATAGATCTTCGTCCTCATCCTTTGGACGAAACGAATATTTTCGGGCTCAAGACCACGGCCGATCATGGGAGTACTTACAGGCTTAGCTTTATCTTCATTAAAGCGCCTTAGTAATTTTTGAGAATACGCTAACTGATGGATCATAATCCCATCACTACGGTGCTCGAGTTCTATTCAGAGACAAAACCGTGTTTTCCCAAGATCTTCATCTCAAATTCGAATTTCAAGTATTTAGCAGTTTCTTTTAACTCATCTAGAGTTCGAATTAGGTTCATGTCATCGACATAAACTGCTATAATTGCAAATCCGGAACTTGTCATTTTAATGGACACGCATGGGCATGTTTCATTGTTAACATATCCCTTCCCAATCAAGTAATTACTTAGATGGTTATACCACATCCGTCCGGATTGTTTCAATCCATACAGTAAGTGTCTTAATCATATTGAAAACGCGTTCCGTGGTTTAGAACCACTTGATTTGGGTAATTGAAGTCCATCTGGAACCTTCATATATATCTCTGAATCTAGATCCCCATAGAGATATGTTGTAACCACATCCATAAGCTGCATGTCATGTTTTTTGGAAACCACCAAACTGATAAGGTAGCGGAACGTTATAACGTCCATTACCGGAGAATATGTCTCCTCGTAGTCGATTTCAGGGCGTTGTGAGAAACCTTATGCCACAAGGCGAGCTTTGTATCTAATAACCTCATTTTTCTCTTTACGCTTTCTAATAAAGACCCAATTATGGCCAACAGGCTTTATATTTGGGGGTGTCAGCGTTATAGACCCAAGTACCTGTCTCTTTGTTAGTGAATCCAATTCATTCTGGATTGCATCTTTCCATTCAGGCCAATCTGCTCTTCGTTGACATTCTTGAACGGAGCGAGGTTCGATATCATCGTATTCTATAATTCCTTTTGCAATATGATATGCAAATGCATCATCAATAGCCATAGAATTTCTATCCAAATAGGGGACGTCATGTCCTCTCGTTTTAGGGACATCAATCCTTGCAAGCACGTTTGCAGAAGGGGTGTGTGATCTTGTTACTTTAGCGATATCAGAAAGTGCATCAGGCATCGATTCTACTACGTCTGATGATCGAGAATTCTCCGCACTTCAATTTCAAACTGTGCGGTTCGGAGATCAAGATGAGACGAATTGGGGATAGACCACGACAATTCCTGTCGTTTCTGTTGAACATTAGCGTTCATGTCTCCCCCTAATGACGGGAAGACTGTCTCATTAAAGTGACAATCCGCAAAGTAAATAGATCACTTGTCAAGGGTTCTAAGTAGTGAATAATAGTTGGAGAGTCATATCTAACATAAATGCTTAATCGTCTTTGAGGACCCATTTTGGTGCGTTGTGACGGCACAATTGGCACATAGACTGCACATCGAAATATGCGTAAGTGCGAGACTCTCGACGGTACCATTGCCTATACCTTTCACTCGTTCATTAGACATTTTGTATGATGCGATGCACCTTGGAATGGGTAGACAATTAATTCAAGATCTGTATCATCTACTTGGGCTGAATTTGGTTCAGATATCAACATTGGTAGTGTACAAAGGTTCTTTGGAAATTCACCTGAAAATTGAGTTGTTATCCAAACGTAGATAAGATAGCCTTGGAAGAGTCCCCAACCAACTAGGAATTGACCCTGTGATTCTATTATCTCTGAGATCCACGACCTGTAGCTTCTTGAGCTTAGATAACCATGCAGGTAATTGACCCGTGAACTCACATCGGCATAGACTCAGATATCGAAGGTTTTGGAATCCTTCAAACTCAACCATGCCAATATCAGCTGGCATTTCCTCGCCTACAAAATTAGCATTAAGAGATAGGTATACAAGACTTTTGCAATGCATCAGTATCTGTTGTATAAACCTAGCACACACAATACACAATATTTGGGAGAATTCCTTATTGGATTCAAATATTGAATGTTTGCTTATATAGCCTTACACAGAAATAGATAGAAACAAATAGCACCCCACGTTGTACACTAACCAAACAACGTAGATCATGGAGAGGAAAAATTCAAACCTAACGTACTGCCCTAATAAATAGGGTTTATTAACTGCAATAACTAAAACAAACCCTAACAGAAAAACAGCTAAGCCCTAGCTGCTCCAACATATCCTCCCTTAAACTGTTTGCACTTGTAATCAGTTTATACTGGTATCGTGCACATCCCAAGAAGCTCACGAAGCTTCTCAAACACTTCAAGCTTCAGTGGCTTCGTCATGATGTCTGCTATCTGATTCTGTGAGTTGCAATGGACTAGCTCCACTATCCCATCTTTGGTAAGGTCACGAAGAAAATGGAAACGTACGTCAATATGTACGGTTCTTCCATGCAGCACCGGATTATTCGAAAGTTTTATGGTGGAGCTGTTATCACAATACACAGTTGTACTTCCATTCTGAGCATGGCCAAGCTTTTCAAGAACTCTGCGCATCCAAATTCCTTGACAAGCACAAGAGGCTGCAGCTATAAACTCAGCTTCGGTGGTAGATAAGGTAACTATAAGTTGCTTTTTAGAAGACCATGAGACTGCACCGATGCTAAGTAGAAACACGTATCCAGATGTGCTTCTCCGGTCATCTAGATCACATGCGTAGTCACTATCCGTGTACGCCTTAAGCTTCTCGTTCCCATTTCATTTGAACAGAATCCCCAAATCAACAGTGCCTTTGAGATACCTGAGGACTCTTTTACCTGCTTGCATGTGTAGCTCAGTTAGACTTCCCATAAACCTGCTAATTAGACTTATCATATACATGAGATCTGGCCTAGTAGCTACCAAGTACATCAAACATCCAACAACCTGCTTATACATAGTGGCGTCCACCTTCACACCATTTTCATCTTTCATCAACTTGAATCCAGGGACAATAGGGTTCCTAGATGAGTTGCTCTTCTCCATTCTGAATCTCTCCAAAACCTCCTTTGCATACTTCCTTTGGCAAATGTAAATCCCGTCCTCATTTTGAACAACCTCAACTCCAAGGAAATAATGCATCTTACCAAGATCCGTCATGTCAAACTCTTGTTTCATAGACTTCTTAAACTCCTCAAACATGTATTCATCATTGCCAGTAAATATAAGGTCATCAACGTAAAGACTAACAATGAGAATGGTATCTCTTTCTCCTAACTTCACGAACAAGGTATGCTCATGTGGGCACCGTTCAAATCCTTCCCTGTTGAAGTAGGCTTCGATGCGACTGTACCATGCACGTGGAGCCTATTTGAGGCCATACAAGGCTTTCTTCAATCTATACACTTTCAACTCATCACCCTTCTTCACAAACCCTTATGGCTGATCAATGAAAACTGTTTCATTTAACTCACCATGCAGAAATGCACTCTTTACGTCTAGTTGATACAAACACCATCCCTTTTGAGAAGCAAGAGCAATTATCATGCTTATGGTGTCCCACCTAGCCACAGGTGCAAACACCTCAGTATAATTGATCCCATACTGTTGAGCATACCCCTTAGCAACAAGGCGTGCTTTGCATTTTTCAACTTCTCCACTTTCATTCAGCTTTATTTTGAATATCCATTTGACTCCGATAGTTTTTGCTCCTTTTGGCAACTCGGTTAATTCCCAAGTACCATTTCTCTCGATTGCCTCTATTTCTTGAACCATTGCAGCCTGCCATCTTTCACTTTTGGGCTCCTCTTCAAACGTAGTTGGATCGGAATCAGAGGTGAACGTCACAAGATTATGCAACTCTTTTCTTCTTCTTCTTCTTCTTCTTCTTCTGATAACCCTTCTCCACTTACATAGTCTTGCATCCACACAGGTAATCTCCTTGTCCTCCCTTCTTCTTGAGCTTCTTCATTCGACTGATTTGAGGAAGAGCTAGTTGCTCCTTCTCCTTCTTCTTCTTCTTTCGTCACTTTCCCCAGACTCATTTCTCTCTTTTTCTTCACTGTCATTCCAGTCTAACACATCGTTCTTTACTTCTTCAGCATTTCTTTTCCAGTCCCAGCTTGCATCTTCTTCAAAAATGACATCTCTGCTAATCACAATGCGCTTGGAGGCAGGATCATAGAGCCTGTAGGCTTTGCTTTCTTCACTAACCCCTAACATCACACACTTGAAGCTTTTATCATCCAATTTCTTCCATCTAGCTTCTAGAACATGGACGTGTGCAACACAACCAAAGACCCTGAAGTGGTGAACAAATGGTTTGATGCCACTCCAAGCTTCTTTTGGAGTCAATTTCTTCACTACCAAGGTAGGGCTTCGATTGAGAATGTATACAGTCCAGTTGACTGCTTCAGGCCAAAAGAACTTGGGAACTTGTTTCTCTGACAACATGCTTCGAACCATATTGATAATGGTTCAATTCTTTCTCTCAGCCACCCCGTTTTGTTAAGGGGTGAAAGCAGCTGTCAATTGCATGCTTATACCATGTAAACTACAGAAAGCATTAAACTCTTGAGAAGTAAATTCTCCTCCCCTATCTGTAAGAAGACATTTAATTGAAGCTCCTGATTCTTTCTCAACTAAACTCTTGAAGTTCTTAAATGAAGCAAAAGCTTGAGACTTTTCAGATAAGAAAGACATCCAAATTTTCGACTGTAATCATCTATAAAAGTGATCAAGTACCCTTTTCTGCTGCTTGACAGAGGTGTGATCGGTCTACAAATATCCGAGTGCACTAGCTGAAGTTTGTGTGAGGCCCTCCACAAGCTTTTCTTTGGTATGGACTCCCTGTACTGCTTGCCAATCATACAGTGTGTGCACAACTTGGTTGGTGTCTTTATTTCCGGAAAACCCTTCATAAGCTTCTTATATTGCAGAGTTCTTAATCCCTTATAGCCAAGGTGGCCGTAACGACAATGCCACAAATGAGTACTATCTTCAGAAACAGTTTTGAAGCAGGTTAAGGTCTCAGGCATCATGACTGCAAGGAGCACAAACATTCTATTGGCGGTCATATTGGTTTGCATAATCAAACATTTCTTCGGATGATAAACACGACACTTCCCATCTTGAATCAAGATTGCAACTCCCTTTTCTTGTAGCTGACCGATGCTAAGCAAATTGCTCTTCAGCTCCGGTATATAATAGACATCAGTGATCATATGTGTGATTCCATTTATGTGTAGTCTAACATTTCCTTTCCCCATCACTGCCATCTTGGAGTTGTTACCAAGCTTCACATATTGTCGAAACTGCTCATCAATACTTGTGAACCACCGCTTATCACCACTCATGTGATTGCTACACCCTGAGTCCAGAAACCAAACTTTCTCCCTTGTGGCATTGTTAAGCTCAACATGTGCCATCAATAACATCTGTTCACCCTCATCTTACTCTACATAATGTGCACCTTTCTCCCAATCAGACCATTCGTATTGGAAATGCCCTAATTTGTGGCATTTACAGCACTCCACCAGTGCCTTGTTGAACTGTTGCCTGCCCATTCCTCTACCTCTGCCTCTAAAGCCTCCTCTTCCTCGTCCTCTTGCTCCAACTCCGTCTTCATATGACACCTTCAAAACCTGCTCCTCTCCGGTATGGATACGCATTCTTTGCTCATGAACAAGCAGACTGCTTTGTAGTTCATCAATGGACATTGTGGTGAGATTGTTGGATTCTTTTATGGAGCACACCACGTAATTGAATTTGACAAGCATCGACCTTAAAATTTTCTCCACAATCACAAGCTACTCCATTCTTTCACCATGAGCTTTCATCTTGTTGACAATGGTTAATGTCCAAGCAAAGTATTCATCGACTGTCTCTCTATCTTTCATCTGGAGCACCTCAAACTCTCTTTGAAGTGCCTGCAGCTGAGCTCTCTTCACCTTTGTAGAACCTTGGTATTTCTGCCTCATTGAGTCCTAAATGTTCTTGGCTGTCTCTTTGATGAGAATCGTTTCCATAATTGTTCTGTCAATGGCTTGGAAAAGGTAATTTTTCACCTTTAGGTCTTTCAACCTTGCGTCTTCAATGGCCTTGCGCTATGCCTCAGTGGGTTCAACTCCATCTGCTACTGCCGGAATCCCACTCTTGTTTGCCTCAAAATCGACTCGACCTAAACTAGTAGCCGAGGGATTTGAAGTCCAATTGTCCTTCTTGATATAGGCGTGCCAACTCACGGTCAATTGGCCAAGCGAGGTTTTGATACGATTTGCGCTTGATCTAACTTCTTTCAAGTGACTGTGGGCCGAGGAAGGGACCGTGTCAGCCGCTAGGTTCTCTTGCCTTTGTTGCAAGGACTTTTGACGTGATGTTGCTTCTCTTTTTGATTTTTTGATATAGGTTGCAGAAAGTAAAGTGCGAAAAGTGAAAGAACAAGAATCTAAATACGAATTAATTAAATTGAATGAAATTTAAAGAGACTGAATAGTAAATTGCAGGAAAGATAAAGTGCGGAAGGGAAAGAAAGCGATAAAAATTAAAGTAGGCTAGAGAAAGAATGAAAAGATTGATATTGTAGAGAATTTGATGTATTGATTTTGAGTTGTGTTGGTTGGGGACCTTTAACAATGAGCTAAATGCCTCATATTTATACTATTACAAACATAACATGTAGGAAAGAAAATACAATTAGGCATTCCTTAATAGCACCATAATGACATTCTTCTTGCGGCGCTATTATAATTGGTTTGCTCTTAAATACGCAATATTCTCTCTAATGCCCTCAACCTCAATTAAATTTCGGCATTAATTATTCCAAAGAATAATTATCGCCGTTATTTCCTTCCCTTCTCATTTCTTTTCTAAAAATTAATATCTAATAAAATCTCATAAATATGAAATGTTATTAAGTATCAACAATAAAAGCACCATATTTTCCTCACCTATCGGCCAAAGATTTAAGAGCCTATTTACCAAAATCAGGTACAAACATGGTCCCCCCGTTTCCTTGAGCCTCGGCAAATGTCGCCGAGTGGTTAAGGAAATGTTTGCGAATTAAACTTGAGAATCCGCTCTCATACATAAAGACTTATGATAGAAAGATCACCTCTTGTTGCATCTATAAAAGCCGTGGCCGATTGAAGGCATCTAACCAAAAAAATAAATTTGGTCTTTGCGGCCTTAGACCTTCACTGATGATTTGGTGATGTAATTGGTCAATATAGAATCTAGAATGCATCTTTCTTTCTTGCTCATTTAAAAAAAATGGCCCTTTAATTTAATTGCTAGACCAAATAACCACCCAAACTTACATCTCATGACCAACAGTAACTTACTAGCAACTTTAATGAAGCTCTTTGCTAGAACATTGAAGCACTCGGCCAAAATGGGGCCGATAACTATTATTACTTGTATATATGGGTTAAAACACAAGCATTCTTTGCAAGCACACTTTCTTGCCTCTTTCCTGTGTCGTCTTTTTTTTTTTTTTTCTTTTGCAGATACTAAAGAAAAAAGAAAATTATTATGGCTATTATGGAGGTGGCCAACGATGCTTTATCGCAAACTTGGAAACTTCTTTGTTTTCGGCCTTTGGTTCAAGCCTTTGGAGGGTGTGAAGCATTAAACTTAAACCCCATATAGTAGATTCTTGTTCTCTGGCTATTATGTAGGCCAAATTTTCAAGCTCTACATATGTACTTGAATTACCAACTTCGGCTTCTACTTCAAATTTAGCCGATTGTGATTTTTCTAGGTCGGCTTTATTTTTGACAACCATGTCAAAGTGTACAACCTCCTCACTTAAATAATCAACCTCTTGATGGTGCTTTAGCCCTTTGAGTAGATCAAAGCCATGAATTGGCTCGTCTTCTTCATATATATCATCAAAAGGCTCAATGTCGAGATCAAATTTGGGCTTACCATCTAGAGGAAAATCAACCTCCTTGTCAAAACTGCAACCATATTGAGGTTGTGTTTTGGGTGTTTGTAAATTCCAAGCGGTGTGGCTATTGAAGTCAACAAAACTTTTGTACGCAGTATAGCTATATCTCCCGTTAACACCATATATTGAAGAGCCGTTTAGATTCGGCTCGTAGAAACTCGATCATTTGTGAAAACACCTGATATATTAGTGTCCCACTGGGCTTGCCAAAAAATGTTTGCCTCAAAATCATCTCGGCCTAAACTAGTAGCCGAGGGATTTGAAGTCCAATTGTCCTTCTTGATACGTAGGCGTGCCAACTCGCGGTTAATTGGCCAAACGAGGTTTTGATAAGATTTGCGCTTGATCTAACTTCTTTCAAGTGACTGTGGGCCGAGGAAGGGACCGTCTCAGCCACTAGGTTCTCTTGCCTTTGTTGTAAGGACTTTTGGTGTCTTCAGCGATGTTGCTTCTCTTTTTGATTTTTTGATATAGGTTGCAGAAAGTAAAGTACGAAAAGTGAAAGAACAAGAATCTAAATACGAATTAATTAAATTGAATGAAATTTAAAGAGACTGAATAATAAATTGCAGGAAAAATAAAGTGCGGAAGGGAAAGAAAGCGATAAAAATTAAAGTAGGCTAAAGAAAGAATGAAAAGATTGATATTGTAGAGAATTTGATGTATTGATTTTGAGTTGTGTTGGTCGGGGACCTTTTATAATGAGCTAAATACCTCATATTTATACTAGGGTTAAATACTATTTGTCTTTGAGCTTTTAACCATAAAACACTTCAGTCCCTGACCTTCTAATTTCACACGTTTAGTCCATGTATTTCAAAATTTCAGACCAATAAGTCCTTGTCGTCTAAAAGTCGTGGTGAAATGTCTATTATGCCCTCAGTTTTTTTTTTTATAATAAATTTATTCCTTTCTTTTTTTTTTAATTCTTTTTTCTTTATTTTATTTATTCTTTTTTTTTTCAAACAGAAAGAAAGAAAGAAAAAAAAAGAAAAAATAAAAAATACAGAAAGAAAGAAAGGGAAAAAAATTCCTTTTCAAAAAAAAATAAAATAATTAATTAATTAAAAAAAAGAACTGAGGGCATAATAGACATTTCACCGCGACTTTTAGACGGCAAGGACCTATTGGTCTGAAATTTTGAAATACATGGACTAAACGTGTGAAATTAGAAGGTCAGAGACTGAAGTGTTTTTCGAGCAAAGGTATAAGGAGTAAGCAGTATTTAACCCTTTATACTATTACAAACACAACATGTAGGAATGAAAATACAATTAGGCATAATAAATTCCTTAATTGCACCATAATGGATTCTCTCTGATGCCTTCAACCTCAATTAAATTTCGGCATTAATTATACCAAAAAATAATTATTGCTGTTATTTCCTTCCCTTCTCATTTCTTCTAAAAATTAATATCTAATAAAATCTCATAAATATGAAATGTTATTAAGTATCAACAATAAAAGCACCATATTTTACTCACCTATCGGCCAAAGATTTAAGAGCCGATTTACCAAAATCGAGTACAAACAACTCTCCACCAAGCCCCGATACTTCTTTGACCGTAAGAAGTTTTCCATAAGCATAGACCAATGGTCATAATGACCATCGAATCTAGGTATGGCACGCTGAACAAAATTGTTCTCTGTCGCCATCTCAAACTCACCCTTAAACTCTGATTACTTTTCTCACACTTTAACTCTCTGTGTTTCTCTCACACTCAACCCCTTATCCTTATAAGAAAACTGCGGTTTCTTAGGTCTCAAACTCTCAGACTTTCAATCAGGCCCTGTGAGGGGCTCTGATACCACTTGTTGTATAAACCTAGCACACACAATACGCAATATCTGGGAGTATGTTTCTGGATACTCCCCCTGATTTTGACTCCCCCTAAAGAACATGAAAGTTCGGATAGCTTTCTCAATCCGATGCTCTTCACATGTTTCTCGAAGGGGGATTTTGGTAATAACTTAGTAAATAAGTCTGCTACTATTATTCTCTGATCGGATTTGATTTACTTCAATATTTAGAAGTGTTTGTTGTTGCTGGCTGTAGAAGAATTAGGCGATATATGCTTGGTATTGTCGCCATTGATGAAACCTAATTTCATTTGCTCAATACAAGCTACATTATCTTCGTAGATGCATGTAGGTTCATTTGTGGTAGACTTCAAACCACAAGTTCTTTGAATGTGTCCATTTACAGACTTTAGCCATATGCATTCACGCACAGCTTCATGTAGAGTAATAATCTCTACCTGATTTGAGGAAGTAGCAACAATGGTCTATTTTGTAGATCTCCAAGCTATCCCGATGCTTCCCATGGTAAAGACATAACCTGTTTGGGAGCGATCTTTGTGAGAGTCAGAGAGATACCCTGCATCAGCAAAGCCCATCAAAACATCACCATCATTTTGATGGAGGGTAGGGGGAGAACGTCGGCCATTATGGATGGTGGTGCCGGCGTCTTCATTACGGAAGATGGTGTTTTACCTTATGGGGTCTGATCCCATACTTCCATATTTTCTTCTCTCTGTAGGGATAAAACAATCCCATATCGATCGTACATTTTAAGTATCGAAAGATTGTCTTTATACCAACCCAATGGCGGCGTGTTAGTGTTGAACTATGTCGAGCTAACAAGTTTACCGTGAATGAGATATCCAGTCTAGAACTTTCATATATATCTCTGAATCTAGATCCCCATAGAGATATGCTGTAATCATATCCATAAGCTGCATGTCAAGTTTTTCGGAAACTACTAAACTGACAAGGTAGCGGAATGTTATAACGTCCATTAAGGGAGAATATGTCTCATCGTAGTAGATTCCAGGGCGTTGTGGGAAACCTTGTGCCACAAGGCGAGCTTTGTATCTAACAACCTCATTCTTCTCATTTCACTTTCTAACAAAGACCCATTTATGACCAACAGGCTATGTATTTGGGGGTGTCAGTGATATAGACCCAAATACCTGTCTCTTTGTTAGTGAATCTAATTCAGTCTAGATCGCATCTTTCCATTTAGGCCCATCTGCTTTTCGTTGACATTCTTCAACGAAGCGAGGTTCGATATCATCGTATTCTATAATTCCTTTTGCAATATGATATGCAAATGCATCATCAATAGCCATAGAATTTCTACCCATCATCACATATACAGTGGTGTAATTCATGGAGATCTCTCAATTCTATGGAATTGGTTCTGTCATTGGAGAGTCCCCCAATGTTGTCTTGGACATAACCATAATTCAAAATATTTTCATGAGATGGATTATTTGTATCGATGATTAATGGTGGGAATCTATCGAACCTATGGGCCTCCCACGCTTCCTGGCAGGAGCCGTGGGCCTAGCTAATGCATCATCCATATAGGGGATGTCATGTCTTCTAGTTTTAGGGACATCAATCCTTGCAGGTACGTTTGCAGCAGGTATATGTGATCTTGTCACTTTAGCGATATCAGAAAACGCATCAGGCATCGATTCTGCTACGTTCTGAAGATCGAGAATTCTCCACACTTCAATTTCGGACTGTGCGGTTTGGGGATCAAGATGAGACAGAGTGGTGACAGACCATGACAATTCCTGTCATTTCTGTTGAACATTAGTGTTCTTATCTCCCCCTAACGATGGGAAGACTGTCTCATCAAAGTGACAATCTGCAAATCTAGCTGTAAATAGATCACCTGTCAAGGGTTCTATGTAGCAGATAATGGTTGGGGAGTCATATCCAACATAAAAGCCCAATCATTTTTGAGGACCCATTTTGGTGTGCTGTGGCGCGCAATTGGCACATAGACTGCACACCCAAATATGCGTAAGTGTGAGACATTAGGCTCATACCCAGTCACCATCTGGGACACAGAAAAGGGTTGGGTGGCAGTGAGCCTCAGATGAATAAGCACAGCTGTGTGGAATATTGCATAGCCCCAAGCAGAAATATGGAGATTGGTGCGCATAACCAATGCTCTAGCAACCATTTGAAGTCTTTTAATGGCAGCTTTTGCGAGACCATTTTGGGTGTGTATATGAGGGACAGGGTGTTCAACCTCAATCCCAATGGACATGCAATAATCATCAAAAGTTTTGGATGTAAACTCTCCAACATTGTCAAGACGAATTGATTTAATAGGATGATCAGGGTGGTGAGCCCTTAGCTTAATGATTTGTGCTAGGAGTTTAGCAAATGCAGCATTTCTTGTGGATAAGAGCATGACATGTAACCAACATGTCGATGCATCAACCAACACCATAAAATACCAAAATGGTCCGCAAGTTGGGTGAATAGGTCCACAAATATCACATTGTATTCTTTGCAAGAATAGTATATTTTCTTTAGTGTCCTTTACATAGGATGCTCTCAATCCTACTTTTGCTAAAGAGCAAGCTTTGCAAAATGAATGATAGGCTTTAGAAGTAACTCTTTGGACCAATATTTGGTTTGTACTTCTTTTCATCTTGAAGAACGGATATCCGTGTGAAGTCTTTAATATACAGATCATCATATCACAACCTGAATGTCCCAAACGGTCGTGCCAAAGCCTATATGTGTTAGAATCCATAAATTTTCATTCATGACATGGTTGGATTCAATGACTCTAATAATGGTTGCATACAATCCACTAGAGTGACATATAAGTTTCTCTAATACTCGTGTATTTCCGTAGTCATTAGAGTTGATGCAAAGGTACTCCTGTCCATTCTCGCAATATATTTCTAAATGAAAACCATTGGCTCTTATATCTTTAAAGTTCAATAGGGTTCTTCTAGCCCTTGGAGCATATAGAGTTTCGGTGACATTAATATTTTTGCCATTTGGCAACATAAATTGAGCTGGTCCTCGACCATGAATTAGTTGTGATGGTCCTGCCATCGTAGTCACTGAAGATCGACTAGGTCCATAAATATAGTTGCCTATGTCACAATATAGTATGTGTGGTGCCACTATCAAGAATGCATTCCAATTCTCCAGGAAACATACTGAAAAATAATAAAGTTGGGAATTTTAACACATGTCCATGACATTGAATAATAATGCGACACTTTATATCTGTTTGGTAACTCTAATGAAATATGACCCGGAAAGTAGAGAGAGATCTTGGTGGAGCGAGGCTCGCTTGAATACCCCGATCTCAATTACTTTTCTAGACATCATACTTCATTCGATGCACCACATGAGATAGAGTTAATACAATTGTTATTTATTAACTAAGGCTTATTTATCTTTCTTGGAAAATAGAAAGGACTATTCTAATCAAAGTTTGCGGCATCCTCGTGCACTTCATTTTCAGCTTTGAAATCCTCTATGGTGAGATTGACATCTTCACATTCTTCATCTTCAGCAAGGTTGGCTTCTTGCTCCCTTACTTCTTTTTTTTTAGTGGGTACTTGCATGACATTGTTTAAACCAATGCTGGATTGATCCACACCGATGACACATGTCGTTGTGGTTACCTCCCTTCATTTGAGGTGTAGCTGGTGCACGTTGTGGATATTCCCTAGGAGGGTTGCTGATACTATCACGGCAGATGGTGCTACCTCCACGGCTCGTGGTGCTATTTCCACAGCTGGTGTTGCCATATCCACCTCTGCCACGTGCGGAGTTGCCATCACGTGTGCCCGCTCTAAAGTTGCGTATATTGTTCCACTGGACCTTCAAGTCAGGGAGGAGGGAATCCTAGATATTATCAAAGCGTTCCTCTAGCGCTACCTATAGGTCCCTTGCATCTTTGATGGGCATGTACTCTAATCTGAGTGCTTTGTTCATACGGCGTCGCATCAAGTTGATTGCTTGTGCATGCTTTATGGGTGTTCGTTGGAACACAAGGTCCGCGTTTCGTAACTAGATGATGGGCAATATCCCTTTCGATATGAGATGGTTCTCAACGTCGGTTTTCCAGCTATGGTAATCCGAACCTGTTGAGTCAAGGATTTGAAAGTCGAATTTAGGTTCATTCGACATCTTGAAGATAAGAAGAAAAGATATATTAGTTTCGGAGTTTTAAACTTCTACAAAAAACTAAAATAATAAGATTTCCGAGCTTTGCTACCAAGAAATCAATTTTCAAGAATATTTAGATTAGACCGAAACAATGATGTTAAATATGGTCATAAAATGATGCTTGCGGACGCTCTTAGTCCAAATATTATGAATACTCTTAGTTCATTGATTACGAACGCTCTTAGTTCGTTTAGCGTGAATTTCTATAATTCCGCTTTTTGATTGCAAGTTCCCGAAAAAAAGAAAAGATGAGAAAAATGAATAAAAACTCAAAAACGGGAACTTTTAGTAAAAAATACCTCGAAATAGTGTTGCCGGAAAATTTGGCAAGAAAAAGTTGTCGGAGGTGACCGGAAAGATTGCTGGAAAAAGTCGAGAAAAATGTCGGAAAAATCACCGGAAAAGTCGTTGGAAACTTGCCCTGCAGATCTGTCGGTGCTCGGCATGGGCTCGACAGCTTCTGCACAACTGCTCGGCAGGTCTACGCAAGTGTCGGCAGGGGCTTGGCAGGTGCTATCGGTAGATGCTCAATAGGTGTCTCGGCAGGTGCTGTCGGTCGGTGTTTGACAGGTCCTCGACAGCTCTCGGCAAGTACTGTTGGTAGGTGTCGGCAGGTCCTCTGGACAGCTCTCGACAGGTTCGTTCGGCAGCTATCAGCAGCTCCTCGACAGCTTTTGCGTAGCTGCTCGGCAGCTCTGGGCAGCTGCTCGGCAGGACTTGGCAGCGGTTCAAAACTTCCGGCAGCCAGTTCAGGCTGTTTCCGGCTGATTCTGGCGGTTCTGAGGCCGGTTTTGGGCTTCTGAGATCAAGGGCTTTGATATGTGCTAGGGTTTGGAGGTTTTTTGTAGGTTTGGAAAAATAATTTCGATTGGATGATGAGCTTCCTTTCTCTTGTCAATTTTCGATTCTAATTCTAGAGCAATATCGTGCTGATAACGTGTTTAAGGACAAACATAAATTAACAAAGAAAGGGAGAGAGTAATGTGTGTTTATTCTTCTCTCAATGATGAGTTTATATATGAGTACAAAGCTAGTGCTAATGCTCTAAGAGAAAACCAATTTGGTAACTATGATCATCATCAAAAAACTCAACTTGGTTATCTTCAATTATGATAATTGCCATGCTTGTTGCCCCTTGGCATAAAACATGTTACACAAGTATTTATACCTATATTATACACTCAAGTACCTATTACATGATATAGACATATTATACATAATACATTTATACTACAACACCATGTTCAATTTAGCAGCAGCTTCATAAACTAAGTCGAGATCTTTGTCAGGTAAAAAACTGTCACTGATGTAAAGGTGTGAGAGAATTGCAGCTTCCACAAGTGTACCATCATAAATGCGGACCCTGTGATGCAACTCATATCTTTCACGCAGTCCCCGGAGTATCGAAATTGTATCTTCAGTAGTAGGCTGATCAACATAAACTTGCTGAAAACGACGCTCCAATGCTGGATCTTTCTCAATATATTATGATACTCATCCAGTGTTGTTGCTCCAATACACGGCAACTTTCCCCGACCAACCATGGGTTTTAAAAGATTGCTAGCATCCATTGCACACCATTTACAGCACCTGTCGTGACAAGTGTGTGGATCTCATCAATAAAAAAGATAATCTGGCCCTCTAATTCTGTTACTTCCCTCATTACTGCCTTTAGCTTCTCCTCAAACTCTCCCTGATATTTTGTCCCAGCAACTAGTGCACCCATGTCAAGAGATATTAGCTTACGATTCATTAAAGCTTGTGGAACATCCCCTTGCACAATTCGCTGAGCATGCCCTTCTGCAATTGCAGTTTTCCCAACACCTAGTTCACCAATCAACAGTGGGTTGTTCCTTGTTCTTCTTGAGAGAATCTGGATGCACCTGCGTATTTCATCATCTCTTCCTATTATCGGGTCAAGCTTTCCTGCTTTTGCCATGGCTGTCACGTCTTTTCCACACTCTTCAGTGGCCTCATATTTCCCATCAGGATCTTGGTCAATAACTGATTGGCGTCCCCTTATGGCTTCTATAGCCGACTTCAAAGATTTCTTTGATATATGAAGTTCCTTAAACATTTGCTTCCCAAATTGTTCATCTTGAATGAAACCAAGAACCAAATGCTCCACAGACACAAAAGAGTCCCCGTACTCTTTCTCGTAATCCCTGGCCCGCTGAAGCAAGGATTCCAAAGGAGGTCCGAACCAATCAGATTCACCGAGGACCTTCAGCTGACGTTGAATATACTTATCAGTGGCCTTAAGAAGCCAGGTATTGACGACCCTAGCCTTGGCGAAAATCCGACAAGCAAGCCCATTCTTCTGCTCCAACAGTGCCTTCATCAAATGCTCAGTCTTCACTATGTTTATGCTTGTTCTCCTTCGCCACGTCCAACGATGAACCAACCGGTTCCCACGCCATTTCCGTATGGTCTTGATGTGGCAGCATGATTTTCTCCACCTAGTAACTCGGATAAAGATAACTTGCAATAAGATAAAGGAAGTCCTCACCACAAGGACCCTTCGACGAAAGTCAGAAATCTATTCAGTAAGCAGTAGGCTTAGAATAGTGTTTTCAGAGATACCTTCTTATGTTGTAGAGAAGGGTTTATATAGAGTGATTTTGGATCCTTAACAAGGTAGGAGTCCAAAAATCCTGTTGACGTTCAAGGAATCCTTGTTAAGTATACCGATATTAGGATTAGGTTAATTACTTGTTCACCGTATTTTGCATATCAAGACTATAGAGTAGTAATGTATCACATGCATATTGTTCATGTAAACTGCAGATTATTAGGCACTATGATTACCTGTAGTCAAGCTAGGGGCCCAAATTACTAAAGCAATTTTCCTAAAGCAAATCCAAAACGGAAGACTACGATTGTCCAAAAGAAAATGACCAAAGCCTTGAATATTTGATTGAGAGAAACTTGCCGTGGGGCTACAGCCACGTTAGACCTTAATGTGGTTCCGCTAGGCATTAATGGCACAGAACTGCTACTTGGTTCCCAATCATGTTTCGGGTGATCCTCATGACATTTTTCTGGACTCCATCTCGAAATTGTGTGCCCTGTAACTGTATCCTTCCAAACATGATGGAGAGGTAGCATCATGACCATTTTTATCAACGCTAAAAACTAGCAATGCCTTCTTAATAACTTTACCCTCAATCGATCATTTGCCTCGCTATCTCCTTCTAATAACAGAATCACAGCAAATTCAGAATGGACCAGAGAGGGATGGTGGCGGTAGGCAACGAAGTCCGCACAGTAATTGGAATCGCACATCACAACCCAATTTTTTCAGCCGAAGATGAGAATAAGCCTTGTAAGACTGGGGGAATGTTGTTTTCTTAGATTTCATGTACTGGAAAAGTTCTTGATCATCCTTTGGGCAGTTATCTAAACCATCAAGTATCTTGAGGTACTTGAGAATTGCATAGGAAAAATGCCTCTTCCATGCCAAAGTGAAACCACTGCTTATTGTACTTGTTGATAATGGGTTCACCAGACAAGTTTTTCATGGGTTCGCCAAAGCAGGCACGAAGAAGGAGATCAGTTTGCTTTGGTCCTGCTTCAAGAAGTACATTGCACCCACACAAGAATCCTTGGGCATCTGATTGGACTAGAGAAGACTGAAGCTGCAATACTATACTTGACATGGGATCTGCAAGAGCTTAGCTTTCGCATCCTTTCCTTTCCATCTAGGTCCCATAAAATCCTACCAGAAGATCAGTAAGTACCATATATTAACTTTTTTGGTTACAGTAACAAGCGAGTTATTCAAACTAAAGGTATTGAGAATTTGAGTTTTGTGTGTGTGTGTAATCATTAAAACATCAAACGGTTAAATGTCTGCAATTTCTCATATTGGATTCTAAACACTTGCAAAGTTGCAAACACAATTACCCAAACCAGAAGCGGAAAAGTTCATCTTGATAACAGATTGTCTAACTTTCAAAAAGAAGAATTATCCCCAAAAATCTACCAACACTGAAACCGTATATCATAAATAATCGAAAGTAACTAACAATAAAAATCAGGATATGGTGTATGCGAAAAAAAAGAGAGCCAGACGAAAACTTACTGAATTGAGTGAACGGGATTGGTGTCTAGTGGAAAAATTGGTTTTGCCGTCTCGGAGAGCTACTGGGTTTTAAGTTGCAAATAAAGGTGTAATCAGCGTCAAATCCTAAAACACAAAAAAAAAAAAAGAGTTAATTAGATTAAAGTCCAAAAGCTAGACCCCATATTAATTGTAGTCCGCATCAATGTTTCTTGTTAATTGTGGTTCAATGACTCACCTGTCAACTTGGATTTATTTCTTTTTCCATCTTGCTGACTTAATCATTATTAATTTTTCTTTTCTACATGACTAATATGCCCTCATTGAATGTCTTTGCACATAAAATGTTAAGATCGAATCTTTCTAAAGCAATTTTTTGATAATTTTTTTCTTCAACACCAAAGCTTCCATGGTTATGGCTCTTGTATGTAATGTCAAGTATTTTTTGAAACGTTGTTCCCTTTCTTTAATATTAAGCTTTCTATTGTCAATGTATTTTCTTGTAAATCATTCCATGGATGGTAGCTATTCTTTTTTTTTTTTTGGTACATTTCCTCTTCTACCTTCTTAACTTACCTTTTAAGTCTTTAACCTAGAAAGGAACATGTGTGAATATATATATATATATATATATATGTAGTTATATATTGTTGGTTGACAAACCACTATTGTAACCTTATTCTAAGTAAACAATTTTTTGTGGTAGATGTATTAAGAGCTCGAAATTTCAGCATTTCAGTATACCTCATATATAGGTAGTTTTTCTCCCCATATGCATCTCGATTATTTATCCCTGCAGTAGAAGAAAAACTAATCCGTAAATTCATATCTCTTATTTAGGTACATATCTCAATTATAGTAACTGAAGAACATTAATCCATAAACATATATCTCTTACTTAGAGCATCTTTAGCAGACTCTTTATTTTAGTTTCTTAGCTATTTTGGAGAGCATGTTTAACTTTTTGTAAATTTTAGTAACTACACCAGACTCTTAAGTGGCTCTCTATTATAACTTTTAGCTATCTAGCTTCTAAATATAGAGAGCGAGATGACGCTCTCTATAATTTAAAACATTCATTTTAAGTTATTTTATATAATTTATAAATACATTTAAACTATTTAATCTTGATTAAAAATAGTATAAATTTAAAATTAGCCAAAATAGAGAGCACTGATGCAAACGTATTTCTAATGGCTAGCCAAAATGACTTTTTAGCTACTTTGATTAAAATTTAACTAAAAAATGCCTAGCATTGCTAAAGATGCTCTTAGGTACGTATCTCTTACTTATGGTATACCTATAATACAAGAAAGTTAATCCTTATATCTCTTACTTTATATATATCTCAATTATTTATATGTACAATAAAAGAAATCTAATCTGTAAATTTATATCTCTTACTTAAGTACATATCTCGATTATAGTAATCAAAGAACATTAATCCGTAAATGTATATCTCTTACTTATAGTATACCTACATTAGAGGAAATCCTTAAATTTATATTTCTTACTTAGGTTATACACATCTTTCAGCTAGAATGTTTTGATGAACTTTTTTTTGTACCTTTCAGTTAGGTTGATTTCCCATCTCTATTTGCTAAATTTATAATACTAATGTTGAAGAATGTTGACTTTAGTGTGCCTTATCAAACTAGGATTAGTTCTATAGTTGTAATAGGAGAGATTTCCTACTCCGAGTTAGAATAGGAATCTTTGTACTCTAAGATTATGTACTTTGTAATCCCTATATATAGGGCTCCTATTATCAATGAATACATATAGTTATTCCCCCAATTTCTCTACAATCTCTCTATCACGTTATCAGCACGAGCCCTAGCCCCTGTTTCAAGAAGCTGAAGTCCTCGTTTGCTGCGCACCTACCTCCGCCAAGCACAACACCCCTACGCCATTTTCTTTTACCTACTTGGGCAGCACCTGCACGAACCCGCCTGCACACACATAGGATTAAAGCTCGACTGCAATCCTGCCCTCTGATCAAAAGCGCACCAGCAATCTTGCACGTCTGTAATTCTACCATGCAATCGGGATTGCGAAACAGCCTGCAAGCCTACTTTAGGTTTGATAACAAGTAGCAATCCTAAAAGCCTACATGCCTGCATCAACAAGCGCATGTATTGAGAATTTTAAGCTCTGAAATTCATAAGTAAGTTTTCACAAGTAAGTTTTCCCCATTTTTGAAATTTAAATTTCTTCTATTTTTCTTCGGGGACTTACAAAATCCATTCTCCTACATCCCACCTTTCTTATAACGTGAGTTCAATTCACAAAAGCGGAACCGTACGGGGAGTTCATGCTAGATTATGAACTAAGAAGTTCGTAAATCATGGACTAAGAGTATTCGTGAGCATCAAAATTTGACCATACAAACGTCATTGTTTTCAATCCAAATGCAAATTTTGGAAATTGTCAACAAAGACAGTGGTTATAACTCTTTCTCACTAGGCCCACCCAATTATTTGTGATGTCTAGGAAATGTTTGAATTGAGAGAACGGTTTTACAAGTGAGCATAGCTCCACCAAAATCTCACCTTACCTTACCTGGTCACAACCAAATTAGAGTTACCGAAAGGATTGAGTAACTACTACTTGTCTAAGCTTGATTATCATTTTTGGATTAAATTTTGATTTAGAACTTTGACCTAATCATTGGCTTTCATTGAAATAAAGTGTCGATTTTGATTCAAACTTTATTCATTCAAATATGTGTTCTCGGATAGCTAGAATGCCTCGTGGATAGTGCTACAATGCACACCATACTTCGAAATAGGCAGTTATTTCTTGAGATGATGCCTACTCGATCTTCAATGACTACGATGGCAGTGTCATCTAAATTGATTCATGGTCGAGGACTAGCTCAATTCTTGTTGCCAAATGACACAATCATTAATGTCACTGAAGCTCTCTATGCTCCTAGGGCCAGAAGAGCCCTTTTGAGCTTTAAAGATATAAGAGTCAATAGTTTTCATGTGGAAACACGTTGTGAGAATGGACAACAGTTTCTTTGCATCACCTCTAATGACTACGGATATAAACGGGTATTAGAGAAACTTATGTGTCATTCTAGTGGGTTGTATGCAACCACTATTTGAATCACTGAGTCTAACCATGTCATGGGAGATGACTTATGGGATTCTGACACATATAGGCTTTGGCATGATCATTTGAGGCACCCAGGTCGTGAGTGATGATCCGTATATTAAAGACTTCACAAGGATATCCATTCTTCAGAATGAAGAGAATTAAGAACCAAAAATTGGTTCGAGGAGCTGCATCTGTGCCTCACGCACCATGACTGTGCAAGACCGGCCACATATTGCCGACGCCGCCTACCCCCTGCGGCCACCACATGGCATTGACACCATGCACTCTAAATCATCTCCTTCTTTTACTTCTACAGTCAATTGTGACTTCATGGCTCAACCAAAATCCTCATTGGTTGCTTCTAAAGGTAATTTTTGTTTCGTAAAGCCTACTCTTTAGCAAAATTAGGATAAAGACCATCCTATGCAAAAGAAACTAAAGAAAATATTCCATTCTTGCAAAGAATCCAAGAAGATATTTGTGGACCTATTCAACCACCTTGCTAACTATTTAGATACTTTATGGTGTTGGTTGATGCATCGACATGCTGGTCACATTTCATGCTATTGTCCATAAGAAATGCTACATTTTCTAAACTCCTAGCACAAATAATTAAGTTAAGAGCTCACCACCTCAATCATCCTATTAAGTCAATACATCTTGACAATGTTGGGGAGTTTACATCAGAAACTTTTGATGATTATTGCATGTCTATTGGGTTTGATGTTGAACATCCAGTTCCTCATGTTCACACCCAAAATGGTCTTGCCGAAGCTGCCATTAAATGACTACAAATGGTTTCCAGAGCATTGGTTATGCGCACCAATCTCTCTATTTCTGCTTGGGGCTATGCGATATTGCATGCAGCTGTGCTTATTTGTCTGAGGCCCATTGTCACTCAACCATTTTCTGTGTCCCGGATGGTTACTGGGTATGAGCCTGATGTTTCACACTTACGCATATTTGGGTGTGCAGTTTATGTGCCAATTGTGCCATCATAGCGCACCAAAATGGGTCCTGAAAGACGATTAGGCATTTATGTTGGATATGACTCTCCAACAATTATCCGCTACTTAGAACCTTTGACTGGTGATCTCTTTATCGCTAGATTTATGGATCAGTCTTCCAGTCGTGGAGATAAGAACATAAATATTCAATAGGAACAACATGAATTGTCGTGGTTTGTCCCCACTTTGTCTCATCTTGATCCTCAAACCGCACAATCTGAAATTGAAGTGAGGAGAACTCTCGATCTTCAGAACGTAGCAGTTTCGATGCCTGATGCGTTTTCTGATATCGCTAAAGTGACTGAGATCACATATACTTGTTGCAATCATGTCTGCAAGGATTGAAGTCCATAAAATTAAAGGATATGGCGTTGCCGCCCACAATGGTAATGGCGCAGTGGCTCAGGCCGGACTCCTTACAAGGAAGCGAGGGAGGCCCAAAGGTTCAATGGATTCTCGCCCAAGGAAGAAAGTGAGTCTGACACAAAATAATCCATTAATCATTGATATAAATAATCCGTCTTATGAGAATATTCCGGATTATGGTTATGTCCAAGAGACATCATTGTGGGATGCTCCAATATTTGAACCAATTCTAAAGAATAGAGAGATCTCCATGAATTATACTAGTGTATATGAGAAGTTGAATAAAGATTCTATTACTATTGATGATGCCTTTGCATATTCTGCTGCAATGGAATTATAGAATATGATGATATCGAACCTCGCTCTGTTAAAGAATGTTAACGAAGAGCGGATTGGCCTAAGTGGAAAGATGCGATCCAGGTGTTTGGGCTAGTAATGTCGGCACCCCTAAGTGTAAAGCCTGTTGACCATAAATGGGTCTTTGTTAGAAAGAGTAATGAGAAAAATGAGGTTGTTAGATATAAAGCTCGCCTTGTAGCGCAAAGTTTCTCACAATGCCCTGAAATCGACTATGAGGAGACATATTATCCCGTAATGGATGTAATAATGTTCCGCTACCTTGTCAGTTTGGTAGTTTCTGAAAAACTTGACATGCAGCTAATGGATGTGGTTACAGCATATCTCTATGGGGATCTAGATTCAGAGATATATATGAAGGTCCCAGATGGACTTCAATTACTCAAATCAAGTGGCTCTAAACCACAGAGCGAATTTTCAATAAGGTTAAAACGCTCACTATATGGATTAAAAACAATCCGAACGGATGTGGTATAACCGTCTAAGTAACTATTTGATTGGGAATGGATATATTAACAATGAAATATGCTCATGCATGTTCATTAAAAGGACAAGTTCCAGATTTGCAATTGTAGCAGTTTATGTTGATGACATGAACCTAATTGGAACTCTAGATGAGTTAAAGGAAATTGCTAAGGACTTTAAATCCAAATTTGAGATTAAAGATCTTGGGAAAACACAGTTTTGTCTCGAACACCGTAGTGATGAGATTTTGATCCATCAGTCTGCATATACTCAGAAATTATTAAGGCGCTTTAGTGAAGATAAAGCAAAGCGTGTGAGTACTCCCATGATTGACTATAGTCTTGATCCTAGAAAAGATCCATTCCGTCCAAAGGATGAGAACGAAGAATTATTGGAGGCCGAATTGCCCTATCTATGTGCAATAGGCGCATTATTGTACTTATCTCAATGCACAAGACCGGACATCTCATTTGCAATGAACTTGTTAATTAGACATAACTCTGTGCCAACACGCCGCCATTGGATTGGTGTAAAGACAATCTTTCGATACTTAAAAGGGTACGATTGATATGAGCTTGTTTTATAGAGAAAAGGAATGAAGGAAGAATGAGATTGGATCCCATTAGGCATGGTGCCATAGTCCAAATCGCCGTGGTCGACCATATTGCTGCCGCAGGTGCTTTCGCTGCCAACAAGGGTGGTTGGCTTCACCCACCTCCTTTACATCAAAAATGATGGTGATGTTTTCATTGGTTTTGCTGATACAGGATATCTTTCTGACCCTCACAAAGGTCGTTCTCAAACAGGTTATGTCTTTATCATGAGAAGCATCGCGATATGTTGGAGGTCTACAAAACAGACCCTTATTACTACGTCCTCGAATCACGCAGAGATTATTGCTCTACATGAAGCCGTGCGTGAATGCATATGGCTAAAGTCTGTAATTAGATATATTCGAGGAACTTGTGGTTTGAAGTCTGCCACAGATGAACCTACATGCATTTATGAGGATAATGTTGCTTGTATTGAACAAATGAACTAAGTTCTTTTATAATCAGCAACAACAATCACTTCTAAAGATTGAAGTGCATCAAATCCGATCAGAGGATAATGTAGAGGATTTATTTACTAAGTCATTACCTAAATTCACATTCAAGAAACATGTGAAGAGCATTAGATTAAGAAAGTTATCCGAACTCCCATGATTGTAGTAGTTAGGGGTAGATGTTGACATCAGGGGGAGATATGATGTCTACATGTTCGATCTCGAATAGTGAAGGACGTGTTATACTCTTTTTCTCCTCCTCGATGTTGTTTTTGTCCCACAAGGTTTTTATTACTCAAGGAAGGTTTTTAATGAGGCAATTTGAGCGACACAAGGGGGAGTACTAGAGAATGTTGACTTTAGTGTGCCTTGTTAAACTAGGATTAGTTCTATAGTTGTAATAGGAGAGATTTCCTACTTTGAGTTAGAATAGGAATCCTTGTACTCCAAGATTTTGTACTTTGTGATCCCTCTATATTTGGCTCCTATTATCAATGAATACACACAGCTATTCCCTCAATTCTCTCTACAATCTCTCTGCCTTTCAATTTCCTTTAACAACTAATTATATTTTGAATTATTGCATGTTCATCATGGGTTCAAAATTCAAATTGAAAAGATAAACAAATCAATGCTTAAAAACAATTAATTTGTTTCTATTTTTAACTCGAGTGACAAAATGGGCATGAAAATATGAAGACAATAGTCAATGAACCTAAATTAATAATAATTACCTATGAACTACATCCATTATGACGAAATGAAATTTGACTTATATTCAAAAACTTCAAAAAAAATGTTGGGAGGAAATGGTAGATCATAATACTTATACAGTGGGTTCATCGCGTCGGATATTAATTCGTAAAGCACATTTGGTCGGCACTCAATATTTGCTTCGTTTATGTACATGGGATTCATTCATTTGTGTATATTGAATTGGCGAGAAGAGGGGGAAAGGAAAGACAGAGCAGGGTTGTTCTATTGACTTATTGAGAGTGTTGGGAGAAACAAAGGAAACATTGTCCTTCCACATTGAAAAGAATGGTTCACATCTGTGATCAAATCCTAGCTTTTTACTTGGTGAATTGGAAATCCGTTTCAGGCCTAAAAGTCTTGGTTTAAGGGATGATATATGTTGAGAAAGAAGTATCTTGGCAATGAGCTTGTCACGATGAGGTTCTTTCTTATACATCAAGAACATAAAAAAAACGAGTGTACAAACGGGCTATCAAGAAAAAACGATTACATGCGTAAGGGGACGATGCTGTCAACATAACTAGGAAGTAACTTCAACTTCTGAGAACTCGGAATTATCCATTCCGGCAAAAAAATTTCAATTGTCCTGAAACTTTTACTCTTCATATTGTACAGATGAACCCTCACATGAGCAGAGTCGAGTCTGACTTGGATTGGAGATTGGAGTAGGAGCTCCCCAGTGTGAACTGTACCAAAAGGAACCGGCCAGAAATTGGACTCCCACAAACAAGAGGGAAAGATGATGGTCTCCGTTACCCACACTTGATTTTGGTAGTCCTTCAAAATCCATAACCTCAACATATTTTGTTTCGACTCCTTGTCATCTATTAGAGCCAAGCATCCACCCACCTCAACTATACTCCCAAAAGTCGAGCTAAAAAGAACAATATGATAATCATAATCTTTAGGAAATGGGATCACTCTAAACCTCTCGTCTTTAAGGTCATAAACCACTATAAGATTTTGTATCCCGTGCATCCAATGTATGGCTCCATGGATGCACACACTTCTATTATGGAACTGACACTTGTGATAATCGAAAGGTAGATCATTGTGATCTACCTCTATCCCCCTCCAGAAACTCGTACCTAGTTTAAAGATCCGGATAGAATTCACAAACGCTAAAGGGGAGTCTGTAATCATTAATGACTTCTTCACTTGAAGAACCTGATACTCATTTGTAAGAGGACAGAACCCAAAGTGGTATGCCTCATGAAAGGTGCCAGGTACGGGTGTAGGATAAGGAAGAATAATGGATTCCCGAGTGCAGGGATTCAATAGATGAACACGGAGGTCATGCTTGCTTCGATTCCGACGTGATGTATGCGGAAAATAAAGACAGACCAAGCCATTGATAATCTGTGCATTGTAGACACAAGGATACTTGGTCAGTGGTGTTGGAAGTTTCAGAAGGTGGTTGGTGCTTGGTAGTGGACTTGCTTCTTGGTGGATTTGTACTGAGAAGAAATGCTGTTGCTTTGTGGCTCGGTCGGTCGGTCCCAAGTGGTCAGAAGGAGATTACTGTGCTGGTTGCTGCTGAAGTTTCGGTGAGTTTCAATAAACAAAGGGTTACGGGTGAGAACACGCCAAGATTTGCATACGCACCTGAAACGCATAAGGGACTTGCCTGGTACCCTTGGGAGTATATGAAGCATGTAAGTTCGCTTGGGCGCTCCAGCATACTTTCTAAACTACTTTCTTAGGATATTATGATTCAAAAGTATTTTGGTGAATGGAAAAACTTTGCAGCTTCGGCAGCAAATCCTCTGTCCCGATTTCCTATCTCCTTACCTGTCTCCTAATAGATTGTTGACACCTGTCCAATCTGTTTGAGCCTCTCAAACGCCGTTTCCTCCCCGTTACAGACAAAATTATCTCTCTGCCCCACCAACTTCCCTCTCCCTCATCTCCCAGTCCCTCTTCTCCGCCTCCCCTCCCAGTCACCACCGTGATTCACCTCCACCACCATGAACCAAAGAAGAGAGAAAGTAGATATGGGGTTTTCTCTCTCTCCTCCTCTCATTGAAAGCTCCTTCAGCCATCAAACGGAAAATCCACAACAACTTTTATCCTTGTATAGAATTCATTTTTGCAGTGCCAGTTTGTTTTCTCTGTCTATATGATTCATATGTTTTTTCTTCTCTGACTGATTTAGTTTCTGGTCATTAAAATGCAGGCTAAAGAATTTTGTTCCTATCGCATTCGTGGTGTTTCAGTCATGGTCCCTGTCAATTGTTACATAAAAGAAGATAATTAAAACAGAAAGCAAGGAAAAAGAATCCTGCAAACAGAGTCAGGAGGAGAGAGAAAACCATGGGTGTCTAGAGAGGATTTCTAGGAACTGTGTGTCGGCGCGTGACCTCTCCCCCGACTCATCAGACATAGCGGAGGCTGAGATGGACTCGCCGGAGGCCTGTGAGCACGGTGGTAGTGGAGGTGAGGTCGCGGTGGAGACCGGAAAAAGATGGTGGAGGAGAGAGAGAAAAGCCCATATCCACTTTCTCTCTCCTTTGGTCCATGGTGTTGGAGGTGAATCACGGTGGTGATCGGGAGGGGAGGCGGAGAAGAGGAGCGGGGAGAAGAGGGAGACATAGAATAAGGGCTGGGAGATGAGGGAGAGGGAAGTTGGTGGGGCAGAGAGATGATTTTGTCTATAACGGGGAGGAAACGACGTTTGAAAGGCTCAAACAGATTGGATAGGTGTCAACAATCTATTAAGAGATAGGTAAGGATATAGGAAATCGGGGACAGAGGATTTGCTGCCTGCAGCTTCATAGTTTTATCAAAAACCGAAGAGGTACAGACAAATATGCTGACTAAGGCTACGTTGCTTCGCGTTATCCTCGAGACTGAATAAACAACATATATATACTTTGTTTTAGTTCAAAATAGCCAAGTAAAACCAAACATAGAGAACATCCAGCTGCTTGAGACAAAATAAACAAGAAGAAGAAAGCTGCTAACTCACAAAGGCTACGACCTAAACGTAATTATTTATCATTGCAAGAAAAATTAATTGCCGAACTAGCTGAAAAGCTCCACCGTAAAACATCCGTATATCTGTGTAGGTGGGTGGGGGCGGGGGTGGGGCGGCGATTCTTGAGAAGAAGCTTAATATAAATTTGTGATCGATAATATGTGAAATTCTAAATGGCTACGTACTCACAATGGAGGAACTCGTGAAATATACAACTAATATGTACATTTGGTAACATATGACCAAGTGTATCAATGAGAGGTGGTATTACTGATTTGATCAGGGTGGATTACAACTCCATGAACTGGTAACAGACTTCGGCGTGAAGTAGGTGCCAAGGAAGGCATTGGTTCAACATTTGGAGCTATTGGAGTTTCAGGTGAGTGGCCTGAAATGCAGAGGGAACCGGAATCATCTTGCACCCAGTAAACTTCTACCATAACTCCACTTGGATTTTCTGTGGATTCTGTACCTGGAATCCCAATAAACCTAGCACCTACAGGTATCTGCAAAACCATTGAGATACATTAGGAAGAGAAAATTGAGAGAATAAATTATCAAGTGATTTAATACTTGATGTAAACATATCTTGCTACAGAAGTAATTAAAAGAGAAAGAAGCTGCGCTTACCTTGACTAAGGCTCCGGATGTTAATGTGAGAGTGACCAACCTCCCCTCAGCCGTAGCAATTTCTAGCTCTGCCTGCCTTGCGATATTCAAGAAAACTTCTTCAAGAGTTGTAAGACCCAGTTGGATGTCTGAGATACCAAACTCACTTTCTCTATCTTGAAGCTCCTTAAAAAATTTCTGCAGAAGATTATAAAAGGCAAGAAATAAGAACAATAAAACATTTACAAACTTCTATAGTGAGATTTCTTTTGTTAAGAAAAGGTCATTCATACTCTTTTTTTTTAACAGAACTAGTTTTGAAACATGAGATATACTTAATATAGCAAATACTAATACAACTCCTATGGACATAAGCAATAAGAGTTATTGAGGAACATTCACATGAAACATAATAAACAATTGAAGCATCTTGGCAAGCATGTCAAATGTAATAGTAAAGACGTATATAAGCAGTATAAATCAGTCAATATCAAATTACTTGATGCCAATATTTACAGTATCTCATTTCAATTCAACAGCCACATCATAGGAGGATACTACGCCATCCTTCTTCTACTGGGTTTCTGTAGAAGAACCAAAACATTGAAAGGAAACAGTAGATTTGAAAGGTATGAGAAAAAAGTAGAAGATTACCGTCAGAAGTGCCTCTCTGTCATGAGGAATAACAAAAGTCAGAAAGGCTTTGTTCTCTTCTTTCGGTAAAACATCCAAATGCTGTCAAGTATTTTCCATGTTAGCATTAACCTTTTTATGCATAGATAAGTACAAAACCATTTTCGAAATAAACATACATATTTAAAGAACTGCTTCACTGCCTCAAGGTGAGGTGCAGTAAGTGCATCCCCATATGGAGGACTTTGTCCATTGGTGCTTCCACTGAAACTAACAGTAGCAATAAAGCCAGTACCAAACCGTGATTTCAGCCTGATTGAAGTACCAATGCAACGGAGCCTACCCTTTGCCATTATTCCTATCCTATCACTTAAAATGTCAGCTTCTTCCATTGAGTGAGTGGTTAGGACAATTGCACGCCCCTTTTTGGCATCCTCAATGATGTCCCACACATGTCTTCTAGTTATTGGATCCATACCAGTTGTCTGCATGCATAAATTACAAAAAAAAAAAAGATAGAGTAGATGAACTTGTAAAGGGAAAAGAAAAAAAATTCTGATTTCCATACCGGTTCATCTAAGATGACTAACTTTGGATCACCAATAAGGGCTATTGCCACACTTAAGCGACGTTTCATTCCTCCACTGTAACTCCCAGCTCTAATTTTGGCTGCCTCAGTGAGTCTTACTTCTACCAATGACTTCTGAGCAACCTGCAGTTGAGAAAGAGCATTCAACTTATACAGAACAGAAGATCATTCTTGTCCAGGGAACAAAAATCAAAGATCAAAGCATGTTGAATCCCTTATTCAAATCAGTGTAGTACATATGCATGGCATAAAAGAAATTTAGTGTAGCACATACCACTTTTATTGAAGCTGGGGATAGGCCTTTAATACTAGCAAACAGGTGGAGGTGCTCTTGCCCAGACAATGCATCCCAAAGAATATCAAACTATGACAAAGAGGCACAGTAGAGATAAGTCAGTCTAATTTTTTAAATGAGTTGTTACAACATGGTGATAAGTGATAACTATCTAATGCTAGTATGCGTTAATGTAGGAGGAAAAGGCACCTGCGGACAAACTCCTATAATTTGCCGAATTTTAGCCATGCCAACAGAGCTTCGGACAGAGTTCCCATAAATCAATGCTGTTACAATACAATTCACAATATTATCATATGACTTCACCTCGGTAAATTTCTGATTGAAGGAGCCAAAAGTAATGTAATTATAGGTCTTACCATCTCCACCAGTAACGGGTGTGATGCCAGTCAAACAATTGATTGTGGTGGTCTTCCCAGCTCCATTTGGCCCAAGTAAACAAAATAGCTGATTCTTGGAAAAATTCACCCATAGATCCTGTATTTAGGAACAAATGAATTGTTAAGATTTTGATTCCAGTTGGGACAGCTATGATCAGGGTAGCTGCAGTAAAGTAGGCATGGGTATCAACGTCTAAGCCCACAGTAAACATATGATGAGCCCAAACAAGAAATCCAAGAACATCTATACTGACTACATTACTTAATTGAAAAACCTCACCCTATGCACTGCCCCTGTACTGTATTTTTTGTCTTTAAGCAGTGACAACTAATGATAATTGAGAAAGATGGGAGAAACATTGATCATGAAATACAGACTTAAACAAGGTGAAGTCCTTTTGTGTCTACATACTTCCTCTGAAAAATACAAGTCAGAAAAGGTTCTTTACCTTCAGAGCATGGTAAGGTGACGTGCTCTTGCATCTGCAGCAACCAATTTTTGTGGTCCCTGGATATGATTTTGAGAGGCCACGTATCTGAACTGCAATATTTGGATCAACTACGCTCTCGCTAGTTTGTTGTTTTACAATGTTCTCTTCTTCAAGTACATCTTCATCATCTGGAGTAATTGGCTCCTGTTCGGGAACTGAACCTATGCAACTGCAAATGCCACCCTCTATGAAAGAGAGGAGAAGCATGAAGTAATAAGTACCGTTCAACAAATGGAAACTGAAGCACAAACTGAATTACAGTCTTATTAATACCTTCCACTTTTCCAGCCTTCCCTAGCCAGTACCCAGGGTTTAAAAAGTAAAAAACTGATTTTCTGACACCAGATACATTTGGGATGATATTATCGAAGTAGATAGCCATTACAAACCAGAGAAAGAATGTTGCCGCCAGCCATTTAAAAATGTCACTCTGTCAAAATTTAAAGAGAAATATTAATAGTTATGAGCTAATCAAATGGACTTAAGCTATAGTTAAAGCTTGAGATTGATTACATACAATTGTTATAACGCAGTCCGTTTCATTTGGTGGACACTTTGTTATTCCACTCCATTTTATGCCCATATCATAAGGGGGAGATGTTGAACTAGAGAGTATCTCTAGAGCTTTGGCAAGAAGATTTGGCGGGAATAATGACCATATTATTCTATACCTTTTGCTGGTGTTTTGGCTGTAGGGAAATCCAGCGGCTGTGACTATCTGCAATGAAAAAATGGGTTATGTAATTACCATTGAGCCAATAACCCCTAATCTATAAATTTCAAACCTGAGGAAGCTTGCCTGGGTTACAGATCCAACAATAAATATGGAGAAACCCACAGTTGTCGATGAAGACGACTTGCTTATGAATGCCGATAACATAAAGGCAAAACCAATCTGGCATCAATGTTAGAGAGAAGGGATTAACGGTCAATACAATATGACGAGGCTTTGCTTAAGAATAGGGATCAGCAAGAACAAGTGTAAATTAAAGCAAGTAACTGCAAGAAACGGACTTACCATATTGAGTTGAAAAAGAAAGAAAACGAGGAAGATGACCGCAAAATTGTTTTTCAGGAACATATCAAACTGAAATATCATTCCAAACAGAGTGATGAAAAGTGATGAGAGAAGTGTAATAATTCCCTCCCATGTGAGCCATGAGAACCAGTATGCAGAGTCATAAAGACCCATAATTGTCATCGCCTGCAGGGCAGAACACATGCAGCGGTAAATAACTAATTGATTTTGTAAACGCAAAGCAATGCTAGGCATACTTAAGTCCATCTAACCAGACAAACATTCATCAATTGAAGTTGTTTACAGTCATCACCTGTCGAAGCTTTAGTTCTTTTTCTGTGATCAAAGAACTCATTTGAAACACAAAACCAAACATGGAAGTTGCAAGAAAGAAGCTCGGTCCTACTGTCTGCAATGCAGAGGGAATCTCCCTTGAAGGGTGTGCAAATTCTTTTAGCGCAACAACCCAGCTAAAGTTTGGAACTGAACACAAGTCATTATATGAGTGCTAAGCTCATTGTGATAGTCATGCAAGTAAAACTATCTGCGAAATACATTGGGACTATTGAGAACAGAAACTAGTACCTCCAATCAGAGACCTAGCAATTTCACGCTCTGCAGCAATCTGAAGGGGAATTTGAAATTTGAATGTGGGATCTTCATATTGTCCTTGTTTCGCAACAGGAGTAGAGTTGGTCTGTATGCCATAACTAATAACACTGGCATTTCTTTCCACAAAATGCAAAGCTCCAGGGCAGTACATAGGATTACTAAATAGCCATACATCTACATCAGCTTTTGTTTTAAATGATTTGACCTGCGCATAAAGCAGGAGGAGAGTAATTACATGACCTTTGATGATCTTTCAGACTGCTTTTGAAGGATCTTCCTTGGAAAGAACATATTAACACTATCACATAAATTAAATTTTTTTTTTTTTAAATAATATGATACCAGTTAAGCTTTATTTGGCTTACAGATAAAACCCAACCAACCTACCTATTTCCGAGAAGCCTAAAACCATGAACTTTATCATTTCAATTTTGGATCTTCCACTTGTTTTACTTTTGAACCAAACCCTGAACGTTTAATTTCAGTCTGTATAAACACATTTTCTCACTAAATAAAACCTGAGGATTCCACTCAATTCATATAACTACACGCTCAACTCCATGCTTCACCATAGTCCATCATCATATGTTTTTCTTTGACAGTCAATTATGCAATTATGTAACTTAAAACACTCCAATGAAAAGAAATTTTGGAGAAATGCTAGTTAGACAACATTTTCTTAGACAATGCTACCTATCATTGACTTCTCTTCAATATTTCCCAAGTTTTGACTATACCAAACAGAATATATGCCTTCCTCTAAATCTAAGCAAAGAACAAATTAAATTCAGCCACACAACTAAACTAAACTAACGTGCCTTACTGCTCTGCAATTAAAACTCCACTCCTTCAGTTTCTGGTAACCAAACACAACAAACAACAAACAGAAAAAATCTTTAGTACCTTCGCCGACGGAATCGGACGGCCGGGATTGTTAGCCATGATAGCACTGGCGATGCTCCGAACCTTAGGGCTGTCATTTCCGCTCCACACAAAGTCAAAGCAGGGCATACGGATGTAGTACTTGTCCTCACACGGCGGGATCGGCGGCGCAACCAGTGGCTGGGGATCGGTGACGCTCTTGTAAGTGGTGGAGGAGGCGAATCGAGCCATCATGGCCTTCTGGATACAGAAGAGGAGGAAGACGAAGAACAAGGACGAGAAGAGCTGGAGAAACGTCCCCGCCTTCTTCCGCCATGCCAGCAGCAGGTTCTTCCGGAACAGAGCCTTGAATTGCTGCAACACCAATGGTACTCCGCTCTGCAAATCCATGGCGGATTCTGAGAGATTTTGGGCTATGGATTTGAGTGTTTGATTTGTGAGAGTCTATGACATTTTTGAAGTGGATGGGTGGGGGGTTTTGGGGGGGTATTTATAGTGAGGGGATGAACTGAGGGGGTGAAGTGGTTTAAGCGCGTTGAGTTGTGATAGATTTACGGATTTGCCACTGGCTTTTACTTGGTACTAGAGCTGACATTGGATGGGTTATTTTTCTAGCGTTTTTCTGCTTCTTTAGTCAAAGTAAGTGAAATTTCGTGATGTTTTGCGGTCAATTAACCTCTTGCGTGACCCAACGCTCAACAGATAGATATTGTTGTTAAAAGAAAAAAGTTGGTATGAACTTTTTTTATTCCAAGGCAAATTGTTCAAGTTTCAAGGATTAGGATCGGTTAGAAATATATGTAAATATACATGGTATAAACAAAACTTTCGTTTTCGGAAATTGACATGTTTGGATGAGAAAAGTCATTCAATGAAGGTTGATTTAACGAATGAGGGAATTGGCTATGTAAAAAACATAATCCGCGCGGTAAGTCAACACGCACAAATTTCTCTATATGATGTAATCATGTGTATAATAGTATTAGTTTTGAGACAATTATTTATAATTTTGTTATAGTATAAAGCGCCATACTTCATTTCTGTTACGATTTCGTGTGATCTAGTAATTATGATTTTGATGTAATTAGCAAACTAGCTCATTGACTTAATATTTTTTGTTAGTTTTGATTTAGTGTTGTATAAATATGCTTCGAGTTAAATAATACAATGAGAAAAAGAAATCCTCTATCTTATGACACCACAAAATAAATCTCTTTTTTAGTTAAATTATTAATTCTATGGCCATTAGCTTGATTTCCATAATATTAAAATTTCCAAAAATAGCCCACCTTGTGCCATTAAAATGATTTTTAACCTTGGCCAGCAACTGTCTTGGAGGTCACAAGATCCGGTGCTCATTTGTATGAAGCTGCAGGACCAGTACTAATGGAGGCCCAATGGCAGCCAACAAAGTAGAATCCAATGATGGTAAAGATACTGAGACCACAGATTTTGAACAGCCCGAGGAATTTAAGCAAACAATCAGTAGTACTTGTAAATTGTTAGACTTCGATCTCAACAAACCTGCTCCTTCCGGAGAATGAAGCAATCATCGATCAATGTCCATACAAGTATATAGAAATATTAGCTTGTTTTGAAAGTAGGTTTTATCTAGGGTGTGCACAATAGCTAGCAGCTCTCAATTGTTTTCTGAATAAGATGAGCTTTGACTGCGGATGTCTATTGATAAGGGTTGGGATGTGAGAGGAGTGAGAGGGTACTTATATGTACTGTGTTGTCGCCATTGCTTATGGACATAGGCAATTAACTAGAATCGATGGGGTCATTGGGGTGAAATATACAGCTTGTGTTGAACTACTAGAGAATGAAACAGACATTTCTCTCAAAACATGCTTTTGAGTATTAAACCATGCGCAATTCCATCAATTATATATAGATATAGCATATTGCAGTTACATCAGTATAAAAACCAAAACATGCCCTAGAAACACGTACAATATTATAAGAACTCAATTTAGTAGATTCACAACTTTGATGCAGTACTTCCATACTCTATTTTGCTCCAAACACAGAACTGCATAATATATTATAGAAACAGTCCCATTTAGAGAGGTGTTTGAGGACAAGCATAAATTAATAGAGAAAGGGAGAGAGTAATGTGTATTTATTCTTCTCTCAATAAAGGGTTTATATATGAGTACAAAGCTAGTGTGAATGCTCTAAGAGAAAACCAATTTGGTAACTATGATCATCATCAAAACAACTCCACTTGGTTATCTTCAATGATGATAATTGTCATGCTTGTTGCCTCTTGGCATAAAACATGTTACATAAGTCTTTATACCTACATTATACACTCAAGTACCTATTACATGACATAAACATATTATAGATAATACATTTATACTACAACACTCCCCCTTGGATATTTCATGTCAATAGTATTGTCTAAGTCGTGCGCTTCTAGGTTGCATCGTTAAAAACTTTGCTAAATAATAAAAACGCTGTGGGAAAAAAAAAATCTTGGTCGAAGGAGAAAAAGAGCACAACGCGCGTTGAGTGTGAAGTATGTTTCTGGATACTCCCCCTGATTTTGACTTCCCCTTCTGTTGCCTAAACGTGGTGTTTTTCTTGTTGCCTCATTAAAAACCTTGCCGAGTAACAAAAAACCCAGTGGGACAAAAATAACCTCGGTTGAAAGGGAAAAAGAGCACAACACACCATTTACGTTTCGAGACCATATATGTAGACACCTCCCCCTGATTTTGATTTTTTGAGGAGAGTCTTGTTCTTGTTGATTTATGTTTGGTGTTGTCGCTTTTGATGTAGCCGTGCTTCATTTGTTCAAAACAAGCAGCATTATTCTAAATGCTTGTAGGCTCATCTGTGGTAGACTTCAAACCACAACTGTTCGAACATGCGTAATTATGGATCCAATCCATATACATTCATGAACTACTTCGTGAAGAGCAATAATCTATGCATTTGTTCGAAGATATAGCGACTAAGGTCTATTCTGTAGACTTCCAAAATATCGCGGTCTTTACTCATGGTGAACACTTAACCAGTTTGGGAAGACCTTTATATGGGTCAAAGAGATACTCAACATCAGCAAAACCTTTCTGAAAACACTTATGTCATTTTGGGGTGGGGATAGAAAACTAGGCCAACGTTGGCGGCGTTTCTGGTGTGTAATGGGTTCGAATCCATCATCTCTCTGTAGGGATAGAACAAGCCCATATCGATCGTACATCTCAAGTATCGAAAGATATCTTTTACACCAATCTAATGGCGTTGCGTTGGCGCAGAGCTATACCTTAGCTAACAAGTTCATGGCAAAATGAGATGTCCAGTCTTTGTGCTTTGAAGTAAGTACAATAATGCGCCTATTGTACTTGAGTAAGGCACTTTTGCCTCTAGCACATCTTCATCATCATCCTTCAGACGAAGAGGATCCTTTTCAGGATCAAGACTATAAACGGTCATGGGGTGCTTGAAGGCTTTGACCTTGTCAAAATGCCTAAGCATCTATCATCACGGTGCTCAAATTCTAAACCGAGGCATAATCGTGTTCCCCAAAATCCTTCATCTCAAACTCGGATTTCAAGTGTTCAGCGGTTTTCCTTAACCTTTTAAGGACTTCTAATGAAGATCATGTCCAACATGAACCGTGATAGGATCTGAAACTTGTTATGCAAACGCGTGAGCATATCCCTTCCCAATCAAGTAGTCACTTTAGTGAGCGTTTCAACTTTATTGCAAACGCGCTCCGTGGTCTAGAGCCACTTGACTTGGGTAATAAAGTTCACCATGAACTTTCATGTATATTCCGTATCTAGATCTCCATTGAGATATGTAGTGACCATATTTATAAGCTGCATGTTCAGTTATTTGGAAACTACCAAACTGACAGGGTAGTGGTATGCAATAACATCCATTAAGAGAGAATATGTCTCATCGTAGTCAATTCCAAGGCGTTTTGTGAGAAGCCTTGTGCCATAAGGCGAGATTACCGTCTCTTTTTCTCAACGCGCTTTCTAACGAAGACCCATTTAATCAATAGGTTTTATGTAAGGAGGTGTTGGCATCACTGGCTCAAAAACCTTCCTCTTCGTTTAGAGAATCCAACTTTAACCTGGATTGCTTATTTCCATTTAGGCCAAATTTCTCTATGTTGGTAATCATGCTTTAACGGAGGGTGGTTCGATATCATCGGACTCAACACACTCATGCGCAACGAAGTACGCAACTACATCATCAATTATGATGGAGTTTCTATCTCACGTCTCATGTACATTAGTGTAATTTTCATAGAGCTCTATATTCTCAGGAATAGGTTCTGACGTTAAGCGTCCCCCAACGATAACCATAATTTGGAAAATACTCATGAGACGGATTTTGAGTGTTGATGATCCAAGGATTGGTTTGTGCCAAAGTATCCTTCGAATCCAGAGGCTTCCCACGCATCCTAGCTGGGGCCATGGCCTGTAACGCCAAAGTGCCACTTTCTATGGCGTTGGCGCCCTACCTACCTCCGTGTAGGGTGGCGCTACGTCCCTTTGTAGGGACGTCTTTCCTTGCGGGCTTATTTGCAATAAATGTGAGTGATCTCGTCACTTTAATAGGGATCGAGATGAGATATAGTGGGGACAGACCACGACAATTCCTGTCGTTCCTACTGAACATTCGCGTTCTTATCTCCCCCTAACGTCGGGAAGACTGTCTTATCAAAGTGACATCCGCAAATCTAACGGTAAGGAGATCGCCTTGCAAGGGCATTTAAGTGGCGGATGATTGTTGGAGTTTCAAATCCAACTGAGTTGCTCACTCGTTTATAAGGACCTATCATAGTACGCTGTGGTGACGCAATTGACACATCAATAGCTCACTCAAGTGTGCGTAAGTACAAATACTTGTACTCAGTCACTAGCTGTAACGCAGAGATACATTGAGTGGTGGTAGGTCGTAGATGAATTAGTATAGTTATATGCGATATTGCATCACCCCAAGCATATATGTTTGAGGACAAGCATAAATTAAAAGAGAAATGGAGAAAGTAATGTGTATTTATTCTTCTCTCAATGGAGGGTTTATATAGGAGTACAAAGCTAGTGTGAATGCTCTAAGAGAAAACCAATTTGGTAACTATGATCATCATCAAAACAATTCCACTTGATTATCTTCAATGATGATAATTGTCATGCTTGTTGTCTCTTATCATAAAGCATGTTAGACAAATCTTTATACCTACATTATACACTCAAGTACCTATTACATGATATAGACATATTATACATATATAATACATTTAAACTACAACAAGACGGACATAATTTTTGTATAAAAAAGATGACCACCTCACTCAATCATCGAAACTGCACATTAGGTATGTTTCTTTTCAAGAGTTATCCCCTGCAGTCGAAATTTGTTTAGTCATTTGTTCATTGTCTAGTTTACAAGCAAATGTAGTTACATAGTAAATGAGATAAAGCTAAAACGATGAATATGCAATGAAAAGATTTGAATAATTTTGTGCTCAATGATGTTGAATGAGAATGGTTCTGATTATCCGTTGATACCACTAGATGATCAGGAGATCCTCTGTTTAATACAAAAAGAAAATCCTCTCTGGAATGATAAATCACACGCAGACATATCACACACAGAAATCAACAGAAAAGAGTAGAGAAAAGACTTACGGTGATAGTTTAGATATCCACTGCTCCGCTACCAGTTATGGGTGAAACTAAAGTCTCTATGTACATAGCTTGGTGATATGAATCACAAACACGGATCCGAGAAGCAATCCTAGATTCTTCTTATGTAGATTATATAACATAAATGATGATAAGTTCCCTGAATTCCAAGTCATCAGAACTTCACCATTCTGTAAAATAACTAACGGCCCAATGTAATGTATATCAAGAAGTGCTGGAGGTCGAGGTATACAGTCTCTATGAATTTGCACTTTAGTCCAAGATTCCATGACCCCATATTCCTCCATCGTCCAAATTGTAAACAAAATAGGGTCCGAGATCACTTCATGGGCACAGTACACAAAGAGAGAATTTCTAATGGTGCTCATTCCTATTTGGGAATATTTGTTGTTAGAAAGAAAGGATAGACGTACCATCTCCAAAAATCTCTCCTCCGCTAAATTAAATAAGATAATTCTTGATGTTGAACTATATTGATCATCACGGCCTTTTTCTATCCAATGTAGGGCTCCGTTTGATAAGCACCCCTTCCCAGATATTTTATCATAATCTTTCAGTTTCCAACATTCCTCCATGAACCCTTTTTTAGTGTAAAGACCTCCATTTTCATTGTTGTTGTACCACCCAGTATGACCTTGTAATCTTCAGTTGTAGAATCATAACCGAATCCATAAAACATATCACCCCAATTGGCATCACTAACAGTTTGTTCTGGTAACTTGCTGGCATCTCCGGTACAAGGGTTCCATAGAAAAACCCTGCCGCAGCCAGCTTTCAGGCATATCAAACCATTGCAAGAACCCACAATAACTTCCAATATTCCCGGAATATCAAGCTCTTTGCTTGCAGTGTGACCAACAAAATCCTTCAACGAGTCAACCAACATGGATTCCGGATGATGTTCTCAGAAGTTCTTATTGTGTAAGAACAGGAGCCTAATTGTGCAGTTAGTACTGTTGTCGATCCCATTGATTGCGTGGTTGAGGTCCTTCTTAACAAAATAAGAACGGGACATTAGAGCACATCATGACTTGCAAACAGAACGACATCGTAGTAGAGATTTCACTGGTAGCCTTGACAGTATCTCTACAATAATATCGTCGTTCCAGCTCTCTAAACATAAGCAAAGTTGTTTATTAAGCACGCCGCCTGAGAAGAACAGTTGCCGGAGCCAATTTCGAAGGCGGTCTGCACTGTAAATTTGTGATGGTGGCGGCGGCATGCGACTGCATATGGCCATACACCCTGCCATAAGCCCTAAATTTAAGGTTTCCATGACACTGAGGTTTATTGTTAATTATTTGATTTGCAGGCTGGTATGTATACATCTGTCGTTACCTTTTTTTTTTTTTTTCTAGGGTAATGTCACAAAAGTCTAATTTTACCACAATTGTTTCTCTCAAGTTGTACTCAAACATGATTATTTTCAATAAGTCTATATTTTTCTCTTTGTTGAAGAGAAACTGAAATTGAGAGGAATTTGCTGTGTATTCTCATTGATAATAGGAGTCTCTTTATATAGAGGATTACAATGCATAGAATCCAAATTGTACAAGGAAAGTAATCATACGTTGAATAGAAATCTAGATCCTTCTAATGTAACCCTATTACCACTAGGTCAAGTAACTTAGAGTTTGGGCCAGACACATACTGGATTTACTTGAACACTCCCCCTTGTGTCGCCCAAACGTGGTGCATCTCTCGTTGCCTCATTAAAAACCTTGCCAAGTAACAAAAACCCAGTGGGACAAAAATAACCTCTGTCGAAGGGGAAAAAGAGTACAACACACCCTTCACGTTTTGAGACTATACATGTAGACATCTCCCCCTGATGTCTGCATCTCCCCTTGATGACTACAGTCATGAGAGTTCGGATAACTTCCACAAACGATGCTACCAACATGTTTCTCGAAAGTGGCATTTAGACTATGACTTAGTGAGCAAGTCTACCACACTGTCCTCAGATCGAACCTAGTTCACTTTGATCTTGAGGAGAGTCTGTTATTGTTGATTACCTTTGGTGTTGTCGCTTTTGATGTAGCCTTACTTTATTTGTTAAAAACAAGCAGCATTATCATAAATGCTTGTAGGCTCATCAGTGGTAGACTTCAAATCACAATCCTTATACATTCATGCGTAATTACGGATCCAATCCTTATACATTCATGAACCACTTCATGAAGAGTAATAATCTCTGCATGGTTCGAAGATATAGCGACTAGGGTTTGTTCTGTAGACCTCCAAGATATCACAGTCTTTACCCATGGTAAACATAACCAATCTGGGAATGACCTTTGTGTGGGTCAGAAAGATACCCAACGTCAGCAAAACCTTCCAAACCGCTAACTTCGTTTTGGGATGGGGAGAGGGGACGCAGGCCAATGTTGGCGGCGTTCCTGGTGTGTGATGGGTCTGAATCCATTATCTCTCTGTTGGGATAAAACATGCCTATATCAATCGTACATCTCTAGTATCGAAAGATATCTTTTACACCAATCAAATGGCATCGCGTTGGCGTATAGGTATACCTTAGCTAACAAGTTCAATTGTACATCTTTGTTTTACATTCTCGTGTAAATCGACTTTCTTTTCTTTCCTACATACTCTTCCCTATACCTTCACAAAAGATGACACCGATCTAAAGTCTTTTTGAAACACAAGTAACTTTTTTGAAATTCACCCTGCCTTACAAGCAAAACAGTTCTTGGCACAAAAAACCAGCTAGCTCCATTTATGCATGGGGTTATGAGCATATGTGACAAACCCTGTCCATTGCTCCTAGCATTCTAAAATGTTTACTGTTTACACATTTTGGTGCAACTAATATTTGTAGAAGTGAATTTTCAAAAGAATTGTTCTGAAGACTCACCCCAAGGTGTATTTGTTCATACACTCTACTTGTGATTAGTGAATCATCTTACACTTTTATACTAGAACATTCATTTGTAAATCGTCATTCAAAGCTACCTGATCACGTGTATCAAAAGAATGGATCACCTATCATGAGAATCTAAATTGTTACGAAAGTAATTTTTTTTGATATAGCACTACAAATATCAATTAGATGTTTTTTGTTGATGATATTCAAAGAGTTGTTAAAATAAATAAATAAATAAACAGTTTTGATCATGAATTTGTAAGGCGAAGATTTGCTAACCACAACTTTGGTGACTTGTGAATTTGCAGGTTCGTTACCTATGAACCTAAGAATTGACATTGCACTATTTAGCCTTATATAGATATCTTATACTTAGTTGAGACTCTACTTAGTGATGTAATTTTCAAGGTAAATCCAGGGTGGACCTAAGACATTATTTAGTTGTTCTTTTTTTATCAATGATAGGAGCATTATATGCGACGTTTTATGTGTTTTTCTACTCACATTTTGCTAAGTTATTTCCTTTAACTTAATCATATTAACTTATTTTAGTGTCTTTAGGTACATCTGAGCTACAAACAAAGAAAATGAGCTTCAGGAAGCAAGAAATGAAAGAAATAATGGCAAGGAGAAAATGAGGTGCAGAACTGGTCAAGAAATGAAGAAATGAAGTATTCCTAATCTTACTAGGAAAAGGAATCGCGGTTGAAGTCGGAATCCTGGATCAACTAAGAGATCATGTGGCTTCATGATGGAAGATAAATGATATTTTGGCAAAATATCTCTAGAAGATAAGAGATATTTTAGGAGGAGTTCTAATTCAATTTGGCTTCTACAACCTAAAAGAGATATTTTGGCAAAAGGAAGAGTCTTAATTCAATTTGATTTGTACTTGCTTGTGGAAGATTCCTATTGGTCGAATAATGAAGAAATATCATGACACCAAGGCTATAAATAGGGGAGAGTTAGACATCAAAAAATTTCGCAACTCTCTCCCTTTTCTCTCTCAAAGTTTCGGTCTCCTTCCTTTGAAGTCGTGAAGCAAGCTCCATCATCTCCATCACGTCCTTGCTGTAGTCTCATCCTCTTGAAGTTCATCTTGCGTTCTTGAAGTTCTTCAAATGTGTATCCATGTTCATCTTGATTTTGTTTTCGGTTTCCTATGTTTGTAATTCAGAACATCTTGTTTTGTTTTGCTGGATTCAAAACTTTGTCAGATTAAAGAGTATGTTTTGATGTTTAGTTTTCTATAACCTTGAAGCATGAAAACGTTTTAGGATTCTTAGGTTATGAATTATGATTCCATTATATGCTATTAGATGTTTGTTGATTTTGTGCTTCAATCCCACCTTTCATGTTTTCGTGTTCTTTGATGGCCAGCTTAGGACTCAATTGCATGATTGATTCTAGATTAAGATATGCTAGCGTTCTAGGTCTTAATTGCTAAGTGGAAAACCTATAGTTTCGTGGGTAATTCAACAAAGGGATTTACATGCTTGATTAGCGTTCTAACTTGTATGTTCTTCTTAAATTAATCAAACTTTCATGGCTCTTATTGCGTTAAGTGTGTTTTGTTAGAGATTTGATCATTCACTAGCATTGCATGTTTAATAGGGTTAACTATGGTGCGTTCATCTAGTTAATCTAACCAAGGAAGGTAAAAAGAACTTTGTAGGCATTCCACTCTGTTCTTGATTGATTTCTCCCAAATACATATTTTGATTCGTAATTACAACTTGATATTCTGTTTCTATGTTCATGGTTGATGACTACATCTTACATCTTATCCATCCATCTTATCTCCTTGATTCTTGGTTTGATTGATCATTGTAATTAGTTAATTAGATTAGAATACAAACTTTTCAAAACCCCTTTTACTTTGTAATTTTTGTAAGTACCATATACTTATGAATAATAATTCTTTCTTTGACGTTTAATTGACATGAGTACCCTCAATCCCCGACAGAACGATCCCTACTTGCTTTATACTAACAACTGACAACAGGGTTAATCTTGAGCTCTCATTCCGAGCGCATCAATCAAAATAATGGAATTCATCATATTTAGAAAATTGAGCTTTTTTCCTTTTTAATGAGGCTTCAAATCTAGTCAGGTTAAAGGGCTCATCCTCATGCCCATGTTATTCGTTACTAACATATTAAGGTTTAAGTAGAGGTAAGAAATTTCGTGAAGAATATAGGGTCAAGTCTACTCCGAAAATTGTCTCAAATGTTGAACAACCAAAAATTGAGATTTCTTTTCCAGAGAATGTCCACATTGAAGATGCCATTGAGAATGGGGTATCAAGGAGCTATTAGGTCCATTGGTTGCTCAAAACACTGATAATAGGCCTGTTGTTTTAGTTTATGCATATGTTGATGAGATTGGGCTTATTGATTCAAGTGTGACTGTGTTGGCTTATCCAAATGAACCACATATGGCTATCATGGCTCCAACAAGATCCACAGGTAGTGTCAATTTTTTGACTAGTACCAGTTATGAGATCCTTGCTCAAGTGAAACAAGATGAGTCCATTGTTGCAAATGAACAAGTGATAGTTGAACTCCTCATAAAAACTTTGGTTGACACTGAGGATTCCGCTTTAGTAGAACATAATGTTCAAAAGCTCTGTAGGGGTGATTTGGAAAATGAAGAACCTCTTGATCATACATTTTATGCTCAATCTGAGATTAGTTATGAAACTTGGTTTGATGAAGGTGAAGCAGCTTTAGATGAGAATCTTTTTCATGCTCTCCTAAAGCCTTAACACAAAAAATTCATGACAAAACAATGTCAAACGAGTTCAAGGTGGGGGAGGGGGATATGATAAAAACGTATCGCCCACTTCCTACAATCCTACCTAAACTTCGAACTATTAGAAGAAGTATTAAAGTACAGTTTTAATAATAGCGCAGGTGTCATCCAACCAAAGATAATTAACAAAATCAACCACAACACGAGTTAAGTGCATGCCCAGTACTCCTTATCTTTAAGATGATGAGGGAGAGGTGGGACGGAGGAGAAGACTATTTATTCTCCCAGCGTGAATGTTGTTGCAATAGAAAAATATTACTTTATTTTTCTTTCTTTTTTCGAGGAGAAGTGATAATTTCATTAATGTGGTAATATTACTAAAAAACCCACTATTTTTGCCTCCATAAAAGTGATGCCCCGTACAGAATATAACTTTTGCATTTCCATCAACCTAATACCAATGGTAACAAAAAAATTATAGAGTACAAAGCAATAAAAAAATAATCAACCCCCTGACCCAAATTTAAACTGTGTAGTAACCAAAACTCAATCGACAAGCTCAACACCCCCTCCTTCAACTGCCACTACCGAAGGAAAATCACATAGCCTTGCTAAACAATGGTTGCGACTTAATAATTTTTTTTTTTTTTAAATATGCTGTCCAACAAGGCCCAAGGACCCGATCTCACATCTATCACCCAACAAGCCCCTTCACCCCCATGAAGTCGAACCCAAAAGAAGACATCCACAAATCCAACGCTACCATCTAAAAGCCCAATCACCCTACCCAGTCCTCAGAGCACCTTCTTCAGCAGCCAACTACCTGTTCGACCGAGCTTGTCACAATCCGATAAAATCAAGTTCACCTGTTCAGGTCACTGGGTTAGATACTGTTCACATTTTGGTCACATTCTGGATCAGTTTCTTGACTTCCAAAGTGACCTAGAGTGACTAGATATGAACAGTATCTGACCCAGTGACCTAGATGGTGGAAATGAAAGGCAAAAACAGTGAATAACATCTGACCCAGTTACCTCAACGGGTAAATTTACTCTAAAGCTAGAGCCTACGCCAAAGAGGGAACCCGCATAAAACCTAGGTCAAGCGTGTGGAGCGCTTTCTAGATTGTTTTTTTTTAATTATATATATATATATATATATATTGGTTACATCCTCATTGGTGGTGTTTTTTACCCCTCTAGACTGTTATTTTGTGTGTTGGTTGTTTTGTATACAATTTTTTTAATGAAAAAATAAATGATTTCCCGAAAATCAGAGGAGCTTGTTGGATCGCACATATTAATCTGGATCCAACTCACAGTTGGACGAAACATCAAGACCAGATTTGAGCCCAAACCCGTTTGTCCAATTCAAGTAGGTCCATATTATATCTCACCTACTTAACTTCGGACGATTCCCTCTACTCTAATTTGGTAACATTTTCATTTCCCTCATTTTTGGTTACCAAAACAAGTCCCAGCAAATCAATCAGCGCCCAAGCTTTGATCATCTGTAAAACCCCACATCAGTTTCAATCAATCAAGAAACCTCTCTTCTTCTTCTTCTTCTTCTTCTTCTTCTTCTTCTTCTTGCTGATGGTGAAAAACTTACCAGAGCGAAACCCACAAGAAGGCGACGATCAAGAAAGCATGGACGACAATGAAGACGAACAGACAAGTTCTCTTCCTCCCAAGAAGAGACTGAAACAACATGATCGTCGTCCTCCTAATCATAAAGGCAGCAGCAGTGAAATCCATTCTTGCAATGTCTGCCAGAAAAGCTTCGCATCACTCAAGGCTTTGAACGGCCACATGAAAATCCACGGCGGAAGCAAGTCCAAGGCTACCAGGCCTCCGTATCAGGCGCCGGAACCATCTGAAGAAAAACACAAAGACGATGATGGTGCTAGTGCTAGTAGTTCAAGCTATACCAACATAAAGAAAGATATTGATGTAGCAAGCTTCTTGCAAAACTTGAGCGATATCGAAATTCAGAGGAACGGACCAAACGGGCCAAGGGCAGAAGGGTATTGTTGGCAGCAGAGCAGTAGAGATAACAATGCAGAAGACCGGCTTGGTTATGTGTCAGGGAAGAAGGCAATGCCGGTTCCATACAAGGACAACCCTTCATCCAAGAAAGTGAAAATTGATGGTACAAGTAGTACTGGTTCCGATTTGGTACAGAAGAAGTTGGCTGGAGGTACAAGAAAGGCTTCTGTGGAAGATGATGATAACGGTGATCAAAGCAGAGTACCAAAAGATTTCACAAGTAATACTTCAAAGAAGGTAAAGAGTGTTGACAGAGGTGAAGACCCCAAAGGAGACATGGTTTCACATGACCAAACCCGGAAGCTGCAGATTCCAAGAAAGCCCCATGTTGAGTCCAGTAAAACCTTCTCAGCTTCACAAGCAAGGGAGACTTACAGCTGGACTTGTAAAAGTAGCAGATCGGCTACTGCGAGTGTGAAAATGGGTGAATCTGGATTTGGTACTAAGTATGCTGCAAAGAGTAGTACGAGTTTGAAAATGGGTGAATCTGGGTTTGGTGCCAAGTATGGTACAAAGAGTAATACGAGTTTGAAAATAGGTCATTCTGGGTTTGGTACCAAGTATGCTGCAAAGAGTAATACGAGTGTAAAAGTGGGTGAATCTGGGTTTGGTACTAAGTTGGCTGCTCGAGCTCCTACTAGTACTAAAGAAGCTGCAGTGAAGGATAAAAAACAGCATGTGTGCGAAATTTGCCACAGGACGTTTAAGAGTTATCAGGGTCTTGGTGGCCACATGAGGATTCATAATTCTAAAGGAGGAGTGGCGAAAGAAGCTCCTACTGCACCTGAGGTCAGAGCAGCGACGGGTCATGAAGATGGTGACACTGGTGTAGACCCTCAAGGCCATAGGAGTGTTGGTAGTTCTAGAAGAGTATCGGTGAGAAAAGCTCCTGCTGCACCTGAGGTTAGAGAACCGTCTGAACATGAAGATGGTGAGAGTGATGAAGACCCTGAAGCAGCATTGCATGAAGAAGAAGCAGGGGCCAAAGCTGAAGGGCGCCATGAAAGAGGTTTCAATCTCAACCAATTCCCAGATGAGGATTCGGATGGAGCTGCTTAATGTGATGGTTCATTAGTTGGAAGATTTAAGAGAAGCTGAATCAACTGCTCCTATTTGATCTCACTTTAAAAGTTCTTATAGTTTGTTTTTCCCATAGAACATAGAATCCAGAGCAGGTTCGCTTGTTTGTTTACAAAGTAAAGGAATCTGAAAGTGCTGGTGAATCAGTAGTGTACATTCCCAAATGAAAATGATGGAAACTGCAAAATAAAGAATCCAATAGTATGTTTCTTGTGTACATCTCTTGTGGCTTTTTGAGTATATGAAGCTGTCCTAGTAACTGTGGCATATTTTCCTTTTAGTACTGAGAAAAATTATGAATGTGGTGCGTTTCCACAATGCCTGAAGTAAAATGCTCTGAAATCGCAACTGAAAGAAAAACGACCATACACGAGCAAAAAAAATTACTGGGTATTTCTTTGATAAAACTTTCTGGTCATTTACATGTTAGCTGTACTACACTCCTTGCCAAGTTTATGCTGCCAGAAACTTGTTTTTTTTCACCCCTAGCATGTCAACTACAAATATCTGATATGCCTGGCGCACTCTAATATAAATTGGTGCACTCCACTGTTGACTGATGGCCGCGATGTGACCTGGCACAAGTGTAGAGAACTTGCTCCCCTTTAAATGAAATACCCGCTGAGGTGTTGGATTAAGTTGATAGTTGAGTCGAGAGTTGAGACATCTGGCCAAGATAAATGTCTTCACTTTCAGGTGATAATCTCTGGCCAAAATCGTCCATGCTCTTCACCAAAGTTGGCCTCCCATGTTTCTGCAGCTTCATCATGGAATAGCAGTCATTATCAATTGATGCATTATCAATTTGTGAGGAAGTCAACAGACTACATTTTCAAGTCTTTTTAAGACATAATATTCAACCCACAATGGAAAAATATAATCGTTCATCAAACAAATTGGTACTATATCTGATTTAAATTAATACGATTGGATAGAGGAACTAAATTGATGCAAAGAAAGGACTTACATTGTCCACAATGTGAAAGTAGTAGTGGTAAAATCGGAAATTACAAGGCTGACATTATTCATAATAAAACCACAGGGACCAGATCGTAATTTTTAGTAAATTCCAGGGTATAAGAGAATTACTCTGGCTTTAAAAAGCAATATTACTACCACTAACACGAATAAGCCACAAGAAACTGAATATAGTCTTTGACATCAAATTACTAACTATTCAATTATATATTGATTAAAATCCCTAAAAGTTCCTTTTTATTTCTTCTTTAGATAGCTAATGCAGTATATTACAGCATACAATCTCTGTTGATCATGTCAAGTTTAGAACCAAGAACCAAGGAGTTGTCAGTTTAAAAATTTCATACCTCAGCTAATGAGTCGCTTTGTTGATCAAGTTCACGTAGCTGGTGCATAGTCATTCCAAACCATTCATCTATCCAAGCAAAACAATTGCGATGACTTTCAAGGAAAAGAGCCCTTTCACCCTGTATAGAAATATAATGGGAAGTTAAGCTCCACAAAGATTTGAAGACAAATCTATGGATGGACACCAATGCAGATTAAATGTTGCGTCAAGGTTCAGTTTCTACTTTCTCGTATTAATACAGGATAGAATAGCAATTCTAAGCAACATAAATGGTTAGACAAATTTAAATAACTCGAAGTTTGACATGCAAGATAATCATATTAGAGCATTAACCCGAACAATCAGCTTGGCGAAAGTAAAATCCTCTAAAAACCTTGGCAAGTGATCCTGCCCCTATCTATCTATATCTATCTCTGTGAGTGTGTGTGTGTGTGTGTGTGTTCCAACAACTAGAAAGACAATAGAACAATCAATATGTAGAACAATCAATATATATTGAGTGCAACACATTTGCACCAACTATTATGTGTATGTTGCAAATTTCAATTCTGCAGATCTTAAAATTTGAATTAATCAGTGGCCAATTAAAACAAACATGTGAATCATTCTGCTTGCAAATAAACTTTAAAAGTCAAGATAAACAAAATGGTGACTAATATTGAAATAATGGCATTTTCCTAGCTATTGGATGCAGTAAGACCAGAGACATACTAATAGCAAAGCTCGTTCAAGTTTATAGCCAAATCCCCAATATGGTGCATCTATGGTGACCAACTTGTAGGCTGTCATAACTGGACTTGACGCATCCTGAAATTTAGGTAACAATTAACAGATTAGAGCTAGATTTTCCTGATGAAAACAGAAACAAAAAGCAGATGGTGCAGAGCAATTTTTTGCAATTTTATACATAGAAAGCACAAAGTTAGTATATAAAACTAAAGTTTAATCACTTGCAATGAAACTTGTTTTCTTTCTTTATATGTGAGAGAGAGAGCCATGGATTCAACAAAAACAATTTACTGGTAACGGGGATTCGAACCTGCCATCCTTCTAAAAGTGGACCACGACCAGTCTTCTCTGATTTAAAATTGGAGAAGTCTGTATTGTTACTACCAACGGCGTAACTCCAGTAATCCCTTGCAGATGAAGCTATATCAACAATTTCCACATCCCTGGCTGCTAATATTTCTTTGCTTAGACCATGTACCTGGTTTGTAGGTAAATGGAAAATAAATTTAAATTACAAATTTATTGCTACAAACGGAGTTCTAATTTTGTTTTCTTCTCAAAAGGAAATAAAAAGTGAAAAAGGAGTTTTAACTTTTAAGTCTGACTAAGTCAGAGGGAACAGAACATTTTCAAGAAACTTACATTTTCGGACTGGCCATTGTCAGCCCTATGAACAGTTTCAATGGTCAACTGAAATTTGGTGAAGTATGGGCACTGCACAGATACAAAACAATTAATGCTGCTTCAGCAATCTTCAAACGCAAAAATATGCATGGAATACTTATTATTTCAAGAGACAGAAAAGAATATTACCTTGATTACTGTACGATTGGGCATCCATTAAAGAGAAACCAAAGAGTCAAAAACCTTGTTAGATAAATTTCTTAAGTCTGTTTAACAAATGATATACACAGAAAATAACAAGATAAAGACATGGCAAACCTGTTTTGCATCTTGGGTATGCGTTCCAGGCTTCCTCTTGCATGATGAGTGCATCTGCTGGTGCAAAAGTTGTAAGCCAAGTAGGAGCTTTGCTGGAATAAAAGGTTTTATTAGTAAGATAATGTAACATTGAGATTCACAACAATTGACAGCATGAAGTGTGTTAATCAATGAGCCACTCCAGTAAACAAAATGAGCAAGCAGTTGTTTCAATATGCAAAGCAATCATTAGTTCACTAACAATAAGGGTTTCTACAAGTTTATTTGTTCATTAGCAACCTTTACTTCAATGTTTCATGTACACCTATCACATGATAATTCAGCAGCAACTTAAATCATAAAATCAACTACATTACTATCTGTTTTGGAATTACCTTTGTAGACGATAAACCTTAGAAGTGTATTGACCCTTTCCAAAGACATCATCTTCAAAGGATTTATTCTCTAAAATTTCCACCCCTTCCGTACTATTCGTGTTCTGTTGCTGCATCTTTGTGACCATATATGCCTGAGCAACTTGATACTGCAAACCAAAGACATCATTTAACAAGCACTCCATAAGTTTTTGATAAGTGAAGTTCAACATTGCAATAAAACTAAGGATTCTACAAAATTCAAAACATAAATTCCAAGCTGCATTTACCTCTTCTAGAGACATGGGCATAACAACACGACTTCACATGCAAGTCCCCAATTGGAGAGTCAGGAGTTAAGGAATACCTCAATGGAAAACAGAAACTAATTTCATCTATAATAAGACTTGCACAAACAAACTCACTATAGCCTTTGTGCATAATTCCTATATATGCCCATGGAATAAATGAGTACGTATACACCTACACACACATATGGTATGTATGTAGTTGCACATATGAACATGAAAACTAGAACAATAAACACGAGTAATTTACAAGAGAAAGTATCATGTATATTCAACATTTCACCTAAAGCCACTCTATACAAACTTGAAGGCAGCAATTAAAGTTTTCACCGTTAGTTTCTTTCAGAATGTAAAAGAAAGTAGAAAACTTTAACATCTAAATCCTTCGATGTTTGATCATAGGAGCATAAACAAAGAGGCAAGTAACAGCAAACGTGAGACTAGCATTAGAAGGGCAACAAAATAAAGTAGAACCCAGCCAAACAACCATTAAACACCAGAATAACCCCTAATTTGGTCAATTGGTCTGAACCCAATTCATGCCTCCACAGAACAAAGGCCACACGAAAGCAACAAAAATCAAAACTTGAACCACTTCAATTTTCTCACTAACCAAAAAAAAAAAAAAAAAACGGGGTACACAAAATGTCAACCCCAGAATCCAGAAACCATGATCAAATTGGAAAAAAAGAAAAGGAAAAAAAGCAAACCCAAAAAGGATACAATTCCTTCATCAGAACCATCTCTACCACAAAGTCGCAACCTTTAGCTTCAAATGTGGCACAGAAAACGAAAAGAGACGGAACCCAGATAGCAAAACGAGGACGAAGAAGATCAGACAGCGTAGAAGATGTCTTTGCTTAAGCGGGTTGAGAGAGATGTCAGGTTTTGTGGGATGAAAAATCTTAAGTAGGTGTCTTATTGGTTGGCCCTGTAATAAAGGAAGGGCACGTCACAACTCACGAGTCACAATCCATAACTCACCAGCGCATTTTAGCCGACGGAGTCAATGATCGTGAAGAGTCACCAGTCCTTTTCTCACTGCCTCGTTTATTTTGACTTTCTGCCGTTCTAGACCAACCGGCGTCCAACGCGGTTTTGAAACCCGTTGCCACCGAGACGGCGTCGTTTCTGTTCTGCTTTCCAGAGCAATTTTCTAGGTCGGCAACGCTAAAGCTTTAAGCTTTTGCCTTTTTGAGTTTTCTATATTCCTTTGAGATTGACCAGAAGAAAATTCTTTTGTTTTTCTTTTATATATAGAAAGGAACAAAATAGGTACGGCAGCCACAAGAAGGTATGCTTAAGTTTGTTGTATCTATTTAGACCACATAATCCGGCTGTCACATGCGATTAATTGAATTTCCATTTATGAATCTTTTGTTTCTCCAGCTAAGTAGGGGTTCTAATTATTATGTACCAACTCAATTATATTCCTTAATGATGCGTATAGGCGTTGTATGTTTCTCTTACTATAATCATCTTTGCTGTTTAAAGAGTATGATTTGGGTTTGCATTGCCCAAATCATGTGACAACATTTATGTGTTGTACTCATTATAAAAATTTGATTATGATAAGCATTGCAAGTTTAAGACCCATTAGTTACAAAACTATTTATCAAACTTCAAGTTGACTAATGAAGAATGCTCATCTTACGCGAGCAAACGAGGTTAATCGTGTGGTCGAGCAAATACTGGACATCATAGAGGTAAGCCTATTGAGTGTGCCCAGTGCTCATCTTATAGCTAAATTGCTAAAATGTCAATCCTTCGGGTAAAAACTTGAAAGCAACCATGGAATCCATTCATCTTGGTTATTAAAAGTCCATATTGGCTTCAATTATTACATTTATATGCACGGAGAAATACGCAACACTATCGTGAACGGAAAAACATCATTAAAGCCAATAGAGAATAGCTAATTTATGTTGTAGGGGATTTTATAAAAAAAAGTTGTTGGAATTATATGGCTATCTAGGATTGAGGTTCTTTTGACTTGGGTAATTTGGGTTGATGAAAGATTGAAGATTTCTTGATTGAATTTGTTATCAAGCTTTGTGGATGATTTGAAAGATTAGAGTGTAATTTGTACAAACACCAAATATCAGTTACAACAAGAAGAATCGAAACCTTAACCAAACTCCATCGGTTCGATTTTCCTCGATTTCAAATATTGAATATGTTTGGCTCCAATTTTTCTTGAGCTGGTCAACAGTCTCTTTTCTTGCGTGGGCGTGCCAGCACCATTCGGGTGCGGTCGTCGGGGGTATCCCTTGACCTGACTTCTTCTGAGCGATTGTGGACGAGGAGAGCACCAACCTCGTCGTGGGATTCTTTGTGCCTTGTGGCGAGGACTTTTGCTGAGCTTCTTCAAAATCACAATCGATACTCGATGTTGTAGATCGAGCAGAGCGAAAACCACTGGGAAGTTAGGAGAACTTGCTAAAGCGTGACTCTAGCTTGGCTGGTTTGCCAGGGCGTTACCCTTGCTTCGCTGATTCCGTAACCGTTGTGGTCGTGGTACTACAGTCGGCTCTCGAGGAGACTAGAACCAAAGAACTTTGACAGAGGGTTTGGTGGTACTGAAAGTTGGCTCCTAAGGAGACTAGAACTTGGAGTGTGATCACCGATAAGAGAAAGAGAAGGAGAGAAGTTGCTCTTAGAGAGGTTGCTCTGGAGAGAACTTAGATCATCTTATAGATGTTTTGATGAGTGAATTGGTGGGATGATACTTGTTGTAGCCTCTATATATAGGCTTCCAAGCAACACTATTTGGCCTTTAAACAAATCATAGTGGGTTAGGTTTGAGCACACAAACACTTAGTGGATTTGTTAGGTGAGAGCACTAACACTTAGTGAATTTTGTTAGGTGAGAGCACTAACACTTCTTTATTCTTTTAATTTTTATCTCCACTAAGAACTCATATTTAACATTCGACTTCTTCATATGAAATGATCCACCATGGATGTAGATTATTGTGGTAAAATTTCAGAATTTATTTCCATGTAGTTGGGCCGGAAATGCTACTGGACTCCTTACAAATCTAGTTTTCCAGTTTTGCTTCTGCAGAAAATTGGACTGATTGTTTGAAGGTTTTCCACTCCGAACAAGCTCTAACACTCTTCATAAGAAATGATCCTTGAGATGTCTAGAATGAATCTGGAAAGTTTCAACATATTTGAAGTTCGGATGGTTAGTCTGACGCCCCTCCTTCCTTGTTAGCTCGGTTTCTCCTAGCCGAAGTAGGAAAATGTGCTAAAGTTGACTTTTCATTTCCATGCTTCCATAGTAGGCTTTATTTAGCCTCTAAATATATATTTCGAACTTGTCGACAATATATAGCTTGAGTCACTGACATTGGCTCAATTTCTCCAAGACGTGTCTTGTCAGGCCAAAATGTTCATTTTGGGCCCAAACAGAATACACTCAACTCGAGTCGAACAAAACTTGTCAGCTCCGATTCTTAAAAAAATAAAAAATAAAAAAAATAAATTTGCAACCCAAACCAAGCCCCAGCCTAGGAATACCTATCTCCCCAATGGGGCCTCATTTAATTTTATTTTCTTACTGATTTATCTTTTCAATATTCGTTCTCATATTCTCTTGGTGTAAGTCACTGTGCTCACTCTTTTTTTTTTTTTGGTCGACGTCAATTGATTTTTTCTCCAAATTAGAGCCATGAATTTTATAACTCACAGGTGACGTCAATGAAACCTTTCTTTCGAACCAAAAGCGACATCAAGTTATGCATCTCATCATAAAGCCATTCCTGATTGATTGAACCAAAATGTATTCTCACCGACCGGCTTTGCTATTGAACTCAATGACAAGGGGAATTGAAACTATTTAGGAAATGTGAAAAGAGTCGATGTCAAGTGTATCAACCTTGGGAAGATAACAATGAACCTTTATATTCAACCTTGACGTGATTTCCATTTGGATGATGCTTTTAAAAAAGGTTGAGATTTATGGAGTGAGTTATGAGTAATTTTTTTTATGCGAATAAGGGCGAGGATTAGGTGTGTGCAAACATCAATTCAAACTGACTGAACTAATTAAAACTGATCGGTAATTCTAGATAGGTTCAGCTCTTTATGTCAAAAATTTTAAAATATGGTTTATTAAAGCATCTCTAATGGAGATGTCAAAATGCTTGTATCAAATTCAAATTTGAAGGCTGACGTGGCAGTGTTATTTATGCTAAACTTCTTCTCCAATGAATGGGTGGGTCAAATAATAAGAATATTTTATTTTTTTAATTGTTTTATTTACTTGTTTAAAAACAAAATTAATTTGTTTTATTTAGAAACACCTAACCCTTTATCTCTCCTCAGCATCTCCTTTTTCTCAACTTCTTTTCTAGTTTTTTTTCTTTTTTACAAGAACAAACATCAGATGCCCAGGCTTGCAATCAAGATGCCTAGGTTCCAAGATTCAAGCTATCCATGAAAATAGTCCTAAAAAAAAATTAAAAAAAAAACATGATAATTAAAGCAAGAACAGATCCAAGCAACATTGCCGATCAAGCCTTATGTTTCACTCTCTTTCTCCAAATCAACCTTCACCGCTGATCTCGACCATCATCTCAACATCTCAATCGACCACCATGACACTACTACAGTCTAAGTGGTCGGGGCTTGATCTTATCGGATCTGCTTCAATCTAATTCGTCAGTTTTCTTTCCTACTCCAATTCTCTTTCTCGCTTTTCGAATCAAAATTGAATCTAAAAATCTGCCATGAATGGTTTTGGTCTGGGTAGGAAGAAAGAGAGAAAAGAGAAGGAAAGAGGGAGAAGAAGAGAATGATTCATGGTATTAAAAAGTGAAAAGAAACAAATTAACAGTTTTCAAAGATCTATCAAATTTGATAGAGAGAAGTGAAATGTCATATCCATGCAAGATTTGACAAACATGTTGGAGCGTTTTCATCTTTCATTTGCCACCGTTGAAGCTCCAAGGTGAATTTTGACACCACTGTTGGATCGAGATGCTCTTATCCAACCAAACCAATTTGAGAATTGTATACTTTGGTTCACAATCGCTCAAAACTCATGCTAACCAAATCAACCGCTAGTTGTACATTGGAAAAAAAAAATTATTAGAGAAATTTGCAACTACCCAAGGACCTCAGTCCCCAAAAAAATCTATAAATATTGTAATACCAAATAATATTGGTACGTAGGAAAAAAAACAAATGTTAATGCAATCCATATCGGAAGAAAAGGCACTTGATGACATATTGTTAGCATTGAAGCCACCTTCAAGTATAAAAGTCAAGTTATAGTGTAGTGTAGTGGGTTTAAAGTAAGGAATATCATACTCAAGGGATTGGTAAATCACACTCTTGCTAGGAAAGATCACCTACAGGAAAACTAGAAGAATATTCAAATGTACAATCACAAACTAAGGCTCACAAGTGAACTCAAGTTCATGGTGAGTATGTGCAAGATAGCGTATAGTGATTTGATTTGATGTTGGGAATAGTTTTGATTCGAATTGAAAAAACTAGAGCAAGTAAAGTAAACTAAGCTATGCTAAAGAACTTGTTATGAAATGGATGGGAGTTAGAGCATAGGTTGTCCACCATAGCCTAATTTGCATGCATTGATATTCAAACCATAAGTGATTCCATCTAAATTACCCAATTACCCACTTAGCATCCAGGTAAGACTATTAAGACCTAAGCTCCTTTGATTTCAATTGGATAAGCCTATAAGTAACTACCTAAGAACAAATCTTATGTAATACCCCGGAATTTAGTTATTAATTTTGGAGTGTTTTCCAGATTTTATGATGTGGATTGTTGTGTGAATAGTTGTTTCGTTGTGAAGTGAAAGTGTTTCGGACGAATAATTACACGAAATGTTTTATTTTCGAGGGGTCAAAGGGTTGATCTTTATTCGTTGGGTTTCTTTGAAAATTTACTTCATGAAAGTCGTAGAGCGCGTCGATACGAGTTCGTGGCAATGACCAAAATATAGAGTTTCATGGATATATCGATTTCGATAAATAATCAAGAAAAATGATGGAAATTTTAAGTGAAACTTTTGGATATGTTTGTTTATCAATTATCTACTACGTATGAAAAGAAAATCTTGATTAAACATTTTTATAGTGAGTTGTAATAATTTAAGATGAAAAAATAAATGCTGAATCGTCGACAACTCTTAAAATTTTTGAAATAAACAGCTAATTTTGGTTCACCAAATACTAAAAAGAAGCATAAGAAGGATTGAAGAAGAAAGTAATGGGAGAAAGAAGTGAAGAAAGAAACTTGTAGTTTCATTCGATGTAAGAAGTGAATCAAATTTTGAACTATTTATAGAAGTGAAAATTTGAAGTTGGTAAATACTAAGGAATATATATATATATAGGATTTTTCACAGGTGCGAACGTCCGTACAGAAATTTTGGTATAGATTTCCGGTTTTCACTATTTTTCGATCACATATTTTGATCTTAACCATTCAGTTTTTAGGTCATAATGTATAGATCATCTCTGCAAAATTTCAGCCAACTTGGTGATTGTTAAGGCATCCAAAACTGTAATTTACAAGAATGAATCGAATCTATCGAACCGGAACCATTCGTGTACATTGTTGTAATTTGCAGTTTTGGATGCCTTAACGATCACCAAATTGGCTGATTTTTGTAGAGGTGATCTATACATTAGGACCTAAAAACTAAACGGTTAAGATATGAAAATATGATTAGAAAGTGGGGGGAAACGGAAAATTTGTACCTTCCGCACGGTACGGACGTCCGCACAGTAGCCGGACAGTATGTATATATATATATATATATATATATTGATTGGTTGTAAGTTGGTTATTAATAGGACATTTACCTAAGTTTTCAGATTTATAGGGAAACGATATATATTAAAATCTTGCAAATAAGAGACAAGTGCAGGTGCAGTCGAGTTGGTCAATGCATTCAAAGAATATTGAGGCGACCAAGGTTCGAACATTGGTGACCTCTAGTTGGTTTTTGATTGAAATTTTAGTCTAAATATTAATTGGCCATGTGGTGGGGACGTGAGTTGACTTTGCATGTGAGAAAAATGGGAGTTGGATGCGGAAAACTCGTGATACTGACAAAAAATCGCTAAATTTTTGATATTTCCCAAAATTTGGGGAAATTTCGAAAATCTCGCATCTAATTTACTTGGTAGGCAAAGGATATATCGCCTCCTCAAAAAAACGAGCCTATATTTCAGCGATATTTTTGATATCTAAGGCCTTGGTTCGTGGACATGTGGAACGCGGAAATCAGAGATCGTATGAAAAAGTTATTTGCATTTGAAAATTGGGAAGTTTCTATAAATAGGAAAAATTCTGGGATTTTTTCATAAAACCCTAGAATTTCATTTTTTTCATTTTTCTCCCCTATGATTCTCTATGTTCTCTCTACTCCGTGTGACCCGACCCGATGCAAAACCCGGCATTCCAACCTGGTTGCATCTCCTCCATTCGATGTCCACCGGCGATGCTACCACTAGCATTCATCTCACGGCAGGGTTGCCGTCACCCTTGCCGGCTTGGTTGTCGCCAAATATCGCTGGAAATAACATATCTGAGCTAAGGAAGATTTTGCAATCGGACCCGACTGGATTTTCCGAGTCCGGCGGCGGCAGGGTTCGATCCTTACATTTATGGAATCGCCTCCTCCTCTAGATCACGACTATATTAGCCTTAAAGGACCACTTTAAGTGTGGTGGCCGAGATTGGGTTTTGAAGATCAACGGTAGAGATTGCTCTAGTTTGTGAGCTTGATCCCGGTCGATCTAGGCCGAATCGGCCTTGGTACCAGTTATGAAAGTTGTTTCTTGTGTTGTGATCTACAAGATAGGCGTAAATGATTTTCTTGGTTTTGATATCAGTCCGGCGGCAAGTGGGCTTCCCGTGAAGCCACCTGTGGCAGCGCGTCCAGCCATTCCAGAGGCAGTTCTTTGCTCCATTAACCTCCATTCGCCGATACAAACATGTGGCTGATTGACAGAATTGCTGAGTGGAGTTTGGATGATTTTGTGCTTGTCTTGGTTTTTTGTGAAGACGCAGCAGGATATAGAGGCGAGTAAATCTCACATTGTTTCAAGGTGATGAATTTATTATATGATAGTTTTAGTAGAATCAATCAGTACATGTAAAATCATATTTCTTGCAAATAAATATTTGAATTGTTTTGAAATAAAAACTTGATCGTCAACGGTTCATAGGTAAGTAAAAACAAGGATTTGTTACAAATGATTTTCTGTTTGAGTAGATTGTGAAAAACATTGTTTTGAGTGATTTGATAACTATTGGGTTGCGAGGTGATTTTTGAGGTTGTTGGAGATAAGGAAACAGTGTGTTGAGGCGATCAGTTTTACTGTGATATTGAGTGTTGGGATTGCATTTTGAGTTGTGTGATTTAATAAATAGAGTATAGTGTAGTAGGACTTGTGTGGTGGAACCAGTGCGGTGATAATTTATGATATGGTAACAAAGTGGTGATAATTGATACAGTAGTGCCAAAGTGGTGATAATCGATATGGTAGTACCAAAGTGGTGATGAATTGTATGATTGTACCAAAGTGGTGATAAATTGTATGATGATTGTTGTAGAAGGAATATGAATTATTGTTGAGTGATTGATGTTCAGATTTACATTGTGATAATTTGTGTTATCAATATATGAACGTGTATTGTTTCCTTCTAGTTTATTTTTATTAATGAATCACTTATTTTCTTTCGTAATTTCTTGAACTAAATTATATGCAGGATTACTATTTTCTGAATTGATTGGTTTTAATGTAATCTCCTGAACTAAAAGATATGCATGGATTACTATGACTTTTATTGATTTGATTTTAATGTGATCTCCTAAACTAACTTACCTGCATGGATTACTATAAATTGCTTGGTGTACTTTTGATGTAGTCTCCAGAACTAATTCATATGTAGGGATTACTTGTCACTTGATTTATTATGAGTGTTTTACATTTTTGAGAAGTGGTTGCTGAGATTTCAATGTTTTTGAAAGGTCATTGAGGTGACAATTATTTGATTGAGATAAATGGAGGATGATTATGGATTATTGGAGTTTTAATATTTTAAAACGTTACTTGAGTTTGATTGATTAGTTGAACATTTGTAAAATTAAATGCATCAGTTGAGAGTCAGAGTATGTGGGTGTTACATTTTGAATTACCGTACATGAGCATGGTATGTTATGATATGAAATTGATGTTTTTGTTGTGATAATTGCATCACGATTTTGTTATGTTGAGATGGTTTAAGCTGGTCCTTCTTCTTTGTTGTTTTGAGTTTACTTACATGAGCTTTCATAAGCTTACTGGGTTTGTTGCTTCAACCTAGTGCACTATTTCATGGTGTAGAGATTTGTCCTATAAGGTAAGGTGAACGTGATTGGAGCTAGGAGATATCATACTATTGCAGTTATAGGTTTAGAAACTTGATAGTCTTCTGTTGTGTAGTAAGTGTGGTGTATTTACTTTTTGGATTTTTGATTCAGTTTAATTTGTAAACTTAGTGTAATGTAATATATGACTCTAAAGAATGAATCTGTATTGACATTGTGGGTTATGGATATCTTTACTTGTTGTTCTTTAAAGTAAAATTTTCCTAGTGTTTTGTATTGATGTCTCAACCATCACACCCAGAGTATTTATGTTATACATTTGGTTATTTATTTTGCTTGAAAATCAGGGCTTCACGGTTTGGTATCAGACCATAAAGTCACATATTTGGTGATGATCAGTGCTACTCGAGTGATGGCCTGTCTGCAGCGGATCCCCCTCTGATACTCTTTAGTACTGATATAATCATTGGGTATGTTGTCTTGTTAGATATCGGTCAGGGCATAAGTCTTTGGAACTTTAGTTTTGCCCTGTAGGTGAAGTGGTGGAGCTTTGAGTAGTTTCTTTGAGTTGTAGTCTTTGAGGAATGGGAACCTCTGGACTAAACTCTGGTAGAGTTGTCGATGATGGTTTTCATGGAAAACCGTATTCTTTGTGCGGCATAGTTGTTTGGTTGTTGGGGTTATGGTGTTTGACCTATGCTTGTATATAAAGCTGGTATAAGTATTTGACTAATAGATGTTGTGCCTTTTCGAGTTGGATCGGTAAATGTTTTAGGTTGGAAGGTACTCAGCAGTTGCTAATTCTTTAGTTATAGTGTTGGGATATAGTAGAGCAGTTCATTTCGGTACATCTGTTTGTGTTTGGGATGGCATCGGTGTTCCTACCTAGATCCTTGTGTGTAGCTTGATTTCTTGGTGTGGTATAGAGAACGATTGTGGAATGATGCTTCTCTGATTATTATTGTGGTAAGGATTTTTGCAATTTGATTATGTTTGTGAAATGTTTTGTGATGACTTACATGTAGGTCAGCTAAGGCTGGATCTTACTTTGATTTTGGTTATGAGATGGTAGAAAGTTTAGTGCGTGGTGATGCATGCTTTATTATGTGGTAGAATTGGTTATTGTTGGGATAATAGGTGTGGTATCTGTATCGATTGTTGAGTGGCTTATTGGTTGATTTATGTGTTGAAATTTCGGGACGAAATTGCTTTAAGGATGGTGAAATGTAATACCCCGGAATTTAGTTATTAATTTTGGAGTGTTTTCCGGATTTTATTATGTGGATTGTTGTGCAAATAGTTGTTATGTGGTGAAGTGAAAGTGTTTGGGACGAATAATTACTCGAAATATTTTATTTTCGATGGATCAAAGGGTTGACCTTTATTTGTTGGGTTTCTCTAAAAACTTCGTTCACAAAAGTCATAGAGCGCGTTGATACGAGTTCGTGGATATGTGGAACGTGGAAATCGGAGATTGTATGAAAAAGTTATGTGCGTTTGAAAATTGAGAAATTTCTATAAATACGAAAAATTTTGGGATTTTTCCATAAAACCCCAGAATTTCCCTTTTTTCATTTTTTCCCCTCTGATTCTCTCTCCTCCGCCTGATCGCCTCGACACATTGTTTCCTTATCTCCAACAACGTCAAAAATCACCCTGCAACCCAATAGTGATCAAATCACTCAAAACAATGGTTTTCACTTCACCAAAAAATTTCTACTATATTTCACAATCTACTGAAACAGAAAATCATTTCTAACAAATCTTTGTTTTTACTTACCCATGAACCGTTGACGATCAAGTTCATATATTTCAAAACAAATATTTATTTGCAAGAAAAATAATTTTACATCTAATGATTAATTCTACTAAAACTATCACATAACTAATTCATCACCTCAAAACAATATGAGATTTACTCACCTCCATATCTTGTTGCATTTTCACACAAAACCAAGACAAGCACAAAAATCATCCAAACTCCGCTCACGCAATTCTGTCAATCACCCATGTGTTTGTATCGATGACTGGAGGCTAATGGAGCAAAGAACTGCCCCCGGAATGGCCAGATGCGCCGCCATATGCGGCTGCACAGGAAGCCCACATGCGGCTTGGCTGACTTCAAAAGCAAGAAAATTAGCTCTGCCTATCTTGTAGATCACAACAAAAGGAACAAATTTCATAACTGGCATCAAGGCCGATTCGGCCTAGATCGACCGGGATCAAGCTCACAAGCTAGAGCAGTCTCCACCGTTGATCTTCAAAACCTAATCTCAGGCCACCACACTTAAAATCATCCTTCAAGGCTGGTATAGTCGTGATCTAGAGGAGGAGGCGATTCCATAAATGTAAGGATCAGACCTAGCCGCCGCCGGAATCGGAAAATCCAGTCGGGTCCGATTGCAAAATCTTCCTCGGCTTTGATCCGCCATATCCAGTTATATTTGGCGGCAACCGAGTCGGCAGGGGTGACAGTAACACCGCCTTGAGATGAACGCTGGTGGTAGCGTCGCCGGTGGACGTCGGATGGAAGAGATGCAACCGGGTTGGAGCGCCGGGTTTTGGGTCGGGTCGGGTCGCGTTGAGTGTTGAGATTGTATTTTGAGTTGTGTGATTTAATAAATAGAGTGTGGCGTAGTAGGACCTGTGTGGCGGAACCAATTGAGTGATAATTTATGCTATTATACCAAAGTGGTGATAATCGATACAGTAGTGCCAAAGTGGTGTAATCAATACGGTAGTACCAAAGTGGTAATGAATTGTATGATTGTAGCAAAGTGGGGACAATTTGTATGATGATTGTTGTATAAGGAATGCGGATTATTGTTGAGTGATAGATGTTCAGATTTAGGTTGTGACGATTTGTGTTATCAGTATATGAACGTGTATTTTTTCCTTCTATTTTATTTTTATTAATGAATCACTTATATTCTTTCGTAATCTCCTGAACTAAATTATATGCAGGGATTACTATGACTTCTTGTTTTAATGTAATCTCCTGAACTAAACGATATGCAGGGATTTCTATGACTTTTATTGATTTGATTTTAATGTGATCTCCTAAACTAACTTACCTGCAGGGATTACTATGAATTGCTTGGTGTACTTTTGATGTGATCTCCTGATCTAAATCATATGCAGGGATTACTTGTCACTTAATTTAAATTATGAGTGTTTTACATTTTTGAGAAGTGGTTGTTGAGATTTCAATGTTTTTGAAAGGTCACTAGGTGACAATTATCGATTGAGATAAATGGAGCATGATTATGGATTATTGGAGTTTTACTGTTTTAAAACATTACTTGAGTTTGGTTGTTTAGTTGAATCTTTGTAAAATTAAATGGATCAGTTGAGAGTCAGAGCATGTGGGTGTTAGATTTCGAATTAACGTACGTGAGCATGGTATGTTATGATATGAAATTGATGTTTTTGTTGTGATAATTGCATAACGATTTTTTTCGGTTAAGATGGTTTAAGCTGGTGCTTCTTCTTTATTGTTTTGAGTTCACTCACAAGAGTTTTCATAAGCTTATCGGGTTTTATTGTTTCAACCCGGTGCACTATTTCATGGTGTAGGGTTTGTCCTACAGGGTAGGGTGAACGTGATTGGAGCTGGGAGATATTTTACTATTGGATTTATAGGTTTAGAAACTTGATAGTCTTCCACTGTGTAGTGAGTATGGTGTGTTTACTTATTGGATTGTTGATTCAGTTTAATTTGTAAACTTAATGTAATGTAATATATGACGAATGAGTCTGTATTGACATTGTGAGTTCTGGACATCTTTACTTGCTGTTCTTTAAAGCAAAATTTCTCTAGTATTTTGTATTGATGTCTGAACCATCACGTCCAGAGTATTTGTGTTGTACATTTGGTTATTTATTGTGCTTGAAGATAGGGATGTGACATCTTATTACCGAGTAAGTCTCAATTCATTGTTCCTAGATCCATAAAAATCAGAGTTTAGATAACCAAGCAAGCAAACCAATCATAAGTCTAGATGATTTTAACTCACTACCTTCACATGCACACATTGTGTGCTTTCGTGCTCTTAATTTCTAGAGGTGACTAATCTCAAAGCACTAATCATTAGATGACAATACATTATACTTGAACTAGTCTAATTCAAATATAAGCATTTACTTGTTTATTTAGCATGTGAATATGGTAATGGAAAATTGCATCAAACATAGTATTTACATCAATATCATACAAGATTGGTTAGGGCTTTCAACCCTAGCCCTACTCATAACTAGATGTACAAACTTCAACATTCTAGATACATCAAGAATAAAGAGTTAGAGAGTAAAGAGTGACTATTGGTTATGCCAAAAGTGGTGGTGGAGATGGGTCTCCAAGCTCATGATGTGGTGGATGTCTCCTTCTCCTTGTTCCAAGCTCTTGATGATGTGGAATGGTGAAAGTAAAAGTAGCTAGTAATGATTTGTGGTGCTGGAGTGTTATGAAATTGGTGGGAAGATGAGTTTGGTGGTGGCAATGGTGGTTATGGAGGTGTAGATGGTGGTGTGATGTTGTAGAGAGAAAAAAAGGATGTCTTGGTGAGATGATGATGATGATGAATAGAGTCAAGAATGGTTCAAGAAAAAGTCCTTGACCTCTTTTAATCAGCTATTTCCCTTTGGTCCCAAGATGTGCACGAGATGCCCTTACACCCTTATCTCCCAAATGGTTACAAAATTGCAAGGTGACAAAAGGATAAGTGTAGGGAGATTTTTGAATTTCAAGTGGTGGGAGATTCCCACAACCATTGTCCTCCTTAGCTGGACAAAAGGTTCTCCATGAATGGTCGCTCACCAGAAAAGTTTGCTGGAAAATCCAATTTGTATTTTTCGCCCAAATTCCATGTCTTTTCTTCCTAGATTCACTTGTTCACATTCCAAGCGTCATTTAGTCATTTTCTTCTTAGTGCATGGTTTTCTAGAAAGAAAGAAAAATATAGATTAAAAGTATTAAATAATGAGGAGGACAAGGCCAATTCCATAGTTTTGGCATAATTAGCATCTTTAGCAATACTAACAATTTTTTAGTCAAATTTCAACTAAAATAACTAAAAAGTCATTTTAGCTAGCTAATTTAGAAATACGTCTGCATCAGTGCTCTCTATTTTAGCTAGTTTTGAATTTATATTATTTTTTAAATAAAAATTAAATAGTTTAAATGCATTTATAAATTACATAAAATAACTTAAAATGAATGTTTTAAATTATAGGGAGCCTCATCTCGCTCTCTATTTTTAGGAGCGAGATAGATAAAAGTTATAATAAAGAGTCACTTAAGAGTCTAATGCAGCTGCTAAAATAGACAAAAAGTTAAACATGCTCTCCAAAATAGTTAAGGAGTCGAAACAGAAAGTCTGCTAAATATGCTTTTAAATTGTGACTCAACACAAATTTTTATTTCTTCACATCAACACCTCTCACTTATGAAAAAGGCTTATGCAACTAGCCTAAATGACACTCAGAGCTAAAATGACATATTATGTGTAGATGTAGTTGAGAGCTACACAATAAATATCTATAATTTTGCAATTCAGAAGAAAAGCAAAAGTGAGGAATTTTTTGATGTACTAGATGATGATACACTTTTTTTTTTCTTTTATGTAGTTTGTGTTAATGTCTGAGATTCTGCAGTGGCTAAATCTTGTTAACACTGGTCTGAGCGTGAACCGCTACTGAGGAGGTTGAAGTGCTATCCCTACCTGTCAAGTAAAATACACAAGACGTCAGAGGGAGACCGCAGTTGACAGTCTTCTCTACTCCAATGCCTAAGTCAGTCAATGTATTTATGTTGACAGAATAACGTTAGGTAAGTAATAAATGCATAGTTAATGAGGAGAGAGAAGTGTACCTTTTATAGGTGAGAGAGAGACTGATCTCTTCCTTGTTTCAATGTAGGATTGATGTGCTTCAATTTCCAGCTTCTGATACTTTAGCGAGGTGATCTTGGCGCAGCGCGTGGTGGCGCGACAGAGGCGATATCAGGCTGAGCCGTAGCTTAAGTGATAACCTGTTTGGTGGTGTTTCCGTAGGCCACACCCTTGATAGTAGTTGGTGCCGCTAGTGGCAATATGGGTGCGTCTTATTGTAGCTAATTATGGTTAAGCAAAATGCTCATGTAAGTATAGTTTGTGTTTCAAAATTGCTTGAGAGTATTGATCCATTTCAATAGTCAATACAAAAGAACTAAATTAAAATAATAATAATAATAAAATGAATAATAATAATAATAATAATAATAATAAATAATAAAAAAAACAAAAATCATGTAGGTCAAAACTTACAAACCACCGGAATCAACACCACTAAATGAGATCATTTGTATTTTCCTAGGTGGTTGGTTAGTCTAAAGGCTCAAACTGAAACATTTTGTGTAAAAATATAGTTTTAGATTCTAAATGGACCCAAACCAAATCATATGAAACCCTACCAGGGATATGGGACTTGACTCATCTAGTTTAGAGTAGACTTCAGAGGCAATTTAGACTGTAAAAATAAAGAATTGGACAACTTTGCATGATGGATAGCTTGATATAAAGAAGACAAAGGGAAGAACCCCTTAGAGGAAGGGCTAGGCACTTTAAGGGGCTAGGCAAAGGGAACAATAGGTAGGAGAAATTGAAGTTTAGGCTCTAGAGGGATTTAGTGTTGCTCATATTTTACAAGAGATGCTCAAGAATATTTTGTAGTTTTAATAAGAGGGGGTTGTTTTGGAGTGATTTGAAATGCCTAAAAACGCAGTTTAAATTTAGCAAAGACGCTATCGACGGGGAATTATTTGATTAGTATTGCAACCACTTTTAAGTGCTTTAATAACTCATCCAAGACAACAGAAAAATTTGATGGAAGAAACCCCATAACCTTCTACCCATGAACAGTAACCATCTTCTTCCTAGTTTTGCAAGCACCCGAATCTTTTGGATCGCCTGGGTTATTAAATGGTATCTGTTTTCGAATCAACCCCTCCACCTAATTTCTCCTCATCTTGTTCTACCAATTGCTTTTTGTCGTCTACTAGTTCTCTCAGCTCTCATCTGAATCTTTTTTCTTCTTTGCAACCCAAATACTATTTGGATAAAGGCTTCTAGAGATGCACTGGGTTTGGTATTTCCTCAATGTCTCCTGATCTCACATCATGTCTCTACTATCCTCTTGTCAAATTTGGCAGACGCACCGCTTCGAAGTGAAGCTGTTCCCCAGGCCTCTGTTTTATTATTACGATTTCCAAGATTCATCATCTGGAATTTCTAGGCAGCTTTGGAGATCAAGTGGACAGCTCTTTGGCAAGGTTTTCCTCAATCCAGCATCGGAAAGCCTTAATTTGAAGAACATAACCAAAAGGCTCAAGATTGTCTGCTTTTTCATGCTGGTGAAACCGTCTCTCTGTTATGGACACCATGGCAACTTCAGTTCCTTTGGCAACTAAAGATCAGAACCTCTTCGTTGTTCACATGGCTTTAGATGATTTCCACTATTCGGTAGTTCCACGTCAATTTGGCTTTGAAGCATGCAATTCCTATCTTGCATTCATTTGGGCTTTGCTGTTACCGTTTGTTTATTCAATTGAACTCGTGGAACGCAGGTATGCTTTCACCTTGTTCTTTCTTTATCATAGTGGGACAGTTGGTGCGTATGTTCTCTCTTTTAACAAGGAGAATCCTCCGTTAAGGTTTATTTCTAGCTCTGTTGGTGTGATTCCCTGGTCTGTTCTTTACTATCTAGGTGTGGAATTCAATATTCTTAGGAAGACAAGCATGGACTATTTGCAAGAATCTCTTACATAACCTTACTTACTGATTTCTTCTAAATGACAATATTATGCTGGAACTGCCGTGGACGTTCACGACAAGGTCTTTTGGCTCAGCTAACCTTTTTAATCTCTCTTTTGCATTTAGATGTATTGTGTCTTCTCGACACGCGACTTGATGAGGAAGCTTCTAAGGAATTAGTAAATAAGCTTCCCTTTACACTACTACAGAAAATGAATCACACGACACCTCTCATACTACGTCACACTGTTTTTCGTGGTGTGAATCATTTCTCATTATTGAGACAACGGTTGTAAAATTTCAGTATTCTAATATGAATTCAACCAACCGGTGTTTTTCATGCTGAAATTATATATTGCTTAAGAAGACGTTTATAAATGGAAGCGTGGTGTGAGGTTAAATTGTCATAGAGGCAGCAAGTTTCTCACCAATTGGTACCAGTTAAATTTCCTCAACATGTAGTATTTACATGACGGTTACTTTAAAACTGTGGTGTGAATCTATAGATTTGCAAGTCAAAACATGTTTACTGACATTCCCTCCCATATTTCCCTCCATTGTCTCCCCCCCAAATTTAGTTCCCCCTTAGCAGGCAATATGAGGATGCAGAATTGAAAATTTTGAAGTGGCATTCAAACAACATATATGTGAAAAACCATGGTCTGATGTCTTGTATATGCATGCATCAACTAATTAATGGCTTATTTACCCATGTGTCCTAGCTAGAAAAAATAGCATCCATTCAGATAAAATTATTATTAGAACACTTGATGAAAAAAAATGTCTTCCCAAAACTAATGTTTAGACCCCGAGACAGCATTGCCCCCAACTATACCTCGACATAGCGCCATTCACTCCACAAAACCCCGACATGTATAGTGCCTCCAAACCCCGATTCACTCTGACTCACTCCATAGCTACCCCGACTCACTCCACGGCCCTAAACCTTAATTCCACTGCCTCTGAAGGCCCGACTCTCTGGTGCGAAGCTTTCGAAGCCCTAAGTCGGAGATTTGTCTTCGAATATGGTGAGCCCTAAAATTTGGGGGTTTCTGGTTTCTCGTCCTCTCATTCTTTTGATTTCACAAATCATGCTTTTGGTAAGCCCTAAGCTCAACCCTAGGTATCTCCTCTACAAACCCTTTCTCGACAGACCCAGACCTCTCTCTTCTTCGACAAACCCTAAACCAAGGCTCTTTCTCTTCGACAAACCCCGACCAAAACCACCAGTGCCTTCAGCTAGGTTGTCCGATCTGGGAAGAAAACCTAATGGGTAGCGTATAGGGTTCTTCAGCTTAAATCTGTTGAATTGTGAGGAATGAACAGATTTATAAGGACTAATCTACTCTCCAGCGTTTAAATCTTCCCCGCGTTTCTCTCTCGATCACATCCACTCTCCCATGTCCGTTCCAGATCCCCCATTCACTCTGCTAAAATCGCAGTCTCCATCTGCCAGTCCAACCCCCAATTTTCTAGGGTTCGAAATCATATGCGGGTTGGTGATTTACAGACTGTACAAGTTGATCTTCTCCGACGGCGACGATGTCTTGGGTGTCGAGACCTCTGATTCTACTGCTCTCTTCGCCATCGCTGACAGGCTCGCTAAGCTCTATGATGGCGGCAAGGTCTTCGTTGGCCTCCGGATCCCCGACGCCGATACCACTTCCCCTAAGCAAATCGATTTGGTTATACTCAACAAAGGGTAATCCAAATTCTTGTTTTCTTTTTCAATTTGGCCCGATTCACTAACATCTATTATCTACTGTCTATATTCTATAACAATAAGGGAGGCCGTGGTGATAGCCGTCAAGAACTTGTCAGGATTCATCTCCGTCAAGCCCGATGGCAGCTGGATTTGTGAGAGCATCACTAAGCACAAAGCAGACCAGCATCCTGATCCTATCAGTCACTCCAACTCTTACCCTTCTCTCTGCTACCATCTTAATTATCAACTATCTTGACTAATTGTATTTCTACTTGCATATGTATTTTGATTGCTGATTATTGACCGTGCAAGTATCCACAATATGCATTCCTTTTCTTATTGTTGATAGTCTTCTATTTGGTTTTTGGATCTTTCAGTAATAGCTTCACAGTATTATCAGCAGAAGAGAATGGAAATTGAGGTCTTACATGAGTTTCGTTTAATTTTTGTATTTTTCAGCCCATCTTGAAAAGCAAAAGGAGCTGCTTTACCAGAAGGATAATTGTCTTGCAAAGTAATACTTTCCAATCCAAAAGTTTGTAGTAATATTCAGTCAAGCTGTTTCCCATCAGAAATCAGAACTTATGACCAGTGGGTACAAATGAAACCAGAACCAAAAAGTATGTTTTCTGGTTGGATGAAGGGTCATTTCGTGGTGGAAAGAAAGAGATGCAAGAGCCTATTCATCAGAAGCTTGATTTCATTCTTAATACAGCACCAATGTGGGACAGGTTTGTTCCTCCTATACCTTTTGCTGGTAAGTATTGCATTGGAATTGGATGAGGTTTTATCTCTTAGGCATTGGTGAAGCGAGCTGAACTTTAGTCTGACGATGCAGAATTATGAAATGCATTGCATAGTATACACAAGCAAATACATTATAAATATATAGATGGCATTAAAGTGAAACAGATGGCTAACTAAATACGGTGAGGTTATCTAAGTATCAGCTAGCATCACTATGAACAACAATAATGTTAAAAGACTCCTCCAATGGAGGGGAAGTCATTTGAGATTTTGGGATGAGGCAGCGCTTCAACTAATCTTTATTCTTTAAGCCATTCCTTTCAGTCCAATTTGGAATTACAGGGAAATTGATTGCTATATATCTACGGATCTATCTGGTTCATTAATGTGTGGGAGTTTTTTTTTCCATGTTGCTGTTGCACTCTCATACTTTGTTTTTTACTTGATATGTTTCTGTTTTGTAATGAGACAATGTTAAAGTTGTTTATGGTTTTTGATATATGTGTCTACCTTTGCAAATGTAATATCATGTTGATATTTCGAGAGTGCAAATCTAGGTGAATCTGACCATTCTTTTTTCAATATACTTATGTTCTCTCTGATTCACTTTTTCTTCTAATGTTTATAAACCAACACGTCACTCCCTTAGGACGCCAATTTGGTTATGCTTCCCAAATTCTTACATAAGTACCCTGCAACCTCTGGCTGGAAACTTTTCTTCTCTTTATCTACTTTAATCTGATAATTAGGAGTAAGTATTGAATATGTATTATATACTGCAGTGAATTTGCTACTGAGTGGAGAAGCTATCCCATGTGGTCGGCCAGGAGGTACTTGGAACTCTACTTTCTCTAAAACTCTCTGGCCTCGAGGTCAATGATTAACCAAATAGCTTACCAATATCAGGTACTAGCATAACGTACTTCCTGAACTCTATTACTTTGTTTGGCATACCCTTTTGCTCATACTAATTTGATGGTGTGAGTATGCTCTCTATGAATATAGGTTGGTTTCTTTATTGTCAGTTACTCAAGTTAGATTTCAACAACAATGTCAACTAGTATGAACTATAAACAAGTTAGAACTTTGGTTATGGGGGATCATGTATTGTAGTGATAATTATTTATCACTCGGCTGTTTGAGATTGGATGATATATTACTCGCTATTAATGTAATGTGACATGTGCACTCTGCATGGTAATGTGAAGTGCACTCTGCATGTAGAATATACATGTGCACTGCATATATTAATTATTTATGGCAATGGTAGTTGTAATTAAGTTTGATAATATACTTATGCACTCTGCATATGATAGAGCAGATTCATAACTCTGTCCATGTATCCGTATATGGACTATTACAAAGCTAATGCATGTATAAAGCCATGAACCATAATAGTAATTGCTTTCTCCCTTTTAGAATAGACTGTATGGACTTTTACTTTGTTCTTTTCCCTGTCTGGAAATCATCTTTTCAAGTGCAGAAGGCTAGCACTAGTTTATTCTGCTGTCTTTCGTATATTTGGATGCTAATATCTCTATATTACGGATATTCAAATGTTGATTTCATATTGTTGTCTTGCGAAGGCTGGCACTAGTTTATTTTGTTGTCTTTTGGATTATCACAAGTTAAAATTTTATGTAGATCAGTGCATACCACAAACTGTTTCTTAATCTATAGATGCTCAATTCCAGCAATCTACATTGCTATGAGAACCTTGGTGGTAAAAGGAAAATGTGACAATTCAGTATCCTTTTTGAGGCATGAAGTTTGACGTGGTGGTTTTGTTTTGCGGGATTCTGCAGGGAGAAGTGGAAAACCTATCTTTAAAAAGCACATTTCTGGCCAAGTTTGTCGTGGTGGTTTTGTTCTAAAAACAATGATCCAAGTTTGAAGGCTGCTTATAAACTTAACAATCATGTGGAAGATGGAGCATTGACGAAAGCTTTTGAAGTGATAGAGAGAAATTTGTTTAGCTAGAAGTTGTACTGAGGCTAAAAGTTGGTCTTTTTTGGGTTGGCCTTAATTGCAGTTCTCCTATAGATGTGATTATGTCACATTTTTAGGTACATGGATGTATTTTGCTATAAGAGTTTCAAAGATGTGATCCCTTATTTTGTGGATACAATTAGCATTATCGGATCCATTTAGATTGCTATGGGATTTAACAGCTTTCTATTGTGATTAAATTACTATTCTTTTAGTCATTTTTGCTTCCAGAATCTGAATTTTGCCATTACAACAATAGTAGGAAAATATGTCATATGATGAGGTTTTTAGGGTAGAATCAAACAAAATTTCTACAATTCAGACGACGGTTTGTATTGATATTATTGTTGGCTACACACAAAGACAACAACTATTAAGAAAAATCATGGTCTCAAATGTCATGGTACAACAGTTTGAGTTATGTGTCGTGTGAAAGTACATATGCATTGAATTTTTAAGTCATCACACCACATTTTATGCTGGAAGAACTGTCTTGTGTATACAATTTACACAACGTCTTAAAAATAAAAACTGACTTCTGAACAATAAAGAGACAAGGTTGGAATCCTAAAAACCGTAGTATGAGCAGAAGTCACACCACACTGGAATCCTAAAAACCGTGGTATGAGTAGAAGTCACACTACAACATATTTATGTCGACAGCTTGTTGGCAGATCTGCCAGTCCATCAGACGACAGAGTCATCTGCAAACCATTGACCCAATGATCAGTATACGACGGTTGAAAACCGTCGTCTGACAGCTTTTCATCAGACGACGCCTCGATAGACCATGAAAATGCAAAACGTGAGACGACAGTTTTAAACCGTCATGTGAAGCCTTTTGTGTAGTAGTGTTAGTACTTTCTGTTATATACCGGTGGTGGGACAATCAGGAGGTTTGTTACTAATGTGGAATGGTTCTAATTTTAATATCAGTGTGGTTAATTCTCAGTCCCGTTATATTCACTACTCTTGTACCAATTCGCAGAATGATGATGCTTGGTTTTTGACATTTTTATATATGTTTCCTCATAAGCATATAGATTTATGGTTCAATTTCATGTCTTCTTAAATAATGCTGCTTTAGTTTCTTTACCTTTTACTGGTAATACTTTCACTTGGTGTAATAAACAACAAGGCGTTGATGTTATTTATGAACTACTAATAAACAACAAGGCGTTGAGGTTTGTTACTAATGTGGAATGGTTCTAATTTTAATATCAGTGTGGTTAATTCTCAATCCCGTTATATTCACTACTCTTGTACCAATTCGCAGAATGATGATGCTTGGTTTTTGACATTTTTATATATGTTTCCTCATAAGCATATAGATTTATGGTTCAATTTCATGTCTTCTTAAATAATGCTGCTTTAGTTTCTTTACCTTTTACTGGTAATACTTTCACTTGGTGTAATAAACAACAAGGCGTTGATGTTATTTATGAACTTTTCGACCGGGTTGTAGCTAACCCAGCTGCTTTATCGTTATTTCCTCATATGTCTCTTACTAATCTCCCTATTTCTGATTCCGATCATGGCCCTATTCTCCTTTATTTTAATCCTATTGTATCTAGGAAAAGGAAAGCTTTCAAGTTAGAAGCTATGTGGTTGAATCATCCTGATTTTACTACTATTGTTAATAGCTCTTGGCTAACTGCCGATTCGGGAAATGCTGTTGAAAGTTTTGTCACAAAAACAAATGCTTCTCAAGCTTTGGCAAGAAATTGGAACTTTACTACTTTTGGTAATGTTCTCCATAGAATGAAAGATATTCATTCTAAATTGCAATCTGTTCAAGCTGATATTATCTCCAGCCTACTCCTCTTCTTCTTGATCAAGAAGCTGCTTTAGTGACAGAATTACATAATTTATTTTTAGATGAAGAATTTTATTGGGCGCAAAGAGCAAAATGTAAATGGCTTCAATTAGGGGATAAGAATACTAAGTTTTTTCAGACACAAGCTTTCTTGCGAAAAAAGAAGAATCTAATTCATAAAATTAAAGATGATACTGGTCTTTGGGTAGATTCTCCGGAATTAATTTCTTCTGTTCTTATTTCCTCCTTTAAAAAACGCTTTACTTCTTCATCTACACCTTCTTATCATTCTACTGTTGATTTTCTTTCTTATATTTCCCCTTGTATTTCAGCAGAAGATAATGCTTCATTGTTAGCTCAAGTTACTATGATGGAAGTTTATAATGCAGTTCATAGCATTGGACCTCTTAAAGCACTAGGTCCGGATGACATTCATGCCATATTCTATCACTCCTTTTGGAATCAGGTTAAGGATTCTCTATTTCATTTGGTCTCTTCTTTCTTTTCTTCGAATTTGGATCTTAGTTTGATAAATCGAACTAACATTGTTCTTATTCCAAAAACTGAGGCTCCTCAGCTAGTCAACCATTATAGATCTATTAGCTTATGTAATGTTTCTTACAAGATTATCTCTAAAGTTATTATTCATCGGTTACGACCTCTTTTACATAAATGCATTTCTCAGAATCAAGGTGTCTTTGCCCCTGGCAGATCAATTCAAGATAATATTCTAATTGCTCATGAGTTATTCTGTTTGTTTAATAAAAAGAAGGGTAAGCAAGGTTCTATGGCTCTTAAGTTAGACCTAGAGAAAGCTTAAGATTACCTTAATTGGGACTACCTTACTGCTTGTCTCTCAGCTTTTGGTTTTGGTCCTACTTGGATTAATCTTATTAAATCTTGTATTACTTATGTTTCTTTTTCTATCCTGCTTAATGGCTCTCCTGAAGGTAATTTTCGCCTAAACAGAGGCCTTCGACAAGGAGATCTTCTTTCTTCGTATCTTTTTATTCTAGCTATGGAACCTTTCATTAGACACCTTAATTTGTTGACACGTTCTCCTAGAACTCATGTTGGTATTTTATCTTCTAAATATGGTTTCAAAATTTCTAATCTCATGTTTGCAGATGACTGTTTAATCTTTGCCAAGGTTTCTCATTCTGCAGCTGCTAATATTGCTCAAATTCTAGCAAGATTTTCAGCAGCTTCTGGACAACAGATAAATTTTAATAAGTCCATTATTTATTTTTCCTCTAATGTTTCTAATGTCGTTAAATGTGATACTGCTATGTTAGGCATTAATCATAAATCTTATATTGGTAAATATCTAGGAATTCATAACATTATTTTTTGGAAGGATCCTATCAATACGTCTGATTTACTTTTGAAAATGCAGAAAAAAATGGCTGGTTGGAAAGCCAATACTTTATCGAGAGGTGGTAAGTTAACTCTTATTAAAGCAAATCTTTCATGTATGCCTAACCATGTTCTTTCTTGTTTCAAATGTCCTAAAAAAGTTACTATTGCTCTTGATAACCAATGTAGAGATTTCTTTTGGGGTGGTAAGAGCCCTCCTATGGCCTGGGAACAGGTTTGTCTTCCTAAGGACATGGGAGGTATGGGAATTAGGCCTGCTGAGTGCTTTAATAGAGCTACTTTAGCTAAATTAATTTGGAAGATTCTCACTGAACCTCATAATTGGTGGGTTCAATTGGTTACTACCAAATACCTTAGAAATTCCCACTTGTTATCTGTCAATAAAAAGGCTTCCAATTCTTTAGCTTGGAAAGGAATTCTTGATGCCAGATCTTTCATCATGGAAGGTATGAGATGGACTGTTGGGAATGGTAAAGACATTTTATTTTGGACTTTCAATTGGGTTTTACCTTATCCTCTTTATTTCCTAATCCCTGAAGATGAAAGGAACCATTTGGACTGGACTCTTATTGTTTCTTCTTTTATTCACAACTTTTAGTGGAATAAAGATGCTCTTTCCTTATTGCTTCCTCATGATATTGTTATGCAAATTCTTGTTGTTCCTATTCCAGTGAATGATATGCCAGATGAATTTGTTTGGGGACCTTCAGGCTCAGATAAGTTTTCCATCAAGAGTGCTTCTCAGTTACTTGCACACAAGCATGCCTCTCATTCTCAATCAAAGGTTTTGAATCGAATTTGGCATTTGAATATTCCTCCTAAAATTAAGATTTTTGCTTGGACTCTTTTGAGAAATAGATTGAAGACAAGAGATAAGCTCTCTCTTTATAATCCTAATATTCCTTCTTCTTGTCCTCTGTGCCAGAATGACACTGAGAATTTAGACCATCTTTTTATGTGTTGTCACTTTGCTCAGGCTGTTTGGAGATTCTCACATAACATATCTATTCCTAATAATTGGCTTGGTTCTTTTATTTCTTGGATAGAATCTTTGTTTCATAATCCTAACCTTAATGCAGATACTATATCACAAGTCCTTCTTATTTTCTTGGTCAATTTGGCATACTAGAAATTTTGTAGTTTTTAAACAGTTAGTTCCCTCCCCTTTTCAAACCTTCTTCGGGGCTGTTACTTTGGGAGCTAACTACTGCAAAGCTAATCTTAAAGTGTGTAATACTAAGGTGTCTAAGTACTTTCATATTAAATGGAATCCCCCAGATCATGATCAAATTAAAATAAATTTTGATGGTTCTGTGAGACAGGGAAATGCTTCTTTTGGGTTTGTTTTTAGGAATGTTGATGGGCAACCTATTTTTGCTGCTTCTAAGAATTTAGGACCAACATCAGTTCTCATTGCAGAAGCTACAGCTCTCAGGGATGCTCTACATGCTGCTCAACATTATAACTTTTCCAGAGTCATAGTTGAAGGAGACTCTAAAGTGCTTATGGATTGTATTCTTAAGAAGATAGCTACTCCTTGGCGGATTAAGACTTTGGTGGAGGATATTTGGAAGCTTGCTTCTTCTTTCTCTTTCATCAGGTTTAGACATATTTTCAGGGAGGCTAATTTGTGGCAGACCAATTAGCAAACTTTGATCTTCAGAATCGTTTTGCAGCAGTTTGGTACCATTGTCTCCCCATTTCTGTGTCACACGCGTTCCCTCTGGATCAGCTGGGTGGGGGAGTGCCTAGAGGTTTCTCTTTGTAGTTGTTTTCTAGTTTTATTTCTGTCATGAAAAAAAAAAAACTCATCCAAGACACATCACATTTCATCTTTTATAAAAAAAATTCTTTTAATTTGTTATTAAATATTTTTGTTAATTGAAAAGAGTTTTTAGGTCTTTGTAAACTGTAAAGTGTAAAGTAATCAAAAACAGACCCAAAGACTTGATGCGTGAAGAGTGAATAGTCGAGCCTTCATAAAGTTGGGCCAGTCCATATATGAGATCCAACTAAAGACGCGCGTACAAGCAGAAGCCCAACAAGCACTATTCACTCTGTTTGGGTTCCTGAGACAGTGAGGAAAGCTGGATATAAAAATTTAAAAAGAGAAAGCCACTCAAAATAGGTTTTTGCATCAATAATGTTTTTCGGAACAGGTTTAGGGTTTTTAGCTTGGGTTTGGGATTGTCATGCAAAATCATGCCAATTTTTTTCTCATTTTGCTTAAACTTATAATGCAAGTATTGGTTAGCTATCTGTAGGATCTCTTAGGCGTTGGACTGTGTACATTCTCCAAAAAAAAAAAAGGCATTGGGTTGTGTAACATAACATTAGTTCAGTGGTGGTAGAATTAGCATTCCTTACTACTTTGTTGTTGTATGCTCTTGTGCACAGAGTACTCTCATTATTGGAACCACTACTTGACAAAGCCCATGATGTCGAAAGCTTAATCACAATAGAGCAAGGGCTCGTCAAGTGTCAAGAGTCTTATAAAATAAGGTAGAATCCACTAGCGTAAAAGGGGCACAGTCGTAAGATAACAAAGAGATTCTTCTCTAATTTTTGGGTTTTTTTCTTATTGATAACTCGAACTAAAATTGCAATCTAAGAGGTGCCTTATAAAGACATTGAAATAAACATATTCAGACTAGAACTAGAAACTAATGATGACTTTTGAAATATAATTTTGTATATATCATTTGGTGTCAAAACATCTAGCTTGCGGATAAGTTTGAAAAACAGCTTGCTAGCTGCAAGAAGAAAACAAGGCTGAATAGATTAGAACCTTATCAGCAAGCTGTTCTATATCAGGCCACCAGTCATATTTATCAGAACTTCAAATTCTTAATCCTAGCTGTCATATCAATGTTCTTGCCAGGGCTCAAACCCGAGGCTGGGTCTAAGATAGATGTATTTACCCTTAGCCTACTCTCATCGATCTTATTTTGATTTAGAGCACATATATATATATATATATAGGATTTTTCTTAAGAACGGATTTCCATATTTTGATCATTTTTCAATGACATTTTCACATCTTAACCGTTCAGTTTTCAGGTCCTAATGTATATATCACTTCTGAAAATTTCAGCCAAATTGATTATTGTTAAGGTATCCAAAACTTCAATTTACAATAACGAACCCAATCTGTCCAACCTGAACCGTTCATATTTAAAATGGTAAATTGTAGTTTTGGATGCCTTAAAAATCATCAATTTGGTTGAAATTTTGTTGAAGTGATCTATACATTAGGACAAAAAAACTGAACGGTTAAGACGTGAAAATATCATCGGAAAATTGTCAAAATATGAAAATCCGTTCCTTAGCTAAGGAACGGACCTCCGTTCTTGAGACGGATTGTGTGTATACATTCATACATACATACATACACACACTTTGCCCATGACATATATGGCATTTAGATGTGCTTCAGTTCACACGTGTCTAACCTGAAATTGGTGTTTCGCCAATTTTTTATCTAGTAAAACTTGGTTTTGCTGTAAGTACTGCAAATCATCACTGAGGGTTTTGGGTTTAGGAGATGTGTTTACCCTAAACCCTAATTGGAGTTGTCGATCTGTTCTAAAACTTGAATAAAAGGACACCTAAACATGTTTTTATCTTTCATTTTGGTCATATAAACAGGTTTCCCATCTAAACAGGAAACCCTTTTACTATTAGTCTAAAGGCAATTATTTATGTTGGACTTCCTGGACTTGAGTTCTTCATCTTTAACGACCTAAATACTTCCCCTCAGTGACGGCAATTACGTAGTCTACTAGTATAGAATGTTAATTAGTTATGTTTGCACTTAGAAATATATTGAATTTTCCACTCTCTTTTTCCTTTTCTAGTCTTTTTCATGACCCTTCTTTCTTGGGGCTCATGATTGCTGACGTAACGGTTCAGACACTTCAGAAGTTCAGAATATATCTAATCCTTCTCCTCAAACTTCTAGAACCAGTAATGGAGGCATTTATTTATCCCGGTCACAACGTTGGAGACGAGCTTAATTGACTGGTATTCTAACAATGACAAGCATGTTATTGTTGTTCTTCTCCTGTAAACTTCGAGCTGGTTAACCATGGTCGTGTGGAATTTTCCAAGAGAGACTACAGCTTTCCATGTTATTCCTAATTAAAAAAGAGTTTGAAGGCGTCTGATCGATCGATGTCGACTTTGAACGAGTCTGGCGCCTGGACTTAATTTTAGGTGCAGGACTAGCTAGCTAGCTTGGGTTTTTAAGTCTCTGTTTCCTATTAGCTAGCTACCATTTCGAGTATTTCAACACCATATGATCATTATGATGGATTTCTCTTCTGTTATTTTGTATCCATTATCTGTACTTGATTAGTAGATGAGCCATCGATAAGTGGGGATTAAGATTCTACAGTTTCTACCTGTGCAATCAAGTTACCGTGTCCGCTAATTAGGCTTGCTGAAAGAGACCGGAGAAAAAAAATTTACGCATGGGTTGTTCTCGGAGGTCAATTAGTCTTTAGCGGTCTTGGTGGAAGCCTGGGTGTAACCAAGACTAATTAACTGATGCGCTTAAACCGTGTGGGGCTTTGAGTTGTTTAAAACCAAATACTTCTGAATGGAATATGGAATTTACAAGCCTAACTAAAGACCTGGAAAGCTCATCCTATTGACAACTCGCACCTATTCAAAAAAAAAAAATTTCTTAGAAAAAGATTATGGTTGTGTACTCATTCCTTTTTTTTTTTTTTAAGAAATTAGTCAATAATGTCTCCAAAATCATGACACATGTACTTTTATTATTTCTAAACCTAATTTCAGTTCAACGTAGATTTAGAATTAGTAATTAGTTCGGTTATTGATCACGAGATTAGTTGATTATTTATGCCACACATTCAGAAATATAATTTTTTTATATATAAATTAAATAGAGGATTAGACGATATTAGTTATTCTGCGACAGTCGATTTGGGGTGACTGACATCCACTCACAATTTCAAAAGAAAGTGGGTCATCGCAACCGGGAACCCACTGTCCGTCCCTCTATTTTATTTTATTAATAAAAGAAAATAAAGCACAAGAAGAAAGAGGGGAACAAGAACCAAAACCTCTCTGAAAACAAAATAAAGTAAAATACTCAAAGTGAGCATTAAGATAAAATAGTTACAAACTGATAAATAGATGAACAACATGCAACAACCATGCATATATATGTGACCACACAGCAACCACTTATATGGAACACACATACAGTGTAGTGCCTCAGCAACCATGCAGCATAAACCACCATAACCCAAGCTCACCTTTGCATGAAATCTATCAAGCAAATCAGAATTAGCTAATACAGAAATTCGGTAAATCTTACATATTGTGAATAAAGGTAGCGAAGCACAAAGAGGGCAAGAGTCCCACCAATAATGCCTCTCATGATCCACCCCATAGTTAGCTAAGCAGTCAACCACTTGATTCCCTTCTCGATAAATATGTGAAAATTGAAATTGGATAGAGGAGTGAATGGTACCACAATTGACCCAATCAACACTTAGACGTCAAGGGATTGAGCAATTTTTATTGGTAAGAATTCAGAAATATGATTTTTTTTGTTTCAGAAAATCAATTTCAATCAGCGATATATCTATGTAGCTCTAACTTCACGATTGTCACGAGACTTGTTAATTTTGACCCAAGACTTTGGGAAATTGTTCACAAAACGAGAGAGAGAGAGAGAGAGAGAGGACCGGTTGGTCCTTCACACGTGGTTTTTGGGCACATTTATTTGGTTTACAACTCTGATTTGTGTGTCTCATCTCAAAATTGGAAAGTCTTGGTCAACGGTCTCGAGAATGTTTTGGTCTTGGTCTTCACACACCTAGGCATTATTGCCGTAAGTATATATATAATAATAGATAGGTGCCCTATCTTCACCAGCACGGCACCCTTACTATGCAACCCTAACCGTAGGATTTCGACGATGAACCTAATCTTCGTCATCTGATGATGTCAATACTCCAGACTTAAGTCGCCATGTTGGGATTGTATTTATTAAGCTTGCAACCTAATTACCCTATTAAATGTATTAAGATCGAAGCTCAAACTGTATTAAGTACGAATGCCGTATAGCACAGGGACTAAAGAGCTAGTTAGACTGGTCTGTTAAACTACGATTATTCAACACGACTTATACATTTCTAGTTGGCAACGACACAATGTCTTCTTTACTCCAATTAAGCCATTTAAGAAAAATGATAACAGCTAATTAGTGAGTATACTCAATTCTTTGAAACTTTTGTTCCCTCAATCACAATCAACACCTTCATAGAACTCCACAGTGTATTTAATCGCAAGTGCAGATACACTAAATTTGCAATTGTTCCAAGCATACGTAATATATACCAGCATTCATATACTCGGTGCAATTCTACGTCTCTATACAGGTCTATCTCCACTAGAGAAAATTCTCATTATGTAGGTTTTGATGTTTTTGTATGTAAATAGATTGTGTATAACTACTTGTGTGTGTGCCACCAAAATGTGAATCAATTATCTAAGTTGTTCAAGGGATCATCACCGGAAAACAAATTACTTGAATAAGAAATCCTTTAATTATATGTGTAAATGAATACCAAGTATTTTAGATAAAATGTTAAAACAGCTTTTCTGATGATTATCCAGCTAAAGCATTTGCAAATTGGATTGTTTCGTAGTGACTCACATGCACATATTATTTAGTGGGATTTGTGGTTGGTTCCTCATAGTCCTTATCAAGGATAGTTAGGAGCTAATCAATCTTCTAATTCAGTGTTGAATTTTAGATAAAATGTTAAAACAGCTTTTCTGATGATTATCCAGCTAAAGCATTTGCAAATTGGATTGTTTCGTAGTGACTCACATGCATATATTATTTACTGGGATTTGTGGTTGGTTCCTCTTAGTCCTTATCAAGGATAGTTAGGAGCTAATCAATCTTCTAATTCAGTGTTGAACTCTCTGGAAAACAACTAATTAATATTGATAGGGAAGTAATACCACAAAAGCTATACTGCTGGTACTACATCGCATAATAAAGTCAAATAAATCTTTATGAGACTGGGAAAGTTAAAGTCCAGATGTCCTATAACTGAGCCACCGCAATAAAAACACACAGCTTTCATATTTCTTGTTCGAAGAATTAATGAGAAACGAGGTGCTTTTCTTTATATTTAGGCAGGGTTTTAGAAATTTTGATTTTGAACTTGTTTTCATGCTTTAATTAAGCTATTGTCCTACTACTAGTTCTTGCTAGTTATAGTTCATACAAGGAGCTAACGTAGGAAGTCAAATCTTCTGAATCAGCATTGAACGACTCTAGAAACCAACCAATTAATATTGATAGGGAAATATTGTTGGTAAAGTTTTTTGTAACCACACCGCTTAGTGAAGTCATATAAATCATTAATATATATGAGCATTAGGAGAGTCACTTTCTATCATCTTATATAATTAAGCCCCGCAGCAAAAACACAGAGCATTCATATTGCTTCTTCGAAGAATGAGAAATGAAGTAAGTAGAAATATTTAGGGTTTTAAAAATATTAATTTTGAACTCGGTCTTCATGCTTTAAAGCTTTTATCCTGCTACTCTCTGTTGCTAGTTATAATAATACTTGTTTCACAGTTTGAGCACGATTCAGAATTAGGACATCGTTCAACTCTGGTGAAATGCATAGAAATTGCAAGACGTACGGCGACACATTATCACGAGTATCACATAATATCAATATTGTTCACATCTTAATTTAATGTTAAGTTTTTATTAAATACTCGGTGCTAAATCTCCTCTTCTCCTCCACCTTGGATGAGGGCATCTCAGCCAAACCATGAATTCTTATTCAAATGAGTTTGCAACAAATCTATATATTATCGGTGTACATATTATGAGTAAACTTTCCACTAGTACATACACCATAAATAGATCAATAATCGATTTTTCAACATCGTTGGACTTGGCACTCCAACAAGATAGATCGTGAATTTCGAGCAAAACAAACCCCCTTTCCAAGAATTGTATATATAACTGCTAGTTCTTTTTACATGCATGGTGTGCTATCAATCTGAACCCAAAGCTTCCTAGATAGACTTTGTGAAAGTGGAGGATATACCCATAAAAGTAGAATTTGGCATGTCTTCTTTTATTAAGGTCCACGCGTATAAGACCTTTAAGAGAAAAATAGATCATGCATGTTTAGTGGGTGTAGAGATGGGTTTTAAAAAAACAGAGTCCAACTGCTTCCACTGCAAAGTAGAATTTGCAGAAAGTGGAGAAGAACTCAGTCCACAGTCGATCAGATGTACAGAGAGACCTAATTAAAATAGCTACTAGGGCTTAGAAAAGGAACTTATATTTGTTTTGTTAAGAACTTATGAATACATAATAGAATTTTTTATAGATCCATTGAGAGGTCGCAATCGTCAATGGTAGTTTAAGACTTTAGACAAGCAGAGCTTTCTTACTTCTTCATGCGCTCAACGAGCTAACCGGCTCTCCACCAACCATACCCCACCCTGCTTTTCTCTTTTGATCCCAACTTTGTATTATATAACGCTGTAAAAACTATCTGTACAACATTTACTGAGACAACATTTACTGATTGTATTGTTGATCACTTTATGTGATATATTGATGTTCGCCTGAGTATTATCTGGTTACACATTCGGATTCCAATTTTTTTTTTTTGTTGATACAAGATTCCAGCTTTGTATTAATAAATCTTACCATTGTGAGGTGTGGTCTGAGAGTCAATACATACTGTCTACTTATGTAGTAATTGAAGTATTAGTAGATAAATCACATGTCAGATATCTAACTACGTACAGCGCTATATGACATCTTACCTTGAAAGATACTGGAGCTAGCACTTGGCAAGTTATCTACATCGAGATACTTAGGTCGTTCTCAATGAGGTGAGTAGGTCATTAGGCGGTGGTTAGGGGGGTAGAAAGCTAGCACTGTCTCAGTAGATTGAGCAGGGCCAATCACTCACCAAAAGAACTCCTACTTTTAACTTACACCTCTCAATGTTTGCCACATCGCATCCTGGCTAAAGGCTGGACAATTATTAGCTTTCTTCTCTTATAACATTGATAATAATTAGTCCCCGGCCGTGTGGACCATTTCCATTTCAGAATTTGGTTAACTACGATTTTTACTCTCAAGAACTAAGATCTCGTTTGGTATGCAGAATTAATTAAAGAATTAAGAAAGAAAATTTAATCTTTTCATGTTTTTGAAATGCAAAAAGAAATGAAATACTTTTTTAAAGGAATGGAAAATAAGAAGAAAGTGGTTCCTTCCATACTTTTAAGGATTCATTTTTCCCATTTTTTTGAGTTTTTTCTTTACTTTTATTACTCACATCTCATTAATTTATCGCATTAATTATGAATTTTTGAACAACTTTCCTAATAACCTTTTTTATGTTATCAAACATTGAAATTGAAAGTTCATAGGAGATTTAATTTCTCATCCTATGATAAAGACAAAAGAATTACTTTCCTTTCTTTGAACCAAATAAGGCACAAAGAAAAAAAAAACTCCAAATGATGAGATACTCTCTACTTTCAACTTCAACAAATTAGATTTTATTATGAAAGAATTTGAGAAAAGAACTAACAAAATCAGTAACGTCAATTATTTTATAGGAGATAATTCTAAATATCATTGTTGTTTGTACATAACATTGACAGCGGAAGCAAGATGAACAAACTATTGTAATGAATTTTATTTCTCTCATCGCATTTTTGACACATTATGACACAAATATATCTAACCAAAGATAACCCTTTTGTGGGTTTTGCACATTATGAGCTCAAGTATTGTTTGTTTCTAACCAAAGATAACCCTGTTGTGGCTTTTGCACATTATGAGCTCAAATATTGTTTGTACTGAAGAACTCTTTCTTACATCTTATAGCAAATAGAAGAAAATCATCTGTATCAATATATATATATATATATAGAAGAAACTCATTTGAAGTTAATGCTAGTGATGGATGGTAGCTAGTATTTATCATGTCAAATCAAAAACCATATATCAATACCATTCTCATCAAAATCTCTCTTGACTCCTACAAGTATATGACTTTTCTGTTAATTTTTTTCCACCGTTTGAATTGATAGTCCAATAGACTGAAGTCCGAAAAATTGGGAGAATGAAGACAGGGAGAGGCCCCAAGTTTTCCCATTATAAAGTTTAACTTGGAAAGTTAGGCAATAAGCATAGAATTTGCATACAACAAAACAAAGATTTCTAGGTGACTATTCTAGGAAAACCAATTTCTTCTTGTTTCTTGTTTCTTGAGTAGTTAGGCTTTTATGTCATCTTCTTGTTGATTACTCGACTTCTATTTTCTGATTAATAATGTTTCATCATTAATTAAAAAAATTTCCTAGGAAAACCCTCACTACCTACTTTTCAATAAATCAACTATATTCGCTTATAAGGTAAATTTAGGATTCACTCAAATACGTCTCAATTAAACTAAAAAAGATTTTGGACTTGAACATAAGCATGGGATGGAATCAGTGCAGGTCCACTGGTGTTGTCGCTGAAACATACCACTCTTTGGCTTTGAGATTGAAACAGATATGGTGGTTAATCAACAATGCGAAGAAGAAGGGAATAAGAGTAGACAATGCCCAAAGGCTCACATCTCGACGGTTTGAAGGCATGTCATTGGAAAGCATACAAAACAAAGTGATAACTAAAGTCACAGAAGCAGATAGTTTCGTAGTATAACTATCAGTCTTAAGTTAAGCAAACAACCCAACATCAATTGCATCGATCAATTTAATTCGAAACTTAGTTATGCAGCTAAAAGAATGCCATGCCAACATAAGAATATTTCTCAAATTTAAGATCTTAAGTTCGTTTTAGCATCATTGTGATTATAGTATCTACCGACAATCTCTTTCAAATTATATTGTTTGTAGAAAAAAGAAAATGAAAGATAAAAGTTGTCTACAAATAATACTCTCTTTATTTTCTTTCTACTTTTTTTTTCCCTTCCTTGTCCTTAGGGGATCTAGAAACACTACTTGAGAGCAAAAGTTGCATGTGAAAACAGAGGCCGCCAGCACGAGTGAGAGGTACAAGTCTTGCCTTTCTAAGAGACACTGCCTTACAAACAGAAAGCGTCTCGTATTTTTCCTATCTTTGTTGACCTGGTTCTCATTCTGATTCTGAACTAGTTCATAATATTCTAGGCTACAACCATTTGATTAAACCCAACCACACAATTGGAGAAGCAAGCAAAATTGGATTCTCTTAACCAAACACTTCCCACTTCTAAAAAGATTACTGGGTACAGTCAAAATATGCAAAAGAAAAAAGTAATTCAAACCCCAAATGGGTTTTCAGTTTTTCACAGAAGACATTTCAAACTCTCTGAACAATTTTCCTGCAGATAATCCAAAGGTGAAAAAGGTCCCGTCACATAAACCTAACGGTTTGATGGAAAATGAAGCTGATATAATATTAATGGGTGGATGGACTTGGAAGCAGCCCAATTAAATATTATTCAAAGAGTGACGTAGTTTGACCTCACACCCCAAGCTCGCTCCCTATTTATACTATCACTCTGTTCTGCAACCAAACCCCACCTCACCTCATCTCTCTCTTCTCTCAGACATTTTCACAAACAAAGCTCAAAGCTTCAAAGCTAGCTGAGATGGAGTGCAGTACTGACACTAGCATTAACACAACAAACACTACCTATGCACCATCAACCCCTTTCTCTCATCAGTCTCCTTCTTCTTCCCAATCATCTTCTCCTCCAATTACTCCAACTCAAACTGTTACTCAAGCTCAAACTCAAATTCCACTTCCCCAGAATGTTGTAGTCAGTCCTTGTGCTGCTTGCAAGATCTTGAGAAGAAGATGTGCAGAGAAATGTGTGTTGGCTCCTTACTTTCCTCCCTCTGAGCCAGCCAAGTTCACCATAGCTCATCGAGTCTTCGGTGCTAGCAACATCATCAAGTTCTTGCAGGTATACCCATTATAAGCCTTTACCTTCGTTCAGTTCAATTTCTTCATATACTAAACTAATAGATTGGTCAAAATCACAAATTGGGTCTAGGAGTTCGTGTTTAATCTGAAATTTAGATGCGGGTGAGGCTTTTTTCATTGGTATTTTGTTGGGTATTGGGTTCAGGTTTGAAAAGTCAGCCATAAGCTACTAAATATTCCACTAGTAGTGCTGTTCACACCATAGAGCTACATATAAGACATGTATCAAAAGTGTTATGGATTTCCTTTTTAAGCCTTGGGGTCTTATTATTATACCAGGGGAAATCAACCACTCTGACTTGATGTGCAAGAAGAAAAAACTGCAAAAAATGAGAGATTCTCACAATTAACAACTCATACATGTAGCTTAGGACTTAATATTGATCAATCTGATCAACTTAGCCTTTTTCTTCCATTTTCTCAGTTTGCAATCATATTTCTTGATCTTCACATGAGAGTTCATAGCTATATATGAAGTTTGACCAAAAACAACTGTATATGAGAGGTTCATTTGCTGCTATGAACCGGACTCTTTTCTCACATACACATGTCATCATGAAAGTATGCCATAATTGGTCGCAAAACATCATGAGTACACGATTTTCACATTATAATATCATTTTGTTCGGATACTTTTCTAATATTTCTCTAATGTAGACGTAGAAAGATTAGTAGAGCATTCCATTTTATCATGTGTACATAAGAAAAAGTGGTGAAAATTCAGAGTTGGGTTCTAAATCATTTTCGTCTGTCAAGACCAATTTTGCCGTGCAAATAGTTGATCAAATCATTCATTTTTTTTTTTTCAGGACCTTCCAGAATCTCAAAGGGCTGATGCAGTGAGCAGCATGGTTTATGAGGCCAGTGCAAGAATCAGAGACCCAGTTTATGGTTGTGCAGGGGCAATCTGCCATCTCCAAAAACAAGTGAGTGACCTTCAAGCACAATTGGCCAAGGCACAAGCTGAGGTTGTCAACATGCAGTGCCAGCAAGCAAACCTTGTAGCACTGCTCATGGAAATGGCAAAACCCGATCACCACGAACAGGGATCCCCGGATCAACAATCACTCGATCATCACAACTTTATCACCAGCCCTCTTCCTCATAGCAATATACTCAATCAGAGCAACTTGAGCTCCCTTGATGATCATAACTCTGCTCTAGGCTCATTCTGGGAATTACCGCTTTGGACATGATCAGAATCATGGAAATGAAAGAGAGTACCAATCAATTCTCCTAAGGAGTAATTGAAGGATATCATATTAATAAGTTTTAGGTAGTTGATTAGTGCCTAGTAGGAACTAGGAACTAGGAAGTCGGATCATGTCCTACTGTATTTGAACAAAAGGGAGGGAACTAATTTCACTTTGTTTAAGCATGAAGCAAAGTAGGTGGGTGGGTCTTTTGGGTCCATGTAATCTTTTCCATATTGGAGAGAACCGAGAGATATGATATTAGATATATGTATGTCTGTTCTTTGTGTCCATTTGTGTTCTGATCTTACTGAATCTAATTATGTAACCAACTTTTTGGTCACCAACTATAATTACTTAGAAATTGATGTCTAATATGATATGCATGAATTCATTCATTGTCAAACTGGCTTGCTTTTGACCATCTTTAATCCCTGTTCCCTAACTACAAAGCTCAAGAAGGCAGCACATTTTGGTTGTTAGAAGAAAAACAATAAAATCATAAAATAATTACAAAATACTGTTCTTAAAATATAACATGTTTCTTTCATAAATTAATTTAGTAGTTTGATGCATATGCTAATTTTCATTGGTAAGAGATATCCTCAACCTTGCGGTCAATTTTGACGACATCCGATTCAGCCACATTCCTTGAGAGGCTAACTTTGTTGCCAATGCAATTGTTAATCAAGGCCATAATTTGAATAGTCCAGTAGTTACATGGTGGGAAAAGCTGCATTTATCTGCTCTTTCAGTGTTTAATTTTGACAATCTAAGTCTTGGTTGTAGTAGACATTTCAAGCTGTAATTTTCCTTTTTCACCTAAAAAAACATGTTAATTTTCATTGTACATAATTAAATTTTGCCAAGTATATGGCAAAAAGTATTTCTAAACCGTATATTCTTTTATGCCAAATAAAAAATGTTACATTCAAAACCGTCTATTCCGATCCTCCTCAAAAAATCGAGCCTTTTATCTTGATGTAGATGCAGTTACATTGACATGAGAAATAGACCATTAGTTGTACGAGGCTTCAGTTGCGTAGTACATCGTGGCACGATTAGCATCTTGTAGTTTTCATGGCAACTTGACCATTGAAATCGAATAGAATCCATACCATTTCAGCATCACGGTCTCTGTTTCTTACCCTGCTTGGCAATCTGGACCAATCATGGTGTTCACTGCTCGTTCAATCGAGAACGAAGGTTGATGAAGATTGACAATGGTGTTACTGTGTTAGACTAGCGGGGAAAATGCTTGCTGGCTGTGTGGAAGTATATGCATAAATCAAAGAGGTAGCTTCGAATTGTTACACACGCTTTGACTGCTTCTGCAATATTTCAGCGTACGTAGGTTTTCAAGTAAAGGAAGCAACAAAGACACTTCATTGGTGACATGATCTTTTCTTCTTTTTAGAAAAGATCAAGGATAGAGTCCTCATAGAATGAAATTACAAAAACACCGGGGCTAAACAGCCTAAACTTCGGGAGAACTAGTGATTGCATGAACATCAACTCGAATTAATCTTCCTCATGAGCCAAGAAGACTGAACATTTAACCAAGTAAATGCTCATATTCTCGGTGATAAGTCAGCAACAACGTGAGTAGTTACATTCTTGTTACGCGAAATATGAGACGACAATACACCGTTCATCGGATTGATAACAAATATATATATTTAGTCCGCCACCAAACAACTTCTTTCGATCACTAATACCAAAACTATAGCAAAGCTGTGAGATTGGTAGTTATATTTCGTTGTAATCAAGTAATCATTCTTTATGTTATGTTAAAGAAAATAGACTATTTGCTAATTGATGCATGTTAGAATACATATATTTTGTAGAGACTTCTGATATCATTTCAGAACGTTCTCTAAATGCTTATTGTAATCATGGGTATTAGCTCAATATCATTTCCTTATATTCGGCAGTTTCATTAATTAAGAATTGAAAGCAGCCGCACCATCCCTTTATTAAAAGAAATCTCATATTAATTAATTTTGTTTTCTATTTTGATCAAAACAAAAAATTTGTTTTCTATTTTTTTTTTCAAGTTCGGTGCCATATAGTATCTTATTAATTTCAACAAAATATTATTGGCAGTGCTATTAATTTCAGAATTTTGAATTTCTAAACATGTTTTCTTTCGACATGTATTTCATATATTTTTATGCATGTAACATGAGTCAAAGAAATACACGTTAGCTAAAGCAGTCACTGTAGTAAAAAATTTCCATACTGCATTATACTGAAAGTGAGTGTGTGGGAAAAAAGAATACAATGAGACCTAAGATTTGTGGCTTCAAATCCTATGTGTCATGCCATGTAAGCAAATACAAATTTTATTTTCAATTTCATGTAATATAACTTGCCACATCATACTATTGCAACACCAACTTTATCCTTTTATATATATTTTTTAGATGTCAGAGGGTGAACGGTTACATTAATGAATTTAATTAGGTGAAAAAAAAATCAGCTACTAATTATATATTAATTTAAGAGATATATCTACAAATTATTTGGCTAATATTTTTCTTCATTTAATTAAATTCTTTCCTATAATTTTTTTTCCAAATAGCATTAATATATTGAGTTAGGTATCAAGTAATAGGCAGTAACTTTTCTTTTCAAACATTGATTAATTTCATCCAAAAAATAGCATTAATAAATTGAATTTCGAAAATACGTATGTCATTAATAAATAAATTCCATATTAGTAGTAGCCATTAATAATCATCTATAGTTTAAATATAAGGGAAAATAAAATAAATTAATAACTCAAACATAATGTTTAAACCCTAACTACATAAAGAGAAGAAAAAATTAACAAAAGAATATATATATATATATATATATAATCATATGAATATGTATTTTTCACATTATATTTTTAAAATCTACAGGAACCCAACAAAGGTTGAATTCATATACATGTGTTATGCAAATTTATTGATCGAATGTATGTGCAAATCTATTGACTGAATTACATGAAATTTTTTCTGTTCTTGATTGAAGAAAAAAAAAATTGTTGTTTAAATCTAAGCATGAGTGTAATGAAAAGCCAAAAATGAAAAAAAAAACAATTTTTTTTATAAGAAAGCCAAAATAACTTAGTCATTAAATTTGAGAAGGATAAAATGATATTTTTTTCAAGAATTATATGACATGATTTGATAAATAGATGATGTGTTTAGGTGATATGACATGATACCTAAAATTGAAGCCACAAATCTTAGGCCTCATTGAGGCCATAAATCATTTTCCATATCTGATATATCATCTATGTACGTTAAACTTCTGCAAAATTCACCATGCTAGATTATTTTCCTTTCTTATGTACTATCACACCATAAAGAGGTTGCCAATGAGATCGACCAGTAGTACGTGCATCATAGCGAATGATTAATAGTACGTGTTCAATCAATCAATTACACATTTGCTTTTACTGTCCCTAACTGTGACATCGAGCCAACCCTAGCCCAAGTCACTAGCTAGACTGCCTAGACATTGTCATTTGGTCGAGCTTAGACAAACGAGAAGAGCATGAACAAACGAACGTATTTCAAGCAGTTTAAACTTTATATACGATTGGAACTAATGGAAGTAATCACAATTTAGAGCTTGCTTGAGTTCGAGATTGGAAACACATTAGACTAGAGGTAGATTTATCTACTCCACTTTATTATATTCGCTCTCATTTGCTTGTACCTTGGAAGCTTCGTGTATGTTGGTTAAATTGCTCATACAAAATCTCGCAAATAAACTTCAAATCTGCACACATACTTAGAAAAAAGAATAAGATAATAGATGGTTTAGCTAATCATGAAACATCTTTGCCTGAGCAAATATGCTGGGATGTGTCTTCTCCTTTTATCTTGTCGTATTATGAAAGTGATATTTTGGTTTATCTACAATTTAGATTTTGTTAACTTTTCATTTTTGCTTATTTCTTTCTGATGTTTTGGCTAGGTCCCCTCCATTTATCGTTCACCTTTTTTTTGAATTAATAAATTGATTATTCTTTGCTATCACTCATTTTATTAAAATAAAAAATAAAAAAAGTTTTATACGAGCTGATTGTAACAATGTTTAAACTTGACTTGTGCTATATATAATCCGAGTTCAAACAAGTTAAAAATAAGTCAAAGTAAATACAAATGAGGGGAGCTTCAACAAGCATGCAGATTTCTAACAGTTTTATACGAGCTGTTCACGAGCTGAGCATAACAATGCTTAAACTTAGCTTGTTTTATTTATGATCCAAGCTCAAACAAGCGAAACACAACCTCGAATTAACTTAACAGTCTCTAATTATTCCTCAACAATAGTAAAACATGAATAATTAGCCCTACAGTCCCCATTTGGGATCGACCATTTGTCCATCATAGATAATGATTAACGGTAACCATCACCTATTTGCTTTCACAGTCCCTAACTGCATGTGACACTTAAACAACCTTAAGTCACTAGCTAAACATTGTCATCTTAGAGTATTTTTAGCAGATTCTATTTTTGGCTCCTTAGCTATTTTAGAGAGCATATTTAGTTTTTTATATATTTTAACAACTGCACCAGACTCCTAAGTGACTCTTTATTATAACTTTTAGCTATCTTACTTCTAAATATAGAGACTGAGATGAGCCTCTCTATAATTTATAACATTCATTTTGAGTTATTTAATGTAATTTTTAAATACATTTAAACTATTTAATATTTTTTAAAAATAATATAAATTCAAAACTAGTTATATCATAGAGAGCACTGATGCATACGTATTTCTAAACTGATTAGTCAAAATAACGTTTTAATTACTTTGACTAAAATTTGACTACAAAATAACTAAAATTACTAAAGATGCTCTTAGCCATTACTTTCCCCATCTTTGTTAAAAGCCAACCTATTATCTCGATCATCATGTAGAAGAATTTTCTCAACAGAAAATTGGGTCCCTAAGTGTCTTATCTATATCTTGGTCTTCCCTTTGCTTCGAGTTTTCTTTGGATGGTAATTGTAAATTTCAGCAATCATTTGGCTTTGTTAATAGAACGCGTTTTTGGGCATAATTTCAAATCATGTGCAGCCCTCGTGAGTTGATCTCATTAAGAATAAAGAAGTGGTTAAGCCAACAGAAGATTGTCACCTGTCGGCAACCAATTGTCTAATCGATCTCTGTTCTTTTTTCTTGAGGGACAAACCATCTATCTCTCTCACCCAACATGCCATGATTTTCTATACTTGAACGGGAACAAGTCTGTTTTTTTGACCTAAAATTGTATATCTTTATATGCCTATCGAATTAAGCCTACGAGCTACTCAAAACATGTGTTCCCCTAAGTCAATGCTAATCCTTCTGGGTTACAAGGATTTTTCAATATGATGAGAAAAGTACTATGTATTATATAGGCTATTAGTCACCACTCACTGATCATTTTGTGGGGGTCATAAAGCTAGCGCCCGGGCCCCCCGATTTCATGGGCCCTAATATTTTAAGCTTCCTTCATATATCTATCTTAAAAAAATAAAATAATATAGAGTAATTTTCAAAACTAAAAATTCCTACTAAGAGAAACAGTTTTCATTAAATTGGACATATTCAACAATTCAAACATTTTAGTAGACTCTCAATCTTGACTCGTTAACTATTTTGGAGAAAATGTTTATTTTTGATTGTTTCTAAATGTATCTAGCAAAATTTTTACTACACCCACCAATTAATTTATAGCTAATTTGGTGGGTGTACTAAGAATTTTAATAGATACATTTAGAAGCAATAAAAAATAAATATGTTCTCCAAATCTACTAAAATGCACTAATTGTTGAATATGTCCAATTTAATGAAGACTGATTCTCATGGTAGGAATTTTCAATTTTGAAAACAACTCTATTTTATTTTAGTAAAACACGGAGTTCTATTCCGTATCAGAAGGTGGTGCGCGTCACGCCTGCTATAGCGCACCACATCTCCCCTTTCTAGTAAAGAAGTAATAATTTGGAAAGTATTTATTTTATTTTTAGAAAAATAGGTATACAAAGAAAGCTGAAAATATTAGGGCCCATGGGATTTGGGGGGCCCTCAGACGCTAGCTTTATGACCCCCCCCCCCGCAAATGACTAGTGAGTGGCGACTAGTAGCCTATATAGAACATAATACTTTTCACATCATAGTGAAAAATCCTTGTAACCAGAAGAATTAGCATTGACTTGGGGGAATACATGTTTTAGTAAAAGAGAGCAAGAGAATGGTCCACTTTGTAAAAGCTAAACAAATAGGGTCATGATGTACAAGAGCTTCTGTACTGCCGTTATCACAAAGCCGACTCATTTAAACTGGCCTCAACCCATCATCGCAAACTCCTGACATTGCCATCAGATCAGAACACGGTGCAACTGCGGTCAGTCCTTCACTGATGACACTACCCAGCCACTCCCAGCCTCTGGCAAAACAACCCAACACAGAGCATCCAATATCCAAAGAATAGTAGCAGCCACCACTCCATTCAAACCCATCGAGCGTAGACCAAAAAGCTCTTGGCTCTAAAAGCCAAGATACCAGGAACCACTATCACTAATCCCCGATCTCGCTTCAATCTCCCCAAGATAACTCATAATTTTAGTGAGCCAACCCTGATCCAAACCCGGATTGGCCATCAAAGCACCAATATTTCCATCATTGTCAGTAACAACAACAAAGAAAAATAGGCAGCAGCCTATGAGCTGAGAGCACTGTTGAGTAAACTCATCGTCGCCACCAAGAAGTAGACGAGAGAGAGGTGAAAGGACATCTTTTTCCATCAAAGGTACAAAACCATCACCAGCCGGAGCAATCGCCATCAAAAAACCTCTTGAGAGAGAGTTAAAGGAGATCACATTTGATAATAACTTTCTATATCTTTAATATCTCTACGATGCTAATTGATTTGCATTGATATTTGTAAATTACATAGAATAACTTAAAAAGAATATTTTATATTAACAAAAATAATAGAGAGTCTTATCTCGCTCTATATATTTAGGAGCGAGATTGCTAAAAACTAAAATAGAGAGCCATTTAGGAGTCTGGAGCAGCTCTTAAAATTGATAAAAAAAACTAGTCATGCTCTCTGAAATAGTTAAGGAGACAAGATAGAGAGTCTGCTAAAAATGCTCTAAATGGCTCTTTATTTTAACTTCTAGCTATTTCACTTATAAATATAGAGAGCGAGATGAAGCTCTATATTATTTTATTAATTTAAAACATTAATTTTGAGTTTTTATGTGTAATTTATAAATATATCTAACCTATTTTTGTCTTCGTTAAAAAAATACTTCAAACTCAAAATAAAGCTCTGATAAAATGAGAGGGCTGATACAAACGTATTTTAAAAGTGGTTAACTAAAATGACTTTTAGCTAAACCTGCTTTACATTCATCTTTTTATCTATCGTAGAAGTTTTGTAGCTTCTCATTGTACCCATTGATTGATTAATACAATTCGTCGTCCTTCCCTTAAAAAAAAGGCTTTTATATATTTTAGAGAGCATGTTTGGTTGTTTATTTAATGTTTTTTTAAATCTTTTTATCAATTTTAGCAACTGTACAGGATTTAAGTTTTTAATTTTTTTTTTCTATCAAATAAACTACTCATATACAACTAGTCTATTGTGAGTTGAACTCGATCACGACCTCCCACTTACAAAGGGGAGATGCTCTCCATTTTAAATTTTAGCTATATGACTTATAAATATAGAGAGTGAGATGAAACTTTTTATTATTTCAGTTTGTCGACAATAACTTTTCGGTACTGACTTTTTCAACGAATATTAACTTTAATGAAGAATGAATTGATTTTTCAGTTCATTGACAGTAGTTTTTCTTTTTTCGATAATAGCTTTTTCATTAATCGGTAGTAGTTTTTCAATTAATGACAATAGTTGTTTGGATGCAGTAACATTTTCGTAAATTATGAAAAGTAAAAATGTAGTGGCATTTTTATAAACATTGATAAATATTGATAGTTCTTATATATTAGTGACTTTATAGGGCATTCATAATCGTGATTTATCATTTATGAACATGAACGGTTCAAGTTTGACAGATTAGGTTCACTCATTGATTTCATCTAGTTCGGTAACTTAACGATTATCAATTTGAAAGAAATTTGTCAGAAGTGATCTACTCATAGATACATAAACATCTAACGGTTGATTTGCGGTAATGTAATTGAAAAGTGGGTGTCCTAAACTGTTGATTAAAAACTCCTTATGAAATTCTCATTTTAGTAGTCCTCATTAGAAGCTTTCCCTAAATACTTGTTACTCCCTATACTTTGCTCCATAAAACAGTTTAGTCCAAAATTTTTAAATTAAACAGGTTAGTCCTTATTCTTTCTAATTCTCACACAACAGTTCTTAAAATGACTATTATACACCTCACTTTTTTTTTTCCTCTCTTTCGTTTTGTTTTTTAATTTTTTTTTTCTAGCTCTCTCTCCCCATCCCCCTTTTATATTTTCTTGTTGCTGGATCATTGATGTCGTTAAGCTTTGAATCATTGGAAGACGCGGAGGCATGCCTTGATTGTCGCCGGTAGAGGGGCTCTCGCAGATCGAGAATAGGGTAGGTGGATTCCAAATACGCCCTCTCTCTCCTCAAGTCTTCTCTCCCTGTTGTGTCTTTCCTTGATATGAATTCGACAAACCCATGGAAATTTTTTGGGTCTGAGACAGATGTGAAAGGAGTGAGGGAGTACGAGTGGTGAAGTTTAATTGGGCAAGAGAGGAGTTGCATCTATTGTGTTGCTACAGGTGATGAGTCTCCACGAAGAAGAAGGTTTGGGTGCCCAAAGAAAATTCCGAGTACCTGTGTATCGGCGTGTGGGCCATTTTCTAGTGTCGCCAGACGATGCAGAGGCAGGACCAGACTCGTCAGAGGCTGGTGAGTACACTAGTGGTGGAGGTGAGCTGCAAGGTAGTGTGAAAGACTAGTCATGGAGGAGAGAGAAAAGGCCATGGCGGAGGATCCTGAATCCTAGAAAGAGAGAGAGATAGGCAGAAAAATAAATTAAAAAAGAGAGAAAAATTTAAAAAAGAAATTGAGGGGTATAATAGTCATTTTAGGATCTGTTGTGTGAAAATTAGAAGGATTAAATTTTGCTTACTACCTTGTACTTTCAAAGATTCATCAGTTCAATCCCTGCACTTCTAATTTAATCAGAAAAGTCCTTGTACTCTCTAATTTCATCAAATTGATCCAATCCGTCACTATTATGTAAATTTTCGCTATTAAAATGCTAATGTGAGACTTTCTCACAGGGAAAATTCTCAAACTACCCATCGCTAGGCAACCCACCAACGCCTCAATGTTATGAATGCAGATGAATAGTTTAAAAATTTTTCTCGAAAATTGACAGAGTGGTGACGAATTGGTGAATTTTGAGAGTGCAAGGGCTTTTCTGATTAAATTAGAAGTGCAGGGACTGAACTAATAAACTCTTAAAAGTAGAGGGTAGTAAGCAGAATTTAGTCCAAATTAGAAATAATATGGACTAACTTGTTTCATTTTAAAATTTTGGACTAAACTGTTTTATGGAGCAAAGTAGAGAGAGTAACAAGTATTTAGTCCTTAAAAATATAAGTCTAAAAAAGACACTTGTAGATACTTTGTTATTTTAAAAATAACTAGCCAAAATAGCATTTTAACTGCTTTGGTTAGAATTTAACTTAAAATAACTATAATTCCTAGAAAACCTAGTATCTTCAACAGCAGAAGTTACTTTTTAATTAAATTTGATAAAATTGTGAAATATAGCTATTGATTTAATAATGTTGCTCTAACAATAGTTACGGGCTTAGGCCCGATGTGGTTGTGCTCTGGAAACGGTGGTGGTGTTCTTGGTGGCGGGCCTTCTGATCCCCGTACGGGCGACAGCGGGCGGTGTAGCCAACCAAGCGGGATGGGGGTCGGATTTGGGATCCCAATTCGTGAGGCAGGTTAGGGAGCGTCGCTACAGGTGACTGATGCTAGTGATGGCGGCCTGGCTCTGGTCTGGGACGGATCCAACAATTCTGTCGGAGGTTTTAACGAGGACAGTGGCACCGCAGATGGTGGCGGCAGCGACATGGTGATGGAAAAAGCTGCTGCTCTTGGTGTTCTTAGCATATATGGGTGGGTTTGGCCCCTTCGTGGGCTTGGGCTTCAAACTTTGCTAGCGCTTGCCTTGCTTTTTTCATATTTGTTTTTTATTTTATTATGATGGATGAGGAATTTGCTTCCTCATCTTACTAGCAATATTTAAATTTCATTCAGGTCACAAAACTTAGTTGCTCGGTTGTTAAATTTACTTAACCGCTTCTAAGTTTTCTAGGTTTAGTTAGAATAAAGGTGCGTGAACTTCCTTAAAAGGTATGTGTACCCGGGAGTGCGAGGTTCTGTTTTGTTAGAATAGGTCATTTGTATGTCCTAAAAGCCGGCTCTTTCTGTCGATCTCTCAAGGGTGTGTCGTTTATAGTACTGCTTGCTGAATTATAAAATTAATTAACCTTCTTCCATTAAAAAAAATGTTGCTCTAACAATAGTAATTATTTGTAAGTGACATATTATGTTTTTTCTAAAAACAAATGAGAGAAATATAATTTTTGGTTTAATTATGCATGATTAACTAACTAAATATAGCTAACCATTTTACTTAAACTTATATTTAACTTAAGTAGCTGTAATTAATCTGTTGGAGTTGAATTTTTCTTTAAAAATAATTATATATAGCAAATAATCAAATTTAGCTATTCAAGATAATTATTTGTCTCACCCAAAGGTTTACGAGTTCATTCACCCCTTCTACAATTAATGCATTTCCTGCTAATAATTTAATGGTTGAAACCCCACTTCTTTTATTCTCCCAGAGTCACTGAAATCTCAAGGTGAGACCAATCTCTCTCATAATATATACTAGCCTCTTGGCATGCATTCCGTGCTTGTCAATTTGCTTTTATTAAAAAAAATTTAAAACTGAAAATTTTAAGGAAATTAAACAAAAATAAAATTTTTTGAAGGCAGCAAATTACCACTAACAGTTACAAATGTGGTTTTTTCCTTATTTTTTGTTTGTAATTTCTTGAAAAGAAAAAACTGATTTTGTTTATTTACTATTTTGACCTTTTAATATCATTTTGCTTTTTAAACAATTCAATCAATAAAGGGCATAATAGGAGTTTCAAAAATTTAACCACCGTTCCCAACAATTTGCTTTATATAATAGATATGACACGTGGCTCTTAATTATTTATAGCCCATCCAATCAAGATGTTATGGGCTAAGAGAATCTTTAATTGCCTATGCAGTGGGTTAAGATCAATCTCCATCATTTCACATAGTGGTATTAGGTAACACAGTTCAAGAGGTCACAGAAATGTCATGAGATAAGACTAGAGTGGGAGAAAGCTAGTATTATTCTTCCTTAGAAACTACAGGAACAATGATCCATCCAACACATGCATTTTCAATAAGAGTCGCACTTAGTTACTATTACTACGTACATAAGTTGAGAAAAGGCACGCAAGACAGACCCAAAACTAAGACTCAAAAACTGAAAAAAGAGTCAAACTTCGTAGCAAACCCTTATCCATGTGGTTTGAAAAATATAAAATGCAGATACCAGAATTTTCGAGAAACCTAGTTAACAACTGCTACAGAAATGGGAACTGGGAAGTAAGCCACTGCGTTTCCTTTTGAATAATTCTCATTCCCCAGCTTTTGAGTTTTGTTCTACACCTACCTTTTCTGCTTCCTGGTTTGATGTACATGCATTATGCAGATCGAGCCAATAGGTTGCATGCTCATGATCAGTCAATTTGCAGTCATTTGAGTTTCTCTTTTCTCACTTGAGTTGTAAGTAAAGTAATAAAGAAGAGCTAACACCGTACATTTCATGCGTGACTTATTCTATCAGAAATAATTGATCGATTCTGAAAAGCTGTAGGGTGCAAAGTCATATAGCTTGCATTTGATTTACACCTAGCTAGCTAGATAGCTTCTTTGTTGTATCCAATCCTAACTTTTTGTCCTTTAATTTGCATAGTAGTACAATAAATTCAGTATTATGTATTTGATACTATTTATCGGTTTCTCCATGATTGGATATAATAAGTACGTATGAAGGTATCGTCTTTTATGTCGGTGATGTGAGGAAGCAAGATTTAAATTTGAGACTTCATGCGCAGCTGTAAAAGGTGAATTCCACCAACCATACTTGTCTACAATCCCCGCCAAACCTATTGAAATCTTATTAATTCCTTTGATAATCCACAGAGCTAATGTGAAGCTTGAATAGTCCAATAACAAAGCTCTCTTGAGTCTTGACCTTGATCGTCTCTGCCACATATCTAGCAAGCTTTAAGCCAGCTCTTTTACAAGTCGAGGGAGGCAATATTGCAATACCTTCGAAGCTTCTTAACATAAAGGTAGCTGTGGCAGCTCATTTGCAACCATATTTTGATAAGCGCTATTGAGGACGACGTCGAATGCAGTCATCTCTCTCACACTAATCTGCGAACGTACACAACAATGCTCCAATTACTTCCACGTGGCTATAACCATTTTCATTAATTTTTTGCCTTTTATGGCTATAATTAAAATCTTTTCATGGCCTCTGCTAGTCAATACGTTTGCTAGTATTAATTGCTTGGAGACTGGCTCTAGCCTCCGGTTCCATCATTTTTTTTGTAGCTCCGTGAGCATTTGCTTTCCTTGCCTGTGTTGCAATTAATTAAATTCTTGTTTTACTCAATTGATTTTAGATCCTGTTGTTGATCGAGTTTTGTAACCATGTGCTTCTTATATCATTTCAAGAGTATTTATTTACATTCTCTTTGCCCTTTTAATTTATATTGTGTTTTTTTGAGTCGCGCAACATTTCTTCTTACTATCTAACTGAACATTAATGCTCTCCATTAGGCACTCCCACAATTTCTGTTGTCACTTTCAAAACATCGCGGTAGTTTGCACATTCACATACTTCATAACTAGACAAAAAAAAAAAAAAACATTTGTAAAGGCCTTCTTTCAAGTAGCTGTTAGTGTGTCACGTTCTGATTCAAATGTTGATGAATTTTAAGTACTTCAAGTCGAATTTGAGGTGTGAGCACAAAAGTGTAAAATAAAATAAATTAATTAATTAAATATTTTTATGAAATTACAAAAATAAAAAGATTAAATTCAGTTTACCCTCCTGAGGTTTGGGAGTAATTTCATGTTAGTCTCTGTCCTTTCAATTTAATAAGTTTACTCCCCAAGCTTGTCAATTCTCCTCAACCGTGTCCATTCCATCCAATTTGGATGTTAAGTCTGACTTTTCAGGGCTAAAATGGTCATTTCAAGACAATTTTTTATTTTTTTTTAATTTTTTCTTCTTCTGTTTTTTCATTTTTTTCATTTTTGTTCTTCTGTTTTTTCATTTTTTTCATTTTTTTATTTTGTCTTCAACCTATACACCACAAGTTATAATAGGTTTATAAGAACAAAAAGATACTCTAGGTGGTTGATAGCTGCTCGCTAATCTACGATATTTATGATATATCTCCGATAAAGTAAAGAATTTAGGAGATATCCCCAATAAAGTGAAAAAATATCTGTAAAAAACGATTTTACACTTTATCTATAAATATTTGTAAAAAATGATTTTACACAAATATTTTTTCACGATTTTACACTTTATCTATAAATATATGTAAAAAAATAATTTTACACAAACATTTCTTCACTTTATTGGGGATATATCCTAAAATCATTCTCTTTATAGGAGATATATCATAAATATCGTAGATCAACGAGCGACTTTCAACCATTTAGAGTATCTTTTTGTTTTTATAAACCTATTATAACTTGTAGTGTATAGGTTAAAGACAAAATTTATATTAAAAAAAAAAAGATGGAAAAAAATATTTTAAAATGAAAAAAAAAACTGAAAAAAAAATTTTGGTCTTGAAATGACCATTTTAGCTCTCAAAAGTCAAACTTAACCGTCCAAATTGGAGGAATAGTAGAAATTCAACACGGCTGATTAAAATTGGAAAGCTTGGAGGGTAAACTGATTACATTAAAAGATTAGCCCCAAACCTTAGGGGGGTAAACTGAATTTAATCCAAAATAAAATGTTCAAAAATAACAAAATTTTTAGGAAGTAGCAACACCTCAGTCTGTACACTAATTTACTCTCATATTGACTAATCCTCTTTGACATACGTATTCAAAAACACACGTGTTTTGTTTTAAGATCAAGCTTTGTTTCTCTTAGACGTCCTTTCGATACTTGTGTAGCACTCGAATAAATTATCTACAAAGGTGAGCTTACTATTAGGCCTCGCTTGATTCGCAGAAAGAAAAGTAATTCCTTCATCTTTCCTATATGAAGGAAAATTAAAAGAAAATGAAATTTCCAAAGAACTTTTCATTCCGATGTTTGGTAACATAAGAAAAATTATCCGGAAAGTTGTTAAAAAGTTTGTAACTAATGTAGTAAAATAATATATTGTGAGCAATAAATGCAAGGAAAGATAGGGGGAAAGTGATTCCTTTGGAGTATGGAAGGAACCACTTCCCCCTCTATTTTCCTTTGCTTCAGGAAAAAATTTATTTTATTTTTCTGATGCTTACTTTCCGTGAACCAAACAAGGCCTTAGTAATGCAGGTCCTTTTACAGTTGCTAGCTACTACCCAAGGAACAAACAACTTTCAAACAATAAATTGAAAGACATTTGCGTGAATACAATGTTGACTCATAATTCTTCTCACACTCCAAGCTATACTATATTTTTCTTTTCTTAGTTATCTTGTTATAGTTTTTCATTTGATTACTGTCAATATACTCGATATTATTATTTAATCAATCTCGTTAAAAGGGCTTTACTCCCTTATTTGTGTAATGTGTATGGTGGGCTGACATCTTTTACTCCTTGACACGCATGAATAATTTAACTAAACTACACAACAGTTCTTTTCTCTTAATCCCTCTGGATTTCAATGTCTCCTTTCCCTTAAGATTCCCTTTTTGACAATTTTAGTATCTATAACTTATACTCACAATTCCACATGATGCATCATGTATAATAATAGTTAAATTTATAATCTCATAACCAAATTACTCATGCTTTTAAGAAAATAATAACATATGTCATGCTTGTTTATCAAGTATTACCAACAGATAGTTCAACATAACCATATAATATCGATGTAATTTTGAGAGCATTATATTTATTTTTATTTCTAGTGTTATTTTGAATTTTGATTACGCTTCATTACCTATTTGCCACTAACAGTTTGAAGACATTTTCACCATTACACATTTTGTACCTATTTGTATGTGCTGATATACTTGCACGATGCATCCAGGTAGTTAATTAATTTTGAATTCGGGTCTTTGACCCAAAACACCAAAATAAGCAAAAGTTATCCCACTTGCCCTAACAACAGATTTTTGTTCCTACGTACACAATGTAAGATCAAATGACCATTTTACCCTCACTCAAATTAAACAATTACATCTCATTTATACCACCAGAAATGTTCTCCTCTCTCTGTCTCTCCCTCCCTCCCTCCCTTCCCCCCCTCCCACCCCCCGTTTCCAGTGCTTGTATCTCCATTTGAGCCTCGAAAATACGATGGCTAAAGAAGCAGGCTGAGGCTCCACGAGCATCGGTGAGAAGCTGCAGTGGCCGACCTAGGTAGGTCGTCGAGGACGAGGTGGTCAGGGCAAGCAACGGTGACGGTCTCCGCCAAGGAGAGCCCTCTGTTGGTGCAACACTCTTATTCGGATCTGAAGCATTGTAAAGAGATTGAATTGGGTGCTGCAAGTCTTAAATTCCAAACTTGTTTTGGCGAATTTGAAAAATCTAATACTGCAATCCCAAGGATCAAAGTATGGGTATTTGTAAGTCCGAGATGCTGATGGAGGAGGTACGGCTTCGGATTCCACTTAGTTTGTAATGAACGATTAATCTGTAGAGCAATATCTTAAATTTGGATTTTTGTGCAATTCAGTTTAATATATTGGCTTTTGACTCGGTTTGATTTGTTCTTTTTGGTTTTGAAGAAGTTCATGCCTAGTGAGTGGTGATTATATTCACTGTTTAAAGTTTGGAGCTCAATCAGGTTGGCATCAATAAAGGTCTCTTCAGTCAAGATAAACTCTCTCATAAATTTATTGCACCTCGATCATATATCAATTAATGTTTTTTTTGTCTTTTTTTTTTAAATTTTAATGAGAAATTTTGGTAATATAAAATGTAAATTATTGGAGTAACAAGCTATAGAATGGTGCTATGCCAAGGGCAATACAGGTCTGTTGGGGGGCAATAGACGTCTATTAGAGGGCAATAGAAGTTTTAAATTGATGTAATTTGTTTTTTGTAATCAAAGTTTTATTTGTATAAATTTAGGGAGATTAGTTCCCATTATTGAGACTGAAAGTTCTATTGGGGAGCAATAGACATATATTGGAGGGCAATACATGATTGATAATCGTCTATTAGGGGGCAATAGACTCTCAGGGCAATAGAGGTTTATTGGGGGGGGGGGGCAATAAATGTCTATTGGGGGCGAAAAATCATTTCCTGTGAGATTTTCAACAAATTCCGGTGGGCAGCGGCTGGTGACCGGAATCTGGCGAAAGTTAGCAGGAATCTGGCCGTGACTAGAATCAGGCTACCAGTGACCGGAATCCGGCGACTGGTGACCAGAATCTGGCAAAGGTTGGTCGGATTCTGACAGCCGTGACGGGACTCCGCCGAAGTCTCCTTTGGTTTTTCTCTCTTCCATTCTCTCTCTCTCTCTCTAAGTAACAAAGGGGTGAGGGTAAAATAGTATTAATTTAAAAAAAATAATAATTTAATGGGGTATTAGGGAAGACCTCCTTAGAGTATTTTGAGTAAGAGAGAATTAAAAAAATTTAATGGGGTAAGTGGCAAGAAAATATATAAAAATGGGGTAAATGGACAAAAAACCCTTTGAATTCTTTGCCCAATTTAGGGATTTATCAGGAGTGTAAGGACATATCTGTTTACATGTATAACTAAGATCCATTAATTTCTTCAACTATCTAGAGTTTCCCAATAATCACACAAAGAATGAACTTTCTCTCAAGTTACGGATTCATAATTCTCCAACCTTCTAAATTTTTCCCAATAATCACGCAAAGAATAAACTATAAACTTTCTCTCAAGTTACGGATTCATAATTCTTCAACCTTCTAAATAGCAACACCCAAAAAGTTTTCAATCTTGCTAGCTATCTCGTATGCAATTGTAGATTGTGTGAGAAGTTTCACAAAGATGGTGTGATGATGTTATTCTCGTTAAGCTTCTAGCAAATCCCTATGATCAAGCATATGAAATTCATTCACTATAAAAAAAAAGAAGGCATAATTGTCAAAATACCCCCTAAACTTGGTATTTTGGCAATTAAGCCTAAACAAATATTTATCAAACATGAACATGATATGATTCCACATTTCCAAATTCTGATGGGCCATTGGATGGGCTGGGTATATAGGTCAATTGATTTCGGCCTGTGTTGGCTTTGGGTTCCTTCGGCGCCGTTGGGTAAGTTGGGGTTTATGAGTCTGACTTTGGACTTGGTGGCAGCTATTTGTTGGAAGAGAAAGAAGTTGGGTGTGCCAAGTGACTTCCAAACAGTCATCTCTCTCTCGATCTCTCGATCTCTATATTCTAGACGACTTCCATGACTATTTTGAGAGATTTTTAGATAGGGCAGGCGTGCCATGTGGTAATACGCCTAGCCAGTCAGTATCTATAAATGAAGTGTTTTGAATATTTTAATTTAATTAAACATAGGTAGTTTATGAATACAATTAAAAAATAGAGAAACATGATTGACTGGACGTACCAGGTGGTTGGTATGTTTGCCTTACCTAAGAATTTCTCGACTATTTTAACTTGGTTCTTTGGTCGTATTCGTACCCATTTCTTTAGGTGTTTGTATAAGAATGTCACAAGAGATTTGAGTCCTGATTTTTCTAATTTAGTTCTCCAATTTGTAAATTGGCTCCAGATCATTGACGGATCCACCCATCGCTCTTGTATATGTTGGTTTAGACGTTTCAGTATGTTTTGTTTATGCATTCATGTACTCATTTACATCATAATTGAAATACAGATACATTCATATAAAATTTATATTAATTCACTCAATTTTTTAGTGAAAAAAAAAATCATAATTGAAATACTTGTTCAATGAAAAAATTAGAGCTAAATCAGCTTTCACGCTACAGCCATGTGTGTTTAGGATGAGTTATACATCACTAATCCCAAGTTTTGCATAGTCAATTAATTAGCTAGAGTAGACAAAAGGGTAAACTACTTTTGTGTAATAAGATCAAAGTAAATGAAAACTTTCAACTAACAATAAAAACATGAGTCTGATCGTACAAATTGTAGTACAGAATCATCACCAAAGATCAAGGTTTTGCTTTGTCTCATACATAGAGGAGAGGAGAGAAGCATGTCAACTCAGACTAATCAGAAGGACGAATGAGTTATTGGTTTACGAGGAGGAATGAGGTATTGGTTTATGAGGAGGCATTTAAGAAATGACTATGGCTAGCTGAAAAGCGTATACATAGACGAGAGGAGAGAAGCTTGTCAACTCACACTAATCAAAAGGCAGAATGAGGTATTGGTTTATGAGGAGGCATTTAATGACTATGGCTAGCTGAAAAGCCTACTAGAATAGGTATTTAGCTACTTTAAATAGAAAACAGAATGTTTAATTTTATTTGCTTATTTCTTGACATTATTAATTCCTCCCAATATCTCATGTGACATATATAACTTTTATCTCTTATATATCGAGCTCATATTATATTTTATTTATTATAAGAGAGTTCAATGACATTCAAAATTCCACAAAAACAAAACAATGACAGAATCAAATCTCATTTTCCTCATCTATTTAAATAAAATAAAAAATCACATTGTTTTCATTGTAGGTGGTCTATTATCATGTTAATCATATGTAAGCAATTGCAACTTGTATCACAAGTTTCTCACGAAGATGGTGTGAATATATGAGTCCAACTTCTATGTCTTTTTTTTTTTTTTGAAAGTGGGGTTAAACGGTTGTTCTCAAACCTTGATTAATGAAACTATAGAGTACGCGGGGGGGGGGGGGGGGGGGGGGGAGGGGGGGAAGCGACATAAAACCTAAACTCCATATTACAATAAGCATCAAGAGAACATCATAAAATAATAACAGGAGTCTCCACTAAATCTATGTATTCTAACAAGCACCAATTAACAAAGAGTGCATGACTGGCTACTCTATTTGCTTTGACAAAACGGTGACATATCCAAAAGATAACTCTATCCTGCAGAAGCATCATTACAAATCACAACTAATCTTAGATTAACCAAGATTCAATTACAAACCGTTAAGTTTTACCAAGAGAAGATACAATCATATTATTTGAAGGTCTAAATTCAGTTTGCCTCTTCCAATTTTGAGTCAAACATCGATTCATTCCTTGATTTTTTTTAATCATGTTCATCCCTGCACTTCCAAATTTAATTACATGCGTCCTAATCTCAAAATTGCTTATAATTGTGACGTCACAAGCTGACTTGGATGAAATATCCAAAATACCCCTTGTTACCCCTTATTCTTCTTTTTCGAAGAATGCAGTATCTTCTTCCTCCTTCGCTTCCATCACATGCAGCCAAACGATGATGTTTCTTCCACCATGACAACTTCACCTTTGTCCCTAAACTTCTAGACAATCCTCACCGAATCAAAGCCCATCATCAACGCCACTCTTGCCATTTCCTTCTCCTTCATCATCTACGTAACTCTCCATAACCTTATCGCTGATCGTTTTCCGCACAATTCCCAAGAATTCTTCAAAATTTCCAATTTTGACCCTCAGCAACGCCAACCCTCCCTCCCCACCAAACCCCTACTCCTTGCTCTTGCTTTTGCCCTCATTGTCTTTTCTTCTCTCTCTTTGCTCTTGGCTCAATCACCTACAATGTTCCACGGCTACTATTGCCGGCCGATCAAGTTCATATCGGCTATCCAATTTGTCAAGGTTTCGTTCTGGCTAGTATTAGGTATTGTTCTTGCTTCTTAGATTGTGTTTTATTCTTTCCTTAAATTAAACCCCATCATATATTAAATACATATCAAATAATCAAATAGCTAACTGATCCAAAAGTGAATATCTAGCTGGAATGCGATAAAATGGGAGCACCTATACCGAAACCCTAGATTTCATGCAGGAGAGCGGCGGTGACTTATCGGTTCCTCCAGCTACTAATAGGACGCTCTTGAGTTTTCAGACGACAACGACGTGCTTGGCGGTTGTGTCAGTGGTTGCTGTCGAACTCGGCTACTAGTTTCGGGTTTGGATCCTTTGATTAGGTGAGGAGGCGAAGTCGACGCCTGCTGGGGGGCTCTGATCTTCTGATCTTCAGGTGGTCACAAGATCAGTGGCACTTGTTTGGGGTACCAGAGGAGGCATGCAGTGGTGTTGGATTAAGAAAGGCCGAGTTGTTGCATTAGTGGCAGTACACCAGTGGGTTTGGTGCGCGAGATGGCCATCTTGGTTTCCCTGATGGGGAAGCCACTAGATTAAGGTGGTGGGGGCAGCGGGCTCAGGTAACCTCGCTAGGGTTCCGGCTTGTAGACCCCGTGAAATTCCGAACGTCACTTTCGGATGGGATAATTTTTCATGACCTTTGTTTGGCCAAAGACTTTTGGAAATAGTTTGGGCTTGGGCCTTAGGCCCAAAAATAGCTTAAGGTTAGAGTCCATAATTTATTTTGGACACCCAACAGACATGTATGCTAGTGAACTTAGCCCAATAAGTTAGTTAACCTTTGACCCAAACATCTCCCTTTATTCAATAAGGTTCTTGTAGCTCATAATAGCATCCTTGCATAATTTTGAAATTTACTTGTGCGTGCGTTTATGAATTCTCCTTTTACTTTATTTCTTAACAATTGGTAGAATTCCTACCCGCCTTACCCGACGCTTATTCGTCAACTATCCCTCCCACTTTATAAAAACTGTAATACCCGTAATTTTCATTTTAAATTCGAGTAATTGTATTGAACGATTATTGTGCGATTTCACGAATGTTGTTCGATAATATTTCACTTTTTGAATTATTGAAGGTTCTAAACGATTATTTAAACGAAAAGCTCGAAATACTCGGTTTGAGAAATCGACTTTTTCTATGTACAAAATTTGGAGAAACTTCATTCATTAAAGTTGTAGAGCTGGTTGATACGAGTCCGTACACATGCGGAACACAAAGATTGGATTTTTTCTGAATTAGTTATTGAATTTAGAAGAAATTCTGAAACATGTATATATAGGAAAAAACCCTAGATTTTTTTTGGAAACCCTATTTTTTTCACCGGCCTCCCTTTCCTTTTTTTGGAAAACACTGTACATTCTCTCTCTCTCTCTCTCTCTCGGCTGAAAGCAAAAAAACAGAGCACGGAGAAACCGTGGTCCCACTCTCTCCTCCGGCCACCTCTCAACCGTGGTCCCACGGAAAAACTCACGTGGTTCATATTACGAACCGAGCATTTTAAATTTGCTTATTTTTGGTAATTGTGTGAAAAATATTTGCGGATTAAATATTTGTTTTAAAATTTCATGGACTTGAATCACCACGGTTCATAGGTAAGTAAAATGAATTTTAATTATACAAATGAATTTCACGATTTTCTTATGTGAACTATAGATGGTATTAGTGGGCATTCTTGAGTGGATGATTACATGTATATATATTTACGTGGAAAATATATATTGATGAGTTGATTGTTGAGTGATTTCAATTGTGTAATTTCATAATAATATTGTGTATCTTGGTTGGGTTGATTTCAATATGTGATATTACATGTTGTACTCATTTATGGGTTTAGGTCAACGTAGTGACCGGTGTGGGGTAATCGGACGCTCTAATCTTGGGTGGATGAAGGGATACGATTGGTTGAGTATGTGAAATTATCGGACGTTCTAAATATGTATATAAGTATACATATTGATGAAATACGATAATGATAAATATGTCGGATGCCATAACCTAGGCCAGGTGACGGGCTACGATTCAGTTAGAGCTCTAGTTTGACAAGTACCGTATTTTTATAAATACGATGTTAAGGTTTTGTGAAGAAAGATGTGAGTTGGGGTTTGTCCTGATTTATCGAATTGGTATTTGATTTAGATTATTGGTACTTTGTGGTTGTGGAAATGGTTGAGTATTGATTTAAGTGGAAATAATTATGTTTAAGATAAACAACAGTTTCTTTCTTTTTACTCATACGGGCTTTCATAAGCTTACCGGGTTTTGTGTTGTTGCAATCTCGGTACACTATTCAAATAGTGTAGCAGATATTCCTACAGGTCAGGATAACCAGGGAGGTGACCGTGCTGCTGAGGTGTTACCACAATTATTGTTATTTCATTTAGTTTTGAGGTGTGTATGCTCATTTAGAGCTTTACAGTTCACTTTGTATTAGAGTTGTAATAATTAACAGAGACTAAATTCGGTTTGATTTTATTTCGTGTGGTGAGGATGTTAAGAAAAGAAATTTTCAGGATGATTATTTGAGTCTGTGGTATTTTTTATGTTTCGGATTTGGAATGTTTATTTTAAAATTCGGGGCGTGACAGTTTGGTATCAGAGCGTAAGGTACATATTTGGTGATATGTCAATACTTACCGAGTGATGGCCCGTTTGCAGCGGATGCCCATCGTGTGCTCTTCTGTATTGACAATGTCATTGGATATGTGAGAGCGTTAGGTTGGCTAGGAACGTTAGCATGTCTTAAGAAATTTAGGCGTTGTCATGTATGCTTAGTATTTGGTTACTATGGACTTGCATTTGACTTATACTTTGTTTAAGTGTTATGCGTGTATTAATCTAGTATATCATGCTTATTAGGTAATGGAGATTAAGGGGAACGAAACCAGAGGTCGAGGTAGAGGCAGACCTCGTGGTAGGGGTAGAGGCCGAGGTAGGGGTAGGGCCCCTCCGGTCGATGATGTGTATGAGGCGAAGGTAGAGGCGCCTTATGAGGATCAGCCTATTCCTCCTGTAGCCATGGTTGATGATCCTGCTCGCTTGCTGTTGCTAGCAAGGGAAATTACCTGCTTGGGAGCAACCAAGTTCGGAGGAGGCATTGACTATATGGTGGCGAATCGATGGATAGAGGATTTGCAGACCTATTTTGATCTGCTTGATTGTAGTGAGACCGATAAGAGGAAGCTAGCCGCGTTCATGCTGAAGGATGAGGCTAGGGTGTGGTGGAACGTCACACAGAAGAGCATTGAGGTGTCTACTTTGACATGGGACGGCTTCGAGAGGCTGTTTAGGAAGTATGTTCGAGGGAGATTGTATGTATCGAGTGTTGATAACCTTAGAGAGGAGATCATGCGGGAAGCACATCGGTCGATACACTATACATCCAGGAGGTACTAAAATGTATATGGATCTACGAAGACATTTTTGGTGGTATGGTATGAAGAGGGATGTGGGAGAACATGTGTCGAAGTGTCTTACCTGTCAACAGGTGAAGGCAGAGCATCAGAGACCAACAGGAATGCTGAACCCCTTATCGATTCCTGTTTGGAAATGGGAAGATATCTCTATGGACTTTGTGGCTGGATTGCCTAGGTCCAGGCAAAGTTATGACTCGATTTGGGTGATTGTTGACCGATTGACTAAGTCAGCACACTTCCTTCCGGTGGCAAAAACGTACTCAGAGGATGCGTTGTGTAAGTTGTACGTGAACGAGATAGTGAGGCTTCATGGAGTGCCTGTGACGATTGTCTCTGATCGTGATGCTCGTTTCACTTCAGAATTCTGGCGTAGGTTCCATAAGGCATTTGGTACATCTCTTGCTATGAGCACTGCATTTCACCCACAGACAGATGGGCAGACCGAGAGAGTGAATCAGGTGATGGAGGATATACTTAGAGCTTGTGTTCTGGATTTTAAGGGTAGTTGGGCGGATCATCTGCCATTGGTAGAGTTTGCCTACAACAACAGCTATCACTCTAGTATCGGTATGGTTCCATATGAGGCTCTTTACGGTAGGCCATGTAGGGCTCCTATCTGTTGGGGGGAAGCAGGGGATAAAGGGTTCATCAGTCCTGAGATTGTACAGGAGACTACAGAGAAGGTTACTACTATTCGGGACAGAATCCGAACCATTCAGAGTAGACAGAAGAGTTATGCAGACTTGAAGAGGAGACCTTTAGAGTTTGAGACAGGCGATCATGTGTTCTTGAAGGTCTCACCTATGAAAGGTGTGGTGAGATTTGGCAAGAAGGAGAAACTCGCACCGAGATATGTTGGACCCTTTGAGATTCTGGAAAAGGTTGGTAACTTGGCACATCGTCTTGTTTTACCTGTTAGCATGTCGGGTGTGCACAATGTCTTCCATGTGTCTATGCTCAGGAAGTATGTTCGAGACGAGTCGCACGTGATTGATCACGGTGAGATCGCAGTGAACACAGATGTGACATTTGTAGTTGAACCTGTTCGTATCTTGGATAGGTCTACAAAGAAGCTTCGTAGGAAAGATGTTGATCTCGTGAAGGTGTTGTGGAGTCATCATGACGAGGGTGATGCATCATGGGAGTTAGAATCTGACATGAGAGCGAGGTATCTACAGCTCTTTGGGGAATTGGGTACTTGAATTTCGGGACGAAATTCCTTTAAGGGGGGCAGATTGTAATACCCGCAATTTTCATTTTAAATTCGAGTAATTGTATTGAACGATTATTGTGCGATTTCACGAATGTTGTTCTATAATATTTCACTTTTTGAATTATTGAAGGTTCGAAACGATTATTTAAACGAAAAGCTCGAAATTTTCGGTTTGAGAAATCGACTTTTTCTACGTACAAAATTTGGAGAAACTTCATTCATTAAAGTTGTAGAGCAGGTCGATACGAGTCCGTACACGTGCGGAACACAAAGATCGGATTTTTTCTGAATTAGTTATTGAATTTAGAAGAAATTCTGAAACATGTATATATAGGAAAAAACCCTAGATTTTTTTTGGAAACCCTATTTTTTTCACCGGCCTCCCTTTCCTTTTTTGGAAAATACTGTTCATTCTCTCTCCCTCTTGGCCGAAAGCAAAAAAACAGAGCACGGAGAAACCGTGGTCCCACTCTCTCCTCCGGCCACCTCTCAAGCTGCAACCACCTCCAGGAGCTTCGTCTTAACCTTGCGCAGCTGCCAGAGGCAGCCTTGCGCCGCGACAATACCGGCAGCGGCGACGGCAAGGCCCGAACCGAAAAGGCTAGTTTTCGGTTCGATCTCAATATCTCGAGCTATAGGTCACCATTTCACTTGATTCTTGGCTCATTGAACTCGCCTAAACTTCCTTTACAAGAACCAAGAAGGACCGAAGCTGGGTCGATCGTTTTCACGTTCATCGGAGCTCGACCCCGTTAGATAGAAAAGCAAACTATCGATCCAAATATCTCGAGTTATACACGATCGTTTCTTGTGATTCTTGGCCTGGTGAGTTCGTAATGAAGTTCTGAACAAGTTTCCAGAAGAGATAGCGAGTTGTTACAGTTTTCAAGTCGGTTTTCAAGCTCGCCGGATTCTGGAAAAATTCCGGCCGCCGACTGTAATTGGTAATTTTCGATCCCTTCCCGTCATTTTTGGGCTTGTGCTAGTTATGAAAGTTGCTCAAAATGATGAAACGAAGGGGAGAAGCTCAGCCCCGACACCATTGGTGGTGGTCGACGACGACTCTGTCCCTAACTCCGGCGGCCTTTCCGACCACCTCTGGAGGTCTAAAATTTGGTTTCTGTTTATTTTATGATTCTACGTTTTAATACGATCATTTCGGCATATTATACTCATTTTTCGGATATCGTATGAATTAATTATGAATTTTGTGATTTCGATCGATTCCGATCTTAAGATTTATGATCTGTGAAATTAGGACCGTCCGATGAACTTGTAATTTTGATATGATGATCATATGACTGTCCCAGAGGCTTTGTGTGGTCATGGACGAAGATCCGATCATTGGATCTTCGTATATGTGCAAAACGGTAATTAGAGGCGCGATTCGTGAGAATCCGCTCGTCCGATTTTGTTATAAATTAGAATCCGACCGTTAAATGGTAGTTCAATTATGTTTTGGAATTATTGGCTAATTCGAATCACATTTGATTAGGTGATTGACGGATTGTATTTGAGTGGGCTATTTCGGCGTTATTTATATTTGTATTGAAGACGCAGCGGGAGTATCGAGGTGAGTAAAACTCACGTGGTTCATATTACGAACCGAGCGTTTTAAATTTATTTATTTTTGGTAATTGTGTGAAAAATATTTGCGGATTAAATATTTGTTTTAAAATTTCATGGACTTGAATCACCACGGTCCATAGGTAAGTAAAATGAATTTTAATTATACAAATGAATTTCACGATTTTCTTGTGTGAACTATAGATGGTATTAGTGGTCACTCCTGAGTGGATGATTACGTGTATATATATATATATATACGTGAAAAATATATATTGATGGGTGGATTGTCGAGTGATGATGTGATTGGGTTGAATTGATGATTTGATTTATATTTCAAATGCTAAATTTCATAATGATATTGTTTAACATGGATGAGTTGATTTCATTGTGTGATAATACATGTTGTGCTTATTTATGAAATTTAGGGTCAACGTAGTGACCGGTGTGGGGGTAATCGGACGCTCTAATCCTGGGTGGATGATGGGATACGATTGGTTGAGTATGTACAATTATCGGACGTTCTAAATATGTATATAAGTATACATATTGATGAAATACGATAATGATAAATATGTCGGATGCCATAACCTAGGCCAGGTGACGGGCTACGATTCAGTTAGAGCTCTAGTCTGTCAAGTATCGTATTTTTATAAATACGATGTTAAGGTTTTATGAAGAAAGATGTGAGTTGGGGTTTGTCCTGATTTATCGAATTGGTATTTGATTTAGATTGTTGGTACGTCGTGGTTGTGGAAATGGTTGAGTGTTGATTTAAGTGGAAATAATTATGTTTAAGATAAACAACAGTTTCTTTCTTTTACTCATACGAGCTTTCATAAGCCTACCGGGTTTTGTGTTGTTGCAATTTCGGTACACTATTCAAATGGTGTAGCGGATATTCCTGCAGGTCAGGATAACCAGGGAGGTAACCGTGCTGCTTAGGTGTTACAGCAGTTATTGTTATTTCATTTAGTTGTGAGGTGTGTGTGCTCATTTAGAGCTTTACAGTTCATTTTGTATTAGAGTTGTAATAATTAACCGAGACTAAATTTGGTTTGATTTTATTTCGTGTAGTGAGGATGTTAAGAAAAGAAATTTTCAGGATGATTATTTGAGTCTGTGGTATTTTTCATGTTTCGGATTTAGAATGTTTATTTGAAAATTCGGGGCGTGACAAAAACATTATTTATTTACTTCTTATTTTTTCAAACTCGAGCAAAATTTTGGCAAAACTTACTTTGCCATTTTTCTATCTAAATACAAGTTTGGTGAGGCCTAATCCTTATTTGGTCTTGCCAACACTTTAATTTGAGTCTTCTTGTATTTATTGATTTTACTTTTATTTTCCCCATCATTTTGATTTTTACAACCTCTTATTTGTTCACCCCAAATTTATCTGATTCAATTCCTTCACTTTCCCCAAGCTGAGCCTTCTCCTTCACACGCAAAACCCAACCTTTATTCTTTCCTTGTTCACGTCAAAGTTGGGCAGAGAGATAGAGGAACCTCGTTCAACTCTTCCCTTCCATGTTGCCATCATGCAAAGGGCAACTCCTCCTAGAGAACTATCCCATGCCTTCAAAAGGGAGAACCCATGCCAGAGATTGTCATCCACCCTCCTCTTCTCACCCTTCCTCTCGTCCCTATGCATATCAGTGTGTTTGCGTACCTCGAAACGCCTAGTTAGGAACATTCGATAAAAAAACTTTCTTCATCAAAGTTGTTCGCCTTTGTCTCTTCTATCTAGCCTAATTTCTGCTCCACTGGAGTCGTTTTGAGACCTGTACACCCCTTGAAGCGGGAGCTGTTCAGAAGCGAGTCTATTCCAGATTTCTGCTTGAATTCCTTCTCTTGCTCTACCCGAATCCCCCACATATTGTTTGAGACTGATACCAACATTTGGTAAGATTCTTGAACTATCAAGTTCCTATTTCTTTCCTCAATTTTTAGGCTCAATACGTTCAAAACAACTCTTCCACATATTGAGAATTTTCTGTTTCACTCTGCATGTTCGAGATTGGGCGAACCTCTTGGCCTGCAATTGGGCTCAATCTAATCAACTCCCTCAGCTTTCTTTCCTGTTGAATCCCTCAAGAAAAAACTCACCTTTTTGGTTAGTCTTTGGTGAGCATCATTCTTTCCTTAACAGTCCGTATATTTTTTGTTGTTGTTACAAACTCTTGCAGAATACAACTTGTCACTATTGTTGTTGGAACCTTGTTGCTTTAACTTGGAGCCTTTCATTCTTTCTGATGTGTTGGATTTATGCTAGACCATGGTTATCTTGAACATTAAAATCGTGCTTGATCCAAGATTTTATTTGTTTTATGGTTGTCCAAACGCCATGTCTTCAAAACATCATGTTATTGAGCTACAAGACCTCCTCTTTTTAGTATTAAAGGATGACTAAAATTTTAGGCCTTTAGAAGCTTTAGATACTTTTTGTAGGTGTCTTAGAGTTTACTTAACCAGCCATTTTGGATACCAAAAGAGCTTTGAACAAAAGAACCACTTTTGCAGTTTTCAGTTTCCAGTACAATCTGACCCAGCTGCATTCATTTCAAAACTGGAGCTAAACCGTTGAGAATTTGGGATCCAAGAAATATAGTAGACACACAGATGAACATTACAGAAATTGAATCACCCCAAAAGCATTTTTCTAGAATTAGTTATGCAATTTTGAAATATGTAGACAGAAGCTGATATTTTTGGAAAGAATCTACACATCGTTTTACTTTAGCGTTTAGAACCTTTACCCTTCACATGGCTTCACTTAAAATTCCATATCTAGTTCAATCTCATTGAGTTGGTTGTTAAACCATCTTCTCTCCAAAATTTTCCCAAGAGTTTACCTCTAGTATTTTGAACACTTTTCCTGGACTCTTGACAGTTCCTGTTTAAATTCTGTTTCCAGCTTTTGACAACTTTTCTTTTAAAGGTGTTCTTGCCACTTTTTCCTCAAAAACCAACTCTCCCTTAGAGCCCAAATGGTCTAGTTATTAGTTGATAAATTAGATTAAAAGAGTGGTTTTCGCCGGAGAGCATTGAGAGTGATTAGCTAGTCTTGTATATCGTTATTAATGTCGCTTATTGATCTAGGCTCGATATCGTGGTAGGATCTTGTCATGTCCCGAATTTTAGAATAAAATTCAAAATCCGAAACATGAAAATTTCCACAACTCAAAATAATCATTCTGAAAATTTCTTTTCTTAACATTCTCACCACACGAAATAAAATCAAAACCGAATTTAGTCTCGGTTAGTTATTACAACTCAAATACAAAATGAATTGTAAAGCTCTAAATGAGCATACACACCTCACAACTCAATGAAATAAAAATAACTGTCGTAACACCTAAGCAGCTCGGTCACCTCCCTGGTTATCCTGACCTGCAGGAATATCCGCTACACCATTTGAATAGTGTACCGAGATTGCAACCACACAAAACCCGGTAAGCTTATGAAAGCTCGTATGAGTAAAAAGAAAGGACTGTTGTTTAATTAAATCAAGATTAATTCCATTCAATCAACACTCAACACTTTTACACAAGAAACCAACAATCTCAATAAATCAACAAATCAACCCCAAACTCTAACTCACAACTTTCTTCACAAAACCTCAACATCGTATTTATAAAAAATACGGTATCTGACAGACTAGAGCTCTAACTGAATCGTAGCCCGTCACCTGGCCTAGGTTATGGTATCCGACATATTTATCATTATCGTATTTCATCAATATGTATACTCATATACATATTTAGAACGTCCGATAATTGTACATACTCAACCAATCGTATCCCATCATCCACCCAGGATTAGAGCGTCCGATTACCCCCACACCGGTCACTACGTTGACCCTAAATTCATAAATAAGCACAACATGTATTATCACACAATGAAATCAACTCATCCATGTTAAACAATATCATTATGAAATTTAGCATTTGAAATATAAATCAAATCATCAATTCAACCCAATCACATCATCACTCGACAATCCACCCATCAATATATATTTTTCACGTATATATATATATATATACACGTAATCATCCACTCAGGAGTGACCACTAATACCATCTATAGTTCACACAAGAAAATCGTGAAATTCATTTGTATAATTAAAATTCATTTTTACTTACCTATGGACCGTAGTGATCAAGTCCATGTGATTTTAAAAACAAATATTTTCCACACAATTACCAAAAATAAATAATTTAGAGCGCTCGGTTCATAATATAAACCACGTGAGTTTTACTCACCTCGATACTCCCGCTGCGTCTTCAAATAAACTATAAACCACACCGAAACAGCTCACCCAAATATAATCCGTCAATTACCTAATCAAATGTGATTCGAATTTAGTGAATAATTCCAAAACATAACTGAACTACCATTTAACGGCCGGATTCTAATTATAAGAAAATCCGACGGGCGGATTCTCATGAATCGCTCCCATAATCACCGTTTTGCACTTATACGAAGATCCAACGGTCGGATCTTCGCCTATGACCACACAAAGCCACTGGGACAGTCATATGCTCATCATATCAAAATTAAAAATTCATCGGACGGTCCTAATTTCACAAATCATAAATCGAACGAGCGAAATCGATCGAAATCACAAAATTCATAACTAATTCATACGATATCCGAAAAATGCGTATAATATGCCGAAAATGATCATATTGAAACATAGAATCATAAAATAGATAGAAACTAAATTTTACACCTCCGGAGGTGGCCGGAAAGGGCCTCCGGAGTTAGGGACAGAGCCGCGACCGACCACCACCAATGGTGTCGGAGCTGAGCTTCTCCCATTCGTTTCATCATTCTGAGCAACTTTCTTAACTAGCACAAGACCAAAAAATAACGGGAAGGGATCGAAAAGTACCAATTACAGTCAGCGACCGGAATTTTTCCAGAATTTGTTCAGAACTTCATTGCGAACTCATCAGACCCAGAATCACAATAAAAAATAGTGTATAACTCGAGATATTTGGATCGAAAGATTGTTTTTCGATCTAAAAGGGTCGAACTCCGACGAACTTGAAAACGATCAACCCAGTTTCGGTCCTTCTTGGTGCTTGTTAAGGAAGTTGAGGCGAGTTCAATGAGCCAAGAATCAAGTGAATAGGTCACCTATAGCTCAAGATATTGTGATCGAACTGAAAATGAGCCTTTTCGGTTCGGGCCTCACCACAGCCGCTGCCGGCCGTGTCGCGGCGCAAGGCTGCAAGATCGGGACGAAGTTCTTGGAAGTGGTTTGAGGTCGTGGGGTGGCCGGATGAGGAGTGTTAGACAAATAGTCACCCTCACGTATAAGGGCCAAGTTATAGTGTAGGAATTATGAGTAGGGGATATCGTACCCAAGGGATTGGAAAAGCCACTCTAGCTAAGGAAAACCTAAAGGATGCTAGATGAATATGCAAATATACAAATTACAAACAAGGGCTCACAAATGAACCAAAGTTCACGGTGATTATATGCAAGATGGGGTAGTGTTTTGATTTTAGTTTTAGAGATGATTTGATTCGGAAATAGCTAAGTGAATACTTGAAATGTAAAATAGCCTAAGATAAATTAGATATAATAAAATGGATGAGAGTTAGGACTTAAGGTTTTCACCTCTAGCCTTTCTTGCAAACAATGATGCTTCTATAATGAATGATGTCATTTTAATTAACCAATTTCTCTCCTTGCATCCCTCTCGGGTATGACAAGGGACACGCTCCTTTGATGATATCAAGCAACCCCTCTCGGGTGTAGTACTTAACTACTTAAATCATGCATTTCAATCCGGTTAGGTATCTAATGCATATACCTAAGTGCATAAAGCTTGGAGATGAAGAAATTATGCAAACCAACCAAGCTTATCTCTAAGTGATTGTAGTTCACAACCCTAACATGCACATATGATATGCTATCATGCTTCAAACAACCAAGGTTAATCAAGCCTTAATTATTTCTCATGTCATGGCAAATATTCATACCCAAATTGATTAAGTTTAAGCATAAACATTCAACTCTTGAACTAGCATGTTAAGGTGCTAAAGAAAAGTACACCAACCATAATATTTACATCAAAGTCAAACAAGATTGGCTAGGGCTTTCAACCCTAGCCCCAACAAACTAACTACTCACTCATAATCAAATAAATAAGCTCCAACATATTTATGAACATCAAACTAAAAAGTAGGGATAGAGAAGTGACTAGTGATGGTCAAATTGAGGATGATGTAGATGAACTCATGGAGGTTTTGTCATGGTGATGATGATTCCTCAAGTGATGCTAGACTCCTCTCCTTTTTCTTCAAAGATTGATGATGAAATATGAGAAGTGGAAATGATCAAGTTGTGAAATGGTGGAATGGTGAAGCTTTATGTATATGAATAGAATGGGTAGATGGGAAAGATGATGACTTTGATGGTGGTGGTGGTAATAGATGTTATGGATTGATGGTGGTGGTGATGGAGGTTTTGTGGATGAGATGATAGTGGATTGTACATAATATAGAGAGAAAAAGATCTAATGAAGTGGTATATGGGGTGGTCTCTCAAGAGTAATGAAATGATGCTTATATAGAGAAGATAAAGAGAAGCATGATAGTGAAAGTAATGATGAAAGTAGAATAAATGAGGTGGAATATGATAGTGGAAGTATGGAGGTGGAGTATGAGTGGAAGTAATGATTAAAGAGAGTTGAAAAACATGGCTAAAGGAAAAGAGAAGAGCATCTAAACTCTCTTTATTGTGAGTGGGAAACATGAAAATGATAAGTGATGGAGATGGTTTTTGGTCACTTTCTTCTCCTTTATTCCTTCAATTATATCTCCATCAGAATTCATAATGGGCCTTCGACTTCTTCATATCAAATGATCCACCATGAGTGTAGATCATTCTGGTAAAATTTCAGAGCTTGCTTCCATGTGGTTGGGCCGGAAATGCTTCTTGACTCCTTACAGGTCTGGTTTTCCAGTTTTGTTTTTCAGAAATTTGGACTGATTGTTTGAAGGTCTTCCCCTCCAATCTAGCTCTTGCACTATTCATAAGAAATGATCCTTGAGATGTCTAGAATGGATCTGGAAAATTTTAGCTCATTTAGATTTCGTTTGGTTAGTCTGCAGCCCTTCTTTCCTTGTTTAGCTCGGTTTCTCCTAACCGAAGTAGGAAAAAATGCTAAAGTTGACTTTTCATTTCCATGTTTCCATCATTTCCTAACATGATAAAGAAAACATAATAAATATTTATAAATAAGCACAAATCTTAAGCAAAAGTATAAGATTAAGAAAATAATGAAATTGGATTAATCAACATTAAATTGGACTTTAGAACAAGTAATTTCCATATTTTAGGGCAATAAATATGTAAATGAATTATGACCCAACAAATACCCCCAAACTTGAACTTTGCTTGTCCTCAAGCAAACCAACCCAAATCCGACACTACAACAACTACCTAATCCTTCCAACAATTTGCTCAGAGAACACAATATAAACAGGGCATGGAAATCAAGTTAAGTCTTAAAGCTTCATGGATCATGGATCAATTGCTTGCGTTTTGAAATGTGTAGCATGTCTTCAATTTGTCATTTCAACGTATCGAAATTGAGAATACATGTCAAACCATGTTAACCATAAACTCACAAGATATTCACTCTATTTTTCACACAAATGTTTATGGGTTAACTATTCTACACTCAAAACAATCTCATGCAATACCGCCATATGCTTGCTCTTCAATCTTATCTCCACATATCAACAAAATCACATCTTGGATGAAAAAGGACTTTTATTGGTTGTAATGAGGCTTAGGGTGAATGGTTAAAGAAATGAAATGGATGGGAAAAACAATTTTCAAGCAATTTAATAAGCAACAATCCTTTTGAGATTAAAAATTTAAGAACTAAAGATGCTCAGAATTTTCACTTTCTCATCACTCCCCCAAATATAAACAACAACTAATTCTTTCGAGATTTTTTTTTTTTAACTATTTTTTTTTCTCTTACTAATATAAAGTAGAATTGCAAAACAAATAGCACCTCCACACTTATTCTTTTTCTAGTACCCCCAAACTCGTTTCTTTTAGCATCATGACATAAATAATCTCGTATTGCTCATTAAGAAAACTTGAAATGGTGAGGCAAGTGTTTAAGTTAAAGGTAGACATTTATGGTGTGAAGAAATGAAAGGCTAATTACACAAAGGCTCAAAATGGCAATCTAAGGATATTCAATCATTTGGGACATACTCATTTGGCTATGGTGGATTCCTAGTTGCCTAAATCATTTTCCATATGTAAAATTGAGACAAAGAGTTTCGAAAGATATGAAGCAAGTTCTAGAGATGCAAAGCAAATGAGATGTCCACTCATGAAGAAATTAGTGCTTAGAACTATACATGCACTTTAATTAAGCTCAAATCTCACTATATGGCATATAATAGCTCCCATAAGTCTCACTATGCTTCTCTAGTTCAATATATTGATATGACAAATATTGATATAAATGAAATCAAACGCTTGATCCATAATCATTTATTTTTTTTTAAATAAAGCTCATTAGATTCAAACATGCTTTCTAGCCCACATAAATATTAAGCTCAAGTTCATCATTGGTGTTGGAAGGAACCTAAAATAAACAAAAAAAAAAAAAAAAAACAAAAAAGTACTAGACAATTTTTTTTATTTTAATTTTATAATAATTTTTTTTTTTATAAAAATAAAAACTAACACATATTCCCCCCACACTTAAATCTAACATTGTCCTCAATGTTAAAATGATGCTCTTAAAAGCTGTTCAACGAAAAACTTAAGCATGGATGGAGTAAAACTAAACAACTTTACATAATTACTAAAACAAAATAAGTAAACACAAGTTAAATACAAGAGTTTAGAAAAGCTCTCATTTAAAGATCACAATACTCTCTATTGTTATTATTATTATATTTTTTTTTTAAATTTTTTTTTTGTTAAGAAAAAAAAAAAGAATGAAGAGTTCAAGAAAGCAAATCTGCGTTGATGGCTCCTCCACAGCTACAGTTGAAATGGGTTGCCTCCTATGCAGCGCTTAATGTTTATAGTCCTTCAGCCTGGACTCTTCTCCTTGTTCACACATCTTGGGCTTGCTCCTGCTAGGCATCATGTTGCTTGGTAGCTTCCCTTGTTTCAGCAATTCGGCCCATGAAAGGTTGCCCTTCGGGCCTCCATCCACAGCTACAGTTGAGGTGTTGATCCAAGACATGCTATGACCTTTTTTTTTTTTTTTTTTTTTTTTTTGAGATTTACGGCAGCTTTCGGCAATTGCTTGTCTGTTACAGCTCATCGAAATTCTTTTGGTTCCCCCACGCGCCACCCACGCGCCAATAATCTTTTCTTTTCCGTGTTTTAGGGCAACTTTAATGTGACACGTAGTCTGACTTTTCTCTCTCATATCTTTAGTCCTTCCCAATATTTGTAACAGCAATCTTTCTTAATTACTCATCATCACCATTCTTCAATTCTCGCATTCTCTCAACCCATCACCAATGAAACCACAAACCCAGCAACCAACGGAGGATGGAGGAAGCAACAAAGCAGTCAGGAATAGTGCTAACATGCATTGCAGGAGGAGCAGTACCAGGTGGGCTCCTACTACGGATCAAATAAGAATTCTTAAGGAGCTTTACCATGATAAAGGAGTCAAGTCCCCAACTGTAGAGCAGGTTCAGAGGATCACTCTCCAGCTGAAATGGTACGGAAAGGTTGAGAACAAGAACGTCTTTTATTGGTTCCAGAACCACAAGTCTCGGGAGAAGCAGAAGAAGAGGTTCACTTCAGATGTTCATGTGTCCATACAGAGATCAGGGGTTGTTGGTGGATCCATTAATCTCAATTTTGGGTCAACTAGTTCCACTGGTGTTGACATGAATGAAGAACAAACTTTCATGGAACAACGAGGAGACGATCACCAGGCGATTGAAACCCTTCCACTGTTTCCCATGCATGGTGAGGATATCTTTGGCAACATGAAGACTTCTTCCGAGGAAGGTAGCGGCTATGGCTACTACTCCGGTGGCTCGGGCAGTTACAACGGTGGCTCTCACCTTTCCCTTGAGCTCAGCCTCAACTCCTCCGGGGCTGCTTATTTGGCTTAGTGTATATATATTTTTTTTTTTTGAATAAGTAGCTGAATTCAATAAGACTGAATGAATGTTTTTTTTTTTTTTTTTTTTTTTTTTTAAGACTACAAAACATTAACACACATTCCTCCCACACTTAAACTTAACATTGTCCCAAATGTTACAAAGTATTTTCTTGAAAGTAATTTCAATGAAAAAGTCAAAGTATGGAGGGGAAGGGCTAACACACAAATCACACACAAATAATACAAACAAATTAACAACTAAGTAAGAAATAGGAAATTTAATGCAAAAGAAGGTTTAGAATTTGCTCCCCCTTGTAGACCACAAGTGCTCCAAAAGTCACCAACAATCACCCGCAACAAGGCGTGAAAGCCTTGCAATCTAATGCTCTCAAATTTGGTGATGCTATTTCAAAAAGGTAGCTTCAAGGGAACTCATCATCCTTCACTTGCATCATATGCATGGCTACCTCCAAGTAGGGCTTTCCTTTAAGGACATCTTGCCGGTCCGTTTACTCCCCAAATTAATGAAGAGGAACAAGAGGAGCATCCATGAAATAAAGGGCCTCTTCTTCATTTCCCAAGCTTGCTAACAAATATGGCTTCAACCGATGACCATTAACTTTAAAGATGCTCTCATCCTTTAGATTCATGATCTCAACAGCACCATGGGAAAAGACTTGCACAACTTCAAAGGGACCACTCCACCTTGATCTAAGCTTTCCGGGAAACAATCTAAGTCTTGAGTTGTATAGAAGAACAAGTTGTCCCTTATGAAATTCCTTCTTGACCAGCTTCTTGTCATGATAAAGCTTGCTTCTCTCCTTATATAACTTAGCATTTTCATAAGCCTCCATCCGGATTTCATCAAGCTCACATAAGTCAAGCTTCCTCTTCTCTCCCGCTTTGTCAAGATCGAAATTGAGCTTTTTGATTGCCCAACTTGCTTTGTGCTCTAATTCCACCGGTAAGTGACATGCTTTACCATATACTAACCGGTAAGGTGACATACCAAGTGGAGTCTTGTAGGCGGTCCGGTAAGCCCATAATGCATCTCCAAGTTTGGTGCTCCAATCTTTTCTTGTAATTCCCACAACTTTTTCTAGAATGTTCTTGATCTCTCGGTTTGATATTTCAACTTGACCACTTGTTTGTGGATGATAAGGAGTGCCAACCTTGTGCTTGATGCCATACTTCTTGCATAGAGCCTCAAAATACTTGTTGATAAAGTGGGATCCTCCATCACTTATGATGGCTCTTGGGGTGCCATATCTTTGGAAAATGTTCTCCTTGAGGAATTTGAGCACAACATTGTGATCATTCTTAGCACTTGCAATTGCTTCTACCCACTTAGACACATAATCAACTCCTACAAGGATGTATTGATTGCCATAAGAGCTTGGGAATGGTCCCATGAAGTCAATGCCCCAACAATCAAAAATTTCTACTTCCATGATGTTGGTGAGGGGCATTTGATTCCTTGAAGCAATGTTACCACTTCTTTGGCATTTATCACAAGTACTAACATAGGCATGTGCATCTTTGAAAAGAGTAGGCCAATAAAAACCGCAACTTAGTACCTTGAATGCCGTCTTCTTCCCTCCAAAATGACCTCCACAAGCAAGTGTATGACAATGGGAAAGGATACTAGGAACCTCCTCTTGAGCTATGCATCTTCTCAATATTTGATCCTTGCCAAACTTGAACAAATATGGGTCATCCCATAAATAATGGCGTGCTTCCTTGAGGAATCGCTTCCTTCCTTGGTAATCAAGCTCACTTGGAATGTATTTCCCTTCACTTGCATGGTAGTTCACCAAATTAGCGAACCATGGGAGTTCTTTGACATTGATGTTGAACAATTGCTCATCCGGGAAAGTGTCCTTCAAAGGAATGGAGGAGTCATCACCTCCTTCAACCAATCTTGATAAATGATCAGCCACTTGGTTTTCTTTCCCCGGTTTGTCTTTTATCTCAATATCAAACTCTTGCAACAACAAAATCCATCTTATCAATCTTGGCTTAGCCTCCTTCTTTGACAAAAGATACTTCAAGGCACTATGATCCGTGTGCACAACAACTTTGGTACCAAGCAAATAGCTTCTAAACTTCTCAAGAGCAAAGATAATTGCAAGAAGTTCTTTCTCCGTTGTGGTGTAGTTAATTTGTGCATCATTCAAGGTACGACTAGCATAGTAAATAGCATGAAGTACCTTCTCCCTCTTTTGAGCCAAGACAGCTCCCATAGCATAATCTGAAGCATCACACATTAACTCAAAGGGAAGAGACCAATCCGGTGCAATCATGATAGGAGCTTGAGTGAGCATCACCTTTATTGTCTCAAACGCTTTCAAACAATTTTCATCAAACGCAAAAGGAGCATCCTTGGCTAGCAAATCACAAAGGGGCTTAGAGATCTTGGAGAAATCTTTCATGTACCTTCTATAGAAACCAGCATGTCCAAGAAAGCTTCTAATTGCTTTGACATTATGTGGAGGTGGTAACTTGGAAATGAGCTCCACCTTGGCCTTGTCAACTTCCATTCCTCTTGCACTCACCACATGCCCAAGAACAATTCCCTCATTCACCATGAAGTGGCATTTCTCCAAATTCAAGACTAGGTTGCAATCTTCACATCTTTGAAGCACAAGCGCCAAATGGTGTAGGCATTGATCAAATGAATCCCCAAAGACACTAAAGTCATCCATGAACACTTCAATGAATCTCTCCACCATATCAGTAAAAATGGAAATCATGCACCTTTGAAAAGTTGCCGGGGCATTGCACAAACCGAATGGCATTCTTCTATAGGCAAAGGTGCCATATGGACAAGTGAAGGTGGTCTTGTCTTGGTCTTCTGGAGCAATGGGGATTTGATTGTAGCCACTATATCCATCAAGAAAGCAATAATACTCATGGCCGGCAAGTCTCTCTAGCATTTGATCAATGAATGGCAATGGAAAGTGATCCTTTCTTGTAGCATTGTTGAGCTTGCGGTAGTCGATACACACTCTCCACCCATTTGCTATTCTTTGAGGGACAAGCTCTCCTTTATCATTAGCCACAACCGTCATGCCACTCTTTTTGAGAACCACTTGAACCGGTGACACCCACTTTGAATCAGAAATGGGATAGATGACACCAACATCAAGTAATTTCATTACTTCCTTCCTCACTACTTCTTGCATTGGAGGATTGAGCCTCCTTTGTGGATCCCTCATAGGCTTCATATCATCTTCAAGAAGGATCTTATGCATGCACATACTTGGACTTATGCCTTTGATATCGGCTATAGTCCAACCAATGGCCTCCTTGTGATCATCCAACACCCTAAGTAGCTTTTGTTCTTGTAAACCACTCAATTGTGAAGAGATGATTACTGGCAACTTCTGGTTTGCACCAATGAAAGCATACTTTAAATGAGAAGGAAGTGGTTTCATGTCAAGAGTAGGAGGACACTTAATTGATGGAAGTAAAGGGGTAGAGTTAGTAAGAGGTATCTCCATCTTTGGTTGCAAATGCGGAGTGCAAGACCTTAAGGCTTCAAGAGTAAACTCTGCTTCTTTGGTTGCCTCTTCAATGAACTCCATACCATTATGATGCAAACATGTCTCCAATGGATCTTGGGATGCATTTTCAATGAAAGTTTTCTCCACCATCTTGTCAATACCATCCAAAACATCAATCTGGAAACAATCATAAGCGTTTGATGGCTTACTCATTGCATCAAAGATTCTAAAAGCAATGGTGGTATCATGAACGGTCATGGTCATCAAGCCCTCTTTGACATCAATCTTCGTACCGGCGGTTGCCATAAATGCTCTCCCAAGGATGATAGGTAACTCTTTTTCATGAAGAGGAGCCTCTTCCATGTCTAAAATGATGAAATCCGCCGGTAGGATCAAGTCTTCTACCTTCACAAGAACATCTTCCACAACCCCTCTTGGGTAAACAATACTCCTATCCGCCATTTGCAAAGAGATAGCAATAGGCCGGATTTCACCAATTCCAAGGGACTCATATATGCTATAAGGCATTAAGTTGATACTAGCACCCAAATCCATCAAAGCTTTATCAAAGAAGGTTTTACCTATCTTACATGGAACAGTGAATGAACCGGGATCCTTCAACTTTGGTGGAAGCTTTCTTTGCAAAACTGCACTAACTTCTTCACTTAGACACACTTTCTCATCCTTCTCAAACTTCCTCTTGTGGGTACATAGCTCCTTGAGAAACTTAGCATATGTAGGAATTGTTTTGATTGCATCCAAAAGAGGGATGTTAATCTCCACCTTCCTAAATAAGTCAAGAAACTCCTTCTTCACCTTCTCATTCTTTTGCCTCAATGCCTCTTTTCTTTGAAATTGAGGATAAGGAAGGGAAACTTCTTTCTCTTGAACTATCTTCATAGGAGGATTGAAAGTGATACCTCTCTTGAATGGTTTGTCGGTTGAAGTGGAGCCTTCTTTGTCATGAGTTTCGGCCTTGGTATTAAGTTCTTGCACTTCTTTTTCTTCTTCCAAAGCTACTCTCAAACCCAAAGGTTTGTCAAAGGCATTCGTCTTCTCATTCAAAGCTTCTTCACTATTATTAAACCCCAAGATGACTTCTTCATGTGACAACTCTTTTGCCTTGCCCTTTTCTCTCTTTTCAAAACCGGGCGGCTCTCTAGGAGTCACAACTTCCTCATTGGTAGGCATGTACACATTATTCTCAACTTGCCTCCCACTTCTCAAAGTAGTAATGGACTTGGCTTCATGCCTTGGGTTGTTCTCCACTTGACTTGGAAACACACCTTGCTTCCTTTGGCTTAACTCTTGCGCTAGTTGTCCCATTTGTATCTCAAGCTTGCTCATACTTTGGTGAAGGACATTGATCTTCTCATCTTGCTTTGCTTGAGTACCTTTGTTCTCTACAAAGAAACTCATCAACATGTCTTCAACACTAGGCTTCTTTAATGACTCTTGAGGTGGCATTATAGGTTGTGCTTGAGGTGGAGATTGATAAGGTGCCTTTTGGTATTGATTGTTGGCTCCTTGATTGTTGTAGTTGGAGGAGCTTGCACCTTGATAGCCACCACTAGGCCTTTGAAAACCTTGGCCTTGATCACGATTGCCCAACCCTTGTTCTCGGATTTGATTGCCTCCCCACCCGAAGTTAGGGTGGTTTCTCCATCCGGGATTGTAGGTGTTACTATATGGATCATTTCTTGGCCTTGGTTGGAAACCAACTTGGTTGCATTGCTCCATATCAACTTGGAGTGCACCTCCTCTTCGACAAAGCATTGTCTCATGTTGATCACTCTCACAAATTAAACACACATGCTCAACCATCTTGCTTGACATAGGTTGAAGATGCTCCCGGTTTCCTTGAGTATTAAGAATCAAGTCTAGCTTCTTATTCATGTTGGCCTCAATCCTCTTCAACTCGATTTGCATTTGAGTGTTAGGTAGATCCATCTCATACATACCTCCTCTTCTTTGTTGATCCTTCAAAATCACATTAGCTTCCTTCACCGGTCTTCTATCACTTTGATTATCATAGAGTTGGGATGACTCGGCTAGCGACTCAAGAACGCTTTCCGCTTCAATCTCATTTTTATCCATGAAGCTCCCTTGACAAGCATTGTCAATTCTTCTCTTGGTATCTTGACTTGACCCATTATAGAAAGTGCTTAATAGCAACCACTTCTTGACACCATGATTAGGGCAACTTTGCTCCATGTCTTTGAATCTCTCCCAAGACTCATGGAACAACTCCGATGGGAACTCTTGAAAAGTCATGAGTGAATTCCTTAATGCATTGCTCTTTGATGGTGGAAAGTACTTCTTGAGGAATGCGGCCTTCATGTTATCCCATGAGTTGATACTTGCCGCCGGAATCTTGTACAACCAATCTTTGGCTTTATCCTTCAAGGAGAAGGGGAAAAGCCTTAGCCTAAGATTGTCTTCATCAATACCATTGAGTTGAACCGTTGAGCACACTTCATTAAAGAGCTTAATGTGCCTAAAAGGATCGCCAGTGAAGCCACCATCAAAAGCCGGTAGAAGTTGCAAGGTACTTGGCATAATAGAAAAGGCATGAGCACATGGTGGTAAGACAATACAACTTGGATGATTTGTGAAAGTAGGAACGGTGTAGTCCTTCAATGGCCTTGGTTCATCATCCATTTTTAGTTCAGGACACTCCTCCCTTAGTTGCCTTGACAACTCCTGTGTTCTTTGATCAATGTATTGAAGTAGAGTGGGTGGACCGATGGGACGAGGTTCTTCTTCACCACTATCCTCTTGAATGATATAGTCTTGATCGTCACTTGGTGTGTTTGGAGGAGATGGATGCTCTTCACTTGATTGAGCTATAAGATTCATACACACCTAAAAGACATACAAAGTGAATGATATAAGTAACTAGAATTAAAATGCAAGGTATATACAAAAATAAAAAAATAAAAATCACGACCTTTTTTTTTTCTTTTCAATTTATTTTCAACACTTAGGTACGGGAACATGAAATCTCGATGTGCAATGGGACTGAAACAGCTACCCTTTTCAAGAGTATGTTTTATCCAATATACCTTAGTGTATCACAACATTTTCTTTTGTTATAAATATTGTTAATAGCGAATCTAATTCCAAGCAGTAAATCAAGTGGACATGCGGCCCAAGTATAGTCGTCTAGACACAAATTCCCTTTAACATCCTTTGGGCAACCTTACTGAAATGGCCAGGTAGGGGAGGGCGACCACGAGAGGTAGAATCCATTTTGGCATGAGCTACTCCCACATAGTGGTTTAGGCCCATTTGCAAGCACTTCTGGATCCAACAAAACCCGTCATGAACGTTGTCCCCTTCCTAGACACCATTCCACATAGGCTATACTTACTAAGATGAAAAAAAATCGTAAGTGTGAAGACAGTTCAACAAGTGTTAATAAAGACCGCCCTCAACCTTAAGAGACCTGAACAAGGTACCAATAAGGGGTTTAGGCCAATATTAACAAAAGAGACTTCACATATTCCTCTCAATTTACTACTTAGAATTAAAACACTAACACACTTCTTTTTCTTTTCTTTTTTTTTTTTGTTTTTTTCTCTTTTTTTTTTTTTTTTTTTTTTTTACAAATTTCTATCAACTTCTAATCCAAAAGAAATAAATCTAACCATCAAATATTTAATTTTGCAACTAGAAAGTGAAATTGCAATAAGTAATAAACAAATGGAAAATAGGCAAGATTAATTCTTTTTTATTTTCAACATGCTCACAATTTGTCTTTTTCTTACCACAATTTACTAATTTACTTACCCAAAGTACTTATTACAATTTCAAAAATAAGGTAACTACTACAAAAATTAACAAAACAAAGAAAAGATAAAAACACAAGTTGAAACACAAAACAAAACTAAAATTTCTAGCTACCCTAAGGCAAACCCAACTAGGAATTGGATTTTACACCAATCCCCGGCAACGGCGCCAAAAACTTGTTAGACAAATAGTCACCCTCAAGTATAAGGGCCAAGTTATAGTGTAGGAATTATGAGTAGGGGATATCGTACCCAAGGGATTGGAAAAGCCACTCTAGCTAAGGAAAACCTAAAGGATGCTAGATGAATATGCAAATGTACAAATTACAAACAAGGGTTCACAAATGAACCAAAGTTCATGGTGATTATATGCAAGATGGGGTAGTGTTTTGATTTTAGTTTTAGAGATGATTTGATTCGGAAATAGCTAAGTGAATACTTGAAATGTAAAATAGCCTAAGATAAATTAGATATAATAAAATGGATGAGAGTTAGGACTTAAGGTTTTCACCTCTAGCATTTCTTGCAAACAATGATGCTTCTATAATGAATGATGTCATTTTAATTAACCAATTTCTCTCCTTGCATCCCTCTCGGGTATGACAAGGGACACGCTCCTTTGATGATATCAAGCAACCCCTCTCGGGTGTAGTACTTAACTACTTAAATCATGCATTTCAATCCGGTTAGGTATCTAATGCATATACCTAAGTGCATAAAGCTTGGAGATGAAGAAATTATGCAAACCAACCAAGCTTATCTCTAAGTGATTGTAGTTCACAACCCTAACATGCACATATGATATGCTATCATGCTTCAAACAACCAAGGTTAATCAAGCCTTAATTATTTCTCATGTCATGGCAAATATTCATACCCAAATTGATTAAGTTTAAGCATAAACATTCAACTCTTGAACTAGCATGTTAAGGTGCTAAAGAAAAGTGCACCAACCATAATATTTACATCAAAGTCAAACAAGATTGGCTAGGGCTTTCAACCCTAGCCCCAACAAACTAACTACTCACTCATAATCAAATAAATAAGCTCCAACATATTTATGAACATCAAACTAAAAAGTAGGGATAGAGAAGTGACTAGTGATGGTCAAATTGAGGATGATGTAGATGAACTCATGGAGGTTTTGTCATGGTGATGATGATTCCTCAAGTGATGCTAGACTCCTCTCATTTTTCTTCAAAGATTGATGATGGAATATGAGAAGTGGAAATGATCAAGTTGTGAAATTGTGGAATGGTGAAGCTTTATGTATATGAATAGAATGGGTAGATGGGAAAGATGATGACTTTGATGGTGGTGGTGGTAATAGATGTTATGGATTGATGGTGGTGGTGATGGAGGTTTTGTGGATGAGATGATAGTGGATTGTACATAATATAGAGAGAAAAAGATCTAATGAAGTGGTATATGGGGTGGTCTCTCAAGAGTAATGAAATGATGCTTATATAGAGAAGATAAAGAGAAACATGATAGTGAAAGTAATGATGAAAGTAGAATAAATGAGGTGGAATATGATAGTGGAAGTATGGAGGTGGAGTATGAGTGGAAGTAATGATTAAAGAGAGTTGAAAAACATGGCTAAAGGAAAAGAGAAGAGCATCTAAACTCTCTTTATTGTGAGTGGGAAACATGAAAATGATAAGTGATGGAGATGGTTTTTGGTCACTTTCTTCTCCTTTATTCCTTCAATTATATCTCCATCAGAATTCATAATGGGCCTTCGACTTCTTCATATCAAATGATCCACCATGAGTGTAGATCATTCTGGTAAAATTTCAGAGCTTGCTTCCATGTGGTTGGGCCGGAAATGCTTCTTGACTCCTTACAGGTCTGGTTTTCCAGTTTTGTTTTTCAGAAATTTGGACTGATTGTTTGAAGGTCTTCCCCTCCAATCTAGCTCTTGTACTATTCATAAGAAATGATCCTTGAGATGTCTAGAATGGATCTGGAAAATTTTAGCTCATTTAGATTTCGTTTGGTTAGTCTGCAGCCCTTCTTTCCTTGTTTAGCTCGGTTTCTCCTAACCGAAGTAGGAAAAAATGCTAAAGTTGACTTTTCATTTCCATGTTTCCATCATTTCCTAACATGATAAAGAAAACATAATAAATATTTATAAATAAATACAAATCTTAAGCAAAAGTATAAGATTAAGAAAATAATGAAATTGGATTAATCAACATTAAATTGGACTTTAGAACAAGTAATTTCCATATTTTAGGGCAATAAATATGTAAATGAATTATGACCCAACAAGGAGGAGGGGGCACGGTGAAGCCGTGCTCTGTTTCTGCGTTTCGACCGCGTGGAAGGACAAAGAGAGTGCAGTGCTACAGTTTCCCAAAGAGGAAATGGAGGCCGGACCAAAATGGAAATTTCCTAAAAAAATTCTAGGGTTTTTTCTATATATACATGTTTCAGAATTTCTTCTAAATGCGATAACTAATTAAGAAAAAATTCGATATTTGTGTTCCGCACGTGTACGGACTCGTATCGACGAGCTCTACAACTTTCATGAAGGACGTTTTCCCAAATTTTGCACGTATAAAAAGTCGATTTCTCAAACCGAACATTTCGAGCTTTTCAATAAAATAATCGTTTCGAACCTTCAATAATTCAACAAAATGAAATCTTATCTAGCAACATTCGTGAAATCGTACAATAATCATTTGACACAATTACACGAATTTAAAATGAAAATTTCGGTTATTACAGATCTTGTGAAGTTGGTGGTTGCTACAAGGTTGCATTAAGGCCAAGTCTTATAAGAAAAAGCTCGAGTTCCAGGTAGGGGATGCCTTTAACTCTATCTATGCTTTCTTGCATACTATGTTTTATATGAGGCCTCTTGCATGGTTTTGAAAATTATTTGTTTTCCACTTGAAATGGTTTGCGTGGTTGGATTGATGTGTTGGCAATTGATGGGGATGTAAAGAGATATTTGTTCCTCCTTGAGCCACCAGTGGTGGGTAGTGTGCACCATGCCCTTGTTATTAAATTATCCCCTTTATCTCTAGTTTTGTGATAATTGAATTCCGGAAAGTGATTGGCTAGATGGACGGTTATGATGGAAGTTGTGGAAGGAGATCAATTGCCATGGGATTGTAGTTACATGGTGACGATCACGTGGAATCGCAAATCGGTTTTTATCTATTACTTTTTTATCAAAGCAATATTTTTTTTTTAAAACTTAGATATGGGGGCGGGCATGGGCAATGACTGGATGTAGGATCCTAACCCCTATTTTAGTTTGTTTTGCAGGTTGTTGTTGTCGAAGCTTGGGTAAGGAGAATAATGCTTGAATGCCACAATTTGTTTTATTTAAAGTTTATTTTATTTGGCATGATTTGATCTCGTTAAATTTTTGTAACGTTATGTATGGTCGATGATGCGTGTGATTGCTTACCACCAAAGTGGAATCCTAGGGTTAGAACCTCCACTTGAGTTTAGGTCCTCGTGGGCTAGACCTAGAAGACTCATGTAAATTACCATTCAATGAAACTAATGTAAACTTGGGCTAAGAACTAAAAATGACGTAAGTTCTAAATTCAACACAACACCACCTTCCCTTTCTCCTTCTCGCCTAGTTCATAATGTTATGGTTACGAGCCAAACCCACTATGCAAGCCTAAGAATTTCAGGCTTATAGATTTCTTGTTCTCCAACCTAAAGGCTTTGTCTCTTTGAGGAATTGTAGGCCCAAAACACTTACTTCCTAAGTGTCGCGGGTTAGGGTTCCTTGGAGAGGCAGCGCTGTGGTAGTCCGGTCTATGGGTCGCCACACGGCTCTTGCTGGTTTGGGTTGGAGGGGTAAGAGTAGTGGGAATGGGCTGGGCTATACCCATATCTCCTCCTCTCTCTGGCTTGGGCTGGGTCTTAGGTTGGGCTTTGGTGGAGTGGTTATAGGCTGGCCTCAACACCCTTATAATGCCCTAGATTGAAGCCTTGTGTTATCTTACACCAAATAAAACCTAGATGGTTTAAGCTACCAAGCACATGATAGGTAACCCTCACTGTGAACAAAGTGAGCATAATATTTAGACCTAGCCATATGAAGGCAAATCTAACACTACCTAAATCCTTGCTAGAGTAACCCTAATCACCTAGAGACCTCAATTGGTGTTAGAGACACTAAACTTAAATAGCAACAGACTTGAAGCTTCAAATGCTAGGTACCGAACAAAGAGATTGGTAGGATAAGTGAGACGCGAAGGAGCCCCACTCACCTTCTTTTGAGGAAAAGGATTCTTATTCTTGCTCCCAAGAGGCCTTCCAACCTTATTCTTCAGAATTCCTTGCTCGTTCTCTTTGTCAGTTTCAACCAAACCAAGAGCATCCGCTTGAAGAGTCAGAAGCTTACCACCCAGGATTGTTTTAAACTTCTTTGGGGAGGGAGTATAGCCTCCATTCCTGCTTCTTTTCTTGTAAACCTTAGGTTCCATCCGCACAACCTCAGTAGGAGGAATGGAATTCGAAACACCATCTATGGAGGCCGAGCCCGAGGCCTCCACATCAACCACATTCTCCGCTGCAGCAGGCTTACATAACTCCTCCTCAGCCATGCCTTGCACAGTAACAGTAGAAGGATCCAAACCTGATGGCCATCTCTCCAACCTTCGAATGACAGGCTTCTTCTTCTTTAGCAAAGCAAAAGAAAGCAAAGGTAATTCACGGCTAGCTTGGGCTGAGAAAGAGAAGGAAACTCCAGCAGTAGAAGGGCCACCAAAATGCAAAACCCTAGGGCTCCGTTTGGATGGCAGGAAATCATGGTATGGAATGAGAATTAATTTCATTTTCCATGTAGAGGTGTCATTTGATTATAATTAGAGATTGGAAAGGAAATAAAAAATGAGATTTGACTGGGAATTGACCCCCTCATAAAGCCTGAATTAAATTACCTAGTAAGAGGTGGTATTCTAATTCCGTTCCCACCATCAAAGGAAAAATTACATAAATTATCATTCTAAAAAATTTATATTCTCTCGCAAACATTCCTTAAAAGTTAATGTCATATTTGTACTTTAATTAGTAAAAGGGTATTATTGAAATTATAATTTTATATTTTATTTTTATGACTTATTAAACACTACAATAGGAATGGAAAATAAATTTCATAATTTAATTTTCAGTAATGTTCCAAATACCTACATGGAAATACCAAAACCTATTCCATTCCATATCGGTCTGGAAAAGGAAAATAAATCATTTTCCTATTTTGACATTCCTGCCAGCCAAACGGGACCTAGGAGTAGAGATTGCCGCATTAGGTTCCTCACACTTAGCACCAGAATGAGTAATCAAGCCGCATTGAGAGCTCTTACCATTGAGATGTTCAAACTGAAACTTCAAAATTGGCTCAATCCTTGCTGCCTGGAAAATCTTGCTTTCAAAGAGAATGGGTTTAGAGATATCATGCAGGAAGAAGATGCGAATAATTCCTTTCCGGAACTCTTTCTTATCATAATCCAAAAAACCTCCCAAGAGATTCCCAATGAGAGTAAAATTATCAGGTTCTTCATACAGCGGAGGGATATAATAGAAAATATTTAATTATTGAATATATATCATAATTCTTATGATTAATTCTTATTTACCTACCTGAATTTTCACTCATTCTTCATGTTAGTCCCTATTCTTTTAATTTCATCCAAGATCACCCATGAACTCCCAGTTTTAATCAGCCGCTTCCAATTTCTTAAGCCAAATTAGACGTTAACTCTAACATTTGGGGCCCACTATCAGAGCTAAAATGGTCATTTCGTGAAAAAAAAAAAAAATTCCTCAACCACACCTCTTTTCTTCTTCTTTCTTCGTTTTTCCCTGCTCTTCATTTTTTATTTTTCCTTCTTACTCTACTCCATATTCCAATTTAATTTAATCTAGAGCCAATCTCCCCCCACAAAATTCCTCCACCTCTCCAAATTCACACTCCCAAATCCATGATTAACCCCATACCCAAACACAGTAACACACCTTGGCCACCTCCTCCACCAAGGCCTTCTCTGCTTGCCTGAGATCGTAAAAATGGACGGTCACGATCATCTGGACCAACCTCACCTGCCTGAACGCCTCCAGCTCCCTCCAAATTGTCACCTCGCTGACGTCACACGTCACCGGCCTCAGCAGCACCGCCTGAGTCGACCTGGCGGTCATTGGCGGGATGGGGGCGTGCACCCTAGTAGGGATAGTAAACTTGGTGTGGTAGGCGGTGGTGGGCTGAAAATGGGTAACAATTTTGCGCTTCTGGGCCTGAACTTCTCGACTCACTGGTCCAGGCCACCCGAAAATGGGATGAACCGGTTTCAGCCATTTGGGGTTGGGGTTGGGGTTTTGGTTGGAAAACCAGGTCAGGGGGGTAGAAATATGGTGAACAAGTAACGAGCGGTTTTCCGGTGTAGTAATATAACCACTGGGTATTAGTTGGATCTTCTAGCAGTGGCCAATTTTTCCACTTATCTTCTCAAGCAAACAGTACACCTCTACCTCTCTCTCTGAAAAATTGGTATGAGTTTCAAGTTTTGAGCTACAGTAGAAAAATCACATATCGGTTTTTGATACTCATGTCGGTGCTGTTAGAGCGAAACTAGAAGAAAATCTTGGAAATCTATTAAATTTGATGGACTGTAGTTTCATAAAATGGGTTGAATGAGGGTTCTTTTCTTTGGGTATTGAATTTAGTGTATCAGACAAATGGGTTGAATAGAGAGAGAGAGAAAGGGGAGCAGAGGCCAAACAACGTCGTATTATCCCTTAAAGTGGGTATTTATTGTTCTGATTTTTTTTCTTCACCAAATCTCTTTGTGCTTATCAGATATGTACCAGGCTTCCCTCATCTTCTTCAGATCTAAGAATCTGATTCTAACATTTGAGAAGATCGAGATACTCATGCTAAGACCTCTAGGCCTCCTCAAGTTAAGAAGGCTAGCTAAATTATTAATAGCTGCTACTGGAGAGAATGTTGTAATAGGTAGTGGGAAGTGGGAATTAAGATATTACTCTGAAATATCCATATGGAGAAGAAGAACCAGGATATAATTAAAAATCACTTCTTTTGATTTATCCTTTATTACTTTTATTTTTTGATGAACTTTGAATTAATTCTAGGCTATCTCATTATGTTGCTTTTAAGGTGTTCAATCTCCGATATGTGTTCTTTGCTTGCTACTTTGATATACTGTTATGCTCCATATCTAAACTTACTCGTTTACTAATCATTTGGACGGTAAACGATAATTATATTCATTTTTACCTTCGTTTTGATGCTTTTAGGGGTGTTAAAAGTTGACTTTTCCTTCAACTCAGATTTTGAGGAAACTTCCTTCAGGAACTTTGTAGAGCATGTAAAACCGAGTACATAGACACGAAGCAAGCTAAAATCAAACCTTTTCTGACCCGAGGAAGACGAATTTCTGATTTGTGCGATTTCGGCTCCAAATCTTCCCCAAACCTTTTCGAGGTAAATTCCGGCTTCAACACTTAAAATTGGACTTTTTTGTAGTTGAAAAAGTTGTTGGGGATGATGAGAGGAACATGTTGATGTAATTTGGTGACCCAATTCAGTGTTGGAGTTGGCGGCACGTGGGGGCGCGTTTAGCTGTTTCTGGTGTTCTAGTTTTGTCTTTTCGGTAGAGCTCATCGTTACGAGTATGTGCATGTAGTTTGGTTGCCATATGATGAACTTTGGGATCGATAGGGATTTCCGAAGTTTCAAAAATTCAGGTGTGATTTGAGAAGATCTGACAGCTGGATCAACCTCATTTTTCGGTAGATTGTTATATTTATTGAGTCAGCATAATCAATAAAATTTGACCTCATTCTGGTTGATCTTGAGCATTTGACGAATTATTGTTTTAGGGATTTGATTTTATTATCACCAATTTAGTTTTGATTCTCGAGAACAATTATTCATAATATTAATTTGTTCAGGACGACATGTAATAGAGCTTGACGAGGAAATTGTCGGACGGATGTCATATCGTAAACCTGTCAGGACATTTGATTTAAAAATAAATTGTGCATGCAGTACTACTTTGGAGCATTTATTTATTATGAGATTTTTTATGATTTTATGGCTTATTGAGATATTGAGTTTTATGAGCTTTAATTTATGCTTTCGATGATTTATTGAGGATTATATTTGAGTATGAATATTTTACGAGATTTCATGATTTATTTTTTCGACGAGTTATTTATGATTTATTTTGAGTTATGGAGGATTTACAGAGTTTTCCGATATATGAATTATTGAGATTTTATGATGATTTCTATCGAGATTTTGAGTACCGAGTTATTGAGAAGAAAATGGAGGTTTAAATAGTATGAGTATGATTTTCCAGCATTTGAGTATAAACGATTTATCGAGATTTCATGAGCTTATTATATGATTTAATGATTTAAGTTTATTCGAGGAGGTAAATATGTTAGAGTATGCATGCAATACTTGGTCAGCAGTACCCTCCAAGTAATAGTCTGCTCGGCTGTACCCTCTGGACAATATTCTAGTCGGCAGTACCCTTCATAATATATTCTAGTAGGCAGCACCTTCCGATGCGTAATCTGGTCGATAGCATCCTCCATGTGACATGACGTAGTTAGTCTGCAATACCCTCTAATTATCTATGGTTAGTCGGCAGTACCATCTAACCATCACCTCCTGGAATTTCAGTCGGCAATGCTCTCTGATGCGTCCCTGGTCGGCAGTACCATCCAGGTGCCATGAGATGACTAGTTGGCAGTTTCTTCTAGTCATCGCCTATTTTACGATATGTGTATTTTAATGAGTATTTTACGAGATTTCCAAGAGTTTTGAGATGATTTCACTGATGATTTGAAATTTTTTTAGGAGATGAGATTTACAGTATGATTTGAGGCACCAATATATTTTTGAGATTTCTGATTAATTCAAAGGTATCATATGAGATTTTAATGAGATTTTGAGATGGTTTTTGAGATAATTTACAGCAGGAGTTGAGATTCAGTTTCAGAGAATAATTAAGAGTATTTTCATGAGTTTTGCAATATTTTTGAGATGCTCTTTTCAGTTAGCATTTAAAAGTATTTTGTTAAATTTACTACATGCTTGGTTTTTAATATAATAAAATTGGGAAAGCATACAATCTTCCTTTATTTTCCTTTGAAATCAATTATTTTTCGTCCACTCACTCTAACAGTTTTTAAATGCTTTTTTTTGGGCTTTTCGGTTTTACATGCCCAGTCTGTAGATAGGTTGAGGTCGAACGTACTTAGGAATCGAGGCATAGTATTCGCCACTCCATTCACTGATGTAGGTTATATGTTTAATGTACTTGCATTCTATTCAGTTCTTTGTCTAGTTGCTCTGATTACCAATATTTGTATAACTCTGTATTTGAGTAGATTCAGACTTATTGCTATTGTTGGGAGTTGGTATTGAAATTGTGGGGAGCAGGTAGGCTCCAGGAGATGAGGATGAATATGATTTATGAGGAGTCTTATAATTTTTTTAGTGGTTCTGGGTTGTCCACTTTTAAGGGATGTTCTGTCAAATTTTTTGTAGAATTTCTTCTAAGGTGGGTCCCGCAGGGTCATTTCGGATTTCAAGATGAAATCCAGGGCAAGTATTGTCATATGCTTCTAGCCTGCTACTGGCTGATTTTGCAGTCGTTTTGAGTTTTTTATCCTCACTGTAGTTATATGGATAAAGTAGAATTTTGCATTCACTTAATAAAGTAGAGACCCGGTTCAAGATCTTTAGTGTATGTTGCCGAACTTTGGTGTGGGTCCTACCTTATTGTCAAAAATAGATTTCTGAATAACCCGGGGTTTGATACCCAAAGGAGGTGTATGGATTTAGCAATCAAAAGCTCAGGAGTGCAGTTTTTTTACCGGAAATATCCTTACATATTTCCAATAACCCTAAATTACCCATAACCCTAGAAATATACCTCTCTCATGAGCAATTATTTTTTTAGGGGTATTTTAGTAATCGAACTAGTTTTAATTCTGATTCATGAACATTAGTAAACAACATCAATTGTAATCGATTGTATTCCTATTCCGATTCCATATGGTAAGTAAATATCTTAATGGAAATGAAATATTCCTATATCGATTAATTTTTTCTCCCATTCCAGTTATCTTCGATTCATGATTTTTTCAATTCCAGGTGGTTCCGTGGTCCCCGAGGGGGTATCGAGAATCACTAGGAGGGCGCACCGCTTTCGAGCTCCGTCGCTTGTCAACCATAAACACGTCTCAGAGGGTAGACTGGGGTTGCCGGCTTACGACTCACCGATGCCCAAGTCAAGCACTTGTAACAATGTTGATAGAATAGGAGCAGTGAAAAATGGTGGCTTACCTTAATTGAGAGGAGAGACATGTATTTATAATGTTAGGTTTGGACTTGTCACCATTCTCTTTCCCATGTGGGCCTAGGTGTGGCCTATCAAAGTTGGGAATGTGACGCTAGCATAAGTTGGGCTTTGACCTACCTTGTAGAGTTAGGACCCAAGCCTCTTCTAGTGGCTACTTGGTCATTTTCTTCTGGTGTTTGTGCTCGATATGCATATAGTATAAACACCAGGTAAGTAAACGTGCCAATAGATATCAAATTCTATGTTATGGACATTAATTAATGAACAAGGTTTTTATTTTTGAACAGTTATTGGTGAACAAATTGAACAGTACGTGATAGTTGACTCAATTAGCGGGCCCTGAATCAAAAGTCCACATGAACCGGCCTTTGTCACTCTCACAGGCTCACATCTCATGAAGAGGGAAGACATTCTAACGATACAAAATACATTCATCTTTTCCGATTCCCTTCACAAAATCCACATCCTTCTTCTCCAGTCTGCCGTTCCAATCGCAATTTGTTTTTAGCCAGGTTAGGGGTTTGAAATCTTTGCCTCTCTTTCGTGCTGCTAACCTTTTATTTTAGGGTTTTTTGGTCAAAATTTGTTAAATCGGTTTGATTTGTAACAATTGGTTGTGAACGAAATTAAAAGGCATTGCAATTGGTTTTCAGGGTTTAATTTAGGATTTTTGGTTTTACCTATAGTATTCACTTAGTTCGTGCCTGACTTGGCTTAGGTTTGGTAATGTGATAGGCGTTTGAATTTTGATGAAATAGTGCTGAATTTATGTGTTTCGGTATACATTGTAACTTTTTATTTACACTATTTATTGGATTTATCATGAAGATGATCAACCATTTATTTTCTTGTATAATAATCAGAGTGCCTTTTATGCAACGAAACATTTTATGTGCAGGCTCGTTTGGAATTTTCGAGTGTTGTAGATTTTGTGAAAGCATGCTTATCTAAAACTGATGAAACCCGACTTTAATTATTTATGTTAGTTGACAAGTTCTTGTTTGGATTGAATTTTGCAGATCTTCTTCCAAGTCACTCTTTGACAGCAATGCTGAATTTTTTTTAGTAGACATTTGCAAATGGGACTACAAGAAGGACCAGATAGATTCAAGAAACAGCAAGAGCAGTGCCAGTCAACCCGTATCAGCATTGCCTCTAACAATAGGGCCACAGAAACTCCGAAAGCTGTGTCTGCGGCAGCTGCTAGGGTTCCTGCTCCATCTGTCAAATTTTCAGATAATACGGAGAGACTCCAACACATTCACAGCATACGGAATGCTCCTGATGGAGCTCAGGTCAAGCGTGTTATAGACCTGCTGCTGAAGGTTCAAATTTCCCCATCTTTGCTTGATGCAAATGATGAGTATATCTTTATAGGCAGTAGCAGTCCAGGCCTTTGCCAAGTAGATTGCTAGGGCTTAAAATAGGGGATCTGTGGGAATTAGATCCTCTACTTGTAACTTTTGTGCTAGGATATTTTAGGATCAAGGCTGTGCTTTATACACCCAATATTGTTTTGTTTTATTCCCCTATCTAATTGGCTAGGAATAAAAGTCAAGAAAATCCTATGATATGTTTTAAGTAATCTAATTATATATTAAAGGCTGAGGGCTATGAACTCATTTTGGTTGTGTACTTACCCAAAAAGTATAATGAATTCATGTTTTTGGTTTTGCTTCCCCTATCTAATTGGCTAGGACTAGAAGTCTAGAAGTCCTAGCATCAAAATCCAACCGGATGATCTAAGTGCTTAATTCTGATATTAGATGCCAATAATACAGTTTCTCTGGTTGAGGTGGGGAGAAGTGCTTTTCTATTTCCAATTGTTTCAATCAAAGCAATTTTTGGGTGAAATATTAATCTGCAATAAAGCAAATTAAGATTTCTTCAGTTGGAGTAATTGGAATTTCATCAAAGCAGCTATAATTGGAACAGTCCGGTCTGGGAATGATAGCTAGCTGGTAGAAGTAGCATGTTATTTTCCTTTTACACCTATTATACTCCATTCTTTTCCATGATCCTTTTCCTTTGCCTATTCTCTATCTTGCTTTGATTTTCTTAGTTCAACAGAGATATGTTAATTTTTCTTCGATCATAAGGACTCACCGTCTATGTTTAAACTCTTTTGCAGACAAGGCAGGCTTTCACGCCGGAGGGAATTTATGAAAACTGTTATGTTGATGTGAACCGCAATGAAACTGTCTTTAAGTGTCTGACAGATAACCCAAAAGTTCACTATGATGGGAAATGCTTCTCTTATAAGGTAGGTTTATTTTTATGGTATTTGAAGTACAATAGCCTTGTTCTTCTCCATGAAGATAACATTCGCTTCTACTTTTATCTGTAGTCCAAGCATGCCGTGAAGGACAGAAGTCAAGTACTGTCCTTGGTACAGAAATTTCCAGAGGGCATACCTGTGATTGATCTCAAGGATGCATACCCTAGCGTAATGGAGGACTTGCAGGTATATTGATCTCAATAAACTCAACACTGCTTCTTCTATTATTCATGCTTTGGAAAAGACTATGCAACTCATATTCATCCAAGCTATACTAGTATACTATGGAAATTTATATTCTTTCTGGATTACTCCTTTTGCAATGAGGTTTTGAAAAGGTGATACTTTCTAGGCTCTAAATGCTGCTGGTGACGTCTGGCTTCTCTCAAGCTTCAATGCTCAGGAGGATATAGCTTATCCGAATGACCCTAAGTTGCCCCGCATCAAGGTTGATGATGACCTTAAAAGGTGCTTCAGGAAAATAGAATTGCCTAGCAATACGGTTGACATTGAGAAGTATCTCGAGAAGAATGGGATGAAGCCTGCTACAGACTCCGCAAGGAGGAGTGTTATGGTCCAGAGTCTAGTCGGGTCTTCTAAATGCAAGGAGGAGAAGAAGAAGAAGCCTGAGATCAGCAAGAGGACCAAGCTAACCAATGCCCATCTTCCTGAGCTTTTCGAGAACTGGAAAAACTAGGTGAAGCCATCATAGGAATGACATTGCACTAGTCTTGGAGCTACATGATCTTTTGGAAACTTGCAAGTTGCATAGAATAAGTTCATAGAAAGTGTAATTTCTATCCCGCCTGTAAAACCAAATGCTAATTGTTTCTGGTAGTATGTGATTAAATTGTCTTTAACTTTGAGTGATTCCCAGAACAAAAGAGAACTATGATTTGGAGATCGAATTATTTGCTCATAAGTCATAACTAAACTAGTCTAGCAAACCCAAATCCTCTAGCTGAACTGCTGAAGTATATATCTAATTAATCACATAACTATAATCATCCAAGACAAGAACTTAGCATGTCCAAAGCGATTGTGGGGTTTCAAAAGAGCGGTGCATTTGAATTGAAGCTAAGGTGAAAGAAATTCAAAAGCGCAGGAAGATAGATTTTCTTGAAAAAGGAGAAATGAGTCGGCCTGAGTGTTTGGGTAACAAAGTCGAGAAGAAGTGGAGGTGAAAAATATTACATATTTCTAAAATTGAACAAAAATAAATATACTATCATAGGAGAACCTAGAACTAAAATTCTATAGTGGTAGGAACCAAATTAATGATCCAAAAGAACAAAAATTGCAGAAAAATGGAGGATCAGGTAAGTGTTTCTTTGGAAATGGTGGCTCTTGGATCTTCAAGGATGGAAAAGGATATGAACGCTTTCAAAGAATCCAAATTAGGGCCTAGAGACAGATGAAAGGACACAAAAAATGAAAGGCAACTCCCTCACAAAATTCTCCGTTTCTCCGTGGTTGACTTGATAGAGATTAATAAAAATTAATTGTTGAAGATACATATGTAATTGTTCAAGAGTGTTTTGGTAAAGTTAGGAAGGTGTACTAAATTCTATATAAGCCCAAATATCATCCCTTATATTAGATGCAATCCGGGCAAAATTTTATTGTTAATTGCGGTCCAATGGGTTATCTGCCACGTTGAGTTTATTTCCCTTTTTATTTTACTGATTCAACTTTTAAATTTTTTATTCTGAAAATGCTCGTCTTTACTATCTTTTGCGCAAAAAAATAGTAAAAATTGATAAATGTTCAAGGAAATCCAGATTATGTGTCTGACCCAAACTCTAGGTTACTTGACCTAGTAGTAATTGGGTTACATTAGAAGGATCTAGAATCCTATTTAATGTACAATTACTTTTCTTGTATTATTCAGACTCTATGCCTTGTAATTCTCTATATAAAGAGGCCCCTATTATCAATGAGAATACACAGCAAATTCCTCTCAATTTCAGTTTCTCTACAACAAGTTATCAGCACGAAGCCCTAACCCTGAAACCCTAATATTATAGCCTTTAAACCCTAACAACCTCTACCGCATAACTCGAAGCCTTCGATCTTAGGTGCCCAATTACCGGCCAGTTAAATGCTCTCTTGTGCACCCTCAGCGGTCTCCAGCAGCAGCGGCTCCCGCTTGCTTTGCCAGCGTAAAGAACAGAAGAAGAAGAAATATAAAGGAAGGAGGAAGTAGGAGCTCTCAGTCAATGGCAAGAGAGAGAGAAAGAGGAAAAAAAAAAAAAAGGAGGGGAAGGAAGCGGCCCACATGCTGGGCAGAGAGAAAAAAAAAAGAGGGGACAGATGTGGCCCATCACCACAAGAAGAAGAAAAGAAAGGAAAAGAAAGAAGGTGAGAGAGAAGACGCGGCCAGAAGTAGAAAAGAAAGAAATAAATAAAATGGGCCCCGCGGCCATCCCTTAGGTCAAAGGCAGAAGAAAAAAAAAGAAAAAGGAAACAGATCGGTGAAAGATGACGCGGCCCACTGCAGAAAAAAAAAGGGGGCCGGGGTGGATCTGCTCAAAGGAAGTCATCCAGCCCAAAAGTCAACCTCAGGTCCACCTCCAGTCAGCCACCGTCAGTGACTTTTCCAGCGACCTTCGGTCACTTTCCGGCAACTTGTTAAGGTAAACTTTTCTATAAGTTCCTGTTTTTGAAGTTTTTCATTGATTTTATTCTTTTTTCTCGGGGACTTCCAACCTCCCTTCTTCTACCTCCCCTTTCTTCTTCATAGGGGCGACTAAAAGCCGAACTGTGGGGATTCGCGCTCACTCCAAGCTTGGAGCTTGTAGAGTCCTCCAAACTTAGAGTTCTCCAGACTTAGAGTTCGTTGAGAAGAAAAACGATCGACCACATACATCATTATTTCGATCTAATCCAAAACCCCTCTTGGAATCAGATTCTCTTGGAAGCTACTATACTCAGAAATCCCTAATTTCTTGGAAGCGACTACGCTCAGAAATTCTTATTGTTTTCGTGGTAGCCTTTTACGCTTCGAAACTAACCCTAATTTTTGTTCTCTTTCAGGATAAGTAACATGAACAAACTGGACTTCGCTACATTGGAAACAACTGGCTCTGGATAGCACAAGTGGGTTCGTGATGTTCGCCAACATCTCAAGGCCAATGGAATCCTGGACACGATTCTCGAGCCTAGGCATGACGTGCTAACTGTTGAGCAAGCTCAAGCTTTGGAAGCAAATAGAGCAGCCTTAGAGGCAAATAAGGCAAAAGCCATCATCCTAATGACTCGTCATATGGATGATTCGCTCTAGTACGAGTATATGAATGAAGAAGAGCCCAGAAGGTTGTGGGTCTCACTCGAAGAAAGATTTGGCAACATTCGTGACTCCTTGCTTCCTGAACTAGAAGTGAGATGGCATAGCCTCTGCTTCTGTGATTTCAAGTCAGTTATTGACTACAACTCGGAAGCACTTCACATTAAATCCTTAATAGAATTCTGTGGAAAAGATATCACAGATGCGATGTTGATTGAGAGGACTCTATCTACTTTCCCCGTGTAATACCCGCAATTTCCATTTTAAATCCGAGTGATTGTATCGAATGATTATTATACGATTTCACGATATATGTTCGATAATCATTCATTTTTACAATTATCAAAGTTTCGAAACGTTTATTTTAACGAAAAGCTCGAAATACTCGGTTTGAGAAATCGACTTTTTCTACGTACGAAATTTGGAGAAACTTCCTTCATGAAAGTTGTAGAGCTCGTCGATACGAGTCCGTACACGTGCGGAACACGAAGATCGGATTTTTTCTGAATTAGTTATCGAATTTCGAAGTTTTCCGAAACATGTATATATAGAAAAAATTTTTGGAAACCCTAAATTTTTTCCCTACCGGTTCCCCTTTTTTCTTTTTCTTCTTCTTTCTTCTTCTTCTTCCTGTTCTGGAAAAAAACTGGTTTCTCTCTTTCTCTCACAGTCGCTCTCGACCGAAAGGGGAGGAAATTTTCTCCTTAATTGTTCTCCCTCCACAGACCACCTCTCGACCTCAAACCAAGTCCCAGGCGTTCGTCACGAGCTGCTCTAGCTCCCGGAGGCAGTTTCACAAGGCGGCGCGGCCCGTGGCGGCGGCGGCACAACCCGAACCGAAAACGGCCATTTTCGGTTCGATCTCGATATCTCGAGCTACACTCCATCATTTCACTTGATTCTTGTCTCATTGAGCTCGCCTCAACTTCCTCTACAAGCACCAAGAAGGACCGGAACTGGGTCGAACGTTTTCACGTTCGTCGGAGCTCGACCCGAACGGATCGAAATACCGAAACTTTCGATCAAGATATCTCGAGCTATACACGATCGTTTCTTGTGATTCTTGGCTTGTTGAGTTCGCAAGGAAGTTCTGAACAAGTTTCCAGAAGGTATCGGGGCCTGAGGTTGCAGTTTTCACGTCGGTTTTCAAGCTCACCGGTTTCTGCATATTTTCCGGCCACCGACTGTAAATCGGTAATTTCGATGCCTTCCCGTCATTTTTAGGTCTTGTGCTAGTTATGAAAGTTGCTCAGAATGATGAAACGAATGGGACAAGCTCGGCCCCGACACCGTTGGTGGTGGTCGGTGGTGGCTCTGTCCCTAACTCCGGCGGCCTTTTCCAGCCACCTCCGGAGGTCTAAAATTTGGTTTCTGTCCATTTTATGATTCTATGTTTTGATACGATCATTTCGGCGTATTATACGCATTTTTCGGATATCGTATGAATTAGTTATGAATTTTGTGATTTCGATCGATTTCGGTTGTTAGATTTTTGATCTGTGAAATTATGACCGTTGGATGAACTTGTAAATTTGTTATGATGATCATATGACTGTCCCAGAGGCTTTGTGTGGTCATGGACGAAGATCCGACCGTTGGATCTTCGTATATGTGAAAACGGTAATTAGGGGAGCGATTCGTGAGAAACCGCTCGTCGGATTTTAATGTAAATTAGAATCTGGCCGTTAATTAGTAGTTAAATTATGTGTTGAAATTGTTGGCTAAATTCGAATCACATTTGATTAGGTGATTGACGGATTTTATTTGAGTGGGCTATTCGGCGTTAATTATAAATTATAATTATATTGAAGATGCAGCGGGAGTTTCGAGGTGAGTAAAACTCACGTGGTTCATATTACGAACCGAGCATTTTAATTTATTTATTTTTGGTAATTGTGTGAAAAATATTTGCAGATTAAATATTTGTTTTAAAATTTCATGGACTTGAATCGCCACGGTCCATGGGTAAGTAAAATGAATTTTAATTATACAAATGAATTTCATAATTTTCTTGTGTGAACTATAGATGGTATTAGTGGTCATTCCTGAGTGGATGATTACGTATATATATATTTACGTGGAAAATATACATTGATGAGTGGATTGTTTGATTGATGATATGATTGAGTTGAATTGATGAGTTGATTATATTACAATTGTGTAATTCCATCATAATATGATGTATCTTGGTTGGGTTGATTTCAGTATGTGATATTATATGTTGGGTTCGTTTATGGGTTTAGGGTCAACGTAATAACTGGTGTGGGTAATCGGACGCTCTAATCCTAGTGTGGATGATGGGATACGATTGGTTGAGTATGTGGAATTATTGGACGTTCTAAATATGTATATAGGAATACATATTGATGAAATACAATAATTGATAATTATGTCGGATGTCATAACCTAGGCCAGGTGACGGGCTACGATTCAGTTAGAGCTCTAGTCTGTCAAGTACCGTATTTTTATAAATACGATGATGAGAGTTGTGGTGAAAGTTGTGAGTTGGGTTGTCTTGATATATTGAGTTGGTGTTGATTGAGATTGTTATTAATTGCTTATGTGGAAATTATTGAGTGTTGTTGTGTGTGGGAATAAATGAGATTAAATTAAGTAACAGTTCATTCTTTTACTCATACAAGCTTTCATAAGCTTACCGGGTTTTGTGTTGTTGCAATCCCGGTATACTATTCAATGGTGTAGCGGATATTACTGCAGGTCAGGATAACCAGGGAGGTGACCGAGCTGCTTAGGTGTTACAGCAGTCATGTTACTTATTTAGTCGTGATGTGTGTGTATGCTCATTTAGAGCTTTACATTACATTTTGGATTTGAGTTGTAATAATTAAACGAGATTAAATTCGGTTTGATTTTATTTCGTGTGGTGAGTATGTTAAGAAAAGAAAAATTTTCAGGATGATTATTTTGTGTTGTAGTATTTTCATGTTTCGGATTTTGAATTGTTATTCTAAAATTCGGGGCGTGACACCCCTGTCTCTACTTTGATGGTTGCAAAGAACTATCGAATCGATGTTACTGCAAGATGGATCACAAGGTTTCATGAGCTTATTGGAGTTATGAATGTCGCTAAAAAACATGACAACATCCTTGTGAAGAACTATAATTCGAGACTCGTGGGAACAAAGCATATTCCAAAGTTCAATTATAGTGGCACCCCTAAGGGAGGGCGCCAAGAGCCAAACCCTAAATTTAAGGATAATCCTGAACTTTCTAGTCTATATTATCGCTCTAGTGAGGAAGGTAACCGCCAAAATAGGCGAACGCGGAACCGAAAAGGTCAATGTGGAAAGAGAGAGAGAGGCAACGCCTCTGGCCATGTTGGTGGCGCCACCAACACTAAGAGCCATCCTAATGGCGCTTTCAAAGCGCCTCAATCAATGGAGTCTGAGCACAGAGATGTATGTTCTCAAACCATACAAAGCATATTGTGAAGCAAGAGATGCTCATTATGTGGAACAAAAAGATCAAGAAGATGATCTAGAGTGAAGGATTGAAGATTACAAATCTGGCTGGGATCAATAGATCGCCAATTCTGTTTAAGTGTTTATTTTTCCAAGAGATGTAATAGGCAATTGCCATATATTTTTGTAGTAAATGCCAATGGTTTAGTCTTTCTTCAAAGTAGGCTCACCTAAAGTAAGTGTGATATCTAGAAAGGTTCTGAGATTAGTGGTACTTAATGCAGCCTTGCTCCACCGACATCTCTCTACTCACCTGATCACATTTATTTTAGAATTACTAAGAGAAGTTAGAACACTATCATTGTTTTGCATTAGCTAGCATTGTGGATTAGATTTTCTTTGGTCAAAGAGGCAATGATGTAACTCCGTTGGCTTATGAATAAAATTTCGAGTTCTTTTCATTATGACTCCATTTTGATTCTGAGCATATTACTTTGTGACTACGATGGCTAGGTCATCATTATTAATTCAAGGACATGGAATAGCCCAAGTTCCCCTTTGTCAAATGACACCTTGATTACTGTCATAGAAACTCTCTAGGCTCTTAGGGCAAATCATACCTTATGAATAGCCAACGGATTCCATGCGAAAATGCATGTAGAGAACGAAAATGAGTTCCTTTGCAATACCTCTAATGATTGCGAACAAATGCGCATCTTAGAGAAGTTTATGGGTCTCTCTAGTGGACTCTATGTCACTATTCGAGCTATTAAATTCAATAAATTTATGAGAGAAGATCTCTTCAATTTAGACACATATTGGCTTTGTCATGATAGGATAGGTCATCCTAGTCGTGATATGATGATCTGTCTACAAAATACTTCACATGGACATCATTTCTTTAGAGGGAAATGAAGCATGGATCAAAAGTTGATTCCTGAACTAATTATGACCGCCGTCGCTGCCTTTGGCCCCGCCGCCGTCCACCACCAGCCTAGGACAGGCACAGTCCTTATCCATGATGCCATGGATAGCGTACATCATGGTGATGACGCCCCAGGTGATGTTGCAATCACCAACTTTGCTTCAAATAGCATTTTAGATGCTTAGGCCCAACCAAAATCCTCATTGGTTGATTCTAAGGCCCCTAATTAGTTTTACAAAGCCTGTTCCTTAGGGAAATTAGGACTAAGACCATCCTATGCAAAGGATATGAAAATACTCATTCTGTTCCTACATAGAGTCCTTGGGATTCTGTGGACTTGTTCAACCAACCTGTGGACGTTTAAATATCTCATGATGTTGATTGACACGCAAACACGCTGGTCACGTGTTGTGCCATTGTCCACTTATAAATGTTGCTTCTGCTACACTCCTAGCAAATACCATATGACAACGGGCTCACTCCCCAGATCATCCTATTCCGTCAATTGGACTTGACGGTGCTAGAGAGTTTACATCGAAGACTTTCGATGGATATTGCAATGGGATTGATGTTGGACATCACATTCTCATGAACACACCCAAATGGTTTCGTGGAAACGACTACGATGGTACTCAAGACATTGGTAATACGCATCAATCTCCCTATATCCACTTGGGGTGATGCAATATCGCATGCAGCTATGCTAATTCGTCTACGACCTACCACCACTCAATCTATGTGTTACAGCTAGTGACTGGGTATAAGTATTTTGTACTTACGCACATTTGAGTGAGTCATTTATGTGCCAATTGCGCTGCCACAGCGCACTATAATAGGTCCTTACAGACGAATGAGAAAATTAGATTTGAGACTCTAACCATCGTCCGCCACTTAATGCCCTTGCTAGGCAATCTCCTTATCACTAGATTTGTGGGTTGTCACTCTACTGAGACAGTCTTCCCATCGTTAGGGGGAGATAAGAACATGGATGTTCAATAGGAACGACAGGAATTGTCGTGGTCTGTCCCCACTATGTCTCATCTTGATCCCTACTAAAAGTGACGAGATTACACATGTGCTGCAAATATGCCTGCAAGGAAGTACGTCCCTGCAAGAGGACATAGCGCCATCCTACACGGAAGTAGGCATGGTGCCAACGCCAAAGAGAGTGGCATTCTTGCATTACAGGTCATGGCCCCAGCTAGGATGGGTGGGAGGCCCGTGGGTTCGAAGGATACTTTGGCATCACTCAATCCTCGGATCATCAAGACTCAAAATCTATCTCATGAGAATCTTCCGGGTTATGGTTATCATTGAGGGACGCCTCAATGTTAGAACTTATTCCTGAGAATATAGAGCTCTATGAAACCTACACTAGTATACATGAGATGTGGGATAGAAACTCCATCAAAATTGATGATGTAGTCACGCATTTCATTGCGCATGAGTTTGTTGAGTCAGATGATATCGAACCACGCTCCGTTGATGAATGAATGCCAACGTAGAGAGATTTGGCCTACATGGAAAGATGCGATCCAGATTAAGTTGATTCTCTAATGAAGAGGAAGGTTTTTGAGCCAGTGATGCCAACACCTCCTATCATAAAACCTGTTGACTAATGCATTTTCGTTAGAAAGCGTGTTGACAAAAAGAGATGGTAAGCTCGCCTTATGGCGCAAGGCTTCTCACAAAAACGCCCTGGAATCAACTACGATGAGACATATTCTCTCGTAATGGATGTCATTGCACTCCACTACCCTGTCAATTTGGTAGTTTCCAAATAACTGATCATGCAGCCTACAAATGTGGTCACTACGTATCTATACGGGGATCTAGATACAGAATATACATGAAGGTTCATGGTGAACTTCATCTACCCTAGTCAAGTGGCTCTAAACCACGGAGCGCGTTTGCAATAAGGTTGAAACGCTCACTAAAGTGACTACTTGATTGGGAAAGGATATGCCCTCGAGTTTCCATAACAAGTTTCGGATTCTATCGCAGTTCATGTTGGACATGACCTTCATTGGAAGCTCTTAAAGAGTTAAGGGAAACCGCTGAACACTTGAAATCCGAGTTTGAGATGAAAGATTTTGGGAGAACACGATCATGTCTCAGTTTGGAACTTCAGCATTGTGTCGATGGATGCTTAGGCATTTTGACAAGGTCAAGCCTTCAAGCACCCTCATAATCATCTGTAGTCTTGATCCTGAAAGGATCCTCTTCGTCCAAAGGATGATGGTGAAGATGTGCAAGAGGCAAAAGTGCCCCACTTAAGTGCAATACACGCATTATTATACTTAGCTCAATGCACAAGACAGGACATCTCATATGTTGTGAACTTGTTAGCTAGGTATAGCTTTGCGCCACCTGACACCATTGGATTGGTGTAAAAGATATCTTTCGGTACTTGAGATGTACAATCGATATGGGCTTGTTCTATCCCTATAGAGAGATGATGGATTCGGACCTATCACACACCAGGAACGCTGCCAACACTGGCATGCGTCCCCTTTCCCCATATCAAAACAACATGTGTTTTGGAAGGTTTTGTTGATATTGGGTATCTCTCTGACCCACACAAAGGTCATTCCCAAACTGGTTAAGTGTTCACCATAGGTAAAGACCGTGATATCTTGAAGGTCTACAGAACAGACCCTAGTCGCTATATTTTCGAACAAAGCAGAGATTATTGCTCTTCAAGAAGTGGTTTGTGAATGTATATGGATTGGATCCATAATTACGCATGTTCGAACAGTTGTGGTTTGAAGTCTACCACAGATGAGCCTACAAGCGTTGAGGATAATATTGCTTTTTTTGAACAAATGAGGCAAGGCTACATCAAAAGCGACAACACCAAGCATAATCAGCAACAACAAGCTCTCCTCAAGATCAAAGTAAACTAGGTTCAATCTGAGGACAGTGCGGCTGGCTTGCTCACTAAGTCATTGCCTAAATTCCACTTTCGAGAAACATGTTGTAGCATCGTTTGCGGAAGTTATCTGAATCCCCATGATCGTAGTCATCAGGGGGAGATGTAAACATCAGGGGGAGATGTCTACATGTATGGTCTCGAAATGTGAAGGGTGTGTTATGCTCTTTTTTCCATTCGACTGAGGTTATTTTTGTCCCACTGGGTTTTTGTTACTCGGCAAAGTTTTTAATGAGGCAACGAGAGAAGCACCACGTTTGGACGACACAAGGGGGAGTGTTCAAGGAAATCCAGATTATGTGTCTGGCCCAAATTCTAGGTTACTTGACCTAGTGGTAATAGGGTTACATTAGAAGGATCTAGAATCCTATTCAATGTACAATTACTTTCCTTGTATTATTCAAACTCTATACCTTGTAATCTCTATATAAAGAGGCCCCTATTATCAATGAGAATACACAGTAAATTTCTCTCAATTTCAGTTTCTCTACAACAATAAATGAATTGTAGGATTAATTTCAGTTTACCTACTCCAATTTTATGTCAATCTTCATGTTAGTTCATGTTCTTCTAATTTTATCAAGAACATCCCTATGCTTTCAATTTTAATCATCCGTGCCCAATTTTCTAAGCTCCATCTAAATCTTTCATCAAGTGATGACGTGGAAGTTGACAGAATGCTAAATTCAAATAATACCCCTTGAAAGTTGAAATGTTGGGAAACGAGGGTTTTTAATTGTTGGGTTGCTATCCAGTATGGGAAAGAACCACAAAGCTGGGTGAGGAAGAAGAAGATGATATCAGTACCCGACACTTTATCAGAGCTATAAAAAGAAAAACATTATCCCACCACAAAACTCACAGTCCGCAATTACAATCTCTACAATCTCTCTCAGATTCATGTAACACTAACAACTTGAAGAACACACCCATATAAATCGTTGACCTCTAAAGCAATTAAGCTTAACATCTGCTGTACATCTTCTCAAAAATGAAAATCATGGCAGATCTAGACAAGCTTAATATTTCAATTTCTAGGTTTTTTTTACCTCTCATGCCCATGTTAATCATGGTTGGGCTTCTTTGAACTTTGCTGCTAAGACTACATAAATTTTTTTTTACTTCGTCAACATGAACCCAGATTTTATACAACTCCATTAGCAAAATCAAATTAAAGAAACGAAATGATATAAAAATAGAGCGACCCACTCTTAGAACAATCGCAAGGAAGACAACTTGGATGAAAATTCAATCCCTTTCAAAGAATATGAGCCACAACCATAATCTCCAATGTAAGAAGCAAAACCAGATTGACCCACAGTATGAAATATACCAAATGGGAGGAGCTTGATTAGTATACCTTGAAGCTCTCCACGACTCCAGACACCACTTCGTGCTCGACATCGGCATACTCACCCTCAGTGTTCTTCTCATCACAACAATGTCCACATTCTCATGGCACGTGGGGAGTCCAATTGACCAACAACACATACAAATTGAGCTCCTTCCTCAGTTGCATATTGAGTGAACTCACGCTGCCGCCGGTCATGTCTCTAGCCTGCCCTTTATGTAGACCTTGTTCTTCCAGATCGAGTCCATCACCTTTGGTGAGATTGGCTCATGTCACCGTGGACGTTGTAGCGCTCGAAGAACATCGGCACGTGCATAGCCACCACTGCTCGACGGTGGTAGAGGTGAAGAAGAAGATGTGGTGATTGTGTTTTAGTTGGATAATTGGATAATTTTTTATTTTGAAAGAAAAAAAACATGCAAATTGTCCATTATAGCCTTTCTTCTGGGCCCGCGGCAAAAAATTAGATATTTTGTTTCCTGCCACGTCATCACTTGATGGAAGATTTGGATGGAGTTTGGAAAATTGGACACGACTGATTAAAATTAGAAGTGCATGAGTGTCTTGATGAAATTAGAAGGATAGAGACTAACATGAAGATTGGCCTAAAGTTGGAGTAGGTAAACTGAAATAATTCTTAATTGTAATTATAGATTATTGCAATCTTGTTAATGTAAATTTAGAAAATTTAATAGGTTTACTTTAATTTATATTATTAATGTCTTTTTTTTAAGGTGAAAAAGTCGATCATTTCATTGAAGTTCAGCAAGCAATATAAAAACAATCCACCAATGTAGGATCATCAAAAAGAGTCATTTCGCAAAGTAACTTACCACAACATATTCTAAGAGAGAACAAGCTACCCAGAACAACCCTAGTATACCCACTTTTTAGGACTAGGCCCAAAAGAAAGAAAAGAAAGAGTCTCGAAGATGATTAAATTTAACGACATGACTTTTGTTTTTCCTTCGAACTTTTCTCTAAAAAAAACAAAAGAGAACCATAGTCTTATATCCCCATAGGAAAGAGGATCGGAATAATGACCAAACATAAACTAAATAAAAAGCCAATTTGCTGATGGGCTGAGAACCACCAAGCCCACCAACACCGAACAATATAGCCCACAAGAAACCTTAGCCCAAGACCAGCCTCCATATTTGTCATCTTCCAAATCCACCGTCTAGCCTCTGGAGAAGGGATCACTAACGCCGCCCACACAAACCACTCCACCAGTACCCGGGACCCAGAGCACTTCGATCTCGCAGCCAGGATAGGATGGCGCCGCCATCTCTTTAGCCACTTCTACTCCCTAAAGAGGAGCTCCGCCAGTAGCAATGGAAAAAAACAATCCCTAGGTCGGGATGAAGCTGATCAGAGACGCATAGCCCAACCTGAAAATCAACCAAGCTCAAATCGGTCACCCGATTTCTACCGTAGCCTTCCCAGACACTGATCGTTGGATCGAGAGCTGATCCACCATCAATGTCAATTGGAGCTCCTCTAAGCCAGATCTGATCAACCAGAACCCCATCCCCACCAACATCCTCAAAAACGCCTCCTCCACCCAAAGAGAGAGACAGACGAGTAGTTTTATCACCACTGCAATATGAGAAAAAAAAAAGCACGGGAGAAGTTTTGTCGCTGCCTCTTGTCGAGAAGAGGAACTGACGATAGTCCTCTCGAGAGAGAGAGAGAGAGTTAGAGACATTTTTCTTTTCTTTTACTGCAAACATTAATGTATTGATTGAATTCAAAAGAGACATCTATATATATCTAGACATTATTCTTTCCTTGATCTTGCCTATTACATATTTCCTTCTTCCTCCCATCTCCTGTCTATCTTGTCTCCTCTTTATTATCACCTCTCTTATCACCATGATTGACGTAAATATTATTATTTCATATTTGGAATGGGATACATGTAGATGTTATATATATTTTTTCATTTTATATTCTATATATAGGTATATACGTACAGAAATTGTTGACTTAATTTATCTTCAATTTATATTTACTTTCTTACATGACTAGTTCTATCTTATCAATGGATTGATGATTTGTTGTCGTGCATATACAATTTTTGTTTATGTATCTGCAGATGATATATAGTATGTGGTTAAACTTTTACCTTTGTTTTAGACATACATGGTCACTAAAATACATGTGTTAGAGATATAAGTTTAAGTGAGTCATATATGTGTTTGTCATGCAATATATGATACTCATCATATGAAACATTTATAGTGATATATAAATATAATACCCCGGAAATTCGTTATTAATTCCTAATAGTTTTTGGGAATTAATAAAGTGTTCGTTAGTATGATTTCGTGGTTCTATGGTGGAGTGAAATTATTTTCGGGCGAATAATTATTCGAAATGAACATTTTATGGGGGGTTATGAAGTTGACATTTTATACGTAATGATTTTGTGGAAACTTACTTTACGAAATTTGTAGAGCATATCGATACGAGTTCGTGGACATGTGGAACACAAAAATCAGAGTTCATATGAAGAAGTTACGAGCAATAGAAAATTGGAAAAATTCTATAAATATAAGAAAATTCCAGATTTTTCATAAATCCCAAAAGTTCCGAAATTCTCATTTTCCTCCCCAAATTCACTCAGTTCTCTCTCCTCCCTACCATCGCGACCCAACCCGACCCGGTTCGATCTCTTCCGTCCAACGTCCACCAACAACGAGACCTTTGCAGACGGCTTCACCTCTTCCTCGCTGTCATCCCTTTGGTGCTCGATCACGGCAGCAGCCACCAGAACTCGAAGATCAGAACAGCCACATACCCAAAAATGAGGATCATTTCGATATATAGTTTGTAATTTTTGGAAATCGTATGAGCAAATTATGAATTTTCAAAGTTTTAGGGTTTTTGGTTCGATCCATTTTTGATTTTGTGAGGATTCAGCCATCCGATTGACTTGTAATTTTGATAGATTGATCGTATAAGTATTTCGGAGACCTCGAGTGGTATGGGATGAAGTTTTGCCTCAGTTGGCATTACTTTCAGAATTTTAGGGCAAATGGGTATTCGAAATATAATTATTTTCGATTTGTGGGCTAAGATAAGATCGTATTGTTACTTAGGTAATTGACGGAGCGTATTTGAGTCCTTATTTCAGGTGAGAAGACGCAGCAGGAGCTAGAGGTGAGTAAATCTCACATGGTTCATTTACGAACTGAGTTCTTAGATTGTCGGAATTAATTGATAATTGTGAAATCGTTTTCGTAAATAAATATTTGTTTTCCAATGATATGAACTCGATCGACTACGGTTCATAGAACTGCAGTTTACTGGTAAGAAAATGAATTTCTTGGTTTTAATGTGTATGAACTATAGTTGATATTAGTGGTCATTCCTGCGTGAATGACTACGTATATATATATATATATATATATATATATATATATATAGGGCTAAATATTGTTTAGTCCTTGAGCTTTTGACCATAAAACACTTCAGTCCCTGACCTTCTAATTTCACACGTTTAGTCCATGTACTTCAAAATTTCATACCAATAGGTCCTTGCCATCTAAAAGTCGCTGTGAAATGTCTATTATGCCCTCAGTTCTTTTTTTCATAATAAATTTATTCCTTTCTCTTTTTTTTAATTCTTTTTTCTTTATTTAATTTATTCTTTTTTTTTTTTCCAACAGAAAGAAAGAAAGAAGAAAGAAAAACAGAAAAAAAATAATAAAAAAAACAGAAAGAAAGAAAGGGAAAAAAAAATCCTTTTCCAAAAAAAATAAAATAAGTAATTAATTAAAAAAAAGAACTGAGGACATAATAGACATTTCGTTGTGACTTTTAGACGGCAATGACCTATTGGTCTGAAATTTTGAAGTACAAGGACTAAACGTGTGAAATTAGAAGGTCAAGGACTAAAGTGTTTTTCGAGCAAAAGTACAAGGAGTAAACAGTATTTAACCCATATATATATTTACGTGGAATATATATATTGGATGGCATGACATTGTGATATGAATGAATTGTGATTTATTCAGAATATCATTTTGAACTGTTGCTTATTGTGTTGAATGAGTAATCGAGTTCGGTAAAGTTTTGAGTCACGTGGGACTTTAAATGTTTTCGGATCTACGTATCCTGGTCACGAGTAGTGACAGAGGTAGTTATTATCGTAGATTTGAACCTCGGCCGAGGTGACAGGCTACGATTTAGTTAGAGCTCTAGTCTGTTTGCCATTGTATTCAGGGGAGTAAGACGTGGGTTACATGAGGCCTTTGAATACACGTTTTTAATTGTATTTCAGGGGAGTAACACGGGGGTTACATGAGGCCTTTGAATACACGTTTTTAATTGTATTTCAGGGGAGTAACACGGGGGTTACATGAGGCCTTTGAAATACGCATTTTTAAAAAGAGTCGTGTGAGTTCTTTCTTTTATTGTCCATTTGAGGGACTTGTGTTTCTTATTGATATGAAATTGGTTTTTGGATTGTTTTAATTACTTTTGAGTTGAGTAATTTTAAATGAAATTAAAAGGGTGATTTCTTGGCTTTGGAGTGAGTGGGTGATCTCCTGATCTAAGTTATATGCAGGAGAATTGTGTGAATTTGGTAATCTCTTGAACTAAACTATATGCAGGGATTACTAGATTTCTATTTGGATTGTGTGCTTCTCAGTGATCTCCTGAACTAAATTTCTACGCAGGGATTACTAATTTTTACTTAGTGTCATAGTATATTTGGTTGTGTTTTGTGGAGTTAAATATTGTTGCTTTAATTTATCTCACGAGCTAAGAAATTATAAGCATGCGTGATGTGAGTAATTTTAATTGAATTTACTCATATGAGCTTCACAAGCTTACCGGGTTGTTGTTTCAACCTGGTGCACTATTCCATGGTGTAGGGTTTGTTGTGCAGGTAAGAGTAACAGTTGTTGAAGCTGGGGTGTTGTTGCAGTCGTAGCTTGGACGTAGAAGTGTATTGGTTTTAGTGTTCTACTATATATAGAGTTGGTGAGCGTGTTAACTTATTGAATTGTAATTCAGCTTAATTTATAAACACTTGGTGATGTGATATATGACTCTAGAGAACGAGTCGATATCGACATTTGTGAGCTTGGTTTGTTTGTTGTTTAGTTTAAATGAAAATTTCTCTATGTGTCTTCTTGTGAATGTTATGTTTTCGAGTTTCGGATTTGAATTCCTTTATTCAAAATTCTGGGCGTGACAATAAATAAATTATTCACTCTTTATGAGGTGAAAATACTTATACCTCTATGTTAGCATTGAAGCCACCCTCAAGTGCAAGAGGTACAAGTTATAGAATACGGTATTAAGTAAGGATGTTGAACCCACGAGGATTGGTAAATCATTTCCTTACTAGGGAAAACTAGAATAATATGCAATTGTACAATCAGAAACAAAGACTCACGAGTGAACCAAAGTTCATGGTGAGTATGTGCAAGATGGTGTGTAGAGATTTGATTGTGATTTTGAGATTGGTTTATATATATATATTCAAATTGAACAATGAAAGCAAGTAATATAAACTAAGCTAAACTAAACAAGTTGTTATTAAATATATGGGAGTTAGGGCATCGGGTTTCACCTTTTGCCTCCCTTGTAAGCATTAAAGCTATTGAATATGAATGATACAAAGCTAATTGTCCAACTACCCTCTTAGCATCCGGATAGGACTACTAAGTGTAATACCCGCAATTTCCATTTTAAATTCGAGTGATTGTATCGAATGATTATTATGCTATTTCACGATATATGTTTGATAATCAGTCATTTTTACAATTATCAAAGTTTCGAAACGTTTATTTTAACGAAAAGCTCGAAATACTCGGTTTGAGAAATCGACTTTTTCTACGTACGGAATTTGGAGAAACTTCCTTCATGAAAGTTGTAGAGCTCGTCGATACGAGTCCGTACACGTGCGGAACACAAAGATCGGATTTTTTCTGAATTAGTTATCGAATTTCGAAGTTTTCCGAAACATGCATATATAGAAAAAATTTTGGAAACCCTAATTTTTTCTTCAACCGGTTCCTCTTTTTTTTCTTTCTTCTTCTTCTTCCTGTTTCTGGAAAAACTGGGTCTCTCTCTCTTTCTCTCACAGTCGCTCTCGACCGAAAGGGGAGGAAATTTTCTCCTTAATTGTTCTCCCTCCACAGACCACCTCTCGACCTCAAACCATGTCCCAGGCGTTCGTCTCGAGCTGCTCAAGCTCCCGGAGGCAGTTTCACAAGGCGCGCGGCCCGTGGCGGCGGCGGCACAGCCCGAACCGAAAACGGCCATTTTCGGTTCGATCTCGATATCTCGAGCTACACTCCATCATTTCACTTGATTCTTGTCTCATTGAGCTCGCCTCAACTTCCTCTACAAGCACCAAGAAGGACCGGAACTGGGTCGAACATTTTCACGTTCGTCGGAGCTCGACCCGAACGGATCGAAATACCGAAACTTTCGATCAAGATATCTCGAGCTATACACGATCGTTTCTTGTGATTCTTGGCTTGTTGAGTTCCCAAGGAAGTTCTGAACAAGTTTCCAGAAGGGATCGGGGCCTGAGGTTGCAGTTTTCACGTCGGTTTTCAAGCTCACCGGTTTCTGCATATTTTCCGGCCGCCGACTGTAAATCGGTAATTTCGATGCCTTCCCGTCATTTTTAGGTCTTGTGCTAGTTATGAAAGTTGCTCAGAATGATGAAACAAAGGGGACAAGCTCGGCCCCGACACCATTGGCGGTGGTCGGTGGCGGCTCTGTCCCTAACTCCGGCGGCATTTTCCGGCCACCACCGGAGGTCTAAAATTTGGTTTCTGTCCATTTTATGATTCTATGTTTCGATACGATCATTTCGGCGTATTATATGCATTTTTCGGATATCGTATGAATTAGTTATGAATTTTGTGATTTCGATCGATTTCGATCGTTAGATTTGTGATCTGTGGAATTATGACCGTTGTATGAATTTGTAAATTTGTTATGATGATCATATGACTGTCCCAGAGGCTTTGTGTGGTCATGGGCGAAGATCCGACCGTTGGATCTTCGTATATGTGAAAAACGGTAATTAGGGGAGCGATTCGTGAGAAACCGCTCGTCGGATTTTAATGTAAATTAGAATCTGGCCGTTAATTAGTAGTTAAATTATGTGTTGAAATTGTTGGCTAAATTCGAATCACATTTGATTAGGTGATTGACGGATTTTATTTGAGTGGGCTATTCGGCGTTAATTATAAATTATAATTATATTGAAGACGCAGCGGGAGTTTCGAGGTGAGTAAAACTCACGTGGTTCATATTACGAACCGAGCATTTTCATTTATTTATTTTGGTAATTGTGTGAAAAATATTTGCGGATTAAATATTTGTTTTAAAATTTCATGGACTTGAATCACCACGGTCCATAGGTAAGTAAAATGAATTTTTAACTATACAAATAAATTTCATAATTTTCTTGTGTGAATTATAGATGGTATTAGTGGTCATTCTTGAGTGGATGATTACGTATATATATATTTACGTGGAAAATATATATTGATGAGTGGATTGTTGTGTAATGATATGATTGAGTAGAATTGATGAGTTGATTATATTACAATTGTGTAATTCCATAATAATATGATGTATCTTGGTTGGGTTGATTTCAGTATGTGATATTATATGTTGTGTTCATTTATGAGTTTAGGGTCAACGTAATAACTGGTGTGGGTAATCGGACGCTCTAATCATAGTGTGGATGATGGGATACGATTGGTTGAGTATGTGGAATTATTGGACGTTCTAAATATGTATATAGGAATACATATTGATGAAATACAATAATTGATAATCATGTCGGATGCCATAACCTAGGCCAGGTGACGGGCTACGATTCAGTTAGAGCTTTAGTCTGTCAAGTACCATATTTTTATAAATACGATGATGAGAGTTGTGGGAAAAGTTGTGAGTGGGGTTGTCATGATATATTGAATTGGTGTTGATTGAGATTGTTTATTAATTGCATATGTGGAAATAATTGAGTGTTACTGTGTGTGGAAATAAATGAGATTAAATTAAGTAACAGTTCATTCTTTTGCTCATACAAGCTTTCGTAAGCTTACCGGGTTTTGTGTTGTTGCAATCCCGGTACACTATTCAATGGTGTAGCGGATATTCCTGCAGGTCAGGATAACCAGGGAGGTGACCGAGCTGCTTAGGTGTTTCATCAGTTTTGTTATTAATTAGTGGTGAGGTGTGTGTATGCTCATTTAGAGCTTTACATTACATTTGGATTTGAGTTGTAATAATTAACCGAGATTAAATTCGGTTTGATTTTATTTCGTGTGGTGAGTATGTTAAGAAAAGAAAAATTTTCAGGATGATTATTTTGAGTTGTAGTATTTCATGTTTCGGATTTTGAATTGTTATTTTAAAATTCGGGGCTTGACACTAAGACTTAAACCCCTTTCATTTTATTAACTCTAACTGGATAAGTCTAGAGCTAACTACCTAGAGACAAATTCAATTACCAGATAGGTCTCAATCTTTTACCCCTAAATGTATAAAGCTTAGAGTTTAGGTAACCAAGCAAGCAATCCAATCCTATCTCTAGGTGATTTTAGCTCACTACCCTCACATGCACACATGGTGTGCTTTCATGCTCCCTTTTTGTCTAAAGATAATCAGTCTCTAGGAAAAACTTCATGTCATGGAAAACACATACTCAAATTGATTAGGTCTAAGTAATGCATTCAACTATTGACTTAGCATGTGAGAATGATAACATGAATTTGCTTCAATTTATAAACAAAAGCATCAATACAAGCAAGTTTGGCTAGGACTTTCAACCCTGGCCCCAACTAGCTCACTACTCACACATAGCTAGATACACAACCTTCAACATTCTGTTAAACATCAAATACATAAAGAGATAGGGAGCAAAGGGTGACTATTGATGATGCCGGAAGAGGTGGTGGAGATGAGTCTCCAAGAATATGATGTGGTGGTAGTCATCTCATTCTCCTTGCTCCAAGCTCTTGATATTGATAAGAATAGTGAAATTTGGAATCACTAAGGTGAGTTGTGGTGTTGAGTGGTGGAGGAAATGGAGGTTGTAGTGGAGGAAATGGAGGTTGTAGTGGTGGAAATGGTGGATTTAGTGGTGGAAATGGTGGTGTTTTCTTTAGAGAGAAAATGGATCTTGAATAGGATGAAGATGATTGAATGGAGTCAAGAATGCTGAAGAATTGGTCTTTGGCCCTCTTTGATCAGCTATGTGTGTCCTCTTTGGTCCCAAAGAGTGCAAGAGATGCTCTTACACCATTGTCCCCCAAATGATCCCAAATTGGCAGGGTGACAAAAGGACAAGGTGTATGGAGATATTTGAATTTCAAGATGAGAGATTCTCACAACCATGGTCCTCCTTTGTTTGAAAAATGACCCTCCATGAGTGGCAGCTCACTGGAAAATTTTGCTTGAAAAGTCGCCAGAAAATTTGCCGGAAAAGTTGATTTGCAATTTTCTTCCAATCTCTGTGTCTTCTTCCCCTAGTTTCAAATCTCTGCATTTCAAGCATCAAATAGTCATTTTATTCTCAATGCAAGGTTTCCTACAAATAAAAGGAAATGGATTAAAAAGGGTAAAATAGCATGGAAGACAAATCAATTTTCATAATTATGGGGCACAATTGCATAGATAATTTGTGACTCAACACTCTATACGAGGTTAAACATTCTAGTTTTTATATTATTTCTTTATGTTGATCTTGATTTCTCTAATTTACGTACCTTGTGTTTATGTTGATTTAATGTCTTTCACTTTCTACCTTTAGGTTAGGTTAATACTAGACATATCATATTTTCTTTTTGCGAGGTGAAAATAAAACTCTATAAGAGGTTAAATATTTATGCTTGTAAGTTTTTTGGTTAAGTTGATTTCAACTTGCAATTAAAGTTTGCATTTTCAATTGGACAATAAATCTCACAAATAAGTTTTTCTTCAATAATCTAACTTAGCCGCTCTTTGCTAGGGTTTCTCGTTGAAATTCTTTCTTCAACAAAATCTTCCAAATCTCCCAAACTCGATGGTTGAGGCCATCACTGGACTTATATCTGCTTGCTTCCTCTTGCTATATGACTATATACTGTCAATTTGACAGGAGGACAGACTTCGGCTCCAATGAAGTGGCCTGATGGACGTCAGCCAGATCTGTCTTATGTCCTTTGTCTTTGCGACTTGATGTACAAAGACGAGGTTGGACGTGGTGGGGATATCTTGTGTGCGCGTTCCGGTGGTGGACTTGATGAGTATGGCGTCAATGGTAGTGTAAAGAAGGAGAAGAGTATGACGGGCTTTCGGTCTTTTACGGCTGGTGTCGGGATTGGAGCCTTGCCATTGGATTCTCATATTGGGCTAGGTGTGAGAGGGAGCGACTTTGTTGCATCGGCTCTTTCTTCGACGACACTGGCTACGATTGATGACGACATGTTCAGCGCTTGGTCTTCCGACTGTGGCCGCTGGTCTCTTGGCGGGATTCCTCACCTCAAGCAAGTCACAAGGTTGACCTTGCCTTGTGGGCCTCTAGGGTTTCTCTGTAGGATGTGGGTCTCAAGTTGGGCTTTTTTGGGTCCAACAATTCTTTAGGTGGTCTTGCTTTAAATTATTTTTTAGTTTAGTTTTAGTCATACTCTCTTCTTTTTGAAGGGTGTTATGACTATTTTTGACCTCTTTTTGAGAGAACAGGTCGCAAATAGCACTACTTGGTTGAAACATTTATTTAATTGCTTATGAGTAGCTTGGTATTTGTTAGAATAAGGGTCCATGTACTTCCTAAAATGTGGGTGTACTCTGGGTATGCGGGATTCTACTTTAGAATAGAATGTTTATATGTCCTAAAGGACGGCTCTTTTTGACAGGCCTAATTGGGTGTATTGTCTTTTGTACTGCTTGATGAATTATAAAATATGCTGACCTATTTCGATTAAAAAAAAAGTTGATTTCAACTTCTTTAATAGTATCTTGTGGTTAGGCATGACTTGATGTTCTAAATTTTGTATTGTTTAGTTATATTCATTTTGTTAAAGGAAAAACACGTCATGTGCCTTCGTCAAAGTAACTGAACAACAATGCTAGGTCCACTGGGACAAAGAAAATTCCCCGAGGCTAATTATGGCAAGGTGAAAGGTGGAAAGAACCTCATGCAAAGGGGGTTGGACGTGTTGATCCCTACCCACGTGGAAACAATGCACTATGTGGAAAGGGACATGGGGTCGTGGTATGGGCCGTGGAGGCCCTCCCAACGTATGGCGCAAAGATGGTGGTGCTGGCCCTAGTGGTCATGGAAACAAGGTGCAAAAGGCACCTAAGAACCCTTCAGTCAAAAAGGAAAGAGTTGGCAATGAACCATGCTATAGATGTGGAGTTATTGGGCATTGATACAAGAACTGCCAAGCAAGCTACAGAGTAGCAGCCACTTACAAGAGGTATAGGGATTCTAAAAAATAAGAGGTTCACTATATGGAAGAAGGAGGCCATGACCCAGACGTCAACCTCACAATTGCAGACTTCAATGGCAACAAGGAACTTGCTCAGTCAATGGATGCTCCAGATTATGATTGATCTGCTTTATTTATTTATTTTATTTTTCAAAGACAGTTGTGAAGGCATAATGCCTCATTTTTTGTAATTAGACCATTGCTTGGTCTTAAAGTTTATTTAAATAATGGTTTGATGTATTAGAATTCTGAACAAGACCTTGATTTGATTATCGTTGGCTTATCAATAAATTTCAGATTTTATTCTAAAGCATTGAATTTATTTAATTTTATTTACTACACATATATACCTGGTTCGAAATAGCACTAAATCTAGAAAAATAAATTAGAATGAAAAGATTATCATCCTACCTAAATTGAAATACTCTAAAGAGTATGAGATATATTTTTTGAGTTATTTAATAATACCTCCCATTTACTTGTAGGAATGAATCGAGAAGAACTTGAGTGCTTAGTTGCTAGTGGGACTACCCACACCATGTTAAGGAATAGACAATTATTCATTGAATTAATAACCTATAATTCCTTTTTGACTACGATGATTGGATCATCACAAGTAATAAAAGGGTGAGGAACTGCCAAATTTTTGCTGCCTAACGGCACAGTGTTTAAAGTCACAGACACTCTGTATCCACCAAAAGCTAATCGAACCATGTTAAGTTTTAAAGATATTTGTGCCAACGGTTTTCATATAGAAACCTACTGTGAGAATGGAACCGAATATCTTTATATTATCTCTAATGAATGTGGAAGGAAACACATTTTAGAGAAACTAATGAGTCAATCTAGTGGACTATACCTCACTACTGTTTGGATCATTGAATCCTATGCTCTCACCAATAATGAAATATGAGACACTAACTCATACAGGCTTTGGCATGATTGCTTAGGGCACCCTGGTCTTGACATGATGACCCGCATTTTAAAGAACTCACGCGGACATCCCTTCTTTTGAGTGAAAAATAAAATGGGACAAAAATCCGCCACACTACAAGGTATCAGTCCTAGTACTGCTCAAATGCAGCCATTGCCTTTTGAAGTGCCAGAAGCATTACCTCCTTCCCATTATGCCTCATTGACTATTTCAAAGGCACATCACTGGTTTTGCAAAGCCTGCCCTTTAGCAAAAACAGAATCGAGACCTTCTTATGCTAAAGATACAAAACAAAACATTCCATTCTTACAAAGGATGCAAGGAGATATATGTGGACCTATCCATCCAGAATGTGGACCATTCAAGTACTTTATGGTTCTGGTGGATGCTTCAACACGCTGGTCACATGTCGCATTATTATCACAAGAAATGCTGCATTTGCAAAACTCCTAGCACAGATTGTATATTTAAGGGTTCACCACCCTGATCACCCTATCAAGTATGTAAGGCTTGAAAACGTTGGAGAGTTTACATTAAAAGCATTTGATGATTATTGCATGTCTATTGGGATCAATGTAGAGTATCTTGTACCTTATGTGCATACACAAAATGGTCTCGTAGAAGCGACCATCAAAAGGCTACATGTGGCTAGGGCACTGGTTATGCGCACCAACCTACTTATATCTACCCGGGGTTATGCAATATTGAACGCAGCTTTACTTATTCGTTTCAGACCCACTACTAGCCACCCATTTTTTGCATACCAGTTGGTAACTAGATATGAGTCTGACATTTCACACTTACGCATATTTGGTGAGTAGTATATATGTCTATTGCGCCCCCACAGCGCATCAAAATGGGTCATCAGAGACGATTAGGTATTTATGTTGGAGACGAATATCCAACAATTATTTGCTATTTGAAACTCTTGACAGACGATCTCTTTACCGCTAGATTTATGGATTGTCACTTTGATGAGACAGTCTTTCCTTTGTTAGGGGGAGATAGGAAAAATGATTTTCCAAGGGAACGACAGAAATTGTCGTGGTTTATCCCCATTCTATCTCATTTTGATCCCCGCACTTCACAATGCGAAAGTGAAGTGAAAAGAATAATTAATCTTCAGAATGTAGCAGATTCAATGCCCGATGCGCTCACTGATATCACAAAAGTGACGAGATCACATATAACAGCTACAAATGCGCCTGCAAGGTTAGAATTCCCCAACAAGGGGCACCGTACCGTAGATAGAAGCACTGCAGCCACACTTAGTGGAGGTGTGGTTGAGGCCGTGGCTCTCCAAAGGAAGAGGGGGAGGCCACTAGATTCAGCTGACACTCACCCAAGGAAGAAGAGGGCGAGTAAGGGACAAACCGATCTATTAATCATAAATGTAGAGAATCCCTCTCATGAGATTTTCTCTAATTATAGTTATATCCATGAATCAATACTGGAGGACCCTCCGACGTTTGAAATGATTTTAGAGAACAAAGAAATATCAAGGGATTATGAGAGTATGTATGAGTTAATGGAAAGATCTTCCATACACATTGATGATGTATTTGCATACACTGTTGCTCAAGAAATCATAGAGCACGATGATATCGAACCACGCTCTGTTGTAGAATGTCAACAAAGATCAGATTGACCTAAATGGAAATAAGCAATCCAGGCAGAACTAGATTCTCTAACAACAGGTATTTGGTCCGATAGTGCTAACCCCACAAAGTGTAAAGCCTGTAGGACATAAATGGGACTTTGTCAGAAAGCGTAATGAGAAGAATGAAGTCCTAACATACAAGGCTAGCCTTGTGGTGCAAGGTTTCTTACAACGCCCTGGAATTGACTACGAGGAGACATACTTTCCTGTAATGGACGTTATAACGTTCCGTTACTTAGTTAGCTTGATAATTTCTGAAGGACTGGAAATGCAGCTCATGGATGTGGTTACTGCACATCTCTATGGGGATCTTGATTCAGAGATATATATGAAAGTGCCTGATGGCCTTATATTACCCAAATCAAGTCACTCTAAATCACGGAGTGCGTTTGCAATTAGGTTGAAAAACGCTCACTTTACGGATTGAAACAATCCGGGCGGGTGTAATATACTCGTCTAAGTGATTACTTGATTGGGAAGGGGTATAAGAACGATGAATTATGCCTCTGAGCATTTATAAAGAAAACAAGTTCCGGATTTGCAGGTTGTAGCTGTATATGTCGATGATATGAACATAATAGATACTCTTGATGAAATAAGAGAAACCGTGAGCTACTTGAAATCAGAATTTAAGATGAAGGATCTTGGGAAAACTCGATTCTGTCTAGGCCTTCAACTAGAACACCAAGTTTGTGGAATACTAATCCACCAATCTGCGTATGTCCAAAAGATGCTCAGGCGATTTAACATGGACAAAGCGCATCTTACTAGCACTCCCGTGATCGGTCAAAGTTTGGATGCTAGGAAAGATCATTTAGCCCAAAGGAAGATGACGAAGAGGTGTTGGGAGCTGAAATTCCCTATCTAAGTGCAATAGGCGCATTATTGTACTTAGCCCAATGCACTCGACCAGACATTGTATTCTTAGTGAACTTGTTAGCTAGATTTAGCTCAGCGCCAACGCAGAGTCACTGGAATGGTATCAAGAACATTTTCCGATACTTAAGAGGAACCATTGACTTTGGGACAATTCTTTCCCTACAGAGAGATAAGAGGGACCGTAGATGGAACTGTAATCCCTAAAGAAAATGTTGATGGCGAAAGCGCTACTCACTACACCGAAACCCCATATAATGTTTTGGTTGGTTTTGCTGATGTTAGGTATCTCTCTGACCCACACAAAGGTCGTTCCCAAACTGGTTATGTATTTACCATTGGAAACACGGCGATATCTTGGAGATCGACCAAGCAAAACCTTGTGACTACCTATTCGAACCACTCTGAGATCATTGCTCTACACGAGGCGGTTCGTGAGTGTATATGGTGAAGAGCTATTATTACACATATTCGAGGGACTAGTGGCTTGAGTTCTACCACCGAAGAGCCTACTTGCATTTATGAAGATAATGCACCTTGCATAGAACAGATGAAGCTATGTTATATCAATGGTGATAATACAAAACACATATCGCCAAAGTTTTTCTATAATCAGCAACAACAGACTTTCCTCAATATTCAAGTGAATCAAGTAAGGTCTGAGGAGAATGTTCCAGATTTGTTTACTAAATCATTGCCTAAGGCCATATTTGAGAGACATATGAAAAACATAGGAATGCGAAGACTTTCCAAGCTCTCTTGACTGATGTAAGGATCAGGGGGAGGTGTAAACTTCAGGGGGGGTGGGGGGGTCTAACACATACATGTCATCATCAAATGTAATAGGTGCGTTGTGTTTTTTACCTTAGACCAAGGTGTATTTTCCTACAAGGTTTTTTTTGTTACTTGGCAAGGTTTTTAGTGAGGCAACAATTCATGCACAATTTCGTCTTTGACTTGACACAAGGGGGAGTGTTAAAGGAAAAATACGTTATGTGCCTTCGTCAGAGTAACTGACGAAGAGAGGGTTAGGGAATTAGCGGTTATAGCTCATCAGTCATCCATTATTGTCATTATTTTAATTTCTATTATCATTGTAATCCTCACCCTATATAAAAGGACTATCTAATGAAATGAAAAAACTAATTTCCCCATTTTTACTTTTACACATTTTATTTTGATTCATAATTTTTGGAATGTTTACATATAATTTTTTTTAAGTTTTAAAATTGGAAAAAATAAAACTAATAATAATTAAATGATTCCACAATATCAGGTAAATTAAATTTGTTGCATTTCTTGACTTGAAAAGGTACATTGGACATAACAAATAGTCAATGGACCACAATTAACAAAGAAAAGTGATTGGATTGCATCCACCATTGAACTACAAAATTGGACCTTGATCAAAATTCCTCTTTTAACTTTTTAAGTATCTAAAAAAGTGAATTAGAGGATCAATAAGTAGGAGAGGTCCAAATATCAAATTTTGAGGTCCAACTAGAACCACCCATCGTGAAAACCTATATAGTGAAGAAAAAATGACCAGAGAAAACCTTTCACTTGCAACGAATGGATTCCTCCGTTTCTTGTTCTCCGTCTAGAACGTTTACTCTTCCTAGATTGAAGAAGGGTTAATTAGTTTCCAATGAGGTATAAATTTCTGTGTAAAAGCAAATCAATGAACTGTGACTGAAAAATAAAATATAGAGACATAGTAATGAATTGTGACACAATATAGAGATACAATCACTATAAAACAAAAATATAATTAAACTGTGACCGAATTAATGAACTTGGAGAAAGAGTATACCTCTAGTAAATCGTTGATTCGATGAGTATTTTATAGTCGTTTCAGGTGCTCCTTCTCTAAGATTATCTTCTTCCTCCTCATCATAAACCTAAGGAGGCCTTAGAAACCTTCACTATTATCTCTATCAGAACATAAAGCTATCAGTCATTACAATACTGGGGATGAAAACTTATCAGAGTCCAGGTCCTTTTTTCAAGAGAATAATGAAGGTTGTTTTGGGAGAAAACAACGGTCTAGTCGCAGAAATACATTGGGTGACAAAACAATTGGCTGATTATGGGGGTAAAACAGCAGCTGAATTTTGTCCCATTATGAATCTTCCCTTCTTTATGTATTTTCCTTTTCTCTTGGGAAAATTCAACGGCTCTGTCAAAATAGAAGTTTACATTATAAAAGGAAACTTTTTTTTTCTCTAACTATAACAATATCACTACAGGAAAATTGATCATTCACGACACGTAATTTACGGCGTACATTGAATGTGCATCGTGAAAGAGTATTATTTATGACGAATTATAAATGCACGCCATGAATGATAGATTTCAATTACACTACATGCATCGTATGTGCGCCATTAAACTCGCAATATTGTTTTTATTAAAGCCGCACTCTGTTTGTATGCCGTGATTCTGCGAAAAGCGCCAAAATTTTTGGCCATTTGAACTTCCCTCTCGAATGAAAAAGACAGAGATAGAAGGCTGATAGTTTCCCTTTCAGAGACTCTATCTCTCTCCCAAAATCTCCTTCACTCCCAAAACCCTAATCATTGCCACTGCTCCTCCTCCTCCTCCACTAGCAACCCTTTCCCCGCCGCCCAACCTTCCTTCCTTGTTTTCTCCGGTGGGACCCCCTTCAACGGAGTCGTCGAGGAGCTCAAGAATTTCACTACTCGTGTCGCCCAAGTGCTTCCCATTTCCAGCGATGGAGGAAGCACCGCCGAGATTGTTCATTATCTCAGATCTCCTCTTCAAATTGGATTTTGGGAGTCCGATGCTGGTGGTGCAGGAAGATCTGCCGACGGCTGAGGCGATATCCAGAAATCCGACGCTGTTACTGCGATGGTCCTCATAGCTGAAGACATCGATAATTAAGACGACATCTTCGAAGCGATCGATAAGAGTAAGCTTCACACACGTTCGGTTCAGTTCAATTTCCGCAACATACGTTGAGTTTATATTTCGATCATTTTGTTCTGGTAATTGATTTCAGTTAATTTTCTAATTCCCGATGGATTTTCTTAGTTTTTTCTCGACTTCTCGCCGGAATTGAGTGTGTTTGCTCCTAATTTTATGATTAGAAGAAAACTTCAACCGAAAATTGCTTCATAAGTGACTAAATCGAAGTTCTAATCGAAGTGACTAAATCCATTGTCTTCATCAGGTACTTATTTTTAGTTTCATAGTTTGTTCTATTCTCTACAAAGCAATTCATTGGTGTGTGTTTCAATACAGCTTCTTGCACAATGACAAGTTGAAAGTCTGTGCATTACAATTTTATTTTTTGCACAAGGATTGTGGCTAATGCAAGAGGCTCAAGCACCTGTTCGGTATTCACACTAGTTCAATTTCTTCTTAATCTCTAGTTGTAATTGAAATCCATGTTATGTTCTTGCTTGGAAATCTGCACAAGTAATTTTGTTGTATTACTTTGAAACTCTATTTAAGTTTAATCTAATGAAATACAGTTAAGGAAATACCTTAATGTTTAACTTAAAGACTTGGAAGGTGTTTTGGAATTCGATTAGAACATAAAGTCATTAAAATGTTCATGTCATTAGTACCATGAAACATATTAAGCTTTCAGTTATCAAGTTGTTAAACCACTATGCCAAAAAAGCCTTCAGACGACAGATAGGGATCTGTCGTCTGATGAAGTACAAATCTGTTGTCTAGGTGGCTACCGTCTCTAAGCCCCTCAGATGACAGATATTCTCTGTCGTTGATAATGCATTTAGACAACGGATTCAATTTAAGGTACTGTAGTCTGAAGTACCTAATATTGAAGAATCGGGGTCTATCTGTCGTCTAAAGGATCTTACCACTACATATTAATGTTGTTGGAAATTCACTTCATCGATGGATTCAAAAAATAACCGTTTATGTAGTTAATGTAACATGACGGAGTTTTTGTTGTTTCTGTCGTTTGATTGTACCAATATTGAAGCTTAGTTAATGCTTCTGTCGTCTGATTGAAAGCACAATGACAGTTATATGTGGACTGATTTCCTATGCAACAACATTTATACCGTGAGTTATGTTGTTTGAGATTTGTTTGGACTACAGATAATTTTGATTCTTGTGGTTAGATTTGATTTCCAACTACAGTTTTAGCTTTTTTATGTTGTTTGAATCTCACTTGAAGTATAGTCTTACTCAAATTTATGTTGTCTGAAGTAGTATTCAATCTCATTTTTCTGTTGTTTGTTTGGACTTTCAACCATTGTTTAGTTATATTCTGTTGTTTGAGTGTTAATAGAAACACATGTAGGAGCCATTTAATTCTTTTGTTTGAGAGTAATTAGAAGTATACTTTTATGTTGTTGGAAGTAGTTTGAAGTAATATATTAACTACCTAATTATGTTGTCCGGGAGTTATTTACCTCTACTTTTCTGTTGTTTGAAGCTAGTAGAAACAACATATCAACCACCTGCTTCTGTTGTCTGGGTGTTGTTTGAACTCCACTTTTCTGTTGTTTGAAGTAGGTAGAAACAACATATCAACCACCTATTTTTGTTGTCTGAGAGCTCTTTGAACTCTACTTTTATGTTGTTTGAAGTTGGTAGAAACAACATATGATCTATTTGTTTCTATTGTGTCCTCTATACCTGTACTAGGACACATAAACCGGGTCCTTAAATGTTGAAAAACCATCCCAAAAAAAAATATATCCCAAGCATTCTTAAAAGTGCCAAAATGAATAGTCAGCAAAATACACTAATACAATATGTATACAAATGAAGATCCCATCCAAGGAGAATTAACTGCGAAATGAAATTAAAAAAGTACCGTTACTACAATGCTAATTTTCTTATTAGGTATGTTCTATCAACCTTGAATAGATTGAACTTCAATGACTTGTCCTTGCCCAAATAAGAACCTACACAGACAAGCCAATAAACAGAAATTAGATAACTTATACAATGCATTGCTATAAGTTTTGTGTTATATGCCTAGCAGCTAAAACTAAAACCATATGCAATTCAATTACTAAGTTTGTGTCAAATACATTTGCAGCTTTGATCTAATAGTAATAGAGATCTATCATGCATGCATATTACTGGCACCTTTCAGCATATTATGATGAACATCCTGACTTTATGAATTGGTGCGCTGTAGCTTTGCATTTTGAATGAAAACTAAATGACAAAGGTATGTCCAGAAGCTTGAAAGCAAAACGAAGACAAGCAATATATTTAAGCCTTTTCTTGAATTGGTGGCATGATTAAACAAAATTAAGTTAATTCAGCTGGCGGTGGTATATATGATCAAATAGAATAAATTGGTAGAGAAGAGTATGAAAGGATGGGTTCGTACAAACTTCAGACTCAAACACCAATTGCTCGCTTGAGAGTTTGAAGAATCTGCATATTTAGAATATAATGAAAACAATTATAAGAAATTAACAAATATAAAGTTGGAGCCTGGTTGCACGATTTTATCATTGACAACCACAGCTAGACAGATAAGCATCTAAACAACACATGAGACATAAAGGAACAAGAGAAAGATATTTACCGCAAATCAACCCATCAAAGAACAGATTCCCAAATAGACTAGTATGTTTGTTAGCCCATAACGAGGTTCAAAATGCATAACCAAAACTAACACTAGAGAAAGTGTAGCAGCAACGTCCATTAGAAAGGCTGTTGGTAGAATAAGAAGAAGAAAAAAAAAAAAGGAAGTGTTAATAACAAGACCATTGAAGTTCTATGACAAACTAGAGTACTCAATGGATCTGCTATAAGGTTTTTGTTATAACTATCACCCGAATTTAACAACTCAACTAGGCATAAGAAAATATGTGCTGCTGTAGGTAGCTACATGTTCAGATTTATGTTTAGTCTCTTTGAGTACTCCATTTGGAGTAACTTAATTGGATTTGGCTTCTGGATCAGCCAAAACATAATAGAGCAAAGATAGAATTTGAAAAAAAAGAAAAAGAAAAAAAAGGGCATTAATGCAACAATAGAGATTTCTATAATGAAAAGTTTGCAAATTCTTGGCCAAAACGAGCAACTTGGTGTGTTTATAATGAAAAGAATCAAGCAATGCATGTCCCCTTATTTAACCTTATACTATGCAGCCTTATCTACCCTGGTCTAATAATCTATCACTAAATTTCTCTTGCCTGTAAATAAAGCAGAATAGTAACTTGCATATACTATAAGAAAAACTTACCATATGCCCTTGCTCAGCACTTGTGAAGACCCGAAATTTCAGTTAAATATTTCGTAATTCAATATTTTTCAAATTATATGAATTATGAGTTGTGGGTGTGATTGGAATGTTATTGCGTGAGAAATTTGGTTTCGAATGATTTTAGTATCGAAATTTAACGTTATTTAGGGTTATTAAAATTGACTTATTTATACGTAAGGAATTTGAGGAAACTTCCTTCATGAAAGTCGTAGAGCTTGTCGATACGAGTTCGTGCATATGTGGAACTCAAAAATCAATTCGAGCCCTAAAACGAACCAGTGGTGATTTCTCCTATCTCCGGCCACCAAAACTTGAGTTCTTTATCTTGTTTAACTCGTATTAAAGAGTAGAACACGCAACAAAAAGACCCAGACCAGAAGTGAAGCTTTTGACGTCGAACGGAGCAACTATCGGAAAATTTCGGTTTTCCAGCGAACCGGACTGTTTTTAGGTATTTTCGACCACTTCCACTTGTTTTCTCACTTCGTGCTAGTTATGAAAGTTGCTCAAAATGATGAAACGAAGGGGATAAGCTCTGCCCCGACACCATTGGCGGTGGTCGGCAACGGCTCTGCCCTAAACTCCGGCGGCCCTTTCCGGCCACCTCCGGGGGTACCATGAGTAGTTTCTACTCATTTTTAGATTCTACATGTCGATACGATCATTTTGATATATAACATGTGAATTTTTGATATCGTATGATTTAGTTAAGAATTTTACGATTTTGATTGATTTCGATCGCTCGATTTGTGATCTATGAAGTTTGGACCGTCCGATAGAATTCTAGTTTTGATATAATGGTCGTAGGACTGTCCTGATGACCTTGTGTGGTCACGGGTGAAGATCCGACCGTTGGATCTTCATATATAACATGTGAATTTTGGATATCGTATGATTTAGTTATGAATTTTACGATTTTGATTGATTTCGATCGCTCGATTTGTGATCTATGAAGTTTGGACCGTCCGATAGAATTCTAGTTTTGATATAATGGTCGTAGGACTGTCCTGATGATCTTGTGTGGTCACGGGTGAAGATCCGACCGTTGGATCTTCATATAAGTGTGTTTTTGAAATTATACGCTAAGTTAATTATCGTTTTGATTAGGTGTTTGACGGATTTGTTAGCGGACGATTGTGGATCGTATTTTGGGCTGTAAGAAGACGCAGCGGAAGTTTAGAGGTGAGTAAATCTCACTTGGTTCATTTACGAACCGAATTTCCTTAATTGCACAATTTAATTGTTATGTGTGAGAAAATGGTTTTAAGAAATGTGTTTTAAAGTATATTAAAAATGAATTTCTTGATTTTGCATCGTGTGAACTATAGTTGGTATTAGTGATCATTTCTGTGTGGATGGTTACGTGTATATATATATATATATATATATATATATATATTTACGTGATTATATATTGAATGATATGACATTGAGGTGTGGAATTGTGATAATATGTTGTTGATAAATGTTGATAATATGATTTTATTATGTTGTTAATATTTGATAAATGTTGGTGATAAGCATGTTGATTTTGTGAGTTGAATAGAAGGTAGAGAAACGTAGGATTCCGAGGATCGAATGGTCCAAGGATCTTTGGTTAATGATAACCGGAGTATATGTGTTCTAAGGATAGGGAGGTCCAAAGTTCAACCGTTAAATAATAACGGGGATATATTGTTCTGAGGACATGAAATGGTCCAAAGTTCGCGTGTTAATGAGTAACCTGGATATGCAGTTACTTGACCCCGGGCCAAGGTGTCAGAGGTAACGAGGCAGTTAGAGCTCTAACGTGGGGCCAAAGTGGCGATAGTTGTGATTAGGTACCAAAGTGGCGAGAGTTGTGATTTGGTGATTGTGGAAATGTGTTCCATATTGTTTCATGTGTGTTGGATTGATGTTTCTTGTGGTTGTTGAGATTGTTGGATGTTTACTTGAGATAAATGAATTGTGGTCTAATAAATCAACCGTTCATTCTTATTTACTCAAACGAGCTTTTAGAAAGCTTACCGGGTTTTGTGTTGTTGCAATCCCGGTACACTATTCAAATAGTGTAACGGATAATCCTGCAGATCAGGATAATCAGGGTGGTGAGCGAGCTGCGTAGGGCAGCAGTGTTAAGACCAACACTTGGTCTATTTTGATGTGTTTTGTAGACTCTTTTGAGCATAACTTTGTATTTATGTTAGTATTGTAATAATTGACTCGAGAGATAGTTGCTACGAGGTTTGTATTATGGTTTGTGAGATGTTGGTTTTGAGAAAAAAATGCAGGACGCTATTTGTTTAGTTGTATTCATGTTTCGGATTTGAATTTATTATTCGAAATTCGGGGCGTGACAGCACTTTTCTCAACCTCAAAGCCTTTTCTTCTCTTGCCCTTAGAAGGCTTGTCCTCTATTTCTTTAGTAGAGCTGTCCATCATCCTCTTGTTCTCCAGCTAGAGTTTTCATATGCAAAAATCCTACACATAATAAATTCCAGTTTATAAATGATATGGAATTTTAACAAGAAATTGATATAGCTAGTTATGTGCTCGAACCAAGATATAAGTTAAGGCCATTATCAGATGGACAGCATCAAATAACAAACTAAACAAATTAGTAAACCAAGAAACTCAAGTATCAGCTGGAGCAATTAATACCATAGCATATTCCAAGTGCATGCAAAAAACTATAATTGAACAAAAGGGCAGCATGCAACAGGTACTCTCAACAAAGGAAATACAAAAACCAATCACAAAACAGAAATCAACACTCGTGGAAACTTACAAATAACGGGAAAAAATAAAGAACCAACGAATAAATATATGTGGTCCAGATACTTCCAGCATGTTAGCCATATACAAAGTCCGGGTAAGAGGTTCTACTTAACAACAGCTTTATCACCATCATTCCTTCAATATTTTCTTATAACTTTCAGTTTTGATCCTACAGATAGAGCAAGTAATAGATTGTTTACTTCTGAATATTTCAATTTTAGTAATCAAATGCACTATCACAGGTGTGCTTAACAAACAAGTAGTTACAGTACATTTTAATGTAAATTAGTTATATCTTACATTACAGTTTGGTCTCCGAGCAGCAACAACAGGAGAACTCTCTGTTAAACCATATCCATTCTGCACTTTTACGCCTATTGCCTGCAAATGCACAATACTTCTATGAAAGGAGTAGATTATCTAGACTGCTATGGCCAGAAAATAAGTGGGAGAGTTCAACCTCAAAGAATTTATCAATATATCAATACGTGCTGGCAAAACTACCTCCTCCACTGATGCGAGCCTACAGGAAGCGAAGGAAAGTTCTGCTTAGCCCCTACCTTCATCATAATCAATACCATATGAATGTAATATAACAATCAAGAAAATTAAAAAGAGAATAAGTTATCTGTTGTAAACATGGAAACTTCTGCAAATGAGGAAACAAAATGGAGCCAATGAGCAATTTCTACCACTTTTTTGGAAACTAGGATTGATTGAAATCTGCTTCTTCAAAATATTTCTATGAGTATTTGATTGGCCATGATCTGTGAAAATGAACCAACCAATTTAGAAAAGCGAGTCTTAATAGTTGAACCTAAGTACAATAAAAAAAATAGCTCAATTTAAACAACACAAAAATGCACATAACCAAAAAAAAAAAAAAAAGGAAAACTATGAACAATTGCATTAGGCATATTAGAGTTAATTAAGAAAAGAAAACAAGTGTAGCAAGGAACGCTGAATTCATTCATGCCCATTATTGAATAAACAATCATCAATTACAGGTTATTCAACAATTCATCAACCCATCAATCCAAGCACTGTTCTAAAATCAAACCAGCAATTTTTAGAATCTAATTATCCAACAATCATCAATTCATCAATCTATGAATCCAACAATCATCAACTCATTAATCCCTGAATCATCAACTCATTAATTCATCATAACTTCATAAGGCAGTAGACAAAACAGAGATCGGAGCAGTGGAGAAAGAAACGGTGACCATTGACAATTGAGGAGAGATTGAGAGAGAGATGAAGTTAGAGGTGCTCTGGAGATACATCACAATGGCTCAGGAGTTATGGGTTTTGAGAGTAGACAACGATGTTGTTTAGAGTTCTGGGTTTTATTCGGAAGTGAGGAAGACGAGCACCCAGCGCCCAGAGCCTTAGATTTTGAATAACCATAAACCTTCCCAAATTGAAATGAACCATAAACCATCCCCAAAATCATAAACTAGAATAAAACCCAATTCTATTTCAATCACCCCATCTCTAAATCGTTATCCCAAATCTAATTTCAAAGGAAACTCCCTATTCGATATCCCAAAGAAACCCTAAAACCCCAAATTGATATCCCAAGGAAGCGCTAAAACCCAAAACAAATCAAGGTCGAAACCCTAATATGAAGAATAAGGCTTACCGTGAAATCGTTTGTGAAATCGAAGAACTCCACCAACAGCGTCTTCTTGATCTAGATCAGGGAAAGGTTGATGAAATTCTCCTGTGTAGAAAACCTAGATCAGGGAATGTCTCTGGTCGGGGGAGAAGAACCTAAATGGGGAGCTGCAGTTGCTCGTGGTCTAGCTCAGGGAGAGGGAAAGAAGTTTCTGGTTTTTTGACCAAGTGTTGAGAAAACTCGGGGTATAGGACTATAGGCATCTGCTAGTTCACATTAGGTTTTAGCTCAGCCAAAAACAAGTTTTTGTCCATATAAGGGTAATAATTTTTTCATTTACTCAAACAACAGAATTTGTTGTCTAAATTTTCTAAATTATAACAAACTTGAAGAAGTTGAATTGGTGTTGATTTTGATAACATTTAGATGACATAAATAGTTAAAACTGTTGTCTGAAGGCATTCAAAAAACTCAGACAACAGAAAAAACGTCTTTTGTCGTCTGAGGGGTATAGTATGAAGCATTTTTTGACATAGTGAACTAAGACCTTGTCAAGCTTTCATTTTGTAAAGTTTTCAATTGTACCATCAAATTATGAAATGTTTATTTATTTACAATTATCATGTATTCAGTGTGTTTGATAAATAAATTGAGTTGTTAACCTTAAAATTTTTGGGGTCCTGCAAGATATGCTTTGAAGAAACACACCGCTAACAGACAAGTATATTGCTTCCCCCCATCTACTGAGCGTATTCTGGATTGTATAGCCTCATCAATGTCAAGGTAACTAGCTCTTATAATCAATGCACTTTGTTATGTGCCCCTATTTCTCTTTTTTTTTCTCTACAAAACTTGATGCTTTGGCCAATAACCATGAAACTATTTCCAGGAAATGTAATGTATTGCAATCATCTACTTGTTCCTGTGCACCATTGAGTTTAGACAGCAAAGACACCATGTGGAATGTGGTATATTGTGATATTATGTGGAATGTTAACCTCAAAGCTAATGGTGTTCTGAGGTTTCTGGAAATTGAGAATTGAATAGATGTTAACCTCAAAGTATTTTCTTATGAACCTTACTGACTCTATACAATTGAATAAACAACTTTATAAAATACGGATACCGGATTATTTAGGCATAACTCAAGGTTGTTTTTGTATAGAGCAACACTCGATGTACATGCTGATGACATTCAGGGCACCCTTTTCATCTGAGGCGATTACTGTTGAAGCTATCCCCGTAGGTTGTAGCTTTGAATTGGCATAAATTGCTCAAGATTGTTGTTTACGTTCAGGTGGAAGTAATCTCTGTCCTTGTTAAGTGCAGAGTCTGTGAAGGAGCTATTTGATAAAATGCTGAAATCTGGAATGCTAAATGATGTAAAGGGGAATGATACTTTTAGAGGGGAATGACTTACCTTTGCAACTTGGTACAGTAGATATCATTTACCGGTATCTATGCTTCTAAGCTAAGACTTGCTCGGTAAAGCTTTTACTTCTGAACTTAAAAAAAAAAATTGTGAGATAAACTCGGTATGCGGGAAAGATTCACACAATAGTCTCTGTAGTTGTTTGATTGCAAAGAGGCAAGATATTCGTTATAATAATGTCATAGATTTTGTTTTAGTTTAGGATTAAATTCTGCTTACTACCTTGTACTTTTACCGGTTCATCAGTTCAGTCTTTGGACTTCTAATTTAATCAAAAAAGTCCTTGCACACTCCAATTTCATTAAATTGATCCAATCCGTCACTATTCAGTCAATTTTTGCTGTTAAAATGCTGACGTGGGACCTTCTCACAGGGAAAATTCCCAAACTACCCATCGCTAGGCAGCCCGCCGATGCATCAGTGTTGTGAATGCAGATGAGTAGTTTGAAAATTTTCCCCGAAAATTGACAGAGTGGTGACATATTGGATTGATTTGATGAAATTAGAGAGTGCAAGGACTTTTCTGATTAAATTAGAAGTGCAGGGACTAAACTGATGAACCCTTAAAAGTACAGGGTAGTAAGCAGAATTTAGTCCTTTAGTTTATTGTTCTTATTTCCATTGTGATAAAAAAAAATCATATCAAAGTTTTAATAGCTAATTTAAAATCTAAGATCTTAGTAGAGCTTACATGGTTTCTGTTTGGTGTCTAGGCATTGGCTGTATCCTTAAAACCCTGATAAACTCTACTTAGAATCTTTGACACTTACCAATACCACTTGTTGGTTCTGTAAATTCTAGGAATTCATCTTCATTTTAGGATGTATGTGTTGATAACTTAGCAGACTTATGACCATGGATTTATTAATGTCTTATTCAATATTGTCCGGTTCCAACTTTAATGGGGACACAAGAGGCATCTGTAAGTGTTGAAATTTATCATGAAGATCCAAAGTGAAGCTGGTCTCTTAAGAAATAAGATGTATTTCAAGTGGAATGTGTTGTGAATGTTTGAGGCAATCCACCCCTATGTACTTTAGGTTCATTTTTTTTTATTGGTTTTGCTATAAGCTTCATTTGTGATTGCTTCCACAACATTTGTTTGTATACTACTCAAATTTTTATATAAGTGAAGGTTCTTTGCAACAAGCAAAGAATTAGACAGATTTGTTATTCTTGTTTATAAAATTTTTGGGTGATATTGGAACAATAGAGAATTGATTTTTTTATTTAAAAAAATTGAATTTACGGCAAGCAAAATATGCCTTAAACTAAATTTTACAGCGTGCTTGGGTCATTTACGGAGTGCAAAGCAAATTTTATTGCGTGCTTTTGAGTCATTTACAGCATGCGAAGCAAATTTTAAGGAGTGCTTTTGGGTAATTTAAGGCGTGCATGAAGTTAAATATTTTTTTACGTCGCGGTCTATAAGGATGCATTTTTGCACGGATTTGCAAGTCGTAAATTGTCATTTACGGCATTTTGCATGTCATAAATGACTCATTTTCCTGTAATGTATGTATACAATTATAATATATTTCTAAAGAAGAATGGTAATACTCGCGCATCATTGATTAAAAATGGTAACTTCTTGACAGTAAGAGTTATGATAGTCATGTCAAACACAGGGATGAGGAAAAGTTATTTACAGCTATAGTGATGCATATGATCATGTTATAAAATTCAATCTTGGTTAAGTATAACCATTTGTTTTGTTTTATATTTTCTTTTTTGTATACAATACAAAATAACTCCAATCTACAATGGACAAAGCGAGTCATCAACTAGAACTAAGGCTCTATTTTGGAGTTTTTAAATGGGTAAAAGTGCTTACAAACTATGTGAAGCGTTTTTTTTTTCTTTTCTTTTTTTTATAATGTTCGGCAAAAGAAGTTATAAATACATTTTGTGTTATAAAAGTAATTTTTATTTGCGGTGTATTAAGAACATCAGGTATTGTTCACAGGACCTGCTCCGGATTTCACCTTGAAATTCGAGATAGCCCTGCGGGGCCCACTTGAGAAGAAATGCTATCAAAAATTTAGCAGAACTTCCCATAAAAGTGGATTACCCATAAACGTATCCATCCTCAACTCCTGGAGCCTACATGCTCTCCACAATTTAGAAACAAATTCCCAACGAGTAATATAAAATAAATCTGAAACTCATATCTTGAATACCAAATTATCTTTCTACTCACACAACTGAAATATGGTCAACAAAGCAATCTAGACAAATGAATTAGAATAAAGTACAAGTACGTTAATATGTAACCTACATGGGAGATGGAAGCGGTGGTCACTATGCCTTTACTCCTACACAAGCTTGATCTCAACTACTCTGCAAATTGGGCACAAGAAACCGAAAATCCTAGGAAAAAGCATTTAAAAACCGTTAGAGTGAGTGGACAAAAAATAAATGATTTCAATGGAAATAAAAGAAGATTTAATTGCTTTCCCAATTTTATTATCTTAAAAACCAAGCATGCAGTAAGTTCAAGAAGATAGTTATAAATGCTAACTGAAAAGAGCATCTCACAAATATTGCAAAACTCGTGAAATACTCTTAATCATTCTCTGAAACTGAATCTTAACTCCTACTGTAAATCATCTCGAAAACCATCTCAAAATCTCGTTAAAATATTCATATGATAAAGTACCTCAAAATCATTCAAAAATTTCGATAATATACTTATACTCAAATCATATTATAAGTCTCATCTCAAAACTCTTGAAATCTCATAAATTACTAAAATAGGCGATGACTAAAGGGAACTGCTAACTAGTCATCTCATGCCACCTGAAGGGGACTGCCGACCAGAGACACATCAGAGGGCACTGTTGACCAGACTAGAAGGTGATGGCTAGAGGGTACTGCTGACTAACCATAGATATTTAGAGGATATTACCGACTAACTATCTCATGCCATCTGAAGGGTACTACTAAACAGATAACGCATCGGAGAGTAATACTGACTGGAATATTCTAGATGGTACCGCTGACCAGAATATTGTCTAGATGGGACTGCCGACCAGACTATTATCTGGAGGGTACTACCGACTAGGTAATGCATGCATGCGCTAACATATTTACCTCCTCGAATAAATGAAATCATTAAATCATAACATAAACTCATGAAATCTCAGTAACTCATAAACTCATTTTCTTTCTGAAAATATATCTCAATAATAATTCTGTATATCATCGATATATCATCGAAAGCGTAAATCACAAAACCTCGATAATGCAACCATACTCAAATACTTGAAAATCAGTAATTCTCATAATATTTTCTTAATCAATCACTTTCCGAAAACCACTTCTCAATAACTCAATAACTCATAATTTAAATAGCTCAATTATTAATAAAAGCTCTCGGAAAGAAAATTCAATAATAATCTCGTAAATCATAAATGCTCAAAATTAGTACTGTATGCATAATTTATTTTAAAATCAATTGTCCACTCACAGTGAATCGATAGCAATAGCAGTCAAGCGTATCCCTCCCAAGTCAAGAGCTCAGAAAATTCCTAGCCTCCATCCAGTCATTTTTCAATATTGAACCTTCGTTCTATCTCAAGTAATCATGCTCAGGTCCTTAATAAAATAATTAAACTCTGATCAGCAACTTACTAATAATTATTCCTTTAAATAAATAAAAACCTTTGGAGTTAAACCATTATAGACTATTGTCCATTATTTCAATTTAACAATCATGACAAGTGCCAATTAATTATCCATATCGATTTCCTCCCAACAATGGTTATTACCCAAATTCCTTACCTTTCCTTTTTAACAATTCCTTTCGAGAGCTCACCTTATAATACAACACTTCAAATTCGATAACCAATTTATCACATTAATTACCGAAGTCGAATCTCTCTTACTTTAAGCCAAAACATACTTATTCACCATGCCAACAAACTTTAATATCTTTGCACAAATTATAAAAATAACCAAGTAGCTTTATTCCAATTTCATTCATTCTTGCAGCAATAACCAACATCACCACCAATTCAACATTCTGGTCAATTCAAAAGCAACAATTACAACATCACCGATCTTTGGCTCTTACCATTCTTCTTTTCCAATTCAGAATTTAATATCGTCGTAACTACATGATATGAGCAATATTTGCTATGATATTAATGTTAAACTCTCTACATTTTACTTAGTTATTCTCTTAACATTATCATTTGTAACTTAGTTTTATGTTTTTAGGTACTTTTAAGTCCATAAATGGAAAGCAAGGAGAAATGAGCACAGAAATGACATGAAATGGAGAAATGAAGTTTTCCCAATCCGACTAGGAAAAGGAATCCTAAGTCAACTAAGAATGAGCTCGTGGAAATGATAATCAGAAATGAGAAATGACAAAATTCCAGTTAGACAAGGAAACTCATTCCTGCCAGGAAAAGGAAACCTAACATGACTAGGAGTCCTTGTTGCACTAGGAGAGCTCAGGAAGGTTCCAAAACATCTAGGAAATGAAAAGTCCTAATTGGACGAGGAAACTTGTTTGCAGTAGGAGTCCTGACGATACTAGGATACCTGGGAAGGCTAGGAGATGTTGTGGCTTCAAGATGACTTAAGATTGTGCAAGAATGTCAAAATTTGTGTCACAAATGAAGATGGGCTTCGAAAGTGTCCAATTGAAGAAGCTTGGCCCATTGATTAAAGCATGTGACTTGCATGTGAGACTCTAGAAGCATCCATGACGTCTTGGAGGAGTTTCTGTCCCATATTTACTGTTGTTGCTGTGCAAAATAAAGAAAAGTAAAAAAAGATTTCGGCAAAGGCATAAAAAGGGAGAGTTTTGGAGAATATCTACTTCGTGTGAATTATGAAAAAGAAAATAAAGGACAATAAATATTGATTTAGGTTTCCTGATTACATACGAGTTGAATGAAGACCAAATTGAGGGAAGATGCATAAAGAATTCAACAAAGAAGATTACATAGAAGATTCAAGATTGTTCTCTACATTCCTTGAGAAATTTTGATTGGTTGAATGATGTTATTGAAGTAGATTTCAACCTTGATACCCTAGCATGCCGTGCACTATATATAGGAGGTTTTGTGAGACGTCAAGTACCACCTCCAAATCCTAAATCAAAATCTCAAATTGCTTCCTCTTTCTTCTCTCAAGTTTCAGCATTCTTCCAAGTTCAAGCATTCAAGGCCGTGAGCACCTCCTTCTTCCATAGGCGTAATCATCCCCCATTTCAAGCATCCTTGCCATCCACCTCCACCATCTTTTGAAGGTTCTTGCATCCTTGAAGATTTAAAAGTGTAACCATGAATATCTATCCTTTGTTTTCAGTTTTTGATGTTTGTAATTCAAAACATATTTATGTTATGATAATTTGGTTGTTTCGATTACTTGTGAGATTAAAAGGATGTTTTGATGTTTAATTTCCAAATACCATGAAGCATGTTAACATTTTAGAGTTCTTGATAATCTGAAAATTACGATTTCAATATGTCATAACATGTTTGTTGATCTTAGGATGCATATTTTGATTGATGAGCATGTAATTGACTCCACATTGAGATATGTTAGCGTTCTAGGTCTTAATAATTAAAGTGGAAAACCTATAGTTTCTTACACTACTAGGATTTTTGCCTTAGACATCGGCCAGAAACCGATGTTAAAAAAAAAATCATCCGATGTCTTAGTGGGTGATGTTTAAGATCACGAATAAAAAGACATCGGTCAAAAACCGATGTCCATTTCAACAATAGACATCGAATATGCTTATGGAACTGATGTAAAACAGTTATTATTATGACATATTAGTGTGTTTAGATATTGTTAAATCTTCATATTTTGGCATTTAATGCTTAATGAAGTATAGGTCCAATAGCAGAAGTATTCATTTTAACATCGTTACTCATATTGGAAACGATGTTTTATATAGTATCAGACATCAGATTCTTTTCATTTTGCCTGTCGTTTGTGAGGTTCACACATATTTTCCATATATCCAACTATTTAAGATTCAATCTACATTCCTTAGTATATAATAAACGATGTGCATTATTACAATAAACATCGTTTCCTTTTATGGAGCGATGTTCATTTTACTATATTACATCAGGGTTTAGGTTAACAACGATGTCCATATTAATATTAGACATTGGTTCCCAAATTGTAAATCGATGTCCACATTGATTCCAGACATCGTTTCCCAAATTGAAAATCGATGTCCACATTGATTCCAGACATCGTTTCTCAAATTGTAAATCGATGTCCACATTGATTCCAGACATCGTGTCCACATTGATTCTAGACATTGTTTCTCAAATTGAAAATCGATGTCCACATTGATTCCAGACATCGTTTCCCAAATTGTAAATCGATGTCCACATTGATGCTAAACATCATTCCTTGTAGTAAACATCGACGTCGATTAGTTTTTTAAACATCGCTTCTTACTCAATACGTCGTTATCCATGAAAAACACTTCCTCTTTATTTTAGTTTCGAAACTGATGTATTATCTCTTTATTGACATCGTTTTTGTAGTTTAACACTGATTTGAAATAGGTGTATATACATCATATCCTTTATATGAGATGATGTCCAAGAAATTAATTATAGCTGTTAAAATGCTTGTAATCCACATTCGACAACATGACATTCTGAATTAATTGAATATGAGGCATTGCAATAATTTCTGTCGAACAACAGAATTGTTAATAGTTCCAAAAATAGACAAAAACACCCCAACCTACATCAAGGCTAGCCCAAAATAGACCATTGCAATAACTATATACAGTTTAGTTCACCTGCAACTGTACAACGTTCTACTTCAAAATGGTTCAACAAAATCTAGCTAGCCTTACTCAAAATCACTTTGGTAGAGTCAGCATCTATAGCAAAGTCTGCAAATAATCAGCTACTTCAATGCGGACCTCGTCAAGTTCATCTTGGGTGTGTACTTTCCGAGTCTTCGCTGCCCACTATGAATATATTCAATAACACAAGTCATAATCTGTCCACTATAAACACGCTACAAAATCTGCCCACTATAATTAAACCAAAGTTGCCATCAAACTATAATGCATATACCTTGGTCGGAAATGAAAGCGTGTCATCATTTATAATGTCTTTATGTATCGCATTACACAATAACCACACTCAACTCCACCCTGGTTGTTTAGGTACGTCCTGTTTATTCATATTATTGAATTAGAAAGTTCATACTAAATAGAATATTGTAACTTAATCAACCACATATATCATACTAATCGGAAGTAGTTTCAATTTCGGCACCTTGTTAGCCCTACCTGTTTCAGTATTGAAACTTTTAATTGCACTGCACAACCAAACTATGTCATTATCTAGCAGAAAATAACTTGGTTATAGACAATTGAAAATAAAAAACCTTCTGGACATAAGGAACTAACTTAATCACAAAGTTCTCCCATGCTTGGTAATGGATTGATTTTCCTAAAGGGTCCAAGATGTAGATTTCATCCTCTCATATGATTGTCAATATCCAATATTCCCTACATTATTAATGTAGCACACATAATGTATCACCAACTAATAACAAACTGCAACCGACCACCAAAAGAGATGATGAATACTTACCCCGGATTGTAGGGCATAAAGAATATGTGATCAGCCTTTCCCTTTTTCAACCGATTCACTAGGTAGGAACTAAAGTCTAATCTCTCGCAATTATATGTAGCAGCAGGATCAATAAAGGCAGAAGTTTCCAACTCGTCTCGTTCAATAATAAGTTCATGTAGTTGCCTATATATGTAAAAAAATCTAGGATTAAATTGTTGAAACTTCAGACATAAAAAATAAAAAATCATGTCCAAGTAAGAAGGTGCTTACACCATGTATGCTGCTATCACCCCTTGGCCAATCTTTTTCATTTCTAAGAGATCAATCACATTCTCAATCAGGATGAAGAGTTCTTTGTGTATGCCAAAGACATTGTCATCCAACACTGTGGTTATTGCCTCACTAGTTTGTTTCATGATTGTTGTGGCATGTTTGTACAATAACTTACAGCGCTTGGGCACAAATGGAGGAAGCTTAACTTTATCGAACATTGATTTGACGAAATCCATATTTCTTTTCTTTTTCTGTTAGCAAAGAAATTGGATCACATCATCATTTAATCAAACTAACTATAATGTGTATTCCTATAGCTGCAATATAAAACAGAACCTGCAATATGCAACAACATATAGGTCCATATATACCTTCACCGGTGGTCTTCGAATAACAAACTCCTCAGGCCAAGCCACGTGACTTCCAACCACTTCTCGAACCAATTCCATCTCACCCATTATAGGGAAAGGTAGTGGTGCATTACCTTGAATCTCACCATCCACCGACACTCTAACATAGCCCTCCTTCAATGGAGCTCCATGTATCGCCTTGTTAATATCCGCGTCATCGAATATGGTACCAAAAGCAACTATATTGCTGATGGTATTCACTGCCAACTCATATTTACAAATTACCAAATAGCAATGAGATTACACACATTAAAAGAAGACAAATATTGAAATTGGAATAGGTGTAATATATTTACCATATCTGCAGGGGGAGGAACAATCTCACAATCATCTACATTTTCCCGTACCTTGTCAACATCAAGATCAATTGGGCTTTTCTTTTCTTTATCATGGAAATTGCCTTTATCTGATATAGGGGAATGTGGTGTATAGGTTGCCTTTTCTGTTATCAATGCTTCTAATTGAGCAATCCTTTTATGTAATAGCTCTTCTGCCTTTGCTTGTTTTTCAAGAATTATTTTCTTTGTCTCCTCCAGCTCCCGATCACGCTCTCTATCACGTGCCACTAATTTTGCCTTAGTAATTCTCACCCTTTTCTGCTTTGAAAGCTTAAAGTAGGTAGACGGATTTACGAAGCCTCCAACCCCCCTTATCCTACCCGAATATTCAGGAGTATCTAGTGCTTGAGATAATACATCACTACTCCCTGAAATTTCTAGCTCACCTTTCCTTTTTTTCTCCATCAATTCATTTTGATAAGATATATATGTAAAGATGCATTACATAAGGTCATAAACTATAAATTATTGAAAACCCATCAGAAGCAGTAGCACAACTAATACAAAATATGTAGTATCAACCAAAGAGCTTATTGTTATACTCCGAAACATCAACATCATGAGGTTATAAGAAATGATCACTTTCAGATTCATATATGCCTAATCAAGTTGAGGAAGGATCGATTAACAATAGATTTAAACTTAACAATACTTACTCATTTCCCAAAGGTTTAAACTACTTTCCAATGTCACCATCAGATTCATGTATGGCTAATCAAACAACAGTTTCTGTGATACTTACTATCTTTGTTGCAATCGGTGTCACCTCCTCACTTATCTTCCCATTTTTAAGTACACGGGCCTTCTTCCATAGAATTGCACGGTCAATAACCTCTCCTTCAGGCCAAGAATGTTTCTGTCCAGCGGTTAAAACTTAATAGTAAATACATTGTATATAAAGCGTTTAGAAATCATTATGCTAAAAAATGGATCACAAGAACAGATTATAATTTACCAATTCCTCCTCTAGTCCAATATATCCCTTTCTTGATAATCTATGATGATATTTTCTCTTCTTCACTCGTTTACTTTGGTCATTATGAAGTTTCTGCACAGAACATTAAGACTTCAAATCATCTATATTTCAGTGTATGTGTGAAAGTTAGATTAAAATCAGAAAAGTACTCAATATAGACTATAACAGCCTTCTATGTAAACTCATCATACCAGCCATGCCTCTGTAGTCCTCTGACTTACAAACTCCTTCCATGGCTGCAACCCAACGAATGCATACTGCTTTGATGGCTTTCTCAATTTCTTCTTCTTTCCCAAGTATGGCAGCACATACTTATTTGTTAAGTTGGTCTTGAATTGTCTCCATTTAGTGCCAGCAGATGTCAACACCAATTTCTTGCTTTCAGGGGCCACTTTGAATGTATCATGTGCAAAGATGAGTAATAGACATGTAAGAACAAACTGGACATACTCAGAAATTGACAAATAACACATCTGACTGCACAAGTTGGAAAATAAGGTCCAAATAACAGTAGCTTGCACACTCCAAAACTCAATATTCATACTGGTCACAATTCATTGCAAAAGTTAGGAGAAAAATCAGTTCCAATTCTCTTTCATTAGATAAAATGATTTCCACAATTTCATTCTAAACTTTTGAAAAGTAAAATGCTAATACAATCCCCTACTATTCCCTGCATTATAAAGGATTATTGTTCTCTTGGAGCGGTGAATTGGTCAACCCAAAACCCCTCCACATTCCCTCTCATGTAAGTGGCATCAGGCTCATTCTCATTCTCATCTTCATCACAAGGCGAAGGTATTTCTGCACAGAACGGTTGATGTTCCATAGAGGTGTCCCCTAGATCATCTTCATAGAAACAGTCACGGTAATCTATGTTTGGGGTTGTCAGTACAATGGACTACTCTGCATCGATGGGATCTTCGACATAAAAAACTTGTTTCACTTGACCAACAGAAGCAAATCTGTCTTTCTTATGACCTTGCCGATTAAGGTTTACCAATGTAAAACCTAACTCATCTTGTTTAATTCCTTTTTCATTCTCTGCCCGACACAAAAACAAAGGGATCTTGAAACCATGATAATCAACCTCCCAAATCTCTTCAATGACCCCATAAAATGTCATCACTCTCCACCGGATTTTTATCCTTAGCACTCGATACCTGCCAAGTTTTAGCCACTAAGGTAACACCACTATTTTGGACAGCTCTAGCATTGTCTCGCTGCTTTGTGAAGTATTTAACTCCATTATATCGATACCCTTAGTAACTATGCACCGTAAAACTCGGTTTTTCAGCTAACCACCTAATTGTTTGGGAAACCTCGATAGGATTTTCCTTCATTTGAGCTTAAACCTGGTTACACAATAGGCATATTATGTCAACTTTTGCAATCTATACACTTCATTCTTACACAAATAAACACCTGAACACAATATGTACTCACCTTAGCTTCAAACCAATCAGCAAAAGTACGATTGTGCTCACTAATTAGCCACTGTTTACTCTTCTTTTTCCCGACATATAGCTGCTCTACAATGTTTTTATGTGCGCTGTCCACATAAAAGAATAATGAGGATATGTCTGCTGCAATATTCAGAGTAGATTAAAATAAAGGAATAAGATAAAAACATAGGGTTAATGTACTTACATCTTATACGGATCCACCTCAGCATTATTGGACAACATATGAAGATGTGCATGATCTCTCTCTTTCTCATCAATGCACTTAAGTTTTGCAGTAGAAAGTGGGCCACAGAGCTTACTTTGATCCTTAGGAACTCTAATTGAATTACAACGTTGAACAAACTCGGCGCAAAACTCTACAGATTCTTCTCCAACATAACTCTCGGCTATACAACCTTCTGGATGAAAACGGTTACGAACATACCCCTTCAAAACTTTCATAAACTGTTCAAATAGGTACATCCATCTATAGAAAACGGGACCACATAATTGCACTTCTCTAACTAGGTGCACAGTAAGATGTACCATTATGTTGAAGGAGGGAGGGAATATCTTCTCTAGCCCGCACAAGGTCAAAACCAAATCGGATTGCAACTTATCCAACTTTGAGACATCAACCACTTTGGTGCACAAAGCATTAAAGAAGCACAGCCTCATTATGGAGATTCAAACATGCTTAGGAAGCACCGAACGAATGGCCACAGGAAGCAACTGTTGCATTAATGTATGACAATCATATGACTTCAATCCATACAGCTTCAAATCATCCATAGACACCAAATTTTTTATGTTTGATGAATGATCATAAGGAACTTTCATAAACAAGAAAGAAGTACACATTTTTATCTTCTCTGCCCTTGACAAAGTATATGGGACAGTAGGTAAATAGGTTTTTTTCTCCCTAATATTTGGACCCAAATCAAGTCTAACACCTATGTCAACCATATCTAAACGGGCAGCCACACTCTCTTTTGTTTTAGAAGGCATGTTTAGTAATGTACCAATCACACTTTCACAAACATTCTTCTCAATATGCATCACATTGAGAGCATGACGAATATGAAGAGATTTCCAATACTCCAAGTTGAAAAAAATAAATTTTTTCTTCCAAGAAGAAGTACCGGCAGAATCGGAGTTTTTCTTCTTTTTTCCCTTGCCATACTCATAGTTAATATGTTCTACCCTCTTAAACACTTCCTCTCCGGATAGTGGTGTAGGTGCAACTTCAAATTCTTGTTCATTATTAAATTTTTTTTCTCCCTCCTATAAGGATGTTGACGAGGTAGATACTTACGGTGGTAGCCATAAGACATTTTTCTACTATGGGGCAAATGTATGGTTGAAGTTGTATCACCACAAATTGGGCATGCTTTGTAACCTTTAGTGGTGCACCCCGGCAAGTTTCCATATGCGGGAAAATCATTTATGATCCACAACAAAACAGCTCTTAGAGTGAAGTATTCTTTCCTATGAGCATCATACACATCATTAACTCCATCCCACATAGTTTGCAAATCATCAATTAATGGCTCTAAATAAATATCAATGTCATTTCCCGGCTGTTTTGGACCAGAAATTAATAGAGATAACATCATAAACTTCCTCTTCATGCATAACCATGGAGGAAGATTATAAGTCACCAATATTACGGGCCAACAACTATACCTACTACTTAGAGAACTATGTGGGTTAATACCATCTGCTGACAATGCTAACCGAAGGTTTCTTGATTCACTAGCAAATTCGGGCCACTTATAATCAACCAACTTCCAAGCAGGAGAATCGGCTGGATGGCGCATGTGTCCATCCTTAGTTCACTAATCCTCATGCCAAGTGAACATTTCAGCTGTTCCAACAGATCTAAACAAGCGCTTAAATCTAGGAATTATAGAAAAGTACCACAACACCTTGGCGGGTTGGCCAACTTTTATAGTTTTATCCCTCTTTAACTTCCAACGAGAGACACCACACTTAGGACAAGTAGTTGCTGCAGAAAATTGTTTCCTATACAATATGCAGTCGTTAGGACATGCATGTATTTTCTCATATTGCAGCCCCAAATTGGTGAGTCTTCTTTGCCTCATAATGAGTTTGAGGCAATACATTATCCTTTGGAAGCAAAGACCAACAGTGGCAAGTATTTCAGAAACACAAGTGTCACTCATGCCAAACCTAGCTTTCAAGTTATGAAGTTACACCAATGCCTCTAACTTAGTGTGTTCACTATCTTCAAATAATGGTATTTCTGCTTCATCAACAAACTTAGTAAACTCATATGATTCCTCATCATAATCACCTTCATTGAAGGCTGCTTGACACATATCATAAGTTTCAGACCCAAATCGAGGGTTTGGAGGCAGGCCTAAACCACTAGGTGCATTGGCACAGGAGGACAATGTAGGTTCTCCATGCCACATCTAGTTTGTGTATCCCAAACTAAAGCCATAATCATACAGATGTCCTCTAATGACTTTAATCGACTTCTTTTAAATTTACGCATCTTGCACAAGGGCAACAAATTCTCTTATGGTTACTAGCATTTTCTTCAGCAAAAATCAAGAAATTTTCAATACCCAATTCGTACTTTAAAGTATCCCTATCTGCATTTATCCAAGATTTATCCATTGCTGAAATTTCCAAAAAAAATAAAAAACAATAAAAAAATTGAAATTAATGAAGTCATACCATCAAACCAAACTCAAAACTTCAAGAATTCTTAAACTTCATGCACAAACCAAAGTCTATAAGGGTTGGATTGCTTACCTGAACACTTGGATTTATCTTCAACTGATTGTTGAAACTAAATGCTCTTCAAATTTCAGACCCTCTGTTGTACGCTTCAATTTTTTAAACACTTCCTCTACAAGGACGCTCTCCTGCCAGCATATTGAAGTTTAGAAAAAGTAGCAGCCTTTAAATAATACGGATATAAGTCTGAATTAAAGCAATTGGCAGATAACTATAGAATTTAAGAACTATAGTATATTTGTTTCAAGCAATCTAATTATACACAATCCTAAAGCATCAGCCAGTGAACAGATTTAGGACATACAAACCAATATTGCAATCTGCCAGTAACCTTCGTTAAACACAAAAGTAGACTATAATAGACCATACTAGAAACTGGACATACTGATCTGCTTTAGAAAATATGAACAGATTTCTTATGTTTGTTTCGAATGGTGGTGCAACTATCAAATAAATCTCACTTCAATTTTACAGTAAAGTAAGTAAGATTTAATTAGCTCCAGTAGACCCCAACTCTTTTCTTTCCTGTTTGAGTTCCAAGATTAATATTTTTTCTTTTCAGTTTCTTGTATTTATGTGCTTTTAATTCATCTACTATACCATAATCTGAAGCACCATCACCAGTTCACGTATTTGGAAACAGAACAGTGAAATTAGTTAGATGGGTTGGTGAGTTAGCACCCAAAATGTCAAAATCAGAATACAAAAAGAATAATCCTAAGCTGATGATTAAGAGGAATAGTTTTCCCAATCCTACACTTACCAAACATGCATATATCTTCCTCTTCTCAAGCCTCTAATCCACCAATCAAAAGGCCACTTCCAACCGCAGTAGATAGAAAAGCAAAGCATAAACATCCCTGCGTTTTTCTGAAGACACAGGTTCAATCATAACAATTTCAAATTCAATATATAACATCAAAAGGAACATGCTTTACAATCACTACCACAGTTTATCGTATATAAAACAACACATACAAGCTGCCATACAAAAACAACCCATACAAAGCCATACAACCAAAAGAAATAATCGAACCCTCACCCTTGAATAGTTGTTTTTAATCCCTCTCTGTAACCTACAAACAAAAAGGAACAAAAGAGTCAGAAGGCAGAGCTGCAAAACGGAAATACAAGGGGTTAGAATTAACAAAAAAAGGGCGGAACTGTAGGCCACTATTTCTTTGCGGTGCTTACCTCTGAAAGATTGGCAGCAGGGCTCGGCGGTGGAGACACAATGATGCCTGAAATGAAAAGGATAAATTAATGTTCACGAATAAAGAAAAAGAACAGTTACCAAGTACAGTGTGCAGTGGTGAAGCGATGCTGACAATCAAAAGTGACATTCTGAATTAATTTGTTACGCCATTTGAGGCGGTGATGTGCTGCAGCAGTGCCAGACATGGTTAATAACAAATGACGGCTACGTTAATTAAGCCTCAATATGGAACTTGCAAAATCAAACGGCGGTGACTATAATTAATTCAATCTTGCAGTTGCTAGACACATAAAGAGTTAAGCTTTGTACACCAGAAGCTAGCAGACAAAAAAAGATGGCATGTTTAATCAATTAATCTTTGGAGTGCTAACAAGTTTAGTTAGAAGATAAATACAAAGTGCAGCAACAAGGTTCAATTAACAATTGCTTTGCCAAACAGCAAATAGTTTTAATCATGTCAGGGCTTCTTAAAACGTGCTGCAAGTCATGGCCCTTCAAAGTACATAATTGATTATATGTGCTGCAAGATAAGCTTTCAAGCATATATAATTGATTATTAAGTCATGGATTGCTTGGCATAATTCAAAGCATGAAAGGCATGTCGTACTTTTTGACAAAAATGATGGCAGGAGTCTTCAAATATATATTGCATGATTAACAATTGCAAATGATGGTCAAAAAGGGCGGTGATGAACAAGAAGACAAAAGGCCATGTATGCAAGCATGTGTGCAGAAACCATTTTAAATTGCTTTGTTTTCTGGAATCGGTGGTAAATGGTGGCAACAACAAACACAAGGCAGCAAGGTCATTGTCAAAAGCCGACCTTTCTGAAAGATTGACCGTGGAAAAATGGTGAAGACCTGCAGATAATGACAAATAGTGTTGATTAATATAATGGAATGAGAATTTGTCAAAACAAGCTGCAACCAAAGCAAAAAGCAAAAGAAAGAAGACGCTCCATCTCTGAATCACAATTAAGCCCAAGCAATTGGCAATTAGAAAAGAAATATACAGAATCCAAGACCAATATGACAACCCCAGTTCAAAGCTACATCAAATAAACCCAAAAAACACAACAGATACTATTCTAAAACAACTTTCCTATAAGAGCAAGTATAAGCCAGATTTCAAGAATCAATAGGTAACGAACAAAATCAAAACCAACCCAGAAACTGATTAATCAAAACAATCGATACCCATATCAGTACTCATCTCAAAGCTTAAAACTTTACCATCGAAGCCATCACTGAAGCACAAACACAAAACCATGCACCTTCCTTGAAGCAAATCACATCGATAATGTGAAGCTTTTTAGTTGATAAGCAAGCAAAATTTGACATTGGCGGACCACTCAAGGACATGTATGCTACGTTTGGTGAAATGGGTCCAACAAAGTTTGGAAATTGAAGCTTATGGTTTAGTTTAAGACCCAAAATTTGCAAAAACCGAAACCTAAAACTCAACAAAATCCCCAAAATTTCCCAAATCAGTGACAAACAATGACAAGAATTGAGAAAGAGCGAACCAGAGATAAAGAATGCCCAGAAAGCTCCAGTTACATGGTCATGCAAAGCTTCGAACTTTGCCCAGCTCAATGAAGAATGCCTCGGTAGATGAAACACAAATCCTTGGAAGCAAATTAAGAAACAAAAGCTCATATCGGTGATTCAGAACTCACAAATCCAAGACATGTATTCCACAGATAAGTGAATTACCTATGACTCAGAAGCTCGAAGTTTCTCCGAAACGGCGGCCTCGATCTCCGATCCTGTCCACTGTCTTCGAGCACAGGAGCTGGTCTAACTCGAAAAAGAAGGAGGACGAGGCGTCGATTTCTGGTTGGATTCGAAGAACCAAGAGGATGAGAGTTTTGGTCGATCGGAGGCGTAGAACGAAGAGGAGGAATAGAGGCTGTCGAATAGTTAGGGCAGTCTTAAGTCAATTTTAGTCCAAATATGTCTGAGTGTGGGAAACAACTTTTCATCCCCGCGTTTTCTTTAAAAAAATTTTAACATAGCCGCTCAGCCTTTCCGCAAAAATTGAAATCAAAGTTTAGATATCAGTCAACAGTAAATATCGATGTCAGTAATATACATAGAAATCGATATTTGAGAAATCGATATTAATAACATTTTTTTAAATCGCGTGAATTCCTCACCGATGTAATTGTCGTGATGTCTAAGGTCAAAATTCTAGTAGTGTTAGGTAAATCAACAATGAGCTTGCATGCTTGATTAGTTTTCTAACTTGTGTTCTTGGCTTGAATTGATCAACCTTCCATATGTGCTTAATGTTTTGATTGTGTTCTTGTTAGTGATTAGCTATCACTAGTAATTATATACTTAAAGGGTTAACTATGGTGCGTTCATCTAGTTAATTTAATTAAGAGAAGTAAAAAGGACATTGTATGCGTTCTTCTTTCTTCTTGATTGATTCTTTACTGTGATATATTTGATTCGAAATTGCACAAGATCACCCTTGTTAACTTGTTAATAAGTAGTTAATTTCATCTCTACATCTTTCATTCATCTTTATCTATTTGGTTTATGATTTGATTTGGTGTGTCACATGTATATAAAATAAAATCCAAAAATCCCCTTTCTTTGTAAATCGTAAATACCATGTATATATTTGTTTTGTTTTACCCAACGTTTTATTTTTGTAGGAATAAATAATCCCTAATCTCCGGTTGAGAACGATCCCTACTTATTATTACTACATTGATAGGGTTTTAAATTGAGCACTACCTTTTGTGCAGGTCACTACATTCCAGCACCATTAGTCCTTCAAAATCCTAGCAGGTAATATACACCATAGCCAGAAGTCGTAATCAAACTGAGTTAAGCTTCTTACCAATCTGAGATATAAACCAAACTGACCTAGCAGCTCATTTCCTCCAAAATCCTAATCTTTCCGATTCTAACAATACCTCACACAATCCAAATTAAACAACAAAGTTTAGAAATTTCATTATACAACAAACCAGCATCTCCAACTGTTTGGCTCCAGTTTTTCTTGAGCTGGTCAACAGTCTCTTTTCTTGCGTCAGCGTGCCAGCACCGTTCGGGTGCGGTCGTCGGGGGTGTCCCTTGACCTGACTTCTTCTGAGCGATTGTGGACGAGGAGAGCACCAACCTCGTCGTGGGGTTCTTTGTGCCTCGTGGCGAGGACTTTTGCTGAGCCTTTTCAAAATCACAATCGATACTCGATGTTGTAGATCGAGCAGAGCGAAAACCACTGGGAAGTGAGGAGAACTTGCTAAAGCGTCACTCTAGCTTGGCTGGTTTGCGAGGACGTTACCATTGCTTGGCTGGTTCCGCAACCGTTGTGGTCGTGGTACTATAGTCGGCTCCCGAGGAGACTAGGACCAAAGCACTTTGACAGAGGGTTTGGTGGTACTGAAAGTTGGCTCCTAAGGAGACTAGAACTTGGAGTGTGATCACCGATAAGAGAAAGAGAAGGAGAGGAGTTGCTCTTAGAGAGGTTGCTCTAGAGAGAACTTAGATCATCTTATAGATGTTTTGATGAATGAATTGGTGAGATGATACTTGTTGTAGCCTCTATATATAGGCTTCCAAGCAACACTATTTGGCCTTTAAACAAATCATAGTGGGTTAGGTTTGAGCACACAAACACTTAGTGGATTTGTTAGGCAAAATTCACTAACACTTAGTGGATTTTGTTAGGTGAGAGCACTAACACTTCTTTATTCCTTTAATTTTTATCTCCACTAAGAATTCATATTTAACCTTCGACTTCTTCATATGAAATGATCCACCATGGATGTAGATTATTGTGGTAAAATTTCAGAATTTATTTCCATGTGGTTGGGCCGAAAATGCTACTGGACTCCTTACAGGTCCAGTTTTCCAGTTTTGCTTCTGCAGAAAATTGGACTGATTGTTTGAAGGTTTTCCACTTCGAACAAGCTCTAGCACTCTTCATAAAAAATGATCATTGGGATGTCTAGAATGAATCTGGAAAGTTTCAACTCATTTGAAGTTCGGATGGTTAGTCTGCCGCCCCTCCTTCCTTGTTTAGCTCGGTTTCTCCTAGCCGAAGTAGGAAAATGTGCTAAAGTTGACTTTTCATTTCCACGCTTCCATAGTAGGCTTTATTTAGCCTCTAAATATATATTTCGAACTTGTCGACAATATATAGTTTGAGCCACTGATATTGGCTCGATTTCTCCAAGATGTGCCTTGTTAGGCCAAAATGCTCATTTTGGGTCCAAACACCAACCAAGAAAAGAGTACGTAAATTACCTAAGAGACAATCTGGAAATCCGACAGCTAATCACAACGGAGCTGTGGTGGTCCACGCAGCAGCGGTGGCAAGTGCAGCGTGTACGGTGACTCTGGTTGGAATCTGAGGTCAGGATTTTGGGGATTTGGTAGGCCGTGAAGCCCTAATTCCATCCTTGGAGGCAGTGTAGCTCGATTTTGATCGGAGACGACAAATCGATCCTTGTAGAAACACAAAATCTGGCGACTGTGTGTACATCTTAGTTTGGCATCAGTGGACGATAAAACCTCTAGTTAAAAGAGCTTCGTTCGGCATCAATGGTTTGTAAGAAAATAGCTGGTTCACAATTAAATCTGTCTAAGTTGGATTTGATAAGAATTTACTTTTTTAGAAAAGAGAAAAATATTTATGGTATTTGTATTTCTCTCTTGGACCAATCTTATTTATTTGGAAAGTATATTTTCTTGGTTAATCGAAATATCATTAATTTTAGAGAAAAATTCCGCAACTATCCCCAAACTATTCTGCCAATGCCAATTTGATATTCAAACGCTCAAATATATCAATGTGATACCTAAAGTCTTATATTAACATCGGCGTGATACCTCCGTCCAAAATCAGTGACGGTTTTGTTGAAAAAGTGACGTGGCAAGCACTTGGAGCCCAAAAACAAAGAAAAAGACCAACTTACCTTTTTCTTTTGTTAATTCATTTTTTTCTTCTTCTTCATCTTCTTCTTCTTCTTCTTCTTCTTCTTCTTCTTCTTCTCTGATGATCTAGGAACTTTCCCAGGAAAATTGGCATCATCATCAGGAGAGTCGATGATGCTTGAGCCCTAGTTTACTACTACCCCAGCTTCTCTTATGCCCATGAAGAGGTGGTCTTGGGGACCTAAAGGGTTGCCTAGATTCAAAAACACCCCGGGCTGCCTAGCATCAACCAAATTCCAAAATTCCTTCACAAAACCAATATATTATACCACTTGAAGCTCAATCTCTCACCTTCACATGACAAAACCCAATCCGAAAACCTCCTTGTAGTCTTTGAGCAAATGTCCCTTTCCCCAATTTCCTTATCCTCTCCTGCCCAAACTCGTTGCTCACCGACCACGGCACCAGCTCGTCATCAAGGCCGTACCCATCCTCATTCTCCTCGTCACTACCGACGTCATCTTCGTCATGGCCACGATGGTTGTCAAAATTGAGCGGGTCTAGAAAGGCATATCTAGAAGGCGAATGAGATGAGTCTGACAACGGTGGGTGTAGGCTCAGATAGGGTAGGCGACGGGCAAAGCGATTGGGGAGTAAAATGAAGTGTTGGGCCTAATAGGCTCGGAGTTTTGTGGTGGTTCGGAGTTAGGGTGGGGGTGGTTATTGTCGGAAAGGTCGATGAATTCCCAGAGAGAGTCTTGATCGGAGTCTTCAAATTGCAAGAATTTGAAATCTTCTTGCCATGGTTGATTTTGGTTTCCGATTTGAGAATGAAATTTTTGAGCTTATTCAGTTCAGTATTGAGAGAGAGAGTTGAAATTTTGGCTTAATTGCAGCAATGGAGAGAGAGAGAGAGAAAGAGAATGGAAGAGAGGGAGGACCGGATGTCAATATTAGCATTCTTACCAGTGGTTGCACGGAGCTAGAGTCTTTTCAGGGCATCACATGTGGTGGAGACACTCAAGGATTTGGCCAGAGGTCCCCAGCACAATTAGGTCAATTTCGGGGAGGTTTTATTCACAGCCATCTCCGACCTCAGGTGCTCTTTTTCTCTCTCCTCCTCTCATCCTCTCACTCCTTGTGCCGCTGACGGATATGCCCGCTTCTTCAATGAGGCAGGCACTCACTCATAGACATGATCCCCACTACTTCAATTGCATTACAAAATCATATCTCAACTAAAATTGGCTTCTTATAGATTATGCCCAGGGAGGAATCTGGGAAATGGTTTGCAAAAGTAGTCCCCGCATTAGCGAATTTGCTTTTGCGGTTATCCTCTTTGTTATAAGTTCACTATCAACATGCATAAACATCAAAGAACCTAAAGACTACATTGTTTTGTGCACAAGTTTGGTTAGAGCTAAGCCCTAGCCCTAAATTCAACTACGCACAACTCATATTTACACAACTACAAGCTATAAACATCATAAATAACAAATAAGAGAGAGCAAAGAGTGGAGAACAAGTGATATACCCACGGGTTTGGCTATTTTTTGGAGCCAAACCAAAAGCACAAGATGTCTCCCTTGTCTCCTAGATGCTATATGAGAAGAGAAATGTTTCAAAGTATATGCATTTCAGTTTCTAGAACCCAAATCACTATACAAATCCACAAAATCTCAAAAACAAAGCAAGAACAAGGCTTGAATGTGTGAGAAATAAGAGAAGTGATTGATCAACATGTGTAGAAACTTCGGTTTTGGTGAAACCCAAGTGGCTACACACCTCTCTCTTACACAAAATCAAAGAACTATGAACTAGCTATGAAAAACTAGAGAGAAAATATGCTAGCACTAGAGAAAAGAGAGATTTGTATGTTGCAAAGTGAGAGAGTAAAACGGTATGCCCTACTTTGGAAGAGAGAAGAGGCTATTTAAAGATCAAGGCCATTCAAATCAATGGTGATATGTGATGGACAAATTTGTAAGCACAAAATATGGATCTAGTCTTTGACTCCACATAGAAATGAGGTAGAAAGCCCATAGATATTTTGGTGGAGGAGAAAACGTATGAGTAGAAAGATCATTGTGTTAGGGAACAAGGTAATAAATAGAAGACAAAGGTGTAAGGTATAAAAAGGGGGTCACTCGTCATCTTTCAAATTTTGAATTTCAAAATAACCTAGACCTAAAGTCTTTCCACCTAAAGTATCAAACCCCAGTCAGCTATTCCTTATCCTCCACACAAGTTTTTGGCCGCCCAACTTGGCCCAAAATTCAGTGTTGACCAGCGTTGACCCTCTTTTTTGTTCGTTTGCACACTTTCTTCTCCTTTCTCCCTTTAATTCAATCTCCACCAAGACTTTGGAATTGACCTTCACTCTCCTCATACCAAATGTTCCTCCATGAGTCTAGATCATTCTGGTAAAATTTCAAAGCTTAGTTCACCGTGTTGTGGCCGGAAATGCTGCCGGAATCCGTATATGTCCGGTTTTGCAGTTTTCGTCTTTTAGTCAGAAAATTAGACCGATCTTTTGATGGTCTTCTACTTCGAACTATGTCACGCCCCTGATTTTTAAACACAATTAAAAGTCTATATATAATTCCATAATTATACATGCTTGACGGTTCAGCCATCAATACAAAATACCTAGAAAACTTTTTCCTTTTAAACCAAGTACATACTGATGCATGAACCCACAAAGTCAATATACACTCGCTCCACAGAGTTATAACTTACACAAGCTTATGAATTAAATCGTCAACAACAAAATAAAACATAAATTCTCCTCAGAGCTTACTACAAGCAGAAGTCTTAATAATGGTAAAGTCACAAAATTGGCTTCCTACCGTAAAGCTGCTAACATGTTATCTCAGTTTCAGCCACGATTACCCTAACATGCAGGATTAACCCCTACATCATTGAATAGTGCACCGAATTGCCATACAACAAACCCGGTAAGCTTATGAAAGCTCGTATAAGTAACTCAAAACAACAGCAGAAATAACTCACACAAACCACGGGAAAACCCACACTTTCCAATTAGGAAACAACTCATACAAATCACAGGATAAACCCACACATTTCAATCACGAAACAAATCAAGAAAATCACGGGATAAGCCTACACAAAATCATGGGATAAACCCACACAAAATCACGGCGGACAGACTAGAGCTCTAACTAATCGTAACTATACCCTTGGCCAAGGGCATGGTTCCAATAACCCACCCTCGGTCACATTCGCAATCCACGATCACATTTTGTGATCCACGATCCTCAACCTTCAGGTCTTTGGATCCACGATATAAATACCAAAACATTAAACAGGCCGCACTGGACCCAAAATGTTCCTCGAATGTAAAATAAAAGATTCCCCGTAATTGATCCCTATCAATACTCCCGGTACAAGACCCACATTGAAATAAACCACCGACGAATTAAAATGTTCCACAATACACGACACTTTTTAAAACAATAGAAATCAACCATTTCACAAAATATTGTTTCACGAAAAGTCACACCCCAAAACAATAGAAATCTATAAAATGAACGCACCCACTATTATTGTTTTATGACACGAATCCTCCTACACATATATATTTCACGTAAATATATATATATATATATATATATATATATACATACATATATACACGTGGTTATTCACTTAGGAATGCCACTAATACCAACTATAGTTCACAAGCGAAAACTCGAGAAAATCATGTTTATATTTAAACTCATTTTCCTACCTGTGAACCGCAGTCTTATGAACGTAGTCGATCAAGTTCATATCATTTCAAACAAATATTCATTTTGAAAGCTATTCAAAATTAATCAATTGATCCGTTCGTAAATAAATATTGTGAGATTATTCATCTAAAAATTCTCGCTATGTCTTCACACGACCAGATAGCTTACAGAACGCACACTGTCAAGCACCTAAGGAAAGTACAACCTCGATTCAGTACACAAATCACAATTGATTAAAGTTCGAATCCCCAAATCAAACAACAACCCTAAAAGTAAACCCAATCGAGACCACCTAAAGTCTCCGGAATGCTTTTACGATCGATGTGACAAAACCACAAGTCGATCGGATCGTCGGATCCTCATGGATCGATAGCCGAAACTATCGAAATCGTAAAAACACTAACATGCTCATACAATCACCAAAAATTACGTATTGTATATCGAAATGCTCGTATTGAAACACCACTACAATCACTGACCCGCCGCCAATCCAAAGTCGGAATTTGGCAACTCTAATTTCAACTTTCATAACTACATCAAAGTCGAATTATAAACCAATCGATTAAATTTTACCTTAGAACAAATCGAGCCGATTGAAACCCTAGAATTTCAATTCCAAAATTCAACCTCCATCGATGCAAGCCAACCTAGGAGAGAGCTTCTACATCCTCTGGGCTCCAAAAGTGTTAAGACCCAAATTTTCATATAATAAATTTATGTAATTCAATGATTGTTATATTAATTGAATTATGATATTTGGGATAATTGGAATATCGTGGGTTGAGAAAGTTGGTTGCGAATGATTTTATTTTCGAAAACGAACGTTATTTAGAGGGTCGTGAAAATCGAATTTTTATACATTCAGAATTTGGGAAAATGTCCTTCATTAAAGTTGTAGAGCTCGTCGATACGATTTCGTGCATATATGGAACTCATTATTCGGAGCTCGTATGATTAAGTTATGAATTTTTGAAAATCGGAATTTTTCTGTGAATATTGGTTTTATTGGACATTTCAGAAAACAAAAAAAATACCAAATTTTTTTTCTCTCTCTTCTCTCTCGGCTGAAGCCCGAAGGATTGAAGAAAGTGCAGCCGACCCGGTTTCGACCCGACCCGACCGGGCGGCAGCCTTCCCGGCCACGCCGCCTGCTGGACCCCGACCTTCCCAGCATTGCCGCCCCTCGCCTAGTCGATCCCCGCCCTCGCCTCGGCCAGCCGCCGCTCCTAGGCCTGGATCGAAGCCTCCTTCCGAAGTTCCCACCCGACCAGGCCGGAAAACCAATTTTACGGCGGTGCACGGGCCGATCAATCCCATTTTCGTGACGTGCTCTTCCTCCTGATCATCCCATATGTGGCTTGCATCACGATTTTGAGTGTAGAGTGATAGATCAAGAGTTAAAGGTTTCGACGTCCCTGATTCAATCTGGAGACTGATCAGAGGGTCGAGATTAATCCAACTTCAAAACTCGATTTAGGACGATCTAGACCTCATCTCCGAAAAAGTCAGATATTAAAGTTGTTCACAATTTCATTTTGAAGAAGTTTTTAGTTGACGACTTTGGCATCGGAGGTGGTTGACCGCCGCCTGACCGCCGGGTGTGGCGGCGCGTTGGACCAAATTTTAAATTTATATTATCTGGACGATGATCTATGCATCAATACAAGCGTTTTGATATATAACATGGTCATGTTAGAAAAAGTTGATAAATAGTCAATTTCAGTTTTGACGTTATTATTTACGGTTTTACAGTTTACCTTCGGTTTACGATTTACAGAGATCAAACCATCGGTTTTACTTCAAATTTTAATATGATATTCATATGATTGTCCCGATGACTTTGTGTAGTCACGGGCGAAGATCTGACCGTTGGATCTTCGTATAATTGTAAAAAAGTGATTCAGGAGGCGATTAGTGAAGATCCGTCTATCGGATTTTCCTATAATTTTGATAGGATATTTCCAAGGACGATCCGTGGGCATCTAACCATTGGATCATCGTTTAAATTCGATTCGACCGTTGGATTGTCTTTATTTTGGAATCTGACCGTTAGATTGTCCTTATTTTAGAATCAGACCGTTGGATTGTCTTTATTTTGAAATCAGACCGTTCGATCATCATTTAGGTTTATTTCGTGCTTCGTTGCTAAGTAAAGACCGTACTTGATTAGGCACTTGACGGCTTGAGTTGACGAGCATTTGGGATTATTATGAGTTATATTTTATTGAAGACGCAGCGGGAATTTCGAGGTGAATAAAACTCACATGGTTCATATTATGAACCGAGTACTTAAATTATTTATTTTTGGTAATTGTGTGGAAAATATTTGTGGATTAAGTATTTGTTTTTAAAATCACATGGACTTGATCACTACGGTCCATAGGTATTACAAATGTATTTCACGATTTTCTTGTGTGAACTATAGATGATATTAGTGGTCATTCCTGAGTGGATGATTACGTATATATATATATATATATATTTACGTGGAATATATATTGATTGGAGTGATTTTGAGTGACGATATAATTGAGTTGGAATGATGATTTGGATTATATTTCAAATGCTTTAATTTCATAATAATATTATATATATTGGATGAGTTGATTTCATTATGTGAAAATACATGTTGTGCTCATTTATGGATTTAGGGTCAACGTAGTGACCGGTATGGGGTAATCGGACGCTTTAATCATAGGTGGATGATGGAATACGATTGGTTGAGTATGTACAATTATCGGACGTTCTAAATATGTATATAAGTATACATATTGATGAAATACGATAAAGAGAAATATGTCGGATGCCATAACCTAGGCCAGGTGACGGGCTACGATTCAGTTAGAGCTCTAGTCTGTCAAATACCTTATTTTTATAAATACGATGATGAGGTTTTGTGAAGAAAGATGTGAGTTAGGGTTTGGTGTTGAGTTGTTAATTGATTGTGATTGTTGGTTTTTGTGGTTGTAGAATTGTTGCATGTTGACTTGGGTAGAAATAAATATGATTTAATTAAGCAACCGTTCTTTCTTTTACTCATACGAGCTTTCATAAGCTTGCTGGGTTTTGTGTTGTTGCAATCCCGGTACACTATTCAAATGGTGTAGCGGATATTCCTGCAGGTCAGGATAACCAAGGAGGTGACCAAGCTGCTTAGGTGTTACAGTAGTTATTTTTATTTCTTGGAGTTATGAGGTGTGTATGCTCATTTAGAGCTTTACAGTTTAGTTTGGATTTGAGTTTGTAATAATTAACCGAGACTAAATTCGGTTTTGATTTTACTTCGTGTGGTGAGGTTGTTAAGAAAAGAAATTTTCAGGATGACTATTTTGAGTTGTGGTAATTTTCATGTTTCGGATTTTGAATTTTATTCAAAAATTCGGAGTGTGACAAAAAGCCCTCAAGAACCACCGGCTATGGTGGTCGGAATCACCAACTCCAATCAAGGCGATTTCAGCTCCACTGTGGCTTCTTCTCGGCCTTGCAGCGCCCACCACAGATCGACCCACACTCGATGGCTTCCACAGACGTGTAGAGGAGGTTGAGGCGAACAAAACCCACTTGGTTTTACGTCCTATGATGGCCGGAAGGTGGAGAATGAAGCCGGTGAAGGGAGACAGGCGAAACCGGGGTCGAGAGAGAGAGAGTCAGTTTTTTGGTTTAAAAAAATTATGTCTTTGCAAAAATCCGAAATTTTCTCATATTTATAGAATTTTCCCAATTTTCAATCGCTCATAACTTTCTCATATGAACTCCGATTCGCGGAATTTTCAATCGACGCGCGCTACGACTTTCTTAAAGGAAGTCTTCGGAGAATTCTAACGTATAAAAATTCAACCTTCACGCCCCCCCTAAAGCCATACCTTTCGAATAATAATTTGTCTGAAACACTTCCTCTCCGTCCACGCGCCGCCCCCCCTCTAAAATAATAACGAATTTCTGGGGTACTACAAACTAGCTCTTGCACTCTTCATGCAAAATGATCTTTAGGATGTCTATAATGGATCTGGAAAGTTTTAACTCATTTGGAGTTCTTTTGATCAGGCAACTGCCCTCCTTCCTTGTCTAGCTCGATTTCTCCTAGACGGAGTAGGAAAATGTGTTAAGATTGATTTTTTAGTGCATTTCCAAGCTTCTCCATCATTTCCTAGCATGATAAGGAAAACATAAGAAATATATATATAAATAAACACAAAGGTTAAGCAAAACTGCAAGATTAGGGGATCAATTTCTAGGTAATTATTGACCGAACAAAATACTGGTCTTCATCTACTTGATTCACAACAATCAGGAATAGTGTCTCACCGGGTTCTTCGGTTTTGTCGTCTGGTCTAAGTTGAAGATGAGAAGCATACCTGTTTTTATTTCTTTGTTTTTTTTTATATATAACAAAATTAGTGCAAAAGTATGACTTCGCCCTTAAAAATCTAGTCACATGTATGACATGTGATGATTTTTAACGAAATCGTCACAGATTTTGGACGGATATATCACATCGATGTCAATATAAGACTTTGGGTATCAAATTGGCCTTGGCAGAATAGTTTGTGAACGGTTGCTGAATTTTTCTCTTAATCTTAATAAATTGTATACGTTATTTAATGAATTCAAAAGGTAAAGTACTTTATTGTATTTTGAACAGGAATGAAATATGTACATACTGTCATGTATTACTTTTCTTCTAGTATATGTTAGGATCCGATCTTTACGTCAAATTTCATTGTGAAACTTGTCTTGTTAGACTCGTAAATATCATTGTATCCATTGTGATTCTTAGAGCCACTGAGTTAATTAAATTAAAATTCTTACAATAAGGAGTTGTTATTAACATTGTCACGCCCCGAATTTTAGCATAACAATTCAAAATCCGAGACATGAAAATACCACAACACAAAGTAATCATCCTGAAAATTTTTCTTTTCTTAACATGCTCACCACACAAAATAGAATCAAACCGAATTTAGTCTCGGTTAATTATTACAACTCAAATCCAAATGTAATGTAAAGCTCTAAATGAGCATACACACACATCACGACTAAATAAATAACATGACTGCTGTAACACCTAAGCAGCCCGGTCACCTCCCTGGTTATCCTGACCTGCAGGAATATCCGCTACACCATTGAATAGTGTACCGGGATTGCAACAACACAAAACCCGGTAAGCTTATGAAAGCTTGTATGAGTAAAAGAATGAACTGTTGCTTAATTTAATCTCATTTATTTCCACACACAGCAACACTCAATTATTTCCACATATGCAAATAATAACAATCTCAATCAAACACCAATTCAATATATCAAGACAACACAACTCACAACTTTCCCCACAACTCTCATCATCGTATTTATAAAAATACGGTATTTGACAGACTAGAGCTCTAACTGAATCGTAGCCCGTCACCTGGCCTAGGTTATGGCATCTGACATATTTATCAATTATTGTATTTCATCAATATGTATACCTATATACATATTTAGAACGTCCAATAATTCCACATACTCAACCAATCGTATCCCATCATCCACACTAGGATTAGAGCGTCCGATTCCCCACACCAGTCATTACATCGACCCTAAACCCATCAATGAACACACATATAATTGAACATACTGAAATCAACCCAACTAAGATACATCATATTATTATGAAATCACACAACTGAAATAAAATCAACTCATCAATTTCACTCAATCATACCATCAATCAAACAATCCACTCATCAATATATATTTTCCACGTAAATATATATATACGTAATCATCCACTCAGGAATGACCACTAATACCATCTATAGTTCACACAAGAAATTATGAAATTCATTTGTATAGTTAAAAATTCATTTTACTTACCTATGGACCGTGGTAATTCAAGTCCATGAAATTTTAAAACAAATATTTAATCCGCAAATATTTTTCACACAATTACCAAAAATAAATAAATTAAATGCTCGGTTCGTAATATGAACCACGTGAGTTTTACTCACCTCGAAACTCCCGCTGCGTCTTCAATATAATTATAAATTATAATTTATAATTAACGCCGAATAGCCCACGAAATTAAAATCCGTCAATCACCTAATCAAATATGATTCGAATTTAGCCAACAAATTCAACTCATAATTTAACCACTAATTAACGGTCAGATTCTAATTTACATTAAAATCCGACGAGCGGTTTCTCACGAATCGCTCCCCTAATTACCGTTTTTCACATATACGAAGATCCAACGGTCGGATCTTCGCCCATGACCACACAAAGCCTCTAGGACAGTCATATGATCATCATAACAAATTTACAAGTTCATCCAACGGTCATAATTCCACAGATCAAAAATCTAACTACCGAAATCGATCGAAATCACAAAATTCATAACTAATTCATACGATATCCGAAAAATGCGTATAATACGCCGAAATGATCGTATCGAAACATAGAATCATAAAATGGACAGAAACCAAATTTTAGACCTCTGGAGGTGGCCGGAAAAGGCCGCCGGAGTTAGGGACAGAGCCGCCACCGACCACCACCAATGGTGTCGGGGCCGAGCTTGTCCCCTTCGTCTCATCATTCTGATCAACTTTCATAACTAGCACAAGACCTAAAAATGACCGGAAGGCATCGAAATTACCGATTTACAGTCGGCGGCCGGAAAAAATGCAGAAACCGGTGAGCTTGAAAACCGACGTGAAAACTGCAACCTCAGGCTCCGATCCCTTCTGGAAACTTGTTCAGAACTTCCTTGCGAACTCAACAAGCTTGGAATCACAAGAAACGATCGTGTATAGCTCGAGATATCTTGATCGAAAGTTTCGGTATTTCGATCCGTTCGGGTTGAGCTCCGACGAACGTGAAAACGTTCGACCCAGTTCCGGTCCTTCTTGGTGCTTGTAGAGGAAGTTGAGGCGAGCTCAATGAGATAAGAATCAAGTGAAATGATGGAGTGTAGCTCGAGATATCGAGATCGAACCGAAAGTGGACGTTTTCGGTTCGGGCTTCACCGCCGCTGCCACAGGCTGCGCCGCCGTGTGAGACTGCCTCCGGGAGCTAGAGCAGCTCGAGATGAACGCCTGGGACTTGGTTTGAGGTCGAGAGGTGGTCTGTGGAGGGAGAACAATTAAGGAGAAATTTTTCTCCTCTTCCGGCGGCTGCGTCTGTGAGAGAGAGAGAGAGCATTTTTTTTTTTTTTGTTTGTTCAGAAACAGAAGGAAGAAGAAGAAGAGAGGAACCGGTAGAAAAAAATTTAGGGTTTGCAAAATTTTTCTATATATACAAGTTTCGGAAAACTTCGAAATTCGATAACTAATTCAGAAAAAATCCGATCTTCGTGTTCCGCACGTGCACGGACTCGTATCGACGAGCTCTACAACTTTCATGAAGGAAGTTTCTCCAAATTTCGTACGTAGAAAAAGTCGATTTCTCAACCCGAGTAATTCGAGCTTTTCGTTAAAATAAACGTTTCGAAACTTCGATAATTGTAAAAATGAATGATTATCGAACATAATCGTGAAATCGCATAATAATCATTCGATACAATAACTCGAAATTAAAATGGAAATTGCGGGTATTACAAACATGCACCCACTTCATACACATGAAAAAAGAAGTGCAAAACAACTGTAAGTTGACACTATGATAGGGTCCATGATAACTCCATCAATAGAGAGAATTTTCAAATGGTACGTATACTATCACGGATTGTGTAAAAATGTTTAAAAAATCATGTTGGATCAATATAAGTGCGTCGTACCATAACCGATGGAATAATGACACTAGTTATCTCTGTCTACTACTATAAATATGGCGTCCTCAAGTCCACCTTCATGTCCGACACACTTATTCTGGGTTAGATTACAACACAGGTAACCCACTATGTAGATCCGCCTCAGATTGGTATACACAGTAATGTTCTTAGTTACAATTTTAAGTATTTTATTTTTGTGGGTTTGACCATTTGAACAATATAAATGTTAGAATTCTTTGGAAACACTTGTTAATGGTTCAGGGCTTAATATTAACAAAGTTAATCATGGTGCTTCAAACTCTTAAATATTTTACACCTTAGTTCAATTATCCCAAACTTCTAACATGTATATTAATTTCGTCAATTATTTGATTGAGTGATCTATCTTTTTGCACGCTCAGGACATTGAGAAGATAAACATCCTGGCAGTCCAAACCCTCCGGAACAATACCATGGGATTAACCCTAATGGCAACCACCTCGATCCTCCTTTATGTCGTCTTGGCAGCAGTCATTAGCAACATACAGTGTGAAGAAGGCACTCAACGTCGTTGTTTACAGTGCCCATGGAGAATTGATGGCACTATAATACATGAGGCTACTCGCAATTTTCCTCTTCTCATTTTCTGCCACTCTCTATCCTAGGGGTGGGTTCGGTTCTATTCGGTTTGGTTTTAGACCGAAACCGAAAACCGAATCGAATTGGACTTTGGTTCGGTTCGGTTCTGTTTTGCATTTTTCAGAAATTTGAATCGAAACCGAACCGATCAGTTAGGTTCGATTCGGTTCGGTTTTTTTTTTTTTTGGAAAAACAGAAAAAAAAACTGCAAACAATTTTTTTTTGGCAAGATAATAATATAGATTTTGCTACTTCTACTTCTACCCCTTTGGTATTGTAACTCACGAAATTCAAAGAAAATAAAGTCTTAAACCTTAAACCCCAAACCCTAAACCCTAAAGTCTAATATCATACACTCCAAAGAGAAACCTCTACAAATTCAAAGAAAATAAAAAAACCAACCGTTTGATACGATTATTACAATAAATTATGCGTGTGGTTAAAACTTTAGCCAATTTCACAATAATTTGGAATCCGATCGGATTGGTCAACCGTAATTACTTGTATGTTTTCTTGGTTGACCAATGACATGACGAATGCAAAACGTGCTTATTTTTTTACATCATGTTAGTAAATATTTCATTGATAGATGTGCATAGACATAAGATAAAAATTTCAATTTTAGTTACCAATACATTGGCATATACCAATTTACCTCCTAAAGTTGTATGACCTATATATTGTATTTAAATTGTTGAGGTTCGTTAAAAAGTAACCATGAAGTGGAAAATGAATTTGGAGAAACCAACCGCTCGATGGAGAGATTGTAATGTTTTATTGTGGTTGTAAAAAATCTAGCCAATTTGGTTCTCGTTTCGAATTCGATCAACTAGGTCAAACTTAGTTACTATTATAAACCTATATTTATACATAAACAACTCCAAAAAGAAACCTCCATAAATTCAAAGAAAATGAAAAAACCGACCGTTGGATGCGATTATTACAATAAATTATGCGTGCGGTAAAAAAATTAGCAAATTTTACAATAGTTTTGAACCCGATCGGATTGGTCAACCGTAGTGATTATATGAAATTTCACAAATTTTTCGGTTCGGTTTAAGTTCGGTTCGGTTAGGTTTTTTTTGACCTCGGTTCGGATTTCGGTGCGGTTTTTTTTCGGTTTTCGGTTTAGTTTGGCCACCCGTCTATCCATTACGTTTCTCAACCTAGGTGAGCTACCTAACATGTAACCCAGTAGACACCTCCATGTCGTTAGTAACCCATGAGTATATCTCTGTGAGCTTCTAGAATCCTTTTATACCAGAAAAAGCAGTTTAAGCAGTTCCATTCATCAGAAAATTATTATGTAACTTCCAAGGACAAGGCAGGAAGTGATAAAAGTATGGATAGGAGTCATAAGACAAGGTAGGAAGTGATTAGCATCAATACGTAGGTCTCAGAAGTGATTAGGAGTCCTATCCATTATTCTAATATCCGTAATTTTCATGTTTATAAAATTAGCAAGATACGATTTTATGATCTTCTGAAATTATAGGTCATAAAACACTTTTTTTTTTAAAACCACGTGGTAGGAGCAAAAACAGGAATATGATACGTAGGAAAATGTAATCATATGGTATTGATCGGTGCCGTTCATCTTGTGACCAGGTGAACGAGGAATTTGAGGTCTCATTGTTGAAGCTACACTTTAGTAATTGTTGCACCGATTGTTAAGCTTGGGATAGTACTTTAGACAGGGCAGGACTATGGTGAAGCCCATGTAACTATTGCCTTAATTCCTCCCATTTGTACGAGACTCTAGAGTATGGATTTTTATTTTTTTATTTTATTATTATTATTTTATTTTTTTTACAATATTTCTTCAAGAGAAATTATAAATACACCCCCTCAATTACTTAATGCACATTCTTTATATTCTTTTTGTCTAATTTTTTCATCAAACTTCCATCTATGACCCTCATAAATTTTTATTTGATACATTCTTTTAATATAAGTTTTTGATTTATTGTGGAATTAATTGCTAATTTATTCCTGGACATATCAATATGGTAATTATTAATTACCTTTCTTCTTTCTCACATCAATGAGGTTAGTATATCGCTAGAAGATGGAATACATAACTTTATTATCTTTGTTGTTCTTCAAGTTGAAAAACTTGATGCCTCAAAGTTTAAAAAAAAAAATCAATTTATGTCAATATCTTCATGATTCATATAGTCATGATCAATATTAAAATTGGTAAAGAATGAGCCATGGATGTTGTTTTGCAAATGAAGTGATTCGTGGTGATGTATTCATGTATCTAAGATGTATTTGATGGTTTTATAACCTCTTTCAATATGTTTCAACCAATTTGGTTGCTTGCTAATTTTTTTTTTGGCAAAAGAAAAATTATTAAATGAAAGAGAGATCAAACATCAAAAGGGGAAGACATCAGACCAAAACCCCTTATAAAGAATAAAAATGCAAAAAACATTACCAAACGGTAAATATGGTTGAAGATAAACCAAAGTCCAAACAACTAAAGATTGAGACCTACCGTAGATGATTGATTGCATGCCAGGTACCTTGAACTCATTTGACATTATTTTGCCTTGAATTTTTTGTGTTGAGGCTTTGGGAGACCTGTCACGCGCGAATTTTGAATAAAGAAATTCGAATCCGAAACGCGATAACTTAACAAGCACAAGAAAACACTTAGAAAATTTTTCATTTAAACCAAGCAACAAAACAAACCGAGCTGACATTGTCAATACTGACTCGTTCTTTAGACTCATATACTACACTATAAAAGAGTTCACAAATTAGACTGAATAACAATTCAATAAATAAACACACCCACCATACTCACTACACAGCAAAAGACTAAAACAAAAAAAAACTTCTACACCCAAGCTACGACAGCAACAAAGCCTTGGCTTCAACGACGGTTACTCATTACTCTGACATGCCCAATAACCCCTACACCATGGAATAATATACCAAGTTGAAACAATAAACCCGGTAAGCTTTTGTAAGCTCGTGTGAGTAAACCCAAATAAACACTTAAGGACAACAAATCAACTCAATGATTATTTCAAAATCAAATCCTTTTCTTTTTAAGGAAAAAACATGTCACCATCCTGACAAACCAAATCAATTGAAATCTCAACTACAAATTCAAGAACTCATTTTTCTTTCCTCTCGACAGGAAGAATTTCTTAATTATACTAAATAAAACCAGTAATCCCTGCATAGAAAATTAGTTCAGGTGATCACCAAAAGAACATAATCTAAACCATTGTAAGCCCTTAATATAGTTTAGTTCAGGAGATTACATTGAAATCAAACAATAGAAATGAAAAGGAAAATCATAGTATTCCTTGCATATAGTTTAGTTAAGGAGATTACATTAAAATCAAACAACAGAAATAAAAAAGAAAAATAAATAAGGAAATCAAACAACTCACTCTGAAGCCAATAAATCGCCCATTTCAACTCAAGTAAAAACTCCCACCTTTTAAATACAATACCCAAGTGCCTCATGGACAATAAAAGAAAGAAACCACTTGAAACTCTATTTTAAAAACGTGCACTCATGAGTTGCAAGTAACCTACGTGTACCCCCATGAGTTGCAAGAAAATCATTTTTATAATTCAAATCTTATTTCTGACAATCAAGTTCATATAATTTTAAACAAATATTTATTGTCAGAAAACAATTTCACAATTTAGTGATTAAACCGAACAATAATGTACATAACTCTGTTCATAAATAAAATACGTGAGATTTACTCACCTCTAAATCCCGTCGCGTCTTCTCTTAGAGCCAAAATAAAGTACAGAACACACTCCCTCAATCACCTAAGTAAATTAAGGTCTCAATTTAGCACACGATTTAAAACAAAAGTGATTACGGTTTGAACCGAGCATTTGAACCCAAAACTAAAGATTTCGTCAATCAATACAAAAGTACGTTCGAGACCTCCCAAGGTCTTCAGAACACTCCTACGAAATTATTAGATGATCCAACGGTCGGATCCTCACAGATCGCAGACCAAAAAAATCAAAATTATGTAAATCTAGCGTGCTTCGAATAATCTGTCACGCCCCGAATTTTAGAATAACAATTCAAAATCCGAAACATGAAAATACTACAAACTCAAAATAATCATCCTGAAAATTTTTCTTTTCTTAACATACTCACCACACGAAATAAAATCAAACCGAGTTTAGTCTCGGTTAATTATTACAACTCAAATCCAAACTGTAATGTAAAGCTCTAAATGAGCATACACACACCTCACAACTAAATAAATAACAAAACTGCTGTAACACCTAAGCAGCTCGGTCACCTCCCTGGTTATCCTGACCTGCAGGAATATCCGCTACACCATTGAATAGTGTACCGGGATTGCAACAACACAAAACCCGGTAAGCTTATGAAAGCTTGTATGAGTAAAAGAAGGAACTGTTACTTAATTTAATCTCATTTATTCTCACACACAGCAACACTCAATAATTTCCACATATGCAAATAATAACAATCTCAATCAACACCAATTCAATATATCAAGACCACCCAACTCACAACTTTCTCTACAACTCTCATCATCGTATTTATAAAAATACGGTACTTGACAGACTAGAGCTCTAACTGAATCGTAGCCCGTCACCTGGCCTAGGTTATGGCATCCGACATATTTATCAATTATTGTATTTCATCAATATGTATACCTATATACATATTTAGAACGTCCAATAATTCCTCATACTCAACCAATCGTATCCCATCATCCACACTAGGATTAGAGCGTCCGATTACCCACACCGGTCATTACGTTGACCATAAACCCATAAATGAACACAACATATAATGTCACATACTGAAATCAACCCAACCAAGATACATCATATTATTATGGAATTACACAATTGTAATATAATCAACTCATCACTTCAACTCAATCATATCATCATTCAACAATCCACTCATCAATATATATTTTCCACGTAAATATATATATACGTAATCATCCACTCAGGGATGACCACTAATACCATCTATAGTTCACACAAGAAAATTATGAAATTCATTTGTAGAGTAAAAATTCATTTTACTTACCTATGGACCGTGGTGATTCAAGTCCATGAAATTTTAAAAACAAATATTTAATCCGCAAATATATTTTCACACAATTACCAAAAATAAATAAATTAAAATGCTCGGTTCGTAATATGAACCACGTGAGTTTTACTCACCTCGAAACTCGCGCTGCGTCTTCAATATAATTATAATTTATAATTAACGCCGAACAGCCCACTCAAATAAAATCCGTCAATCACCTAATCAAATGTGATTCGAATTTAGCCAACAATTTCAACACATAATTTAACTACTAATTAACGGCCAGATTCTAATTTACATTAAAATCCGACGAGCGGTTTCTCACGAATCGCTCCCTTAATTACCGTTTTTCACATATACGAAGATCCAACGGTCGGATCTTCGCCCATGACCACACAAAGCCTCTGGGACAGTCATATGATCATCATAACAAATTTACAAGTTCATCCGACGGTCATAATTTCACAGATCAAAAATCTAACGATCGAAATCGATCGAAATCACAAAATTCATAACTAATTCATACGATATCCAAAAAATATGTATAATACGCCAAAATGATCGTATCGAAACATAGAATCATAAAATGGACAGAAACCAAATTTTAGACCTCCGGAGGTGGCCGGAAAAGGCCGCCGGAGTTAGGGACAGAGCCGCCACCGACCACCACCAATGGTGTCGGGGCTGAGCTTGTCCCCTTCGTTTCATCATTCTGAGCAACTTTCATAACTAGCACAAGACCTAAAAATGACGGGAAGGGATCGAAATTACAGATTTACAGTCGGCGGCCGGAAAAAATGCAGAAACCGGCGAGCTTGAAAACCGACGTGAAAACTGCAACCTCAGGCCCCGATCCTTTCTGGAAACTTGTTCAGAACTTCCTTACGAACTCAACAAACCAAGAATCACAAGAAACGATCGTGTATAGCTCGAGATATCTTGATCGAAAGTTTCGGTATTTCGATCCGTTCGGGTCGAGCTCCGATGAACGTGAAAACGTTCGACCCAGTTCCGGCCCTTCTTGGTGCTTGTAGAGGAAGTTGAGGCGAGCTCAATGAGATAAGAATCAAGTGAAATGGTGGAGTGTAGCTCGAGATATCGAGATATCGAGATCGAACCGAAAATGGTCGTTTTCGGTTCGGGCCGTGCCGCCGCCGTCACAGGCCGCGCCGCCTTGTGAAACTGCCTCCGAGAGCTAGAGCAGCTCGAGACGAACGTCTGGAACTTGGTTTGAGGTCGAGAGGTGGTCTGTGGAGGGAGAACAATTAAGGAGAAGTTTTCTCCCATTTTCGGTCGAGAGCGACGGTGAGAGAGCTGAGAGAGAACCCAGTTTTTTTTTTCTTTTTCCAGAAACAGAAGGAAGAAGAGGAAGAGAGGAACCGGTAGAAAAAATTAGGGTTTCCAAAATTTTTCTATATATACATGTTTCGGAAAACTTCGAAATTTGATAACTAATTCAGAAAAAATCCGATCTTCGTGTTCCGCACGTGTACGGACTCGTATCGACGAGCTCTACAACTTTCATGAAGGAAGTTTCTCCAAATTTCGTACGTAGAAAAAGTCGATTTCTCAAACCGAGTATTTCGAGCTTTTCGTTAAAAATAATTGTTTCGAAACTTCGATAATTGTAAAAATGAATTATTATCGAACATAAATCGTGAAATCGCATAATAATCATTCGATACAATTACTCGAATTAAAATGAAATTTGCGGGTATTACATAATCACAACATGTCCCCATGATATATCAACAAGCTTGTATCAACGAGTAGGTGATAACCATAAAACAGAACCCAAAACCCTGGCCGGACGTGCCGCCGGTAGTGGCTAAGGGTGGGCTCCATGCACCATCAACAACCACCAAATTGGGTCATGAAACCTGTGCCAAAATGTTCATCTCAACATGTATAACAACTTTCATAACTAACACAAATTCTGAATCAAAGCCATTTGGCCAGAATTTACCTCGAAAATTCAAGAACTCGGTGAAACCCTAGAATTTCAAATCCTTAATTCGACCTCCACACTTCAAATCGCTTCAAGCCGCTTGGTAGGAGGATGTACGTCTCTTGGACTTGAAAAGCCCTCAAGAATTGGGGCTGGAGGTGGCCAGAATTGTGAGTTCCGACGTGAACCCGAAGCAGTGCCGCTAGCCAACTTCTCTGCCTTGCTACGCCGTCCCGGCGGCGAATCGTTGTGTATCACCGCCACAGAACGAAGGAGAAGGAAGAGGTGAATCGATTGGGACCGATCGCCGAGATATGGCCGGACGAAGGTCTGAGGCGATTCCCGGCGTTGGGAGAGAGAAAAGGGTTTCCGGGTTTCAAAAATGGAAACCTAGGATTTTCTGACTTTTCTTAATTTTTTTTCCTATTTATCCAAAATTGGAAACTTTTTCCATTGACCATAACTTCTTCATACGAACTCCGATTTTCACGTTCCGCATGTTCACGAACTTGTATCTGCACGCTCTACAACTTTTGTGAAGGAAGTTTTTAGAAATACTCAATGAATAAAAAGTCAACCCTTTGACTCCTCAAAAATAAAACGTTTCGAGTAATTATTCATCCGAAATCGTACTAATGAACACTTTTGTGAAGACCCAAATTTTCATATAATAAATTTATGTAATTCAATAATTATTATATTAATTGAATTATGATATTGAGATTATTTGGATTGTCATGGGTTGAGAAAATTGGTTTCGAATGATTTTATTTTCGTAAACGAATGTTATTTAGGGGGTCGTGAAAATCGACTATTTTTACGTTCAAAATTTGGGAAAACTTCCTTCATGAAAGTTGTAGAGCTCGTCGATACGAGGTCGTGCATATGTGGAACGTATTATTTGGAGTTCGTATGAATAAGTTATGAATATTTGAAAATTGAAATTTTTCTATAAATAGTAAGTAAAATCTGATTTTTTTCATTGAGGACGGAAAAATCAGATTTGTGCACAAAAGCCCCCCTCTCCCTCTCTCTCTCTCTCTCGCGCGACTGTAGCCATACCCTTGCTTGCCGACCCGCCGACCCGACCCGGCGCTAGCGGCGCCGTCACGCCACCGTCGGCCACGACCCGACCCTTCCCGGCGTCGCCGCCTCGCGCCCAGTCGATCCCCGCCCTCACCTCGGCCAGCCGCCGCTCCTAGGCTTGGATCAGAGCCTCCTTCCGAAGCTCCAACTCGACCCGGCCGGAAAACCAATTTTCAGGTGGTGCACGGGCCGATCAATCCCATTTTCGTGACGTGCTCTTCCTCCTGATCATTCCCATATGTGGCTTGCATCACGATTTTGAGTGTAGAGTGGTAGATCAAGAGTTGAAAGTTTCGACGTCCCTGATTCAATTTGGAGACTGATCAGAGAGCAGAGATTAATCCAACTTCAAAGACCGATCTAGGACGATCTAGACCTCATCTCTGAAAAAGTCAGGTATTAAAGTTGTTCACAATTTCATTTTGAAGAAGTTTGTAGTTGACGACTTTTGCATCGGAGGTGGTTGACCGGCGTTGACCGCCGCGTGTGGCGGCGCGTCGGACCAAATTTTAAGTTTATATTATCTGGACGATGATCTATGCATCCATACGAGCGTTTTGATATATAACTTGATCATGTTAGAAAAAGTTGATAAATAGTCAATTTCAGTTTTGACGTTACTATTTACAGTTTTACAGTTTACCTTCGGTTTGTATTTACAGAGATCAGACCATCGGTTTTACTTTAAATTTTAATATTTTGTTCATATGACTGTCCCGATGACTTTGTGTGGTCACGGGCGAAGATCCGACCATTGGATCTTAGTATAATTGAAAAACAGTGATTCGGGAGGCGATTAATGAAGATCCATCCGTCGGATTTTCGTATAATTTTGATAGGATGTTTCCAAGGGCGATCCGTGAGGATCTAACCATTGGATCATCGTATAAATTCGATCTGACTGTTGGATTGTCGTTATTTTGAAATCCGACCGTATCATCATTGAAGTTTATTTCGTGCTTCGTTGCTAAGTAAAGACCGTACTTGATTAGGTACTTCACTGCTTGAGTTGACGAGCTTTTGGATTATTATGAGTTATATTTTATTTGAAGACGCAGCGGGAATTTCGAGGTGAGTAAAACTCACTTGGTTCATCTTATGAATCGTGTACTTTAAATTATTTATTTTGTAATTTTGTGAAAAATATTTGTGGATTAAATATTTTTTTTAAAATCACTTGGACTTGATCACTATGGTCCAAAAGTAATTAAAATGAATTTTTAATTATACAAATGAATTTCACTATTTTCTTGTGTGAACTATAGATGATATTAGTGGTCATCCCTGAGTGGATGATTACGTATATATATATTTACGTGGAATATATATATTGATTGGCGTGATTTTGAGTGACGATATGATTGAGTTGGAATGATGATTTAGATTATATTGAAATGCTTTAATTTCATAATAATATTATATATGTTGGATGAGTTGATTTCTTTATGTGAAAATACATGTTGTGCTCATTTATGGATTTAGGGTCAACGTAGTGACCGGTATGGGGTAATCGGACGCTCTAATCCTAGGTGGATGATGGGATACGATTGGTTGAGTATGTACAATTATCGGACGTTCTAAATATGTATATAAGTATACATATTGATGAAATACGATAAAGATAAATATTTCGGATGCCATAACCTAGGCCAGGTGACGGGTTACGATTCAGTTAGAGCTCTAGTCTGTCAAATACCGTGTTTTTATAAATACGATGATGGGGTTTTGTGAAGAAATATGTGAGTTAGGGTTTGGTGTTGAGTTGTTGATTGATGGTGATTGTTGGTTTTTGTGGTTGTAGAATTGTTGTATGTTGACTTCGGTAGAAATAAATATGATTTAATTAAGCAAACGTTCTTTCTTTTCCTCATACGAGCTTTCATAAGCTTACTGGGTTTTGTGTTGTTGCAATCCCAGTACACTATTCAAATGGTGTAGCGGATATTCTTGCTGGTCAGGATAACCAAGGAGGTGACCGAGCTGCTTAGGTGTTACAGTAGTTATTTTTATTTCATTGAGTTGTGAGGTGTGTATGCTCATTTAGAGCTTTACAGTTCAGTTTGTATTTGAATTGTAATATTTAACCGAGACCAAAATCGGTTTTGTTTTTATTTCATGTGGGGAGATTGTTAAGAAAAGAAAATTTTCAGTATGATTATTTTGAGTTGTGGTATTTTCATGTTTCGGATTTTGAATTTTATTCTAAAATTCGGGGCGTGACAGTTTGGTATCAGAGCGTAGGGTACATATTTGGTGATATGTCAATAATTTCCGAGTGATGGCCCGTCTGCAGCGGATCCCCATCGTGTGCTCTTCGGTATTGACAATGTCATTGGGTATGTGAGAGCGTTAGGTTGACTAGGAACGTTAGCATGTCATAGGAACGTTAGGCGTGGTCTTGTATGCTTAGTTACTTGGTTAATATGGACTTGCATTTGACTTATGCCTTGTTTAAGTGATTATACGTGTATTAATCAAGTATACCCTGCTTATTAGGTAATGGAGATTGAGGGAAACGAAGCCAGAAGTCGAGGTAGAAGCAGATCTCGTGGCAGGGGTAGAGGCCGAGGAAGGGGTAGGGCCCCTCCGGTCAAAGAAGCATATAAGACGGAGGCAGAAGCACCTTATGAGGATCAGCCTATTCCACCCGTGGCCATGGTTGATAATCCTGCCCGCTTGCTGATGCTAGCAAGGGAAGTTACCCGCTTGGGAGCAACCAAGTTTGGAGGATGCACTGATTATATGGTGGCAGATTGATGGATAGAGGATTTCCAGACCTATTTTGATCTGCTTGATTGCAGTGAGACCGACAAGAGGAAACTAGCCGCGTTCATGCTGAAGGATGAGGCTAGGGTGTGGTGGAATGTCACACAGAGGAGCATAGAGGTGTCTACTTTGAGATGGGACGGCTTCGAAAGGCTGTTCAGGGAGAAGTACTTTCCACCAACTGTGAAGGAGAGGTTAGAACGAGAATTCCTAGCACTGGTACAGGGGAAGATGACCGTAATCGAGTATGATGCAGAGTTCTCCAGACTATACAAGTATGTGAGGCAGATGGAGGACGAAGACTTGGCCAAGAAGTTTCAGAGAGGGTTGAGTATCTCGATTGAGCGTGATGTGGCCATCTTAGAGCTGAAGACCAAGAGAGAGATCTTGGCTAAGGCACAGATTATTGAGCAACAGAACTTGATTCGTAGAGATAATGAGTCTGCTGAGAGAGACTTCCAGGCAAGGGAAAGGCCATAGTAGGAAGCAGTAGATCCAGAGACTTCAGGGGTGGGTTCTGGAAGAAACAGAGAACTCAATTTCAGCATCAGGCTCCAGCTAGGGCAGCAGTAGCTCCTCCCGTTCAGGCTATGCCTATTAGGCAGATAGCACCAGCAACTCCGGTGAAGTGCTTTAACTGTGGCGAGCAGGGCCACATCTCTCGTGCGTGTACGAAACTACGGGGTAGGATATGCTACAGTTGTGGACAGACAGGGCATCAGGCCAGGGAGTGTCCCTGAAATTAGGGTAGAGCGCAGGGTAACCAGCAGAGGCAGCTACCACCTGCACCTGCTAGAGTCTTTGCCATCGGTCAGGCAGGCATAGGAGTGGAAGGTACCTTATCTATTTATCACTATCTTGCTAGAGTACTGTTTGATACGGGAGCCTCACACTCTTTCATATCTAGTTTGGTTGTGGATGTTTTGGGTTTGATTGCTATGCCTCTGACTAGATCATTATGTGTTACATCACCTCTCGGTGTGTCTCTTGAGCTTAGCATGTTTTGTGATGATTGCCCTATTGGGATTAGTGGTAGAGAGTTCTCTGCATCTTTGATTGTGATTCCGGATCACACATATGATGTGATTTTGGGTATGGATTGGTTGAGCTCGAATCATGCTGTTATTGATTGCTTTAGGATGATTGTGTCCTTCCATGTTCCGGGATAACTGGTGTTTCATTACCGTTGTCTGAAGTCTGACATCGCCATGAGGACAAGGATTTTGGCCCATATTGAATCAGGGAGTAGTACTTCAAAGATTACAGGGATTCCTGTAGTTTCAGAGTATGCTGACGTGTTTCAGGAGATCTCTGGGTTACCTCCGAAAAGGGTAATGGACTTCTCCATTGATGTGATACCAGGTACTTCACCTGTATCAAAGGCACCCTATCGAATGGCTCCAGCTGAACTTCAGGAGTTGAAGGTTCAAATTGAGGGCTTACTTGCACAAGGATTCATTCAGGCTAGTGTATCTCCTTGGGGCGCACCAGTGTTGTTCGTGAAGAAGAAGGATAATTCACTTCGGTTATGTGTGGATTATCGACAACTGAACAAGGTGACCATCAAGAATAGGTACCCTTTACCTAGGATTGATGATTTGTTCGATCAGCTCAGGGAGGCTACTGTGTTCTTAAAGATTGATTTGAGATCTGGATATCACCAGTTAAGGGTGAAGGATGTAGATATTCCAAAGACGGCGTTCAGTACCAGGTATGGACATTTTGAGTTTCTTGTCTTGCCTTTTGGTCTCACGAATGCACCTGCAACATTTATGGACTTGATGAACCGCATGTTCAGCCCCTACTTGGATAAGTTTGTGGTGGTGTTCGTTGAAGACATCTTGATTTATTCAAGGTTGCCAGGTGAGCATGAGAAGCATCTGCGGATCGTGCTACAGACGTTGAGAGAGCATAAACTATTTGCCAAGTTCGAGAAGTGCGATGTCTGGCAGAGTGAAGTCAAGTTCCTTGGTCATGTGGTCTCGAAGGATGGAGTTTCTATGGATCCTTCGAAGGTTGAAGCAGTGAAGAGTTGGAGTCGTCCTACTACGGTTATAGAAATCCGTAGCTTCCTTAGATTGGCAAGGTATTACAGGCGCTTCATTGAAGGGTTTTCTGGTATTGCTTCGGCTTTGACCAAATTGACAAGGAAAGACACTCAGTTCGTGTGGTCGGATGAATGTGAGACGGCTTTCAATGAGCTGAAGACTAGATTGACTACAGCTCCGGTGTTGACTATTCCTACTAGTGGTGGTGGATTAGTCATTTACAACAATGCATCTCATCAGGGTTTGGGGTGTGTGTTGATGCAGAATGGTAGTGTCGTTGCTTATGGTTCTAGACAGTTGAAGGCACATGAGCGGAATTACCCTACTCATGATCTAGAGCTAGTAGCAGTGGTGTTTGCCTTAAAGATTTGGAGGCACTATCTTTATTGTGAGAAATTTGAACTCTTTTCTGATCATAAGAGCTTGAAGTATTTATTCTCCCAGAAGGAATTGAACATGAGGCAGAGAAGATGGATGGAGCTCATTAAGGACTATGATTTCACCTTGGAGTATCATCCCTGAAAGGTGAATGTAGTGGCGGATGCTTCGAGTAGGAAACCTCGAGTGATCATGACAGCTGTTATGGTGCGAGTGTGGTGCATGTTAGAGGCTGCATCAGAGTTTGACCTTATGCCCGCAAGAGCAGGACAAGCAATCTTTCTCGGTAGTATCACCTTACAGCCCACCTTGATCTCCAGGATCATTCAGGGTCAGACACTTGATGAGTTTGCTCAGGTGAGGATGGCTAAGATGACTGCTGACCCGGATGTGGAGGGTCCTTCCGAGTGGATGATTGGGACAGATGGAGGGTTGAGATTTCGAGGGAGATTGTATGTATCGAGTGTTGATAACCTCAGAGAGGAGATCATGCGGGAAGCACATAGGTCTCGATACACTATACATCCAGGAGGTACTAAAATGTATATGGATCTACGAAGGCAGTTTTGGTGGTATGGTATGAAGAGGGATGTGGCAGAACATGTGTCGAAGTGTCTTACCTGTCAACAGGTGAAGGCAGAGCATCAGAGACCCGCGGGAATATTGAATCCCTTACTGATTCCTGTTTGGAAATGGGAAGATATCTCTATGGACTTTGTGACTGGATTCCCTAGGTCAAGACAAAGTTATGACTCGATTTGGGTGATTGTTGACCGGTTGACTAAGTCAGCACACTTTCTTCCGGTGGCAAAAACTTACTCAGGGGATACGTTGTGTAAGTTGTATGTGAAGGAAATAGTAAGGCTTAATGGAGTGCCTGTGACTATTGTCTCTGATCGTGACTGCTCGTTTCACTTCAGAATTCTGGCGTAGGTTCCATAAGGCATTTGGTACATCTCTTGCTATGAGCACTGCATTTCACCCACAGACAGATGGGCAGACCGAGAGAGTGTATCAGGTGATGGAAGATATGCTTAGAGCTTGTGTTCTGGATTTTAAGGGAAGTTGGGCGGATCATCTACCATTGGTAGAGTTTGCCTACAACAACAGCTACCACTCCAGTATCGGTATAGCGTGTGGCGGCGCGTCGGACCAAATTTTGAGTTTATATTATCTGGACGATGATCTATGCATCCATACGAGCATTTTGATATATAACTTGGTCATATTAGAAAAAGTTGATAAATAGTCAATTTCAGTTTTGACGTTACTATTTACTGTTTTACAGTTTACCTTCGGTTTTTGATTTACGGAGATCAGACCATCGGTTTTACTTCAAATTTTAATATGTTGTTCATATGACTGTCCCGATGACTTTGTGTGGTCACAGGCGAAGATCTGACCATTGGATCTTCGTATAATTGAAAAACAGTGATTCGGGAGGTGATTAGTGAAGATCCGTCCGTCGGATTTTCGTATAATTTTGATAGGTTGTTTCCAAGGGCGATCCGTGAGGATCTAACCGTTGGATCATCGTTTAAATTCGATCGGACTGTTGGATTGTCTTTATTTTAGAATCAACCGTTGGATTGTCGTTATTTTGAAATCCGACCGTTGGATCATCATTTGAGTTTATTTCGTGCTTCTTTGCTAAGTAAAGACCGTACTTGATTAGGTACTTCACGGCTTGAGTTGACGAGCATTTGGATTATTGTGAGTTATATTTTATTTGAAGACGCAGCGGGAATTTCGAGGTGAGTAAAACTCACGTGGTTCATCTTACGAATCGTGTACTTTAAATTATTTATTTTGTAATTGTGTGAAAAATATTTGTGGATTAAATATTTGTTTTTAAAATGACTTGGACTTGATCACTACGGTCCATAGGTAAGTAAAATGAATTTTTAATTATACAAATGAATTTCACTATTTTCTTGTGTGAACTATAGGTGGTATTAGTGGTCATTCCTGAGTGGATGATTACGTATATATATATATATATATATATATATATATATATTTACGTGGAATATATATATTGATTGACGTGATTTTGAGTGACGATATGATTGAGTTGGAATGATGATTTGGATTATATTCAAATGCTTTAATTTCATAATAATATTATATATATTGGATGAGTTGATTTCTTTATGTGAAAATACATGTTGTGCTCATTTATGGATTTAGGGTCAATGTAGTGACCGGTATGGGGTAATCAGACGCTCTAATCCTAGGTGAATGATGGGATACGATTGGTTGAGTATGTACAATTATCGGACGTTCTAAATATGTATATAAGTATACATATTGATGAAATACGATAAAGATAAATATGTCAGATGCCATAACCTAGGCCAGGTGACGGGCTACGATTCAGTTAGAGCTCTAGTCTGTCAAATACCGTATTTTTATAAATACGATGATGGGGTTTTGTGAAGAAAGATGTGAGTTGGGGTTTGGTGTTGAGTTGTTGATTGATGGTGATTGTTGGTTTTTGTGGTTGTAGAATTGTTGCATGTTGACTTAGGTAGAAATAAATATGATTTAATTAAGCAAACGTTCTTTCTTTTACTCATACGAGCTTTCATAAGCTTACCGGGTTTTGTGTTGTTGCAATCCCGGTACACTATTCAAATGGTGTAGCGGATATTCCTGCAGGTCAGGATAATCAAAGAGGTGACCGAGCTGCTTAGGTGTTACAGTAGTTATTTTTATTTCATTGAGTTGTGAGGTGTGTATGCTCATTTAGAGCTTTACAGTTCAGTTTGTATTTGAATTGTAATATTTAACCGAGACCAAAATCGGTTTTGTTTTTATTTCGTGTGGTGAGGTTGTTAAGAAATGAAAATTTTCAGTATGATTATTTTGAGCTGTGGTATTTTCATGTTTCAAATTTTGAATTTTATTTTAAAATTCGGAGCATGACAACTTTAATAATTTCAAGAAGTTCTAAGAAATTAATAACGAATTTTCGGGCATTACAAGACTGCCAAGAAGATTCTTATCTAAAATTGCTTCACCCTTATCAAACAAAGTTTCATAATTGATCTCAGGTTGAGCATAAAGTGTGTTACCAAGATGTTCTTCATTTTTCAAATCACCCTAACACATCTTTGGAATATTATGTTATACCAAAACAGAATCCTCAGTGTCGACCAAAGCGTTTAAAGGGAGTTCAACTATCTCTTGTTCATTTGCAACAATCGGCTCATCTTGTTGCACTTGAGAAAGGATCTTAAAGCTGTTACAAGTCGAAACATTGCCATCACCTGTAGATCTTTTCGGAGCCATGCTATCCTCACGCATTTTCTTTTTTAATTCTTTCTGTTGTGATCTTGAAAGCACCAGTGTCATGCCAACGTCATATGCCTTACCTCTATTGACCTTGCTTAGTGAGGTACGATTTGAAACTATACCCTGGTCTGAAGTTTCAAATCCTTCCTTGAGCTCAGGGGATTGATCACTTGTTTCGTTGAATACCCAGTCTGCAATGTCCTCAATTAAATCATGGGTAGCGCCCTCAATGGCTTCTTGGGTCAAAAGAGCATATTGGTTTTCTTGAAGAACTGGGGAAAGGCCTCCATTATCCTGGTGTTGAACCTGAAGATTCCCTTTATTAGGGCTTATCCTATCAACCATATCATGCTGAATAATAAGAACTTGGCGCTCTTGAGGTGAGCCGTGATCAACACTAGGAATATCAACGCCCACAACTACACCATTAGAAGCTGCACCAATTGGAGTAATTACATGATTATCATCATTTGCTAGAGCTACTGACTCAATTGCATAATTATCAGTCATTTTTGTCTCAACATGTAGACTAGTACACTTTTGTAATTTTGATGTGATTTTCACTCTGTACTCTTAATCAGTCACCTTTTGCGGAGCATTAGGAAGCTTTTCACCAATGTTTCTTAGCTCTTTACTATTTAGTTGCCGACATCGATATGCAGTGTGCCCAACCATACCACAGTGGGTGCACTTATTCTCATATACAACCTCAATGGGGAAACAATGAGTTTCCCGCTCCACCATCAATAAAGAAGGCAAGTCACTAGCAACATCTACATCAACCAACACTCGTACAATATCCAAATTCACGGTCTTTGTAGCTTTATCCAGTTGCCATAGAGTACCAACTCCCAGAGCAATCTCCAAATTCACGGTCTTTGTAGCTTTATCCAGTTGCAATAGAGTACCCACTCCCAGAGCAATCTCCATCAGGTGTTGGAGGTGCCAGTAATCCTGGCTTAAACCATAAAATCTGACCCAAAGTTGGGCATCCGTCTGTGGGAGGATACACTACTAGAAAATTGGCCACTAGCCACCCTCTTATAAGACACAGGTTTGTAACTGTATTGTTTGATAGAGCAAATGACACCCTTTGTTATTTTCTGTTTCATTTGTCTAATAGATACACATAACCATAACAAATTCAAATATTGAGACCTATTAGATACCAATATCAAAATGTATCTAAGAAAAGATAATAGTAAATAAAATAAAAATATATAAAATTGATAGATCACACCCTTATCTGTATGTTTTGTTTCCACACTGTTATTATAAGGGCTAAATACAGATTACTACCCTATAGTTTGGGTCCAAAATCAATTCAGTCCATGTACTTCTAATTTCATCAAAAACACCCCTTCACTTTCAATTTTGATCTAATAGGTCCAATTTGTTAGTTTTCCGACAATTGAGTTATTTAACTTGTTAACGTGGCTCATCTATGACCTATGTTTTATGATATGGTGTCTGCATGCCACCTGTAATAACCGCAATTTTCATTTTAAATTTGTGTAATTGTGTTGAACGATTATTGTACGATTTCACGAATGTTGTTCGATAATATTTCACTTTTTGAATTATTGAAGGTACGAAACGATTATTTTTACGGAAAAGCTCGAAATGCTCGATTTGAGAAATCGACTTTTTATACATACAAAATTTGGGAAAACTTCCTTCATGAAAGTTGTAGAGCTCGTCGATACGAGTCCGTGTGTATGTGGAACACATTGTCCAGATTTTTTCTGAATTAGTTATAGAATTTAGAAAATATTTCTATTTTGGTATAAATAGAAAAAACCCTAGACTATTTTCAGAACTTTCCAATTTGGTCCAGCCTCCTTCCATTTTCGGAAGGCACTGTTCATCATCCTCTTCCTCCGTTTCCTTCGTCCGAAAACGACCGAGAGAGAGAGCAAAGTTCTCCAAAATTGTTCTCCCTCCACAGACCACCCCTCGACCCCAAACCAAGTCTCAGGCCTTCGTCTTGAGCTGCTCTACCTCCTGGACGGCGTCGCTTCCACCGGCACGACCGCCAGCTCTGGCGAAATCGTCCGAAATAGTCGGACCCTAAAACAAACCAAACCAAGCTCCTTGCGTTTTCGACCTCCAAACCAAGTGAAACTCCTCCCTCTACATCGACTCAACCTCCTGAAGCTCTGAGAAGCAGCTTTACAAGGCGGCGCGGCCTGGGGCGGCAGCTGGAAGCCAGCCCCGATTGGATCGAACGAAACTTTCGATCCAAATATCTCGAGTTAGACACGATCGTTTCTTGTGATTCTTGGCCAGGTGAGTTCGCAAGGAAGTTCTGAACAAGTTTCCAGAAGGGATCGAGGCGTCAGGTTGTAGTTTTTATGTCGGTTTCAAGCTCGCCGGTTTCTGAAAAATTTCCGCCCGCCGACTGTAATTGGTACTTTTCGATCCATTCCCGTCATTTTTTGGTCTTGTGCTAGTTATGAAAGTTGCTCAGAATGATGAAACGAAGGGAGAGGCTTAGCCCCGACACCATTGGTGGTGGTCGGCGGCGGCTCTGTCCCTAACTCCGGCGGCCCTTTCCGACCACCTCCGGAGATCTAAAATGTAGTTTATGTCCATTTTATGATTCTACGTTTCAATACGATCATTTCGACATATTATACGCATTTTTTGGATTTTAGGGTTTAGGGTCACTACTGTCCATAGGTAAGTAAAATGAATTTTAATTATACAAATGAATTTCATGATTTTCTTGTGTGAACTATAGATGGTATTAGTGGTCATCCTTGAGTGGATGATTACGTATATATATGTTTACGTGGAATATACATATTGATTGGTGGATTGTCGAGTGGTGATATGATTGAGTTGAATTGATGATTTGAATTATATTTCAAATGCTTAATTTCATATTAATATTGTGTATCTTGGTTGGGTTGATTTCATTATGTGATAATACATGTTGTGCTCATTTATGGATTTCGGGTCAACGTGGTGACCGGTGTGGGGTAATCGGACGCTCTAATCCTGGGTGGATGATAGGATACGATTGGTTGAGTATGTGCAATTATCAGACGTTCTAAATATGTATATAAGTATACATATTGATGAAATACGATAATGATAAATATGTCGGATGCCATAACCTAGGCCAGGTGACGGGTTACGATTCAGTTAGAGCTCTAGTCTATCAAATACCGTATTTTTATAAATACATGTTGAGGTTTTGTGAAGAAAGATGTGAGTTAGAGTTTGGTATTGATTGGTTGATTTTTGAGATCGTTGGTTTCTTGTGGAAAATGTTGAGTGTTGATTGAGTGGAATTAATCTTGATTTAATTAAACAACAGTCCTTTCTTTTTACTCATACAAGCTTTCATAAGTTTATCAGGTTTTGTGTTGTTGCAATCCGGTACACTATTCAAATGGTGTAGCGATTATTCTTGCAGGTCAGGATAACCAGGGAGGTGACCGAGCTGTTTAGGTGTTACAACAGTTATTTTTATTTCCTTGAGTTGTGAGGTGTGTAAGCTCATTTAGAGCTTTACAGTTCATTTTGTATTTGAGTTGTAATAATTAACCGAGACTAAATTTGGTTTTGATTTTATTTCGTGTAGTGAGGTTGTTAAGAAAAGAAATTTTCAGGATGATTATTTTGGATTGTGGTAATTTTCATGTTTCAGGATTTTGAATTTTATTCTAAAATTCGGAGCGTGATACCACCTCTAAGCAATTTACGAGTGAGTCCTACTATTAAAAATAAATAGTTTTTCAACAAATAATCCAAATATAACTTGAACCATAACAAAATATTAATGAATTGGACCTATTAGATCAAAATTGAAAGTGCAGGGGTTTTTTTGATGAAATTAGAAGTCCATGGACTGAATTGATTTTGGACATATACCACAGGGTAGTAACCAGTATTAGCCCTTATTATAACCTTGACTTTCAATTTTTCCCACAGAAATCCGTAGTAATATTTTTATCCAATATACTTTTTTTATATATAGAAACATATTTATTGTGCTGTTATCTACTTTAAATAGATAAATACATTTTCCCTATATTTTATCTAAACCCAAAAGATATATATCAGAAATATTTATCAAATATATTTTCTTTATAAATGAAAAAAGAAGAAGAGAGAAGATGTATAATTGTTTTAGGTTTCTTAATCTAGATAAGGATAGTGGGTTTTAGATTCCTTAACTCTAGATAAGGATACTGGATTATTCAATCTCTTGATTTTGCACGAGTTTTCTCTCTACAATTAGAGTTTTTCTCTCAAGCACTCAAGGAACTATCTATAATCACTTTTCAAGCTGTTGAATTGGAAAGTCTAATTTGTTGCAATCATCTTCATCACCAGGTATTAAAACCATTTAAAATCAAATCTTGATTCTTTTGAGATATAAGCAATACTCATGATTGATCTTGATCGAATTATTTTCTACAGATTAGACTGAGCTTTAGCAGCATCAGATCGACATGCATGGTAATCCATGGTTGATTGACTTCTTTGTGATTATGATTTCCTACTTTCTTTTCTATTTCATACTTGTGACCTTATGACTTGGTTGAATTTTTTCTCATTTTGATCTAATTCTATAGGCCATGATAATGGATGGATAGTTGAGCAAGAAGATGGCTGGAAAAAGAGAAAGAGAGATGCAAAGATAAATGGAGAAAGAAAGAATTGCCAGAGAAAAGAGAGGATTTTGTCGCCAGAATCGGACAGTTGAATATGACCATAATTAAGTAAAAAAGAAATAATTGACTTCGAAAAAAAATATATGTATAAATGAAAATATATAGATAATAAAAAATTATATTTTGTTCATTAAACATACAAAAATAGACATTAAAAAAAAATACAAATGAGGAGTGAGAGAGAGAAAAAAATTAGCGCAAAATAATAAAGTAGAAAAAAGGAGATACTGAAGTCCTAAGCGTGACTTTTGGTTAGTGAAACTTGCTATAGAGAATACAATTTTTCATTTTGTGGTTGCACTGTACCTAATGAGTTTTAGATACCATTATTCGTATTATTTGAGGCAAAAGATACAACAAAAAAAAAATATGTATTCTATGAGGCTTTTGCTAGTATTGACATCCCTTGGCATAAAATTCAACTTCTATTGAGCTAGTCGGAAGAGACCATCAGCAAGAGTGCAAGTTCCCCGACCCTCCCCAAACTCGTCATAGTTCATTCTCAGTGGCAAAGTGAATGTCAAAATATCCTTTCCCAAGCAGAACCAAACGCCAAGGCGCCAACGGTTTCCAGAGATCATTGAGCAATTTCTTGAGAGCAGTAGTCTTCAACGACATTGAACCCTTACGTAACAGCAGCCTACCAATAAGATTGGTTTTTGAATTTTTTCAATTGTTCTTGGTACAAAGCCTCATTGATTTGATTGCTTGCTAATTGTTCATGTGGACTACAATTATTTCATCTATCATTGACGTTCACGTATGATCTTGAAGAGAGGTCGATTGTATCATGAAGACGAGGAGAAAATTTAACCTATAAGAAAATATTTAATTAAAATTTTGATATATAATTCATTAATTCTTATTTTATTTTTGTGAATTCTTCTTTATTTTTATTTATTTAATAATGGGAGGGTATCAGTGAAAGTTTGATGATAAAAAAATAGAGGGAGTGTCCATCAAGTAATTGAGGATGTATATAAAACTATTCTTTCTTCAAAGGAAAAAATGCATCACTTCAGCATTGGCCTCTAGCGCCTCATTTGCTGTGAAGCCCCGAAATTTCAGTTAAATATTTTATAATTCGATATTTGTTCAATTATATTAAATATAAATTGTGGGTGTGATTCGTGAGTTGTTGTACAAGAAAATTTGGTTTCGAATGATTTTAGTTTTGAAATTTAACGTTATTTAGGGTTTACTAAAATTGACTTTTTATACGTAAGGAATTTGAAGAAACTTCCTTCATGAAAGTCGTAAAGCTCGTCGATACGAGTTCGTGCATATATGGAATGCAAGAATCGGAGTTCGTATGAGGAAGTTATCGCATTTGGAAAAGTTTCTATTTCAGGTATATATAGGTTGCTATTCCGGGAAATATCCCAAAATAGCAAAAATATCCTAAAAAGGAAACTGAGATTTCACTGTTCATCTTCCTCTCTCTCCCCCGACCCGAACTGAAAACAAAACATAACTTCTCCGACCGATATCTCCCTCTTCCGGAAACCAAACGACTTGATTCCAAAACCAATTTTGCTCAACCTGACGTTGTCTACAATTTCTCAGAAGACATCGAGGTGAAAAACGAACTGTGGAGGACGCTAAATGGCCGAGAAGCTGCACAGCTCTAGCTGAAATCACTCGAGCTGCTCCTCCCTTCGCCGGCTCATTTCTTCCTCCTCCGGCCACCAAATCACACCAAACCACCTCCCACATCTTCGTCTCGATCTTGCGCAGCTTCCAGTGTCGGCCTTGGGTCGTATCCTGGCCTGTATTGGCGGCGAGAAACTTGTTTCCATTTCCGGCCAAGTTGAGTTCCAACCGAGATTTCTCCAAGCTCTGGCAACAAAAACTCTAGTTCTTTGGCTTGTTGAACTCGTATCAAGGAGTTGAACATGCACTAAGAAAACCCGGATCTGGCTTCCACTCGTTTTCTCACTTCGTGTTAGTTATGAAAGTTGCTCAAAATGACGAAACGAAGGGAAGCAGCCTAGCCCCGACGCCATTGGCGGTGGTCGGCTGCTGTTCTATCCCTAACTCTGGTGGCCTTCTCCGGCCACCTCCGGGGGTACCAAGAGTAGTTTCTGCTCATTTTTAGATTGTCGACATGATTATTTTGGATATATAGCATGTGAATTTTGGATATCGTATGAATTAGTTATGAATTTTACGATTTCGATTAATTTTGATCGTTCGATTTGTGATCTGTGAAGATTGGACCGTCCGATAGACGTGTAGTTTTGATATAATGATCGTAGGACTATCCAGATTTGTATGGTCACGAGTGAACATCTGACCGTTGGATCTTCATATAAGTGCGTTTTTTAATTGTACGCTAAGTTAATTATCGTATTTGGTTAGGTGATTGACGGATTGGAGTTGGTGGACCATTGTGAGCTGTATTTAAGTTGTTGAGAAGACGCAGCGGGACTAGAGGTGAGTAAATCTCACTTGGTTCATTTACGAACCGAATTTCTTTATTGGCACAATTAATTGTTATGTGTGAGAAAATAGTTTTAAGAAAATGAGATTTAAAATATATGTATAAAATGAATTTTTTGGTTTTACTACGTATGAACTATAGTTGGTATTAGTGGTCATTCATGTGTGAATGATTACGTATATATATATTTACGTGATTTTATACGGAATGATGTGACATTGAAAATGCGGATTTTTGATGAGTTCGTTTATATACTTGAACGAAAGATTTAATCGCCATGATTATAATGATAATTGGTATTGTTGTGAGTATGATTTGAGTGGAGACTTGACATTGTGAATTTGGAGGGATTCTGTTTATATTTTGTTCTACGGACTAAAATGTCCAAAGTTCGATAGTTATCATAACCAGAGTGTTTTGTTCTGAGGGTAGAAATGTCCAAAGTTTGACGGTTATCATTGTGATAAACGAAGTATGTTTGTTCTGCGGGCAGAAATGCCCAAAGTTCGACGGTTATAGTATTAACCGAAGTATATCAGATGCTTGCACCTGGGTCAAGGTGACATGTAATGATTCAGATAGAGCTCTAGTCTGTTGTGGGAGTACGGTCATGGTGGTAACAGGGTTATAGCAGTGTGAGTACTTTGTGCCACGTGAGTTGGGTTGGTGTTTTATTTGTTGAGGTTGTTGTGTGTGTTCGGATTGTTGGATTGTTTTACTTGAATTAAAAGATTTGTGATTTAATAAGTCAACCGTTCATTCTTATTACTCACACGAGCTTTCAGAAAGCTTACTGGGTTTTGTATTGTTGCAATCCCAGTACACTATTCAAACGGTGTAGCGGATAATCCTGCAGGTCAGGATAATCAGGGTGGATAGCGAGCTGAGTAGGATAGCTGGGTTGAGACCAGCACTTGGTCTATTTTGGTGTGTTTTATAGACTCTTTTGAGCATAACATTTTATTTATGTTGGTATTGTAATAATTGACTCGAAAGATAGTTTGCTACGAGATTTGTGTTATGGTTTATGAAATGTTGGTTTATGAAAAAAATTCAGGACGTTATTTGTTTAGTTATATTCATGTTTCAGATTTGAATTTATTATTCAAAATTAGGGGCGTGACATTTGCTCTTAGTAAACTAGTATCTGATTACCATTATTTTTTTATAACATTATATGTGTGGAATAACAAATCCATTTGAATAGCATTTACTGATATTTATTGAAATTTTTCACTAAAATCGAAACTCAAATCTTGATTTTAACACGCGAAAACAACTTAGTGGCATGGTCATGGACTCGAACAAGTGCTGTCAAGCTATCAGATTCCACGCACGTACCACGTACGTAGAACAAGCTGTTTCAGATTTGGGTTTCTGCAGAAGAAATACGAAGGAAGACGTCGCACTATTCTCTCAGCCAAACTGAAAATCATTCACGCGTACCCAACCTATGGCAAAGATATTATTTCTTTCTTGTACCCGAAGATATTATTTCTCAAAAGTGATCTTTCTGATTCTGTAGTTTGTACACAAGCTCTGGAAAGAGCATCAAAGATGGCACCCACAACGTCAGAAGATTACAAAACCAGTGACTGCATAATGTGGTGGTGGACTGGTTCATGTGCCACTCGTAGCAGAGCCAATTTCTAGGCCCTTCGTATCCTATCCTCTTCCCACCGGTACCTTTTCAATTTATTAACAGATATACATATAGTGTACTAGCGAAGTAACTCAAGTTCCTGCAGAAGACCCCCAGGTTCCAACTTATCCCATTCAGACCCATAGGGGTTCTAATATTATTTCCTTGACGTCTCCAACTTCTAACAGAGCAATTTTTTAGTTAAATCAGCGGGAGAATTTCACAAATGATCACTCAACTATGACTCATTTGATACTTTAGTCACTCAACTATTACTCTGTTAATCACTTTAGTCACCGAATGAGCTATCTCACTTTAATCACTTCTCTCATTCATTTCAATTCAGAATATTTCTTAATTTTTCACAATTGGTTGGTTGAAAATATCCTTAATATTGTGACAAATATATTTGTTCTAATGAAAAAAATTAACGAAGTGACTAAAGTGAATAACAGAGTTAAAGTTGAATGACTAAAGTGATATATTTAAAAAGTGAGTGACCAAAGTGTCGAACATGTAAAAATTGAGTAACCATTTGTGATATTCTCTCTAAATCAACCAAAATCTTATAAAACCAACTCTAGCAAGTTCTACTTACTTTCGATTATATTTTAAAGTTTGTATGGCTCCCATAGGTCACTCTCGTTTTGAAAGTTTGAACTAGAAATGAAATATTCAACTTAATAATAAATTATAAAAAGCAACAAAAAAAATAGAGTTGTACTATTCCATAAATATGATAGGGAGTTTGTCTTTCGATAGCCTATAGAAAGCTAAAATGTGGAACTAAAGAAAAGAGGCCGTTAGGGACTTCATTTTATAACATCCTCACAAAAATTACTAAAAAACAAATTTATGGTGTTGTTTATCATGATGACATCAAAGGTTTATAAATATATAGTGCGATCTTTTATTTATGTATGGACATGGAGTATTATTGAGTATGAATCTGGATTGTACAAGAAAATGAAAATGACAAATTTACACGTAAAGAAATCTATAATAAATTAGGATTACACTAAGTTATGAGTCGACTCCTTCTAGTTTCGGCCCAAAAAGAACAAATCTATAATGAATCTTCTTGATAATATCCTTTAGAGTTTTTATCAGCAACGGTGTCTAAACTTTTTTGCACCGGACATAATGATACCCAACTTTCAAAAGTGATTAAAACAATACCTAAACTTTTAAAAACAAATCAACTTGATACCTCGGCTTATTTTCCGTCACTTCTCTGTTAATATTGATCACGTGTTGTGTATGTGAGGTTTTTTTTGGAGTTATAATAGTTTTTTCACACAAAAACTAATTTTTAATTATTTTATATATTATTTTGTTTCTCTTCTTCTTCTTCTATCGTCTACCTCTCTCTCTCGCCACCCCCCCCCCCCCCCTCCCCGGGAAACATCCCAACCTTATTTGTTTCTAAGATTGTGGAATTGAAATTGAATGGAAGGTTTTAATTCTATAGAAGAAGAAGATTGGGTTATACATGTTTGACGACCCTTCTGACCACAAATCACTTCAATCTAGGGGTTTGATTTTGCATATCTTCATCTCTGTATTCAGTTTCAGATTCTAATTCTACAAAAATTTTGAATTTGAATTACAATTTTGTGGTGTCATCGGCAGTGGCGAGACCATTGTATTTTCACACAATTTTGTTGCCTAATAACCATTGATCCAACTACTTTTACATAAACAAGAAAAAAGCTTGGGTTATAGATGCAATATGCAGAAGGAAGATAATTGAACTAAAGTCGCGCAATCACAAGTAAAGAATAATTAAGCTTGGATAGTATATAGATTCAAAACTAGCTAAAGTAGAGAGCACTGATGCAGACATATTTTTAAAGTGGTTAGCCAAAATTTGTAGCTACTTTGACTAAAATTTGATTAAAAAATGGTTAGCATTGCTAAATATGCTCTTAGTGTATTTATCTTCTTCAATAAAAAAAGTTCTAGAGAAAAGTTTATATATGAAAACTTCCTAGTTTTGCCAATTAATAATAGTACCTTGCACCAAAAATAGAAATAATAATAGGTACTAAACTTGTTGCCATCTATACAGTTAAATTTACTTTTACTTCTGGGCCACCCAACTTATAAATTCTGCTTCTGCCCCTGCATACTAATCATATATTCTCTTTAACAAAAGGAAGTGTCGGAAGGGATATCATTTTGATTCATCGGTGGCATCACTTTGTTTTGTAACCTTTGAGAGGGGAATGAGTAGTTGCCACATGCCCACGACAAAGCTAATACAATCTCCATCCCATCTCACTTATTTAGAATTTTTCTTTACCATATGAAGTCTAATTAGTCTCAGTCATGTTGTTCTATATCAAGGAATCCAGCAGGTAAATCCAAACGTCACAAGTCTCATGATCCTTCAAAACAAACGAGATTACCACTCTTCCCAACAGTCCATGAAAACTTGTCCAGGTTCAAGACAATAGGTTTCACGTCCAGGTTCAAGATAAAAGGTCACTGACATTATTGTAAGAGTTTTTATCACCAACGATGTCTAAACTTTTTTTACACCTGATAGAATGATACCCAACTTTCAAAAGTGCTCAAAATAATACCTAAACTTTGAAACAAATCAACTTGATACCTCAGCTTAAATTGATCACGTGCGGTGCATGTGAGATGTTTTTTGGAGTTATGATAGTATTTTCACACAAAAACTAATTTTTATTTTATTTGTTGATTCTCTTCTTCTATTATCATCTACCCCTCTCTCTCTCTCTCTCTCTCTCTCTCTCTCTCTCTCCCTCCCCCCCCCCCCCCCCCTCTTTATTTTTTCCAGAAGGTGAGAAACATCCCAACCTTATTTGTTTCTAAGATGGTGGAATTGAAATTGAATAGAAGATTTTAATTATATAGAAGAAGAGGATTGGGTTATAGATGTTTCATGACCCTTCTGACCACAAATCACTTCAATTTATGGGTTTGATTTTGCATCTGTGCATCTCTGTATTCAGTTTCAGATTCCAATTTTGCAAAACTTTTGAATTCGGATTACAATTTTGTGGTGTCATCGGTGGCAGAAAGACCATTGTATTTTCACACAGTTCTATTGCTTACTAACCATTGAACCAAATTCTTTTACATAAACGAGAAAAAAACCTTGAGTTATAGATGCAATATGCAGAAGGAAGATGATTGAACTAAAGTCGCGCAATCAAGAGTATAGAAGAATTAAGCTTGGATAGTTTGGTTGTTGATGACTAGATGCAATATGCAGATTGCAAAAGAATGAGGAAGAACGCGGAACAAAAAAAGAGACAGAGAAAAAATTAGAAAATAATATGATATTCCAACTAAATATTTAGTGAAAGGTTGTATATACCCTTAGTTTTAATGGAGATGTGACGAAAAATGGACAGATGTATGAAATTGATCAATTTTTATAAGTCTAGGTACATTTTTTTATCACTTTTGAAAGTAGGGCATGAGATTGATCAATTTTTATAGGTCTAGGTACCTCTTTGATCGCTTTCAAAAGTTGAGTATCATTCTGTCCAGTGCAAGAAAGTTTTGACTCTAGTGGTGATAAAAACCCTATCCTTTGCGCTGCATCTCAACTGCTCTAAGATTCTAGTGGAAGGTGATTCAAAGCTGGTGATCGACTGTGTTTACAAGATTAGTGACCCTCCTTGGAAAATTCGTTCTCTTGTTCGTGACATCCAAGGCATCTCTAGTATGTTTGAGGAAATTTGTTTCTCTCATATTCCTCGTGAAGCAAATTTTGTGGCGGACGCAATTGCCTCCCTTGGGCATCAATCTTCGGATTCGAGTATTTGGCGAGACAAACTTCCTCTTTCAGCTAGCTCAGCTTTTAATTTAGACCAATTTAGTTTTGGTGTTGTTAGAGGCTTTGTGTTGTAATTTTCTTTTCCTCTTCAAAAAAAAAAAAAAAAAAAAAAAAAAAAAAAAAAAAAAACCTATCCTTTGTACTTTGTCATGGGGAGAAAAAAATTAAAATATAGTGAACCTTTGGAAATTATTGCAACCACAAGGGGCTCTATTGAAACCTAAAAACCTCAGGGGCCTGCACATCACTCCAGATATTTCACACCTCAGTGTCCATATATACACTCTCCCAGTTACACACTCACCACTCTTAAGTCCCATCTTCAACAAAACCAAACCCATATCTGTTCCCTCTCTCTTCAGACCATCAAAATGGCTTCCATGGCTTCCACACTCGCTGCCTCCTCTCTCTCCACCAAGCTCCAGAAGCCATCTCTCCTCGAATCCTCCTTCCACGGCGTTCCCGTGGCTCGGGTTCAGCCTTTGAAGGCGGTCTCACCCAACGGCCACGGCCTCTCCGTGTCCATGTCCGCTGGTGGCTCCACCAGCGCTTACGATCTGAGCAACTTCAAGTTCGAGCCGATCAAGGAGTCCATCGTCTCCCGGGAGATGACCAGGCGATACATGACTGACATGATCACCTACGCCGATACCGACGTTGTCATCGTCGGTGCCGGTTCCGCAGGGCTATCTTGCGCATGGGAGCTCAGCAAGAACCCCGATGTGCAGGTAGCCATTATTGAGCAGTCTGTCAGCCCCGGCGGCGGCGCGTGGCTCGGTGGCCAGCTTTTCTCCGCCATGGTAATATAACTCCACCTTACTTGAATGTGATGTTGTGCCACGTGTCTTACATCACCATTTTTTCTGATGGCAATTATTATTGTTGCTCAGAACTTGATTTGTATAAGAAAATATTATTCTTGAAAGGTTTCGTAGATCCTTATTCTGATCAGATTATTCGGATCCATCCCTGGAAAATTGGTTTCATATTGAAAGTGCTAATTGGTATACTAAGTTTTTTTTTTTTTTGCCCTTTTTGTAATGAATAAATAAAAATCTTAAATTGTTCCATTCTTTATATACGTGCTAGCCTATATATCATTGCAAGAAAACATATTTGTGAATAATAGTAACTATACTAAATTACTAACTAATTATTGAAAATTCACTTCATATATTTTGAACAGGTAGTGAGGAAACCAGCACATCACTTCCTCAACGAGTTGGGCATTGACTACGACGAGAAGGATGACTACGTAGTCATTAAGCATGCTGCCCTATTCACCTCAACTATCATGAGCAAACTCCTTGCCCGTCCCAATGTCAAACTCTTCAACGCCGTAGCAGCTGAGGATTTGATCATCAAGAGTGGGAGAGTTGCTGGTGTTGTCACCAACTGGGCGTTGGTCTCCATGAACCACGACACACAGTCGTGCATGGACCCCAACGTTATGGAGTCTAAGGTTGTGGTAAGCTCATGCGGTCACGATGGGCCAATGGGAGCCACTGGAGTAAAGAGGTTGAGGAGTGTTGGGATGATTGAGAGCGTGCCTGGGATGAAGGCCTTGGACATGAATGCAGCTGAGGATGCTATTGTGAAGCTAACAAGGGAAATCGTGCCTGGAATGATCGTTACTGGCATGGAAGTTGCTGAGATTGATGGCTCTCCGAGAATGGTAAATTTCTATACAATAATTTTATTCTTTATGCTTCAGTATATGTTCTCTTCTGTGTCTTCCCAAATGACTTATTTTGAATAGTTATATGCAAAGTTTATAATTCTGACCAGTTTTGATTAAATAAGGACCAAATTTTAGAATCATTTAGATGCTTCAGACAAAACTTATCATATTCTGGTCCTTTCTAAAGAAAAAACAAGTTAAATTAAATTTGAAACGAAGTACATAGATTGCATATATAGTATATTTGCCTAGTTTCAGGTCATTGAAGCAAGTCAAACATTTGCTATTTTTTCATCAATCGTGATGGTGATTTGATAATGAGTTCATATATTTCCGGTAGTAGGTGGTTTAGCATATATGGTACAAAAGTTGTCTATCCCTTCGTATAATTGGTTACTCCAAGAATTTATATGATGTTCAAGTAGTTTTATGTTTGATTGATAATTAATGAAATCTCATTATCAATCAAAGTACCAAGTGTAGAAATGCCAAGTGAATGTTTTGAGGGGTTGCCAATAATGCTCTGCTATAGTTAACATGGAAAATTTACGTTGTTAATTAAACCCTTGAAACGTGGACAAGAACCAACTTAGTATTGCACCCTCAATAATACAAGGTGGGAGGGGATCCAAAACCATTTCATTTGCTAACCTATCCTAATCAATTATCATATAAAATCTACTTTATTGGAGAGGGATGTTTACCATTCTCTTTTGATCCCTGCACTTAATTAAAAGACAATGACACAGGAGGCCAGCAATCATTTTCAGGCTTTATTCAAAGATGAGCTAAATAGCCTAAAGGGAGTACTGGCCGGTCCAAAAACTTTGTCTTACTTTGATTTTTTGCTTTGCGAAAGTGGTCCATCACTTGACTAATACAATTTGCATTTTGGGCATTATTGTTGATGCAGGGACCTACATTCGGGGCTATGATGATATCAGGGCAAAAGGCAGCCCATTTGGCGTTGAAGGCACTGGGACTTCCCAACGCTCTTGATGGATCATATGTTGGAGGTATCCAGCCAGAGCTGATCTTAGCTGCTGCAGATTCTGCTGCTGAGATTGCTGATGCTTGATCGTTTCATAGTACGATCGAGGATGATGTTTTAATAAATCTGGGTAAGCAAAATCAAAAGGCCGGAACTGATAGCAGCTGTTAGTGGTGAGTAGTGGTGGATAGTGATGATGGTGTGTGGATGGTTCTTGTGACTGGTAAATTTTGTTAATAATGTGGTTGTGGACCTGTGGTTGTGCTAAGATTTCGTTGCAAATCAAATGAAATTTCTATTCCTCTGTATTTAGCTTCTACTTACCGTATAATGAAATGAACATGAGTGAAATTATATGGGCAAAACAGTTTATCCTAAATCCCAATTGAACACCGAAATTTGCTAGGCCGCCTGCTTTGGTACGGTTGACAAGAAGCATCAGTTCGGCCCAATTTGGTTTCAATTAACCTGACTACCTGTGCTTGTTTATTTTTTAACCAGTTTTCTGATTTTCACATACCGCAGAAGAAAAATTCTACGGTACATTAATATATCAATACATTAAGTAGACTAGATTTGATATAAATGTAGACTGACTCCATAAATAAATAGACCAGCTTGAATTGGTCTACCTCTGTATCGAGGTAGTCTACCTCTATATTGAACTAGTTTACTTGATGTATATGTACATTAATGAACCGTAGACAATCCCCTACAAAAGTTCAAAAATAGAACCAAAGAAATTGTATCAAAGAATTTGACATACGTTTAACTTCTTCAAAGATCAAACCTGACCAATGACTATCATACATTCTTACTATGATACTGTGATCAGCAAATGTTATCGATTCGTACTAAAGAAAATGCAAGCATAGATTACCTTAAACCATAGGTTAGTTATTACAGCTCAAATTTCAAACTTCAAGCCAAGAGCAAAACCAGAGTATAAATAATGAGACGATATATGGTACTATGATGTTTATGATACATTCGTTCACCTAAACTAAAATTACAATATAATTAACCAAAATTACTATATTGACAACAAAGTGACCACATTCATTTTACAATATTTACATCACCTCAATCATTTTAGGATAATATAGTTCACGCGCCACCAGCACTAATAGTTATCCTAACCGCGCTTTCAAAGCGCCTCAATCAAGGGAGTTTGAGCACAGAGATGTATCTTATCGATGTGGAGCATCTGGTCATTGGGCACACATTTGTAGAGCCTTTGAGAGTACTATCACCTCCTACAAAGTGCATCGTGAAGAAAGAGAAGCTCACAATTTGGAACAATAAGATCAAGATGATGATCTCAAGTTAAGGGTTGAAGACTTCAAATCTGGCCAGGATCAAAAGATCACCAATTTTGTTGAAGTTCTTATTTTTTTCAAGATGATGTAATAAGGCAATTGCCATATGTTTTAGTACGTAGATGCCTTTGGTTTTAAACTTTTCTTTGAATATGCTCACCCAAAGTAGGCGTGATGTCTAGGAAAGTAGTTAAGATTAACGGTACTTAAGAGAGTATCGCTCCACCGATATCTCTTATTTCTTCCCTGATCATGTTTATTTTGGAGCTACTGAAAGAAATTAAGTGACGATCATTGTTTGTATTAGCTAATTTGGATTAGATTTCCATGGTTAGAAACTCTAATGTAACTGTTGGCTTATGAATAAAATTACTCCATTTTAATTATGAGCTTTTTAAGGAATGAACTCAAGAAAACTTCATTTTCTCACAGATAGTGCGACTATGCACACAATTCTCTGCCATAAATAATTATTCTTAGAGATGTTGCCTACAGATTCCTCCATGACTACAATGGCTGGGCCATCAGGTCTAGTTCAAGCTACAATTTCTTTTGCCTAATGGCACCTTGATTACAGCTGCAGAAGCTCTCTACACTCCTAAGACAAATGGAACCCTATTGAGCTTTAAAGATATTCGAGCCAATAGAGGAAACGCATTCTGAGAACGGAAAAGAGCTCATTTGCATTACCTTTTATGATTGCGGATTAAAGTGCATCTTAGAGAAACTTATGTGTCTCTCTAGTGGACTTTATGACACCACTATTCGAGCTATTGAATCCAATAAAGTTAGAGAGAAGATCTCTTGGATTCAAACACATATTGGCTTTGGCACGACAAGTTATGTCATCCTAGTCATGGAATGATGGTCCATTTATTAAAGACTTCACACGGATGTCTTTTGAGCTAAACTTAGCAAGAATCAAAAGTTGATTCTTAGACCACGTGGGACAGCAGCCGCCATACTTGGCACTGCCGCTGTCCACCACCAGTAAGGGGCTGGCCGTCCATCTTGATGATGCCACTAGAGTGTCATCCACTTTAACTTTGCTTCCTACGCAATTTCTGGCTCCTCCGCCCAACCAAAGTCCTTATTGGTTGATTATAAGGCCCTCGCTCATTTTGAAAAACTGATTCCTTAGGGTAAAAAGAACTGAGATTGTCCCATGCAAAGGATGAAACCTATTCCTTAGGGTAAAAAGAACTGAGATTGTCCCATGCAAAGGATATGAAAGTTCTCATTTCGTTATTACATAGAACCCAAAGAAATTCTGTGGACTGATTCAACAAACTTACAGATCGCTTATGGTATTGATTGACGCGTAGACATGCTGGTCACATGTCGCCCTATTGTCCACTTAGTAGCTTATGCTAAACTCCTAGGTCAAATCATAAGGTTACAGGCTCACTACCCAAATCATCTCATACTGTCAATTTAAATTGATCATGTTGGAGAGTTTACATCGATGACTTTCGAAGAATATTGCATATCATTGGGACTGATGTTGGATATCTTATTTCCATGTACACTGTAAAGACCCGAAATTTCATTAGATAAATTTTTGTAATTCAATAATTGTTCAGATATTTGAATTATGAATATTGAGACTATTTCGTAAGTCATTGTGCGGGAAATTCGGTTTCGAATCGATTTTTTTTTCGAAACTAACATTATTTAGGGGGTCGTGAAAATTGACTTATTATACGTACAAAATTTGGGAAAACTTCCTTCATGAAAGTTGTAGATCTCGACGATACGAGTCCATACATATATAGAACGCAAAAATCGGAGTTCATATGAGGAAGTTATTGACGATTTAAAATTGAGAATTTTCTATAAAAATAAGAAAATTATGGATTTTTTTCATAAATCCGAAATTTTCCTTTTTTTCTATTTTCCTCCCCAATTTTCTCTCCCTCCCGTCGTGATTTCTGGGCTCCTTTTTGTCCAGCCATATCTTCCTCCTTAGTCAACCAATTGACTTGATTCCAAAAGAAATTTTGCTCGTCTTGAAGTCATTTAAAACTTTCTAGAAGACATCGAAGTCAAAAAAGAACCGTGGGAGGCGCTACAAGGCCAAGTAGCTGCACAGGTCGGGCTGAAATAGCCCGAGCTGCTCCTCCCTTCGCCGGCAGATTTCTTCCTCCTCCGGCCACCAATCGACGAGCCGCTTGTCCCTATCTCTTCGCCTTGAAACATGCTTTCCATACATGTATGCCTTGCATCCTATCATTCACCATAGATAACGAATCGAAGCAGATCATTTTTTGGGCATTTCTTCAAATTCCGGTCAACTCCGCCCAAAGTAGGAGGAGAGACCAACTGGGCTTTGTTCGTCTTACCATGGGTGAAGATCTGACCGTTGGATCTTCATATAAGTGCGTTTTTGAATTGTACGCTAAGTTAATTATCGTATTTGATTAAGTGATTGATGGTTTTACTTTGGTGGACAATTTCGGGGTGAATTTGTTAAATTGAAGACGCAGCGGGAGTGTCGAGGTGAGTAAAACTCACATGGTTCATATTAGGAACCGAGCGCTTTAAATTATTTATTTTTGGTAATTGTGTGGAAAATACTTGTGGATTAAATATTTGTTTTTAAAATCACATGGGCTTGATCACTACGGTCCATAGGTAAGTAAAATGAATTTTAATTATACAAATGAATTTCACGATTTTCTTGTGTGAACTATAGATGGTATTAGTGGTCATCCCTGAGTGGATGATTACGTATATATATATATATATATATATATATATATATTTACGTGGAATATACATATTGATTGGTGGATTGTCGAGTGGTGATATGATTGAGTTGAATTGATGATTTGAATTATATTTCAAATGCTTAATTTCATATTACTATTGTGTATCTTGGTTGGGTTGATTTCATTATGTGATAATACATGTTGTGCTCATTTATGAATTTTGGGTCAACGTGGTGACCGGTATGGGGTAATCGGACGCTCTAATCCTAGATGGATGATGGGATACGATTGGTTGAGTATGTGCAATTATCAGACGTTCTAAATATGTATATAAGTATACATATTGATGAAATACGATAATGACAAATATGTCGGATGCCATAACCTAGGCTAAGTGACGGGCTACAATTCAGTTAGAGCTCTAGTCTGTCAAATACCGTATTTTTATAAATACGATGTTGGGGTTTTGTGAAGAAAGATGTGAATTAGGGTTTGGGTGTTGAGTTGTTGATTGATTGAGAGTGTTGTTTTCTTGTGGATGTAGAAATTGTTGTGCGTTGACTTGGGTGAAAATGATTATGATTTAATTAAACAACCGTTCTTTCTTTTTACTCATACGAGCTTTCAAAAGCTTACCGGGTTTTTTATTGTTGCAATCCTGGTACACTATTCAAATGGTGTAGCGGATATTCCTGCAGGTCAGGATAGCCAGGGAGGTGACCGTGCTCTTTAGGTGTTGCAGCATTTATTTTGATTTCTTTTAAGTTGTGAGGTTGTTATGCTCAATTAGAGCTTTTCAATTTATTTTGTGAGTGAGTTGTAATAATTATCCGAGACTAAATTCAGGTTTTGAAATTAAATTGTGTGGTGAGCTTGTTAAGAAAAAGAAATTTTCAAGATGATTATTTGAGTTGTAGTATTTTTCATGTTTCAGATTTTTGAATTTTATTCAAAAAATTCGGGGCGTGACATACACACCTATATGGTCTCACGGAAGCAGCCATTAAACGACTTCAATGGTAGCCTAAATATTGTTAATGTGCACCAATCTCTTTATATCCATTTGGGATTATGTAATATTGCATGCAGCTATGGTAATTCGTCAATAATCCATCACCACTCAATCTATCTCTGCGTTACAGCTAGTGACTGAGCACGAGTATTTCATGCTTACGCATATTTGAGTACCCGATTTATGTGCCAATTGCGCCTCCACATCGCACCAAGATGGGTCTTCACTCTTCACAAATGAATGGGCATATACGTTGGATTTGAGGCTCCAACGATCGTCTGCTACTTAAACCCTTGCCAGGCTATCTCTTTACCACTTGTTTTACAGAATTGTCACTTTGATGAGACAGTCCTCCAATCATTAGGGGGAGATAGGAACGTCAACATTCAACAGGAACGATAAAAATTATCATGGCCTATCCCCACTATGCCTCATCTCGATCTCCGCTAAAGTGACGAGATCACACATATCTGCTGCAAACGTGCCTGTAAGGATAGACGTCCCTATGAGAGGACGTAGCGCCACCCTACACAGAGCTAGGTATGGCACTAAAACCATAAATAGTGGCACTCTGACGTCACAGGTCATAGCCCCAATTAGGATGGATGGGAGGCTCGTTGGTTCGAATGATACTCTCCCTAGAAAGAGAGTGACTGAGGCACAACCAAATCCTTTTATCATCGACACTAAAATCCATCTCATGAGAATGTTTCGGATTTTGTTTATATCCAAGACACATTGTTAGGGGACACCTCAACGTTCGAACCTATTCCTAAGAACGTAGAGATCTCTGTGAGTTACACTAGTATACATGGGATGTGGGATAGAAACTCCATCATTATTGATGATGTATTCGCACATTTAGTTGTACATGAGATTGTTGAGTCCGATGATATCGAATCATGCTCCGTTGATGAATGATGAATACCAATATAGAGAAAATTGGCCTAAATGGAAAATGCAATCCAGGTTAAAATGGATTCTCTAATGAAGAAGAAGGTTTTCAGGCCAATGTTACTGACATCTCGTAACATAAAACATGTTGACTAATGGGTGTTCGTTAGAAAGCATGATGAGAAAAAGAGATTGTAGACTCATCTCAAGGCGCAAGGCTTCTCACAACGCCATGGAATAGACTACGAGGAGACATATTCTCTCGTAATAGATGTCATTACGCTCCACTATTTTGTCATTTTTGTGGTTTCCGAATAACTGAAAATGCAACTTACAAATGTGGTTACTACGTATCTTTATGGGGATCAAGATACGAAATATACATGAAGGTTCCTGAGGGCTTCATTTACCCAGGTCAAGTGGCTCTAGACTACGAGGACTCTTGCAATAAGGTTGAAACTCTCACTAATTGATTACTTGATTGGAATTGGATATGTTAGTGATGAACTATACCCGTGCGTTTCCATGACAAGTTTCAGATTTGCTATTGTCGCATTACATATTGATGACATGAACTTCATTGGAAACCCTTAAAGACTTAAGGGAAACCGCTGAACACCTGAAATCCGAGTTTGAGATGAATGATATTGGGAGAACACAGTTTTGTCTAGGTTTGGAACTTGAGCACTGTGTTAATGGATGCTTACGCATTTGATAATGTCAAGCCTTCAAGCACATGCATGATCTTTCATTGTCTTGACCCTAAAAATGATATGCTTCGTCCCAGGCACGATGACGAAGATGTGTTAGAGGCAGAAGTGCGCTACCTAATTGTAATAAGCTCATTATTGTACTTAACGTAATGCATAAGAGTACACATCTCATTTGTTGTGAACATGTTAGCTAGATATAACTCTGCGTCAACGCGGCATCATTGGACTAGCATAAAGAATATCTTTCGATACTTAAGTTGTACGATTGATATGAGCTTGTTCTATCCCTATAGAGAGGTGATGAATTCAGACCCATTAAACATCAAAGGCGCCGCCAACGTTAGCCAAGGTTCTCTATCCCCTGCCCAAAATATGATTGATGTTTTGGAAGGTTTTGCTGATGCTAGATATCTCGTTGACCCACAAAAAGGTCGCTCCCAAACTGGTTATGTGTTCACCATGAGAAAGACCGTGATATTTTGGAAGTCTACAAAACTGACCATTATCGCGACATCTTCAAATCATGCAGAGATTATTGCTCTTCACGAAGCTGTTCGTGAATGTATATGGTTGAGATCCATAATTACGCATGCTCGAAGCACTTGTAATTTGAAGTCTACCACAGATGAGCCTACATGCATTTATGAGGATAATGCTGCTTGTATTGAACAAATAAAGTAAGGCTACATCAAAGGCGACAACACCAAGCACATATCGCCTAAATTTTTTTGTAATCAGCAACAACAGACTCTTTTAAAGATTAAGGTGAATAAAGTTTGATATGAGGACGATTGTTCACTAAGTTATTGCCCAAATTCACTTTCGAGAAACATGTGAATATCATCGGTTTACGGAGGTTACCTAAACTCCCATGATTGTAGTCATCAGGAAGAGATGCAAACATTAGGGGGAGATGTCTACATGTTCGATCTCGAAACGTGAAGGGTATGTTGTACTCTTTTTCTCCTTCGGCTGTTGTTATTTTCGTCCTGTTGGGTTTTTGTTACTCAGCAATGTTTTTGACGAGGCAACTAGAGGAGCACTGACGTTTAGGCGACACAAGGGGGAGTGTGTAAGGACACCTAGATTATGGGCCTGGCCTAAACTCTAGTTACTTATCTGAGTTGTAACATGGTTTGTCTTACAAATATCTTCTTAGATATCATAATCATTGCATGATTCTGTTTCCTTGTAAGACTTAGATTCTCTGCTTGTAATCCTCTATATAAAGAGACTCATATTATCAATGGAATACACAATTCATTCCCTCAATTCTCTCTACTATTCTCTCTGCATCTCTTTTCCTAAAACACTTTGTAAACATTTTGATTATCATCGTTGACGAAAATGTCACCCAGTCAAAAAAAATACTGTCATTAATCAAAAAGCTACTGGGAACGAATAAAAAAACTACTTCAAACAAAAAAAAAAAACTTCTAATGAACAAAAATACTAATGTCAAATGACCAAAAAACCACTTCGACGCATTGAATAGCTACCGTCAACTTTCAGAAAAGTTATTGTCATTCATCAAAAATGTCACTACCTTATTTCGAATAGCTGTTGTTAACTAATTAACAGTAAATTTTTTTTTTCTTTTTTAAGAATGATAGTAGATTTTTAGTTCATTAACAGTAATTTTTTGATTTATTGAGGTAACTTTATCGGTTCTTGTGGTAGCCTTTTCAATTAATGACAATAGTTGCTTGGATGCAATGACATTTTCAGTAAATAATGAAAAATAAAAGTCTGGTGGCATTTTTGTAAATAGTGATATTTCTTTTATTTTTGTGGCTTTATGAGAGAGTCTTCGGTACACGGCGTGAAGATACATGCACCGTTGAGATTGGACGGTTTTGAGTGATAAATAACGAATCCCACATATAGACGGCTGAGATTGCATAGTTAGTGTATATGAACTTGCACCGCCGTGTATAGAATAATTTTCGCTTTATGAGGGATAAGAATATATGGTGGCTTAACTGATAATATAAGTTTTAAAAAGACACTTATGGGTAATTTGCTAGATTTTTAATTCTAATCAATAAAAGCCTTCATGTAATACAAGAAAAATTATTTACATTTTTATTTAGGAGGATATGCTCTAAGAATTATTCATAAAGACAGAGTATGAAAAAGAAGTAACATAATATGATAATTAAGACTTAAAATATAAGCATCAAACAATAACACTTTGTGGGAGGTAATTACATTATGGGAGCTAAAAATTTGAGTTTAATCAATATTTTATATCAAGAACTATTGAAAGTTTTCTAGCTGGATTTATATCCCCCGTTTGACTAATGGTAGGTCTACTACTGTTTTGGGCTTTTGGCCGTTGAGAGATTTGTCTAGTCATCAAGCTCCGCCTCCATCCGAATCTCTCTATCAAACCTGACATTGTTCCCTGACAGTCTAGTTTCTTCTGATGGCAGCGTCATGCCAGTTTCTTTTCGACAATGAAGTAGTTGAAATCGATTGCAGGCAATGTCAGAGTGAGTATTTACCAAACATAGCTGAAGAAGATTCGCCAGGTATATCTAAGAACTTGCTGCAGCTCTCTCCAGAACCAGGCATGGAATCAATTATGGCCTTCACCAAGCATACATCCACAGCTTTGCTGCTCCTCTTGATTTATGTCCAAGGACACAATGGGCAGTGATCTACTTCAAAGCTGAGTCTGCATATTCTTGTTGACCCTAACAATCATAAGCCAGAATGTTAATTATTAAATAATAATTTGAAGAAATCAAAAGAAAAAAACTGGAAACACCCTAAACACCCTGAACTCTACATTGACCATTGAAATTGTAGTATCTGAGAAGAGATGTAGATCATACCACAATTTGGTAAATCATTGATCTAATTGAATTGCATGTTGATATTTTCTTCTAATCTTTAAAGAAAAATATTCTCAGGTGCTGCTGTAAAATTAAAAAAAAAAAAACAATTCATTACATAGACCAGCTGATCTGAGAAACTATAGCATCTGTTGCAAATTTAAACACAAACTTAATTTCACTAGGTGCCACAAGAGAAGGGCTGCAAGATTCAAATTTTCTTTGTAAAAGAGTAACTCGATTGACTGATGTTGCAATCTTGCTGTTCCCAGGAATCATTTTATCTGTAACCTGTGTTTATGAAGTGCAATCCTCTCATATCAGTGGCACACAAAAAATTCTCTGTTATCCTGAGCAGGTTTTATTTTATAAACATGACGTATCCATATGAAATATCTTACAGATACAAAGTCTTGTACCTACATGACTTGCATCATTGGTGAAAGTGAAATTGAATACTAATAGCTAGCTAGAAACTAAGGAATTAAGTTCAAGAATATTTTGGCCCAGTAGTCTTGATGCAGGGACGGTTTGTTAAGATCCTGTGACAAATTCAAGTTGTTTGGAATTTGACAATGCATCTTTCATAGCTAAGTTGAGAGTAACACCCAAAGCAGTGGTCCAATTTAAGGACATGGACTAATTGACTTCCAAAACATCAGCATATTATGGAGTTCCTTGAGAGAAATTACATTTTCCATGGTATCTATTTTTCGCACAACTAGACTTGAAGCTTTCCTACCTTGCAGTTCAACTAGTTAAACCAATCTTACTGCTCAATCAAGAACCCAAGAATTAACAAATTAGCCAATTAGTGATGATCATTGATTAGTCTATGTTCATAACCATGGATTACAGACTTCTCTAAGCTATGTCCAATTGAATTCAGAATATCGCACTTCTCATTCTCTTCCAATTTCATCTATAATGATTTTCCCCAACTTAATCAAATCCCATGGTTTTCTGCCCCAGCTGAGCAAATATCCCAGTTGTTCATTAACCTAAAACCATGGATCCTAAAACCAACAAATAAAAAAAAAAAAAAAAAAAACAGTGAGCATTTCTGAAAAACTTAACTAGACCAAAGAGGTAATAAAAGAAGTTAAGAACAAATGCTAAATTTTAAGACTCACATATTGGTAAAGCTTGTTGTCATCAATGAAAAAGGTGATATTTTTCAAGTCCAGTGTGAGAGCTTTATTAAGTCCTTCACAGAGAGCCTCAAGCTCCGCAGCCTCATTGCTCATAATCTCGCCATCAATCAACACTTCCAGATTCTTCTTGGCCTCGAAAATCAAATTATCTCATGGGTCACAAATCGCAACCCCAATCCCAGCCACCGCCACCTTCACATTCTTGACCACCTCTTCACTAATCAAACCCTTGGAATACAATCTCAAACACTCAGTCTGTAACCCATCTTTTGAAGACGACGACCCATCCGTACAGTACGGCCTTTCATATTCGTCTCCGTACTCGCTCCAGTAGTCCTCCGGCAAGTCACGGACGGCGATAGCGAACTTCTGGTCGTGAATCCGACGGTCGAGATCCGTCTTCAGTTTCTTCACCTCCAAAACGCTGCGTTCGTGGTCCTCGTACTCCTGAGGAAACCTCTTCACGTCGTCGAGCATGAATGCTGCGGCGATGTCCAAGAGGTCGTCCTTGGGCTCGTACGGCGGAGACGGAGGTGGAGACTGCTGAGTACCGGAGGAGGGTTGGAGAGCCAGAGAGGCGTTGAGGGCTTCCTTCATTTGAAGATTGAATGCCATGTCGAGGTCGGAGTCTAGGGTTCTGGCTGCCAAGAGCTTTCTGCCCTGCTCCGCCAGAATGGCTTGGAGGTCTTCTGCGTCTCTACGATCATCCATGATTGGATTCTCAGAGAGAGAGAGAGAGAGAGAGAGAGCAGAAAATGTAGACTTATTTCCAGAGAAGAAAGAAACCAAGGGGCAGAGATGGTCTTGGGAAATGAGAGTCGATTGGATTTCGACACGTCTCTACTTGTCTAATCTCATTCTTAACACCAACCATCTCCAAGACTCGAACCATACCAGTTACTTTTCGGTCTGCTCCAGGAAAAATAGTTGAACTAGAAAAGGATTGGTTGCAACTTTGTAACTAGAGGGAGACACTTCAACAATACTAGCTTTGACAAATCCAAACTTACTTGACAAGTTTTGACTTCGACACTGTACACTGTACCAATATGTAAAGAAAACAGGCGCCCAACTTGTATGGTGAGGGAGCTAAGATGAGAGTAATTGTTGGACTGGTAAGAAGATAATCGAAACAAGTAATGAGCTGGGTTCAAAAGCCTGGCTCAAATTCCAAACTACAGATACCAACGGTTGTAATTGGGCCATCAAATTTAGGGTGGGGGCATATATAGAATGGACTCAGTGGAGTAATCACCATGCTCTCTGTTTGGAATAGGGGCATATCCTAAGCTTTTTTTTTTGGTAGTCATTTTGAGGTCCAAATTTTCAACCAAAGATCAGGTGGGAAAATTCTATTTTATATTTTCTCATTTGGATTTCTTATAAATATTTAATATTTTTTCCCCTGTTTCGTTTTCCTGTCATTGAAGGAACACTAGTGGAGCATATGAAGCCACCAACATTTTCTTAAACACAAACCAGAAGCATTCAGGACTTGTCTATTAGTTAAACAAAACACTCATTACAGTTTCATTTTCTCTCAAATGGCTTCTTCAGCAATGGCTCTCTCCTCCATGGCCTTCTCTATTTGGACAAGCTGTGAAGCTCAGTTCCTCCGCATCCAATCTCTTTGGTGAGGGCCGAGTCACCATGAGCAAAACCATAGCCAAGTCAAAAAAATGTGTCCTCTAGCAGCCCTTGGTATGGTGCAGACCATGTTAAGTACTTAGGCCCATTCTTCTCTGACGGGAGAGTTTTCCGGTGATTACGGTTGGGACACGGCTAGGTTATCAGCAGATCCCGAGACATTTTCCAAAAAACCTTGAGCTTGAGGTCATCATTTCTCTTTGTCTTTCATTTCCACCATCTAGGTCACTGAGTCATATACTGTTTACATATGGTCAATTTCTTGACCTTCAAAGTGGCCTAAAGTGACCAGATCTGAACAGTATCTGACCCAGTGACCTAGATAGTGGAAATGAAAGGTAAAAAGCATTGAATAATATTTGACTCAGTGACCTCAACGGATGAACTTGCTTTTAGGCCTTACGGAAGATCCAGTAGCTTTTGCTGAGCTCACGGTAAAAAAGCTTAAGAATGGAAGATTAGCTATGTACGTTTTTCATGTTCGGGTTTTTCGCACAAGCCATTGTTACCGGAAAGGGACCAATTGAGAACCTGTCTGACCACTTAGCTGACCCTGTTAACAACAATGCTTGGTCATATGCCACCAACTTTGTTCCCGGAAAGTCAGGTTAAGGACTTGAGAGAGAGAAACGTATTGCATGTTTGTTGTGAAAGCGATGGAGATTTATTTTTTCAAATGCGTTTATGTAGATGAATACTTGGTTGTGACTGGGACGCTTTTTGCATTATAAATTCACTATTGGATAACATTTGGCTTAAGGTACAAGCATACCAAAGTCAGTACCGCAAAACACATAATATCCATAGCCAGTACAAAGTTCATATATTCACAAGGATGAAAGTAGAGAGAGACACGAATAGAGAGAGCTCTCGACACGATAGCAAAATACTTATTCTTACAACACAAAGTTACGCAACGAAGACATGGCCAAAGAGTTCGCACCCAAATATGTTGACTAGTTGCTATAAATGGAAGTAGTTCTCAAAAACCAAGACGCATACTTAGATGTAGTAGCAACAAAGGCACCACCTCTTCTTAAGTACCCTCATTGCTCTTGCTTAATCGATGGCTCCTTTGGCTTCCGTAGGAAAGCATTGGTTAGAACTGAGTCAGAAACAACAGAAGCCACCAAAAGACGCAAAGCCTGCAAAATTGACAGCAATTTATAATAAATTGATCAGCCTAACTAATGGCCTGAATTAGAGTCTAAAGAAAACTTTATCTAACTCACCTCGTTCTTGCCAACATGCACAGTTCGATCCTCAACATCAGTGAAATGTACCTTCAAATCATTAAGAACAGACAGTTGAAAGATTGGAGATACTCGCTTTACATCCAAATTGTCAGTCACTATGAAAATTGTTGGTCCTTTTAAGAATCCCCGAGCATTATAATCTTTATTACCATGGGATTTGGGATCCAAAAATTTAAGTGCCTCCCAGGACTCGTTAGAAGGGATAAGGGATCTATCAGGAATCCACTTATTACCATAAATATAAGACACGGCCTCCTCAATTCCTAAAAGATTGTTCTCATAGCTGAATCCAGGAACAAGTTTGGGATTGCATAGCAATTCCTTGTGGTAATTTGTCCTAAAAAATTGCTCATCAAAATCCAGGACACCCTTGCACAACTGATCAATACATCCTTTCCATGGAGAATCCAGCATCTGCTTTAATATAAACCCAAGTGGAAGAGTCAAGAAACTGAAGATCAAATTAACAAAATCCTCTCGTACTTCTGCATAGCAAACAACATTCTTTGATATACTCACTATGAGCTTGACAGAGATGCTTTCTTTTTCCTCATTTATCGACGCCCCTGACATTTGAGATTCAATACATTTTCCTTGACTGAGATTCACAAAACCTAATTTTGGTACAGGATTCGACTTCAGCAGAGTTTCAGTGAATGGCGTTTTGGATACAAATGAGCTCACAAGCAAATTCAAAACCTGGAAAATAATTTTACATCAGAAACCATGGCATTCGGATAGTAGTAACAAAAAATGAGGCATACTAAAAAATTACCTGCTCGACTCCAATATTAAAAGTTAGCTCCTCAGTGGTATTGCTATTCGTGGCTCCAAGCTTGGTAAACAAGGAAATGCTGGCTGCACTTAATGGGGGTATCACTTGTAAATCATCAGTAATTATAACCCTGGCTCCCTCTTTTACAAAGGCCCCTCCAAGAAACTCGTCCACCGGAAGATCTACTTGAGAAGTTATGGCAGATGAGCAGGAAGGGCAACGAACCGCTGCAAAATAACTCCACCACAGACAATTTAAACCAGAGCACCTAAACGTTGGCTCAGCATCGTCAATAATTTTCAATTTGAGGTTCTTGCAATAAGAGTAAGCTGCACAGCGCGGAAGTAACAACATGTCTCTACATGCATTGGACCTGAAAACCTGCACATCAAGCTTCTCAATACTCTGATACAATTTGTTCATGCAACCTATTTCCAGTTGTGTAGAATGGTCGCGGGCAAGCCTGACAATTTTTCCCATTGGTAATGTCAGAAAACTGAAGAGAACATCAATGAAATCATTATCGGCCTCTATGAATATAACTCTGTTTCTCTTCTTGTCCACCAATGCCTTCAAGCTGATATTCTTTGCATCTGATACTTTTTGACCCATGGAAGATAAGATGTAAATTCAGCTTTGTTATTGCTTCCTGGTACAAATGAACTCAATGAGCAATTCGTATAAGAATATATGTTGTTTCCTGCTTTAATTGAAGTGATGACGATGATCAAGCCTGAAATTAAGTTCTTACATCAGATGAAGACTAAACAAAATAAAGAAACACACGGGAAAAACTTGTGGTTTTTTACGGTCCAAAATCCTAAAACAAAAATTACTACACCTTAAAATCTTTGCCCAAAAAATAAAAAATAAAAAAATAAAAAGCCTCCCAAAATATCAAATGCAATTACAGATTGTTGACCGAGAAACAGGAACATTAGGACTCCTCAATAGAGTCTTTCTAAGCAATTATAAGAAATAGAGAAATACCATACACAAAACTTGTTCTGTTTTGGGTGCTTACCAATAATGAAACTTTACTACTCTCCAGGCTGCAGCAGTACTTTGAGTTCTGAAACCTAGAAGAGAAAAGCTACCAGGTAGTAGTGTTTCAGAGATGAGGAACTCCCAGCGATAAAACTTTGTTTCCTATAATATGCTTTGAATCACTTAGGCCTCATCAAAAAGCCCGCGGATCAAGTGGGCCGATGGAGGCCCGCCGGCCCGGAGGGCCAAAAGCCCGGCCCGGCCCGTCAAAAAGCCCGCAAAAGCCCGCCTAGGTGGGCCGATGGAGGCCTGCTAAAAAGCCCGGAAAAACCCGGCCCGGCCCGTCAAAGCCCGTAAACTATTTTTTATATATTATATATATTTGTGTGTGTTTGTGAATATATATATATATATAGATATATATATATATATGTGTATGTGTATATGTTTATATATATATATATATACACATATATATATATATAATAGATATGTGTGTGTGCTTATATATATATATATATATATATATAGAGAGAGAGAGAGATAGAGATATGTGTGTGCACTGTGTGTGTGTTTATATATATATATATATATATATAGATGTGTGTATGTGTGTGTTTATATTTATATATATATATGTGTGTGTGTGGAAATTCTCATATTTTTATAGAAAATATGTGCATATATATTCTAAAAAACAAGTGACAACGGTTGATCAATTAGATCGGATTTGAAAATATGATGAAATTAGCTAATTTTTTTACCACACTCATAATTTGTTGTAATAATCACATCCAACGGTCGGTTTTTTCATTTTATTTGAATTTATAGAGGTTGCTCTTTGGAGTGTATGATATATAAATATAGGTTTATAATAGTAACTAAGTTTGACTTAGTTGATCGAATTCGAAACGAGAACTAAATTGGCTGGATTTTTTACAGCCACTACAAAACATTACAATCTCTCCATCGAACGGTTGGTTTCTCCAAATTCATCTTCCACTTCATGGTTGTTTTAGAATAGACATCAATAATTTTAAATGCAATGTACAAGTCATATAACTTTAGGTGACAAATTGATATAGGCCAACATCTTTGTAATAAAATTGAAATTTTTATCTTATGTACACGTACATCCATCGATAGGATATTTACAGATATGATGTGAAAAAATAAGCATGTTTTGCGGTTATCAAGCCATCGGTCAATCAAGAAAACATACAAGCGACTACGGTTGACCAATCCGATCGGGTTTGAAACTATGGTGAAATTGGCTAAATTTTTAACCACACTCATAATTTATTGTAATAATCACATCCAACGGTCGGTATTCCCATTTTCTTTGAATTGATAGAGGTTGCTCTTTGGAGTGTGTGATATATAAATATAGGTTTATAAGAGTAACTAGGTTTGACCTAGTTGATCGAATTCGAAACGAGAACCAAATTAGCTTTATTTTTTACAACCACCATAAAATATTACAATCTCTCTATCAAACGGTTGGTTTTTCCAAATTCATTTTCCACTTCATAGTTGTTTTAGAATGAACCTCAACAATTTAAATGTAATGTATAAGTTATACAACTTTAAGAGGCAAATTGGTATAGGTCAATGTATTTGTAATTAAAATTGAAATTTTATCTTATGTCCATGCACATCTATCAATGAAATATTTACAAACGTGATGTAAAAAATAAGCAAGTTTTGCGGTCATCACGCCGCCGGTCAATCAAGAAAGCATACAAGCGACTACGGTTGACCAATCCGATCGGGTTTGAAACTATGGTGAAATTGACTAAATTTTTAACAACACTCATAATTTATTGTAATAATCAAATCCAACGGTCGGTTTTTCAATTTTCCTTGAATTGATAGATGTTTCTCTTTGGAGTGTGTGATATATAAATATAGGTTTATAAGAGTAACTAGGTTTGACCTAGTTGATCGAATTCGAAATGAAAACCAAATTAGCTGGATTTTTTACAACCACCATAAAATATTACAGTCTTTCCATCTAACGGTTGGTTTTTTCAAATTCATTTTCCACTGCATGTTTGCTTTAGAATGAACCTCAACAATTTAAATGCAATGTACAAGTCATACAACTTTAAGAGGCAAATTGGTATTGGTCAATGTATTTGTAATTAAAATTGACATTTTTATCTTATGTCCACTCACATCCATAGATGAAATATTTACAAACGTGATGTAAAAAAATAAGCAATTTTTGCGGTTATCACGCCATCAGTCAACCAAGAAAACATGCAAGTGACTACGGTTGACTAATCCGATTGAGTTCGAAACTACGGTGAAATTGACTAAATTGTTAACCACACGTATAATTTATTGTAATAATCACATCCAACGGTCGGTTTTCTCATTTTCTTTGAATTGCTATATGTTGCTCTTTGGAGTGTATGATGTATAAATATAAATTTATAAAAAATTAGTGTCTTTAAAAATTTAATTATCAATAAATTAGTATCTATATATAAATATAGATTTTTTTTGGTACAATAGAGATCTATTATCTTTGGTTGTATTTGATCATTATCCAATGAATTTCCAAAGCTTGATTAAAAAAAAAATATATTTGTGTCTTTAAATATTTATTTATAAATAAAGCTCGGAAGGCCCGGCCCGAAAAAGCCCGCAAGGCCCGCTTTATATGGACGGGCTTGGATCCTTCGATTTTTAATAAAACCCGGCCCGGTCCGGCCCGCCATTATTAAAAAATTTAGCCCGGTCCCGGCCCAAGCCCGCAATAAATGGGCCAGGCCAGGCTCGTTGACGACCCCTAGAATCACTCTTGGTACAAGTTAAAGAAGACCATGAGTCTGGATAGGCCCACCATCCATGTCATGGCAGACCACTAAAAGCTTTTCAAAAGGGAAGTGATTTTTCTTTTTTGGGTGCAAAAGGGCAACTACTTAGCGAAGAAGAAATTTGTGGCCCGATAGATTTCAGATTTCTCTTAAAATATAGGACTCTGGTTATTGTTTGGATTTGGTGATCAAAGCACATTGCAATTTCTTTCTACAAGTAGAACAAATAGACGAAATTAAATGAATCATATAGTTATGGCTAGTTTGGCATTGCTATTACTTAAAAAAAAAAAAAAACTGTTGTTTCTGTGTTATAAGAATAATCAGTTGTGAATTAAAACAGTTTCATATCTGATAAATAATACTTTTGAAGTGCTGTCAGTATACAAAACTTCAGAGTGTATTTTAATCTAAATGAGCTTTTAAAAGCAACCCAAAGGTTGCTTCTAAATCTCCTGCTAGTGATATATAATTTTCAATCAAAACTGCTTTTTATTTATTTATCAAATATAATAAAATCTAAAATTTTAGAAAAAAGCTGTTTTTTTTTTTTAAGCGAAACAATCTCAAACAAGGTCTTAGTAGATAACCAAAGTACGGCTCAGCTTTGAACTTCCAACAATGCTAAAGCTATACGTACAATGGTACAGAAAACAAAAGACTACCCCAAGAGAACACAGAGTCAGGTGAAAGTAATAAAAGTCAATCATGAAAGCAAGAGCCACTTGGGAGGCAGAATTGCATGTTATGGTCCACCATTTTAGCTTTTCGAAAGGGATTCCTTAACTAGGATGAAACTTATGGTGCTGCTGTGACCTGCATATTTAAAGTTACGAAATAAATCTGGTTAGTCCTTTACAAAAGACTCCACCATCTGCAGAGGAGGATTTCTTCAACTTTCCCACTGAAAGAGATATCTCCTCATCCATGACTCATGGTGGATCCAGGATTGAAATCTTGGACGGGTTAGGATTTCTTAAATATAATATATATATATATATATATATTATGGAGAATCTCGACGGTGCGAGAGAATTTTATTAATTTAAAAAAACAAAATCAACAACAAAATAAACGTGCAATACAATACAAGAGCCTAAACTAACTAATCTAACTCTACGAGTTCCACAAGCTTCAAACTCTTTGATCACCGATTCATTGTCAATAAATTCAGCATATTTCTTCTCAATGTGAAGGACCATACAATCATCAAGAAACTCATCTTCCATTTTGTTTCTAAGTTTATTCTTAATGATGTTCATAGCTAAAAATGTTCTTTCAGTGGTCGCTGTAGAAACTGGAATAGTCAAAACTAGACAAATCAATCTATAAAGCATAGGGAAAAATTCTGACTTCCTTGTTTGAACCAACATTCAGCACAAATCAGAAAAGGATTCCAAATTCTGGACAAACTGACCTTGATAAGTATTGAAAATTTGAAATCAATTAAACCCACAAAATTTGAAATCAATCAAACCCACATCAGTGTATCACATTTAACCCACATTGTCACACTCCGAATTTTAGAATAAAAATTCAAAATCCGAAACATGAATTATCACAACTCAAAATAATCATCCTGAAAATTTCTTTTTTCTTAACAACCTCACCACCAATTTAATTTCAAAACCCGAATTTAGTTTCTGGTAATTATTACAACTCACTCACAAATTAAATTGTAAAGCTCAAAATGAGTATAACAAAGCTCACAACTTAAATGAAAACAAATAAATGCTGCAACTCCTAAACAGCACTGTCACCTCCCTGGTTATCCTGACCTGCAGGAATATCCGCTATACCATTTGAATAGTGTACTGGGATTGCAACAACACAAAACCCGGTAAGCTTTTGAAAGCTCGTATGAGTAAAAAGAAAGAACGGTTGTTTAATTAAAGGGTTAAATACTGTTTAGTCCTTGAGCTTTTCACCATAAAACACTTTAGTCCCTGACCTTCTAATTTCACACGTTTAGTCCCTGTACTTCAAAATTTCAGACAAATAGGTCCTTGCCGTCTAAAAGTCACGGTGAAATGTCTATTATGCCCTCAATTTTTTTTTTTTTTTTTATAATAAATTTATTCCTTTCTCTCTTTTTTTAATTCTTTTTTCTTTATTTTATTTATTCTTTTTTTCTTTAAAACAGAAAGAAAGAAAGAAAAAAACAGAAAAAATAAAAAATAAAAAAACAGAAAGAAAGAAAGGGAAAAAAATCCTTTTCCAAAAATAAAATAAAATAATGAATTAATTTAAAAAAAAAAGAACTGAGAGCATAATAGACATTTCACCGTGATTTTTATATGGCAAGGACCTATTGGTCTGAAATTTTGAAGTACAGGGACTAAACGTGTGAAATTAGAAGGACAGTGATTGAAGTGTTTTTCGAGCAAAAGTACAAGGAGTAAACAGTATTTAACCCTTAATTAAATCATAATCATTTTCACCTAAGTCAACGCACAACACTTTCCATATCCACAAAGAACCAACAATTTCAAATCAATCACCAAATCACCAAATCAACAAATCGACACAAAACCCTAACTCACATCTTTCTTCTCAAAACCCTGAAATCGTATTTATAAAAATAAGGTATTTGACAAACTAGAGCTCTAACTGAATTGTAGCCCGTCACCTGGCCCAAGTTATGGCATCCGACATATTTATCTTTATCGTATATCATCAATATATATACGTATATATATATTTAGAACGTCCGATACTCGTACTTAATCCTGCCTCATTACCCGACAAGGGTTGTGGCATCCAACTCACTCAACCAATCGTATCTCATCATCCACCTAGGACTAGAGCGTCCGATTCCCCCATACCGGTCACTACGTTGACCCTAAATCCATAAATGAGCACAACAATATATTTTCACACAATGAAATCAACTCATCCAAGATACACAATATTATTATGAAATTTAAGCATTTGAAATATAATCCAAATCATCATTCCAACTCAATCACAACATTACACATCAACACACCACCCATATATATATTCCACGTAATATATATATATATATATATATATATGTAATCATCCACTCAGAGATGACCACTAATACCATCTATAGTTCACACAAGAAAATCGTGAAATTCATTTGTACAATTAAAATTCATTTTACTTACCTATGGACCATAGTTGATCAAGTCTATGTGATTTTAAAAACAAATATTTAATCCATAAATATTTTTCACACAATTGCGACAAAATAAATAAATTAAAACACTCGGTTTGTAATATTAACCACGTGAGTTTTACTCACCTTGAAACTCCCGCTGCGTCTTCACTTAAAATACAAATCACAATAATCGAAATGCTCGTCAACTCAAGTCGTCAAGTACCTAATCAAGTATGGTCTTTACTTAGCAAACGAAACGTGAAATAAACTTAAATGATGATGGTCGGATTCTAAAATAAAGACGATCCAACGGTTGGATTCTAAAATAAAGACGATCCAACGGTCAGGTCGAATTTAAACGATGATCCAACGGTTAGTTCCTCACGGATCGCCATTGGAAACATCATACCAAAAGTATACTAAAATCCGACGAACGGATCTTCACGAATCGCCTCCCGAATCACTGTTTTATAATTATACGAAAATCCAATAGTCGGATCTTCGCCCGTGACCACACAAAGTCATCGGGACAGTCATATGGTCATCATATTAAAATTTGAAGTAAAACCGATGGTATGATCTCCGTAAATAGTAAATCGAAGATAAAATGTAAAAATCGTCAATAGTAGCGTAAAAATTTAAATTGACTATTTACCAACTTTTTCTAACATGACCATGTTATATATCAAAACGCTCGTATGGATGCATAGATCATCCTCCAGATAATATAAACTCAAAATATGGTCCGACGCGCCGCCACACGCGGCGGTCAGGCTGCGGTCAATGCGACGATCAATGACGGTCAACCACCTCATATGAAAAAGTTGTCAACGACAAACTTCTTCAAAATGAAATTATGAGCAAGTTTAATAATTGACTTTTTCCGAGTTAAGGTCTAGATCGTCTTAGATCGAGATTTGAAGTTGGATTAATCTCGGCCCTCGGATCAGTTTCCAGATTGAATCTCAGCCATCGAAAACTTCAATCCTTGATCTTTGGCTCCACACACAAAATCGTGATGCAAGATTTATATGGGGATGATCAGGAGGAAGAGGACATCACGAAAATGGGGAGGATCAGCCTGTGCAACACCGGCACGGCCGAGATCAGGTCGGGTAGGCCTCACAGGGCTGAGGTTGCTTCGATCCGGACCTGGGAGCAACGGCTGGGCAAGGCGACCTCGGGGGGAAGCTGGGCGTAGCATTGCGAGCCTGGGGAGGGCTGGGTCCCGTGGCTGCGACGGTCGGGAGGGCGGTTTCGGCTCGGGTCGGGTCAGGACCGGGTCAGACCGGGGGGGGGGGGGGGGGGAGGGGGAAGGCTGCGCGCGCGAGAGAGAGAGGGGAGGGGGCTAAATACAAAAATCTGATTTTTTCGTCCTCAATGAAAAAATCAGATTTTTCTTACTATTTATAGAAAATTTCCAATTTTCAAATATTCATAACTTATTCATACGAACTTTGAATATTGCGTTCCACATATGCACGAGATCGTATCGAAGAGCTCTACAACTTTCATGATGGACGTTTTCCCAAATTTTGAACATATAAAAAGTCAATTTTCACGACTCCTTAAATAACGTTCGTTTTCGAAAATAAAATCATTCGAAACCAATTTTCTCAAACCACGACATACGCATTATCTCAAATATCATAATTCAAATAATAGAACAATTATTGAGTTACAAAAATTATTTTATGAAAATTCGGGTCTTCACACACATGGCCACATCAATTAAACAATATATTGCAATCTGCAGATTTTGCAAAACAAGAGACTAAGAGTGTAACGTCCCGAACCTAAATTTACCCGTTTAAAAGTCATTTGGACGGTAAATGATAACTAATTTCATTTTTACTTTGTTTCGATACTTTTATTGGCCCTAAAAATTGACTTTTTATTCGGGTCAAAATTTGAGAAAATGTTCTGCATGAAAGTTGTAGAGGACGTTAAACCGAACGCGTGCATATGTGGTTCGTAAAAATCGGAGTTCGTATGCGAAAGTTATAAGCGAAATATTAAAGTTACTGTTCATGGTAAAAAGTATAAATTTGAATTTTTACTGTTAGGGCCGGTAACTTTTCTTTTCTCTCTCTCTCCTCCTCCCCTGCGTTTTTTTTTTCTTTCTTTCTTCTCTCTTCGGCCTTCTCTGCATCCTTCTCCGGCCACCTGACGACGTAAAGCCAGCATCTTTGGACTCGCCTCCTCTCCCTCTAGGCGCCTGTGGTGGTATTTTCCGGTGGCTCCGCCCGTGGAACTCGGATTTAAGCTTTGAAGTTCACTGTAGCAGTTTGGGTGTTTCGTCGATTTCCGGCGATTCCAGCCATTTTCGGCCACCAAACCAGCGTCGAAGGTCGGGTTTTTGCCAAGGATCATTTCCCCCCTAGCCTTGAGCCACGATTTGCAGTGTAGAGGAGGAATTGAAGATTTGAAATTTCGGGTTACTATTCACGATTCGGGTACAAACTTCTCCTTAATTGTTGAGGTACTTCTACTCATTTTCTGACTTGGTCATAGTTGGGAGAATTAATGGGTGTGTTGAGAAGGTGCTGCTGCCAAAATTTGGTGGTCATTGGAGCTGGTGATTTTGGTGGCGGCGCCGCCACTGTGGGCGGCGGTAGCGGTGGCTAGGGTAACTATTTAATTCCAATTTCTGACTAGTTAAATCCTATAATTATCCTAGAACTTGTATATGAAGTTTGGTGAGGATTGGTGGAGTTTTGAATCGGTTATAAATTTCTAAAGATTTGGATTTCGATTAATGTTAATCGTGAATCCGATTGTCGGATTTTCTCCATAATTGTTGTAAAGTCTGAATTTGACGATTGGGCGGTGTTGTTGAAGTTTGGTTGGTTGTATAAGAGAATTGTAGGAATTGAGGTTATGGGTTTAGGATTTAATTATTGTTTATCGTAACATTATTTTCTTCCATCCGGTAATTGTTAGTTACGAATAATTATGTACAGGACGAGGTACCGACTCATCACTCGACGAGGATCCTTACGCTTGGATACCACGTTAGCCGTATACTGTGAGTGGACTTTTGGTTTTCTAAATATTGATGCATGCAATTGATTTTCCGAAATAAGTATTTACTTAATTAATGAACATATTATTATATTTTACTTTCGGGAAATTGATATTGATTATTGATTTTGTTTTGGGAAATGGATTAGTAATTTAAATTATTGTTTTAATTTATCGAGCATATTATCCGATTTTTAATTGTGGAATTATTTATCGTTCGAATTTCGGATTGGAATTTGTTATGCTCCATTTTAAATTTGTTATCTGAAATAATTTTCGACGAGTTGTTTTCCGAGATTATTTCCGGAAATGAAAGTATTATTTATTAGCGGATTTGCTTTTTCCGAGGAATCCTCGGAAATGGGATTTTTCATCGGAACTTAGGAACTAATTTGATTTTCGTTTATTGGTTTATGATTCCGAATTTATATTGGCGTGCGGGGTCACGTCGCTGGACCAAATTTCTTTTCTTGTAAGACATTGGGGATGTCTTACTGATTTTCGATTTTCGTATGGTTTTTACCCACCATACCTGGGTCGATATATTTTATTGCTAGCTAGCCTATTAGTATTCCTCCCTGCTTACTATGTGTTCGTGGGTGAGTAGAGCAGAGCATGGGATGCTCCAGAGTGTGGGACACTCCGACCCGAGCCCGAGAGGCTCCCTTCTTTCGTATGGTGATGCTTCTTCCCCATATTTATATTATATTATTTTTGACTAGCGGGGCTAGTCCGATTCCCCTAACCAGCAGGGCTGGTCTTATTTTCTTGAGTACCGGAATTCTTTCCTTTGCTCGGTTGTGACTAGCTGGGCTAGTCGGTTTTCTTGAGCTGAACTAAAGTTACTGTGTTTCTTTAAATTGCTGCATGCATCGGGTTTTTAAGAAGATATGTGCGGGAAAGTATAAATTTATTTTCTCCTTACAATTACTTATTTTTGTCCACTCACGCTAACGTTTTTATATACTTTTCCCCTGGGCCCTTCGTTTTCAAATGCCCAGTCTGCAGAGTAGCTGGTTCGGCATAGTAGGATTCGAGGCATAGCATCTGCTGCTGTTGTCTTCATTGTAGGTTAACTGTGGAACCTACCTGTATTTTATTTTCTCTTTCTCTTTTATATTGCTCTGATAACCTGTGGGATAAATGTTGTATGATTCGTATTTTAGTTGTAAATTGTGGAGTTGTTGTGATTTGGGGAGCATGGTGGCTCCAGAAGAATAAGGATGGTTTATTAGAAGTGTGAATGTGTTATTTATAGGTTTTTGGGTAGTCCATTTTAGGGGTGACTCTGCTGAATTTTTGGTAGAGTTATTCCTAAGGTGGGCCCCACAGGGCCACCTCGGATTTCAGGGTGAAATTCGGGGCGGGTCCTGTCAAAGAGAGTAAGAGACTAAGAGAGCAAGAAATGGAGACTCGGAAAGCAAGCTGCATACCAGAATACCAGATAGGACTTGATCTCTGAGACTCTGAGAGAAGTGGAGCAGAGAGAGCTACAGGCGGCACCGGTGGAGGAGGAGAGAGTGAGATTGTGAGCTGATGGGATTGTGGCTTCGGAGAATGGGAGATGACTTCAGGAAATGGACAGGGACACAAGGTTTGACATGGAGGCTTTTGAGGCTGGAACTGAAATTGACAGAGACATTCTTCAAACCGTCGAGAGTGGGGAGTTACTTCAGCTGGGCTGGGCTTTGGTGAAATGATTGGAATCTGAACAATACCCACTAAAAAAAAAAAAAAAGTATACATGTAACTTTTTTTTTTCAAGCCCAAAAATCTCGGACGGGCTTGAGCCCACCCTAGACTCTGCATAGATCGCCACGACCATGAGTTCTCCACACTCACAAAGAACATATTTGTAATGACTAAATAAATTATATCTGTAGGCGCAACCCTCAGAGCACAAAAAGTACCGTCTGGGATCACCACTGTTAATCTTCAATTGGAGATTCTTGCAATCAAGTTCAGCCCCACTGCGGGGACACAACAACATGTCTTTACACCCTCCAGTCTGGTATACGTGCATCAATATCATCAACACTTGCATACAAATTGTTCATGCAACCGGTTTACACTGGTAATGAATGTTTTTACGGGCAAGTCTGATGATTGTTCCCACTGGTATTGTCAAGAAACTGAAGATAACATCAACAAAATCATTATCAGTTTCGATGAAGTTAACTTTGCTGCTCCCCTTGTCCACCAAGAAAGCTAATACTATTCATGAACTTATTAGCCATGGATGGTACACAGGTAAAGTTCGGCCTTTGTTATCTGCTCTTTGTGCAAATTCATACTCAAACTGGACAATAGAATGGTCGAATGGAAACTTCTGTTAACCAAAGCCTCTTAACTCCACTCAGATGTTAAGTTGCCCCCCTGCTTAAACACAAAATCAAGGAGCATGTAAACACAAAACAACCACCATGAAAGAGGGATAAAGTATTCAGAATAAGTGTTCATAAAATAGGCAGAACTTGCTTAATATGACATTGTGATCCTGAATCATTGTGGGGATTAATTCCTGTAATTTAAGTATGAACATACAAATTATCCTGTGTTTGAACCTGAATTTGGCAATGCTTACATGGCGTTAGGCCAGTCCCACATGAAGCATGTCTGGGTCATGGTGGGCTGTGATATAATAAATATTTAATCGAGGCCTGACTCACTTCACTTCAACCGAGGTTTGGCTCACTTCACCTCAGCCGAGGCCCGGCTTCACTTCAGCCGAGGCCCGGCTTCACTTCAGCCGAGGTCCGGCTCACTTCACCTCAGCGGGGCTCGATTCACTTCACCTCAGCTGAGGTCTGATTTACTTGCGGCTGAGATAGTTCTAACAAATGCCCGTTTCAGTTAGTTAGGGACGTTGATGGCAGGTTTGGCAAGACATTATAATCTACTAAATGCCAAATTTTACGTTTAGAGACATTACAATATTGAGTGTGGTCATTACAAAATAAACATTGAAGAGTCATGATGGTTGATAGCCAGCTATGCACAGCAAAGGAATTTTATTCTTAGAATTCAATTTGTAATCAATCCATCTCAACAATTAAAGCTGAGATTGTATTTGTTTTATTATCTTTATTATGTACTATAAAAAGGGCTGTAGACATCTTGGTTAGAGGTCCATGACCAAAAACGCAAATTCAATATTCCCAAATTCTCTATCGCATCTTTACACTCTATCAATTTGCAATATCACTCGTGAATCATTTTACTTACTGGTATTGTTCTTGTCTTTTCTCCACTTTACATTCTTGCAAATTTATTTTGTTGTTCTTTATATCTCTTGCTCATTATTTTTCTTGCACTTAATTTCTTTGCATCTACTTTCCTGCGTTTACTTTTTCACAAATCATATTAAGAAAATCATATAAACAAGTTTTTAGGGTTCATGCGTTTCTTCATCCATACTCGTATTGAATCAATGCATCAAGGTAACACCTTATACTTTGATTTTGTTTTTACTGTGACTTGTTAGTATCTGCATCCTACAGATTTATCAATTATCACTCCCACTTTCACATTCACTCACCGAGTTGCACAGCACGAACACTCCTGCTAGTAAAGACAAATCGTGTAAAGTCCTTGAATCCAAGACAGAGAGAACCCCATGGCCGAGATAGATCCTTCTTCGGCCCATAGTCGACTGATTAGAAGTCAGATCAGCGCAAACTTAGTAACCTAGATCAAAACCTCACTTGGCCTTTCGACCGTGAGTTGGCACACCCGCGCACACGTCACCAAGCCAGAAGGACGCATGTAAGCCAAGAGGACCTCGGCCGAGTAACACGTGGCCGAGATGATTTTTGAGCGAACAACCAGTTGCTTTTCAGCTACCATGAGTCCGCTACCACTCTTTTCTAATCTTATTTTAGCTCAAGGGGCTTGACAATCAAATGCTATGCCAATAAATAAATAAATAAATAAATAATTTTGTAAGGAAATTCAGGTAGTTACATGCTCAAGAGAATCCAGTCATGAAGCTACCCACGAAGTTTTCTCCAATGCTATGGATAATGCAAAAGGACCACTTGGTAATATAGCTATGAGTGAAGTTTATATACATATATATATATATATATATATATATATATATGAGGGCCCTTCCATACATATATACATATATATATGAGGACTCTTCCACTAAGTGATATATTTTTTTTGATATTTTCTAGGGATAGTATTAGACAAACTTTTCGATCACATTTCGGCATCTCAACTGTTCAGTTTTTAGGTCCTAATGTGTAGATCGCTTATGCAAATTTTTAACCAAATCGGTGATCGCTAAGATATCAAACTAGATTAAATCAATGGACGAACCAAATATGTCAAACCTGAACCATTCATACTTATAGTTTTAAATCGAAGTTTGAATGCCTTAACGATAATTAATTTGGCTAAAAATTTGTAAAAGTGATCTACACATTAAGACCTAAAAACTGAAAGGTTGAGATGCCGAAATATAATTGAAAAGTTTGTCTAATGCCTTATCCCTAGAAAAGACAAAAAAAAAGGGATCCCTCACTTCTCCAAATTTTTAGCCAAATCGGTGATCATTAAGGCATCCAAAATTGCAATTTACACGCACTGACCGAATCTGTCAAACCGGAACCGTTCATGTTTATAATTGTAAATTGCAGTTTTAGATGCCTTAACGATCATTAAATTGGCTGAAAATTTGCAGAAGTGATCTATACATTAGGACCTAAAAACTGAACGGTTGAGATGTAAAAATATGATCGAAAAGTTGGTTCAATGCCCTATTCCTAGAAAAGACTAAAAAAAGGGATCCCTTACTAGAAGATTATATATATATATATACAGCTCTTCTCCACTGCGGACGTCCGCAGTTTTATATATATATATATATATATATATATATACAGCTCTTCTCCACTGCGGACGTCCGCAGTTTTTCTTTGGTACGGATTTCCAGTTTTGACCCATTTTTCGATCATATTTTCACATCTTAACCGTTCAGGTTTTAGGTCCTAATGTATAGATCACCTCTGCAAAATTTCAGCCAAATTAGTGATCGTTAAGGCATCCAAAACTGTAATTTACAACAATATACACGAACAGTTCCGGTTCGGCAGATTCGTTTCATTCATGTAAATTGCAGTTTTGGATGCCTTAACGATCACCAATTTGGCTGAAATTTGCAGAGGTGATCTATACATTAGGACCTAAAAATGGAACGGTTAAGATGTGAAAATATGATCGAAAAGTGGGTCAAAACTGGAAATCCGTACATTTTTTCTTAGGTACGAATATCCGCACCTGAGCAAACTTATATATATATATATATATACTCACTCTGAAATTAAAGTGTGAGGTTAGAGTTTATGGTCACTTTTCGGTCTCATATTTACAACTCGACCGTTCAGTTTTTAGTTACTAGTGTATAGATCATCTCTACAAAATTTCAGCCAAATTGATAACCTTTAAGTTATTTAACTCGCTTAAACTAATGGAAGAACTGAATCTGTCCACCCTAAACCATACTAGCTTTAAGGCAATTATCAATGCCTTAACGATCATCAATTTGATTGAAATTTTACAGAGATGATCTATATATTAGTACTTAAAAATTGAACGGTCGAGATGTGGATATACGACCAAAAATTGACCATAAACTTTAAAAGTGCACTTTAATTTCAGAGCGAGCCTTCGCTCTGGATATGATCTATATTAAAAAAATTAATACAAAAGTTAAGTTTTATTTTCTTTTTTAAATAAAATTGTTTGTTTTCTTAAATAAAATTAACTCACCCATAGGCTTGAATGCAGCAGTCCATAACCATAAGCAATCATACTCTCACGCAATGAGGCTGGTATGGAAACTCCTATGCATAGGGAGATTCCCAAAACCAACATATTCATGTGGTTGGTAGGGTTGCAGAACTGAAGGAAACTAGTTCCCACAGACACTGCACAAAAACATAAAAGATGTTAGAATCACTAACAAATGACCATATTTACACAACATATTGAGTAACAACAAAGCTCACGAATTAATCTTGATCGATAAACTATACTCGTAATAGATAATACGTACCAACATAGCAATACAACATATCAATAAACTACATATATCTCAATGAGAATTGCACATCCCCTTCAATAACAATACAATATGCCAAGCCTATTGCACATCTGCTTCACTCATACGTGGTCTGACCACACAGTTAGTAGACAATCGAAATAGGTAATGAGATGGGTTCAAAAGCTTGGCCCAAAGTCCAAACTACAGATACCAACAATTGTAGTTGGGCCATAAAGTTTTGGGTGCATAAATAGAATAGAGTAATCACCCTGCTCTCTGTTGGAATAGTGGCATATCCTAGGCTCTTTCTTCTTCTTTTTTTTTTTTTTTTTCCAGTCATTCTGAGGTCCAAATTATCAACCAATGATCAAGTTGAAAAATTCTACTTTATATTTTCTTCATTTGGATTTGTTATAAATATTTTATATCTTTTCTCCTGTTTCTTTTTCCTGTCATTGAAGGGAGACTAGTGGAGCATATGAAGCCAACTGGAAATGAAGCAAGCGAGTCCTCTTATGTTGCACAGAGAGTACTAAGAGCAAATTCTATTGGCTGGATATGAATGCATATAAAACCCAAAACTGATTATCTAGTGGATCTGTGAGGCCAACTAGCATGGATACAATCAAGTTAAGGAAAGAGATCCATCGGAAAATCTTTGAACTTCATTTTCACCAATCAGAAAATAGATGAAGATCTGAGAAAGATAATGACCCCTTACCAAACCTCTATATATACCTACCTACATTTTCCTAAATAGAAGCAAGAAGCCTTTAGCACTTGTTATTAGATAAAAGGATTAATTTGATCAGTTTACCCCTCGGAGGTTTGGGGGTGTCATCATGTCTACCCCTCGACTCTCAATTTTAATTTTTTACCCCCAAACTTTCCAATTTCAGTCAATCATGTCTAATTTCTCAGATTCTATCCAAATTAGACGTTAATTCTGACGATCTAACCCACTTTGAAGCCTTTTAAGGACACATATCAATTTTTTTTGTCGTGAAATGACCACTTTAGCCCTCAAAGTGGGTTAGATCGTCAGAATTAACGTCCAATTTGGACGGAATCTAAGAAATTGGACATGTCTGACTAAAATTAGAAAGTTTGGGGGGGTAAAAGTTCAAAATTGAGAGTCGAGGGGGTGACATGATGACACCCCCAAACTTCAGGGGGGGTAAACTGAAATTAATCCTAGATAAAAACACTCACTGCATTTTCATTTTCTTCTTAAATGGCTTCTTCAGCAATGGTTCTCTCATCCCCTTCTCTAGCTGGCCAAGCTACGAAGCTTAGTCCCTCCACATCTAATCTCCTTGGCGAGGGCCGAGTTACCATGCTCAAAACCCCAGCCAAGTACAAAACTTTTCATTAGGCAGCCCATGGTACGGTGCAGACATACCCCATATGAAGAGTTTCCCAGGGATTACGGTTGGGACACTACTGGGCTATCAACGGATCCCGAGACCTTTGCCAAAAACTGTGAGCATAAGGTCATCCATTCCAGACAGGCAATGCTAGGCGCCTTGAGCTGTGCTTTTCCCCAAGCTTACTTGGGAAACCCAAGCTTAGTCCATGGCCAAGCATTTTGCAGTATGGGCAACACAAGTTATCTTGATGGGCGCGGTTGAAGGCTACAGAGTTGTCGGTGGGCCTCTCGATGACGTGGTAGACCCATTGTAACCTGGCAGGAGTTTTGACCCCTTAGGCCTTGTAGAAGATCCAGAAGCTTTTGCTGAGCTCAAGAATGGAAGATTTGCTATGTTTTCCATTTTCGGGTTTCTCACACAGGCCATTGTTACCGAAAAGGGACCAATCGAGAACCTGGCTGACCACTTAGCTGACCCTGTTAACAACAATGCTTGGTCATATGCCATCAACTTTGTTCCCGGAAAGTGAGGTTAAGGACTGAGAAAGAGAAACATATTGTGTGCATATTTGTTGTGAAATCAATGCAAATTTGTTTTTTCAGATGTGTTTATGTAGATGAATACTTGGTTGTGACTGGCGAAGCAGTAGAAAGCATGCATTTTAAATTCACCATCAGATAATGTTTGGCTTAAACTATAAGCATATCGAAGCCTAACCCTCAGTGAAGGTAGTGCAAAACAGACTTAATATCCATATTGGTGGTTCTGTACTTCTGTTTAGTATTGGATAACCAAGCTTTCTTCATTTCTTCCTTGGGGCTGCCTTTGAAGGCATCAGTGAGAGCAGAATCACCAACTAAAGACGCTACCAACAGACACAAAGCCAGCAACAACACTGAGCAAAATAGATGGAGGAAGTGAAAGAGATTGAAAGGTCACGAAGGTACTTAGGATGATGTAATGTGAACTATACGTGAGAAGTGAGTCCTATATGAAAGGTTACAATGGTGCAAACTGATCTTGTACATGAGAATCAAGTCCTATTTCTAATTAAGGTCAGAAATATTATGCTGTGGATCAACATATATAACACAATCCACACCACTGTTTCCAGAGAGTGAGGTGAATTGCATCTCATATATAATTGACTGAGAAAATAGAGATTTCCTTCTTTGAGCATATCATGGCTAGCTGATATAAAAAAATGCATCTATAAACAAAGGTACTTGGATATGATTAGAACACAACTTAACCAGTCTTGAGTTACCATAGCTAGTACAAGTTCATATTCACGTAATGGTGAAAGGAGAGAGGTGTTTGAACCCAAAATGAGCATTTTGGCCTGACAAGGCGTGTCTCGGAGAAATTGAGCAAGTATCAGTGGCTCAAGCTATATATTATCAACCAAGTTCAAAATATATTATTTAAAGGCTAAATAAAGCCTACCTGTAAAATTATAGAAGATTATACAAGCGGCAAGACAAGGAGCCATGCGAATATTCATACTCCATGCAATTAAGGAATGGTGAACGCAGAAGCATATGAAAAGAGGTAATCACATAACTGGGCAACTTCCCGCATGGTAGCACCAGCCTATGCACTACCAATAACCAAGGCTGCCCATTCAATTAAGGAATATGGCATACACGTGGGGAAGCATTCAACTACATTTCATGGTGGCCAACAGGGAATATATATATATATATATATATATATATATATATTATATGCAACTAAAGTTGCCTAGAGAGTGCAATCACGTTCAACCACCCAAAGCAATCATCATGGTTCCCCACACATGGTAATCAAGGAGCATAACGAATGTGGATCAAGGAATCAAGGAGCATGCAATCACCTTTTGTAGTAAAACAGGGAATATATCATCATGATTCCATTAGTGCGCCACTATCATGGAAAGGCTCGCGAACAGACATTAAAGAAGCACATCCAGCGTTCGCATCTAATAGGCACTCAACTTTGCTATATTTTAGCAATATCCAAGCCAACTGATAATTATTAATTATTGTCCACTACAGCTATCAAGACCATTAAGGGTTTTGATTTGTTCCAAGGCCAACAACTGTGGCCTGATGAATATGCAGAGTAGCCTATATATAGAGGCTACGATGAAATTTGGAGAGACAACCAATCAATCAATTAATCTCTATGATTATCCAAGTCTTCCTGGAGCAACCAACTTTCTCTCTTACCAGTGACCACACTCAAGTCCCAGTCTCCTCGGGAGCCGACCGTCAGTGCCACCAATCCATTTGTCAACGTGCTTCAGTCCCAGTCTCCTCGTGAGCCTACTGTAGTACCGCAACCACAATGGTTACGGAATCAGCCAAGCTAGAGTCATGCTTTAGCAAGTTCTTTCCACTTTCGGGTGGTTTTTGCTCTGCTCGATCTACAACGTCGAGTATCGATTTGAGATATTGAAGAAACTGAAGCAAAGTCCTCACCACGAGGCACAAAGAATCCCTCGACGAGGTTGGTGCTCTCCTCGTCCACAATCGCTTGAAAGAAGTCAAGTCAAGGAACACCCACGACCACCGCACCCGAATGGTCACTACACCAATTTCGGAATCAGACAACACATATCAGACGACAGCAAACATTTTAACTATCATCTGATATTTCAGACGACAGTTGTTATATTACTACTAGAATTCTGTTCATTTACATCTGTCCAAAACCGATGTAAAACTAAATTCTGACAGATCTCTTAGTGGCTGATGTAGACATCAGTATAAGCGCGTTTTTAACCGATGTCCCAGACAACGACCAACATCGATTCTAAAACACAAATCGATGTATAATCGTTATAATCATCATAATTTTATATGTTAACTATATTTAATTCTTCATTTTTTCACATTTTATGCTTAATAAATTATATCTCGAACAATACCTAAGTGAACATTTAAATCGATTACAATTTCAGAAATGATATCTAATACTCTCGTAGACATCAGTCTCCAAAAACTTTGTTTGTTCGTGTCCATTTTTACGTGCATCTTGCCGCCTTATTCTCCTGAGAACAATGTATGTACCTTTAGGCAACATCAGTTAATCTATTAAGAATGATGTTTTATGTTACTAGGAACATCGCTTTTCGTTAGTTGAAACGATGTCTAGTAGTTTTGTAGACGTCATTTCTATTTTTCAAAACTCATATCCTGTATTTCATGGTAAATCGGTTTACTTTATAACAGCTGATTTGTATGTTGACAGTAGATAACGGTTTGGTGTTTAGATATCGATGTGCATTAGTTTTGTGTACATCGACTTTTGGGTGACATTTCGATATGTTCATAATCATAAGACATCAGTCCAGTTTTAGGTACTGATTTGTAATCTCTGAACTGACATCATTTTCTTTGACATTAGTGTTTTGTTTCCCATTTATATACATCAGTTCATACAGAATGATGTGCAAATAATCATGTAGCTGGTGGTGGTGGGAAAAGATCTAAAGATACATTTCTCATCATCCAAAATTGGGGCTTTTCATTAATTTTCTCATCTTCATTCATGATTCTACATAATTCACAAAATAAAACCCCAAAACCTACAAAGGCTAGGCCCATAAACATATTAGCAACCAACTACATCAGTTCTACATACACCAAACTTTCCTTCAAAGCAAAAACTAGCCTTACTCAAAATCATGTTAGTAGCCAAAAATCATGTTGAACCATGTAGAAATCAAAATATTAACTGCAATAACTTTCCACCAGCAGCAAAAGATTGCAAACCAATGGTATCCTACAACAAGGAACCAATACTTCAATATCACCAAAGCACAACTCAAGTTTCAATTGACATGATGAGGAAACTCGCCTGTTCAATGGACTCAAGATAGCGAAGAACCCCACCCTTTATCTCAGACTGGTTTTGAGGAAAAGTAAGATATTCTCCGGACTCCATCACCCAAGTATGTCCGTTGATGAATGCAGCAAGCTTTGGATGCTCCATATTCTTTTACAATATCTGCTTAACATGAGAAGTCACAGAAAGGGGACATTAGAAAATCTCGTCACCTATTAATGTACTACGATTGGACCCGAGACCTTGCATAGTGATATTGCTATTGCCAAAATATAACTCAAGTACATCTCCAGTAATTTAAATGATACAGGAACTCAATCTCGCAGCAAGAATGGTCCCTAAACTGGCCAATACACTAAGGTCATTGACAACATGTATTAAGGATCCATGACCATAATAGAGGCTTCTACTTTACAGATAGAAACTACCGCAAAATAGTCACAACTGCTATGAAGATACAATAGTACAAAATTAAAACTAAAACCCTGCACATATTCCTCGCTCCTTAACTCTTTCTCATTCCTTCCAAGTACCAAAAGAAATCCAAAGAAACAGAAATTCAAACAGCAAACCAGATATTCAACTCACAATCACATAATTCAAAACAAAAACTTTCATCCATTAGAACCCAATTTCTGGAACTCCTAAATATTGATTATAACAACCAGTCGAACATATTGACAAAACATTCACAATATAGCAACACAAATACACCAGTTCCATTCAATCACCATTCATAAACAAAATGCACAATGAAGTGAAATTGGGTCACTCGCAGCAAGTAGGTCATTTAGAGTATCCATCTTTCGGGCAACAGAAGGAAAGCCATAAGGCCTACTCACTTTTCCGTTCACGTGATTAAATCCGTTTTAAAACTAGAAATGCCTTGTATATCTTGCATTATGGAAACTCAAATTGCAAGACCATAGGATTATCATCTTGGTTAAAAAAAGAAGAAGAAGAATTAGTAGAGCATAAGAATTACAATGCTTATGAAATGTTGATTCAAAAATTTTGATCAAAAAAGCTTAACTAGTATTAAGCCTCTCATTATCATATTATTGTTGCTATCTAGCTATTAAGGCACTACTCACTAGCAGTATATGAAAGGAACCTCGAATGCTTACCAAAATGTCTTCCAGACCATTGATAAAGGTGTTTTTGGCTTTTATTTCATAGTTCAGCCAAAAACACCAAATATCACCTCCAAGTCACACTGAACAACATATCCCAGCTGCTCCTTCGTCCTATATCCAGAAATACATCAACAATTTTAAGAGTATAAATCTCAATATTATACATCATCCACCCCCTAAAAGACTACATTATCAAATTCAGGTTTCTAGCAAGTCAATGTTTAAGTAACACTTTCAGCTTTAGTTGATCGTAAAATGGTTCGTCTATAATTTCATCAAAAAGATCTATTAATGCTCTCAATTTGGTGGACTCAATCCCACTGCCTGCTCAATTTGAAAATATAGCTACAATGTGACATAAAAAAGAAAAGAAATCCACATATAAGGCAAAGAATGTACAGTTATATATGGATACACAAAAAAGAAACAAATCCGTTTTTATTACCTGAATCACAGAGTTTGTTTCAGTCTTATACTTCACACTGACATCTCTAATGAGGTTAGCATCAGAAGCGAGACAAATACAATTGTTCTTAAGCATCAGTTCGGTAGGAAGTGGTTGTCCAGAAAAAATTGTTTTCACCATATTCAAAAGGCTAGTTGCTTCTTCTTCTAACAGATTTCCATGACTAAGGCCTTCAATGTAAAGCTGCACATATAGAGATGACAGGAAGTTGAAAATAGTTCTACATTTTCCACTAAAAAAACTCGAAAATACAATAACGTAATATCTCATTTGACAGCTATGTACTCTCTGATTCTTTCAGATATATTTCAGAGCTATTAATAAATGAATGAAATAAAAGAGGAACACATGAAATATAGTCCCAATTGAACTAAATTAACAAACATTACAAGGAGTTGCCACTAATGCTAGAAATTAAGATACATGAGTTGCCTACAAAAGATGACAGTGCATACATAATTCTGCTTATACTTCGCTAGCTTCATATGATGCTACAAGAATGAATATCAGCAACTAAAAAGTTCCAGCAATGCATCAAAACCCAGGATCAATATAAACATATCAATCACACCTCAACAAGGCTATTTCACATCAATGTAACATATATAAAGGCCTCAGCAACACATATATCATACATCAACAAGACTACTGATATTATGAATGAGAAATGGAATTTATACCTCTGTTGGGAAGACAAGCTCGTAATTCACTACACGGAAAACAACTGCATTTTTGAACAGTGTGGCATGAACTGCAATAATGCATATGAGAGCATTGTCATGATAATTTTCCAATTTAGTAATATATTCTAAAATGACAAGATTTGAGTGCATAGGATTTCTTGAGTCTTTAGATTCAAGATCGAGGATAGAAAAATAAGTGTAAAGGTTCTCAAATCAATTGTTTGCAACAATAAGCTGCAAGTTTGAGAAAATTTCAGAAAATCGGTAACAAGCAAGAAAATTTCACCAACAATTTGTCTTTCAGTGATTTCAAGCAAAACTTTCCAGATTTGAAGTAGACATGCAAAGCTACTATTTTGCAAAGTTTCATGCTAATCGAAGTTCAAAGGGAGGGTCAAACAAGAATCAGAAATTACAGAAAAGCTGGATTATGCAGAAATCCTGAGACAGTGCAGTAACTTCAAAATAGCACAAGTATCTCATTTTAACTCCTTTTTTTGCGAAACCAAGCTCAAAATGATCATTGAAGAGTCTACTTTAAGCTGTCAAAAACTGAGAGTAAAACAAGGAGTATAGTTTTTTGAAAAATCATAGAATAGCCCACTGGTTCAGCTTGGGTGTTGTGTTTGAGGCATAACATCAAACACTCGGAGTGCAGTAAAAAAGTTCAATTCCAGTCCATCCTAATGGGGTTACCAAAGTTGGGTAATTATCAAAAGTGCATTCCACAAGAACCTTGAATAGATTTAAGAACAGGAATTTAACAGAGAGTAGAAGTTCTGACCAAGAGAAAGTAGATTTTTGGTATTGAAGCAAATAGAGAGAAGCTCAGTGGTTTGAAAGGAATTGTGGCTCTATGCTTCTGAGGGATTACCTGCAGGAATGTTGGATTAATTAATAATTACCCAGGAAAGCTTTCAACTTTCAAGCTTTATTTTAAGTTTCTAACTACCTTACACATATGAAGCAGCAGTTCTCGACAATTGGTGACAATCGGTGAATCGGTGGGGCAATTGATGAATTGAAGAAAAAGAATATCTGAATACAATCACCAAGCCTGCAAATTAAGGCAGATTAACTTACCCAGGAAAGCTTTCATCTTTCAGATTAACAACCAATCTCATTGTAAACATAATCGGTAAATCGGCAATATATATAGATATCATCAAGACATCAACAATTCAACATTCAACAACTAGAATTCTAGAAAAATAAATAACTTACGATTTCAATTTTCATTGAGGTGATCGTTTGGTCGAGATTGACCGAAGCAAAGAAGCATCATAGCAGATCAATGGGATCGATTTTCCCGATCTAGTCATCTACATTAAGCCAAAACATACTTATTCACCATGCCAACAAATTAAAATAACCAAGTAGCTTTTTCCAATTTCATTCATTCTTGCAGCAATAACCAACATCACCACCAATTCCACATTCTGGTCAATTCAAAAGCAACAATTACAACATCACCGATCTTTGGCTCTTACCATTCTTCTATTCCAATTCAGATTTTAATATCGTCGTAACTACATGATATGAGCAATATTTGCTATGATATTAATGTTAAACTCTCTACATTTTACTTAGTTATTCTCTTAACATTATCATTTGTGACTTAGTTTTATGTTTTTAGGTACTTTCGAGTCCATAAATGGAAAGCAAAGAGAAATGAGCACAGAAATGACACGAAATGGAGAAATGAAGTTTTCCCAATCCGACTAGGAAAAGGAATCTCAGTTAAAGTAGGAATCCTAAGTGAACTAAGAATGAGCTCGTGGAAATGATAATCAGAAATGAGAAATGACAGAATTCCAGTTAGACAAGGAAACTCATTCTTGCCAGGAAAAGGACACCTAACATGACTATGGGTCCTTGTTGCACTAGGAGAGCTCAGGAAGGTTCCAAAACATCTAGGAAATGAAAAGTCCTAATTGGACTAGGAAACTTGTTTGCAGTAGAAGTCCTGACGATACTAGGATACCTGGGAAGGCTAGGAGATGCTATAGCTTCAAGATGACTCAAGATTGTGCAAGAATGTCAAAGTTTGGGTCACAAATGAAGATGGGCATCGAAAGTGTCCAATTGAAGAAGCTTAGCCCAAAGATTGAAGCATGTGAGACTCTAGAAGCATCCATGACGTCTTGGAGGAGTTTCTGTCCCTGTCCCATATTTATTGTTTTTGCTGTGCAAAATAAAGAAAAGTAGAAAAGATTTCAGCAAAGGCATAAAAAGAGAGAGTTTTGGAGAATATCTACTTCATGTGAATTATGGAAAAGAAAATAAAGGACAATAAATATTGATTTAGGTTTCCTGATTACATACGAGTTGAATGAAATTTGGCAAAGAAGATTACATAGAAGATTCAAGATTGTTCTCTACATTTCTTGAGAAATTTTGATTGGTTGAATGATGTCATTGAAGTAGATTTCAACCTTGATACCCTAGCATGCCGTGCACTATATATATGAGGCTTTGTGAGACGTCAAGTACCACCTCCAAATCCTAAATCAAAACCTCAAATTGTTCCTCTTTCTTCTCTCAAGTTTCATCATTCTTCTAAGTTCAAGCATTCAAGGCCGTAAGCACCTCATTCTTCCATAGCCGTAATCATCCTCCATTTCAAGCATCCTTGCCATCCATCTCCACCATCTTTTGAAGGTTCTTGCATCCTTGAAGATTTAAAAGTGTAACCATAAACATCTATCCTTTGTTTTTAGTTTTTAATGCTTGTAATTCAAAACAGATTTATGTTATGATAATTTGGTTGTTTCAATTACTTGTGAGATTGAAAGAATGTTGTGATGTTTAATTTCCAAATACCATGAAGCATGTTAACATTTTAGGGTTCTTGATAATCTGAAAATTGCGATTTCAATATGTCATAACATGTTTGTTGATCTTAGGATGCATATTTTGATTGATGAGCATGTAATTGAATCCATATTGAGATATGTTAGCATTCTAGGTCTTAATAATTAAAGTGGAAAACCTATAGTTTCTTAGGTAAATCAACAATGAGCTTGCATGCTTGATTAGCTTTCTAACTTGTGTTCTTGGCTTGTATTGATCAAACTTCCATATGTGCTTAATGCTTTGATTGTGTTCTTGTTTGTGATTAGCTACCACTAGTAATTGTATACTTAATAGGGTTAACTATGGTGCGTTCATCTAGTTAATTTAATTAAGGGAAGTAAAAAAGACATTGTATGCGTTCTTCTTTCTTCTTGATTGATTCTTTACTGTGCTATATTTGATTCGAAATTGCACAAGATCACCCTTGTTAACTTGTTAATAAGTAGTTAATTTCATCTCTACATCTTTCATTCATCTTTATCTATTTAGTTTATGATTTGATTTGGTGTGTCACATGTATATAAAATAAAATCCAAAAATCCCCTTTCTTTGTAAATCGTAAATACCATGTATATATTTGTTTTGTTTTATCCAACGTTTTATTTTTGCAGGAACAAATAATCCCTAATCCCCGGTTGAGAACGATCCCTACTTATTCTTACTACATTGATAGGGTTTTAAATTGAGCACTAACTTTAGTGCAGGTCACTACATTAGTCCTTCGAAATCCTAGTAGATAAAATACACCATAACCAGAAGTTGTAATCAAACTGAGTTAAGCTTCTTACCAATCCGAGATATAAACCAAACTGACCTAGCAACTCATTTCCTCCAAAATCCTAATCTTTCCGATTCTAACAACACCTCACACAATCCAAATTAAACAACAAAGTTTAGAAATTTCATTATACAACAAACCAACATCTCCAACCAAGAAAGGAGTACATAAATTACCTAAGAGACAATCTGGAAATCCGGCAGCTAATCACGACAGAGCTGTGGTGGTCCACGCGCCAGCGGTGGCAAGTGCAGCGCGTGCGGTGACTCTGGTTAGAATATGAGGTTGGGATTTTGGGGATTTGGTAGGCCGTGAAGCCCTAATTCCATCCTTGGAGGTAGTGTAGCTCGATTTTGATCGGAGATGACAAATCGATCCTTGTAGAAACACAAAATCCGGCGACTGCGTGTACAGCTTCGTTCGGCATCAGTGGGCGATAAAACCTCTAGTTAAAAGAGCTTCGTTCGGCATCAATGGTTAAAAGAGGTTCACGTATTTAAATCAATATGTATGGTTTGTAAGAAAATAGTTGGCTCACAATTAAATCTGTCTAAGTTCGGTTTGATAAGGATTTACGTTTTTAGAAAAGAGAAAAATATTTATGGTATTTGTATTTCTCTCTTGGACCAATCTTATTTATTTGGAAAGTATAGTTTCTTGGTTAATCGAAATATCATTAATTTTAGAGAAAAATTCAGCAACTGTCCCCAAACTATTCTGCCAAGGCCAATTTGATACCCAAACGCTCAAATATATCAATGTGATACCTAAAGTCTTATATTGACATCGACGTGATACCTCCGTCCAAAATCAGTGACGGTTTTGTTGAAAAAGTGACGTGGCAAGCACTTAGAGCCCAAAAACAAAGAAAAAGACCAACTTACCTTTTTCTTTTGTTAATTCATTTTTTTTCTTCTTCTTCATCTTCTTCTTCTCTGATGATCTAGGAACTTTCCCAGGAAACTTGACATCATCATCAGGAGAGTCGATGATGCTTGAGTCCTAGTTTACTACTACCTTAGCTCCTCTTATGTCCATGAAGAGGTGGTATTGGGGACCTAAAGGGGCTGTCTAGATTTGAAAACACCCAGGGCTGCCTAGCATAAACCAAATTCCAAAATTCCTTCACAAAACCAATATATTATACCACTTGAAGCTCAATCTCTCACCTTCACATGACAAAACCCAATCCGGAAACCTCCTTGTAGTCTTTGAGCAAATGTCCTCTTCCCCAATTTCCTTATCCTCTCCCGCCCAAACTCGTTGCTCACCGACCACGGCACCAGCTCGTCATCAAGGCCGTACCCATCCTTGTTCTCCTCGTCACTGCTGACGTCATCTTGATCATGGCCACGACGGTCATCGAAATTGAGCGGGTCTAGAAAGGCAGATCTAGAAGGCGAATGAGACGAGTCTGACAACGGTGGGTGTAGGCTCAGATAGGGTAGGCGACGGGCAAAGCGATTGGGGAGTAAAATGATGTGTTGGGCCTAATAGGCTCGGAGTTTTGTGGTGGTTCGGAGTTAGGGTGGGGGTGGTTGTCGTCAGAAAGGTCGATGAATTCCCAGAGAGAGTCTTGATCGGAGTCTTTGAATTGCAAGAATTCGAAATCTTCCTGCCATGGTTGATTTTGGTTTCCGATTTGAGAATGAAATTTTTGGGCTTATTCAGTTCAGTTTTGAGAGAGAGAGAGTTGAAATTTTGGCTTAACTACAGCAATGGAGAGAGAGAGAGAAAAAAAATGGAAGAGAGGGAGGATCGGATGTCAATATTAGCATTCTTACCGGTGGTTGCACGGAGCTAGAGTCTTTTCAGGGCATCACATGTGGTGGAGACATTGAAGGACTTGGCCAGAGGTCCCCAGCACAATGGGGTCAATTCCGGGGAGGTTTTATTCGCAGCCATCTCCGACCTCAGGTGCTCTTTTTCTCTCTCCTCCTCTCATCCTCTCACTCTTTGTGCCGCTGACGAATATGCCCTCTTCTTCAATGAGGCAGGCACTCACTCATAGACATGCAGCCCCATTACTTCAATTGCATTACAAAATCATATCTCAACTAAAATTGGCTTCTTATAGATCATGCCCAGGGAGGAATCTGGGAAATGATTTGCAGAAGTAGTCCCCACATTAGCGAATTTGCTTTTGCGGTTACCCTATTTGTTACAAGTTCACTATCAACATGCATAAACATCAAAGAACCTAAAGATTACATTGTTTTGTGCACAAGTTTGGCTAGAGCTAAGCCCTAGCCCCAAATTTAACTACTCACAACTCATATTTACACAACTACAAGCCATAAACATCATAAATAACAAATAAGCGAGAGCAAATAATGGAGAACAAGTGATATACCCACGGGTTTGACTCTTTTTTGGAGCCAAACCAAAAGCACAAGATGTCTCATTTGTCTATTTCGGTTTCTAGAACCCAAATCACTATGCAAATCCACAAAATCTCAAAAACAAAGTAAGAACAAGGCTTGAATGTGTGAGAAACAAGAAAAGTGATTGATCAAAGTGTGTAGAAACTTCGGTTTTGGTGAAACCCAAGTGGCTACACACCTCTCTCTTACAAAAAATCAAAGAACTATGAACTAGCTATGAAAAACTAGAGAGAAAATATGCCAGAACTAGAGAAAAGAGAGATTTTGATGTTGCAAAGTGAGAGAGTAAAACGGTATGCCCTATTTTGGAAGAGAGAAGAGGCTATTTAAAGACCAAGGCAATTCAAATCAAGGGTGGAGATCAAAAGCAATCAATGGTGAGATGTGATGGACAAATTTGTAAGCACAAAATGTGGATCTAGTCTTTGACTCCACATAGAAATGAGCTAAAAAGCCCATAGATATTTTGCTGGAGGAGAAAAAATATGGGTAGAAAGATCATTGTGTTAGGGAACAAGGTAATAAATAGAAGACAAAGGTGTAAGGTATAAAAATGGGACCACTTGTCATCTTTCAAATTTTGAATTTCAAAATAACCTAGACCTAAAATCTTCCCACCTAAAGTATCAAACCCCAGTCAGCTCTTCCTTATCCTCCACACATGTTCTTGGCTGGCCAACTTGATCCGAAATCCAGAGTTGACCATCTTTTTTGTCCGTTTGCACACTTTCTTCTCCTTTCTCCCTTTAATTCAATCTCCACCAAGACTTTGTAATTGACCTTCACTATCCTTATACCAAATGTTCCTCCATAAGCCTAGATCATTATGGTAAAATTTCAAAGCTTAGTTCACCGTGGTTGAACAGATTTCTAGTAGTGTATTGCTATTGTGCAATTGTAAATCAGACAATGGTTGTTTTTCCAGTGTTGTCTGAATCAATCAATTAAGACAACAGTTTTTACATTGATGTTGTTTAAGATTGATTAGCACAATGCTTGAAAAAGAATGTTGTCTGATTGTTTTAATCACACAACAGTTATTATTTCTCTTAGTTCTCTATTGTGCAATTACTATTAATACAATTGTTAAAAAAAAGATGTTGTCTGATGGTTTTGATTCACACAACTATTTTTTAGTTGTCTCTTGTGCCACTTTCTTTCAGACGATATACTTAAATTGATGTTGTGTGAGTTTTAGGGTTGATTGTGCTGGCGCGCTCTTGTTGTATCTAGGGGTTATCATGGGCCGGGCTAGGGCCGGCCCTACCCTAAATTTTAGGGTTTAGGGTTGGGCCGGGCCGGGCCTAGTCAAAGTCAAAAAAATTTAGAGCCGGATAGGGTCGGGTCGGGGCTTAAATATGCTAACCCTTACCTGCTCTAAAAGCCCGATCCATTAGGGCTGAAAGGGCCGGGTCAGGCCCACCTTCCGAATAGGGCCAAATATGGCCGAAAATGGCCTTATTTTGTTTAATAAAAAAAAACTTACATTATTTTTTTTCCTCAAAATGTGGCTCAATGGTTATATAGGTAATATAAGACATTGTTTTTAGTTGATCATATTTAATGTGTGTGTGTGTGTAGGAATTAACTTATAACATTTATTAATATTAGTTAAGGTGGTTATATTTAATTATATCTCTCTAAGGGGGGTGTATTGTATATGGAATTACTGGAACTTTTTAACAAATCTATGGAATTTAAAAGTCCAGGTATATTCAATATAGACTTTTAATAGTCCATGAAAGTCTTGTGGTATTCAATCAGAATTTTAAAAGACTTTATGAATTCCACCAAAATCTAGGTGTATTCAATTAGGACTTTTAAAAATGAATGAAAGTACAAAGGTATTCAAAATATCATTCATACTTAAGGACTTAGAAACTCATAGAAAATTATGGACTTTGTAGTTAATTATACACACCAAACTCCAATAATTTTCCAGCCACCAGACCAAATATTTGGAAAAGTCTATGATGGACTTTCTGTTTGCGGGGGAAGTGGTTGATCTTCCATCATCTTTTTTTTTTTTTTGTGTCTTTTCTTTAATCGTTTATGATATCAATCTTTTGGATACCCAACATGTTCACTAATACCCAAATATTATGGTCTACCCCAAAAACCTAGAATAGTGTTGCTATGAAATATTGGATTGTGTCTTCTTAGTTATTCTCATTTATTTGAGTTTATATTTACGGTTTAAATGAAGCTTGAAAAATTGAACTTCAATTGATTGAATATATATATATATATATATATATTTCCTCAGGTAAGGATGTCCTTACCTAAGCTTATGGAATGGATTTGGTGTTTTCACCCACTTTCCGATCACATTTTCATATCTTAACCGTTTAGTTTTTAGTTCCTAATGTATAGATCATCTATGTAAAATTTCAGCCAATTTGGTTATCGTTAAGGAGTCCAAAACTGTAATTTACACGAACGAACCGAATCTGTCGAACCGGAATTGTCCATTTACATTGTTGTAATTTGCAGTTTTGGATGCCTTAAGGATCACCTATTTGGCTGAAATTTTGTAGAGGTGATCTATACATTAGGACCTAAAAACTGAACAGTTAAGATGTGAATATGTGATCGAAAAGTGGCCGAAAACAGGAAATCCTTACCTAAGCTTAGGTAAGGATGCCCTTAGTGTGGCCGGACTATATATACGTCGATGTAGCTGAGGCGTTCCAGGTGGTGACGGCGGCGCACAACTTGTAGGAGGGAGGCCGGAGGCTTCCCGGATGGTTCTGGGCAGCATTCAAGGTCGGAGGAGGTCAGGGTTGCAGGTTCTGGGCAGCAACCTGACCTGCAATTGTAGGTTTTATGCAGCGAGCTGCAACCCCGTCGCCGGCGACTCCACTAACTGCAGATAGCTCCGTTCGACCCCCGCGTCTGTCCGACAAGCCCGACCGCTCCGTCTAAGCTCAATCGAGGCTGCTGCGTCGACGTCTGCACTTTAGCAATAGTGTGGATGTCCTCTTTGGAAAGGTTTCGTGTGTGTGTGTGTGTGATCGTTAAGGCATTGATAATTGCCTTAAAGCTAGTATGGTTCAGGTTGACAGATTCAGTCCGTCCATTGGTGTAAGCAAGTTAGATACCTAAACGGTCATCAATTTGGCTGAAAACTTGTAGAGATGATCTATACACTAATACATAAAAACTGAACGGTCGAGATGTGAATATGCGACCGAAAACTGACCTAAAACTCGAACTTCACACCTTAATTTTAAAGCGGAGCTCCTCTCTGGATAAAATATGTGTATATAGATATATATATATATATATATATATATATATAAAGACAGTGACCATTATATATCTTGTTATCATATATGTTAATCGGCGAAAACAAGATTGGTGAGAATAATTAACTATAAATATCAAGTGATTTATATTGTATCTTTATGTTAGTTGGGAGATTAGGAATGAGAACACACTAGCTAGACAGAGTAATAATAATTTATTTTAGTCAATGTCTACCAGAAAATACTTGACCATTAAAGAGGCAACAAACTATTATCTTGGTTTGCGTTTGGGTTGGATTGATTTATTTTTTATTTTTTTATGTGTTAAGAAATCTATAGAAGTCATTCATAATAAAAGTATATAGATTTCATAAATCAATAAAAAGTCTATGACTAAATCAATGGTTTTTAGAAATCAAAAAGAGTCCATCAACTTTTTAAAGAGTCTATGGACTTTTCAAAAAGTCTGTCATTTAAAAAAAATCTACACAAATCCAAATACAATACACCCCCCTAAATCTCCTAATATTAATTGTTATGTAACAAAGAAAATAAAAACTAAAGAAAACAAAGCAGAAATCAATTACAAAGAAATAGATAAATTGCATATTATATAAAAAAAGAAAAACATAATTACAAAATAGAAAAAAAATAGAAATTATTAAGGCTCAAATGGGCCGGGCCGGGTTTCATTCTCATGACACATACCCTACCTTATTTTAAAAAGGGTCGGGCCGGTCCGCCCTAATGCAAGGGCCGGGTCGGGCTTCGGCCATACGAGCCAGGCGGGTTTAGATCCTAAGGGCCAAATGATGACCCCTACGCCCAAGTGACTTTTCGTTCCTTTTTTTTTATTTTTTGGCAAATGACTTTTCGTTCTTAGACTACAAGTATAGTTGGGTTTTGCCCGACGGAGATGGAGCAATCCAAAACAAAGGCTGGCCGGTTGGCCTCCGTCGCTTAAGGCCAACTCCGACTGCATCTGCTGCCATGTTTGACATTGAGCTGATCAGTAACAGATTTCAACATGGCAACGAACATTTACAAACTCCTCAACGCAATGCTATACCATGTCGCAGATGCATTGTTGATAGATTTTCAAACTGAAAGAAACAAAAGAAAGACCTTGATCTTCAAAGAAGCCAACTAATGTAGCAAAAGAACATAAGGCCGGACAACATTTATAATTTTAGCACCGTATTTCCTTTGAACACCCTTCCCACTCCTTTAACCCACCATTTCCCATAGTAAAAAAGAAACCAAAAGGAGGAAAACGCAAAAGATGACTATTTTTAGAGTAGTCTTGATCCCACTAGTATAACAACGGTCAAGGTAATTCTGATCATCATTGTGGCCGCTTATGTTGCAAGTATGTACTGCTCGTCCCAGAGCGGGCAGGAACAAGGTTTCTTCTCCTTCCATTCAGCTCCACAAGTGTAGCAAAACTGATATCCACATCTACAAAGATGATGGAACCATGAGACAAGCCACAATTAAGCATTGGCATAAAGGAAAAAAATAGAAGCATCCAGAAATATCTAGAGAAACTAGGTAAGGCCTTAGAATTAGATCTGTTGATAGAGAACTAGCATCTCAGACAATGTTCGCCAACAAACCAAAGCATAAATCATAATGAAAACGATATCAACAACATTTACAGATTGGATTTTGGTGATTGTGTGATAGTGTCAATTTCACACATAAAACTAGAGGAACTTGTTCAGGTAAGCCATCTTCATTTCACTGGCCGCTTAGTAAAATTTCTGTCCTTGCTTCATTCCTCTCTATACCGAACAAAAAATATCCCACTTTCAAAAGATAGTGCTAATTTATAAATTGGCAAGAACAATTTATAGGATGACAGAAACACGATATAAATATATATAGGTCAAATAGAAGAGTTAAGTACCTGCAAGTAATGTGGTAACAACCTTGTGCAAGTTCAACCATGTGGTTGCACTTAACACACTGCCGCCAGAGTCTCTTTGTAGCCAGTGACTTCAGCATTTGATGTTCTCTAGGGAAATTGTGTGACGTTTGGTACTCATCACAGGTCAATTCAAAATGCCAAGGAACCAAGCACTTGATACAAAAATAGTAGTGGCATTTCATGCATTTTCTTGCTCCAGATTCTTCAGCACCACCATAAGAAGTTTTGGTATATTCTAAGACCTCCTTCTTGGACATTAATGCAGAACACTTGGGATATTGGCAATAGACCCTGTCTGTAACATGAATAGAAGACTCCTTGATTCGTTGATTCATAACCTCAACTAGTTTAGGTGCCAAGAAGAAATTCTCATAGCTATCAATATTCACTTCGGATTTGCAGCCTTCATGAGGACAATGTGCCACCATCCCATTAAGCAACCTTACTTCCACGTGCTGTTTCATACAAAAAATGCAATACCTGTGCAGACAACCATCGATTGAAAACATTCGAGCAACATCAGTTTCTTCATAACATATGACACAAGTCTCCTTCAAACACTTGCCATTGCTAGTTTCTGCTTGCCAGGTGATCTGAGAAACTATAGCCTCTCTTGCAAATTTAAATGCGAACTTAATATCACCACGTGCCACAAGTGAAGGGCTGCAGGAGGCAAATTCTTTTTGTAGAAGAGCAACTTGGTTGACCAGTGTTGCAATTTTGCTGTTTCCAGGAACCACTCTGTTTGTAAACTACAATTTTAAAAATGTCAAGTATCTAATAAGCGGCACCAAACATTCTATTAATTATATGTACAATGATCTCTGTAAAGCCAAGAAGTGTATACTATAAATAACAAGAGTTTAGACGAGAGTTTTCTGGCTAATTCAATTCCCTTTGTGATGACTGACAGTTCAAATAAATTTTCAAGTATGGTCCCCTGTTCACTCTCTCACAATGCTTCCCCTACCAAAACCCATCAATCGTACTGTTTAATTCCACACATTTTTACCCTGGCTAAGAAAACATCCCAAGTTTTCACACAAGCCGACAGCTACTATCATGAAGATAATACCAAAGTAAACCAAGGATGCAAAAGCAATCATGTGAAATGATAAACATTAAAAGAAAAGAAACTAATTAGCCCCAAAATAGTAACGAATAATCAAATGAGTACTTAATGCTAAGACTCACATATTGGTAAAGCTTGTTATCATCACAGAAAAATGTGACATTCTTCAAGTCCATAGTTAGAGCTTTATTAAGCCCTTCGACCAGAGCCTCAATCTCCGCAGCCTCATTGCTCAGTCTCTCGCCATCAACCACCGCCTCCATATTCTTCTTCACCTCGAAAACCAGATTATCTCTAGGGTCACAAATCGCAACCCCAATTCCACCCACCGCCATGTTCACATTCTTCACAACCTCTTCACTAATCAAACCCTTGCAGTACAATCTCAAACACTCTGCCTCCGCCGCAGCTTTTCCCGACGACGACGAAGACGACGCCCCGTCCGTACAGAACGGCCGTTCGTACACGTCCCCGTGCTCGCTCCAGTATTCCTCCGGCAAGTCACGGACGTCGATCGCGAACTTCTGGTCGTGAATCCGACGGTCCAGATCCTCCTTCGCCTTTCTCGCCTCCAAAACGCTGCGCTCGTGGTCCTCGTACTCCTGCGAGAACCTCTCCACGTCCTCCAGCAGCAGCGTGGCGGCGATGTCCAACACGTCGACGTTTGGCTCGTACGGCTGCGACGGAGGCGGAGACTGCGAAGTACTCGGCGAGGGATTGAGCGCCAGAGAGGCGGTTATGGCTTCTTGCATTTGGAGATTGAAGGCCAAGTCGAGGTCGGCGTCGAGGGTTTTGGCCGTCAAGAGCTCCCTGCGCTGCTCGGAGAGGATGACGTGGACGTCGGTTTGCTCCATTAGGGTTTCCATGACTTCTGAGACTGAAAGAGTAAAGCTTGGTAGAGAAGGAAGAGACCAAGACTCAGAGGCAGAGGGAAGCCTTTGGGAAAATGAGAGTCCGTTCGATTTCGCCACGTATGCATGCGAAATTATGGCAATTTTGATAATCGAGTAGCCTATTGCTCTTCCCGCTTATTGATTAATAAATGTTGGCTTATTAATTATTTAATTAGTTTGACTAGCTTTGACCATGGGCCTTAAAGTTGGAAAAATAACGATTCAACTTGTTTCTGGTCGTGAAACTCATCTTCCCATTTGGATTTGCGTTTATGTGCGGTAAGAAATCTTTTGGTTCAAGAATTTAGGTCATGTTTGGTTCAAGAATTTGAGGAATTAAGAAAGGAAAGTTATTCATTTTTTATTTGGTAGATACAAATTTTCCTCACAGAGGGGCATATATGAGGGAAGATCGTTCATTTCAAACCATATGGGATTGATTTTCCCTTCTCTTTTTCCAGCATTCAATGCAAAAATTTTAGACTATAACATCTCTGCCCAAATATGTTATTGCCAAAATTGGTGTACTTTTGAATATCCATGGTGTTATTTTTATTATAAAATACAAGGGTATTATAGAAACATTGATATATTTTTGTTTTCCTTTCCTGCACCAATCAAACACTGAAAGGGAAATCAAATTATCTTTCCTCAATGTTTTTCCTGCTTAACCAAACATAAGAAAGGAAACCTGATAGAAATTTTAATTTTCCATCCTCATGGGAAAGAAAAGAGAATTGAATTCCCTTCCGTGAACCAAACGAGGCCTTAAAGTTTTGGGAAAGGAAATTCATTCATTTTATGTGTTTTGTAAGTAGAGAGATGAAGTATAACTGTATAAAGATAGGTACAAGTTTCTTAGAGGGAAAGAAAATTTATAAAAAAGTTGATCCCCCAAATCTCCAAATAATTCATTCTCTCTCCCTTTTGTTTTTCCAATAGTTACTCATTTTTCATCATCTTCTTGCATTATGAGAGTATTGCTCATCTAACGGCTGATAATAAATGCACAGCTCTAAGTTATTATAATTTCAGTTTTAAATTTAATATGAAACTAATATTCACTTGTCATCTACAATCTCTTAAAATTTAGGTAAACAGCACCGTGAATTCTTAATAATTTTCTCAAAAATTTTGTTAATGTTACCAAATAGTGAAACGGAAAACTCAAAGGAATTTTAGGTCTCATAAACAAACAAAGGAATTAATTTCATTTTCATGAAATAGTTTTAAGTCCCTTTTTTTTTTTTTTAAAAAAAAAAAAAGGTTTTCCCATAGATTCCTACAAAACCCGAAGTCATTTTCTCGGCGCATCAGCCCTGAGCAACCTAGCAACCTTAACGTCGTCTTGTGGCGTCGCTTTCTTGTTCTGACTGATCCCGTCTCCTCCTATGGTGTCGATTGATGATGTCAAGGTAAGTTTTATAGCCTCGCTGGCACTGGCTGAAGTCAGTGAAGTGGTGGATGTCAGCTGAATTGCAAGCGATGTAGTTAAGCACACCTCCCAATTCTTTATACTAGGAAGGATTTTGACTCAGAAGGCGGTGGATGTAAAGGATTTACGTCGTCATTTCCATCTCATTAGGATCTTGGAGGAGTTTTCAGATTCAAGAGAAGCCGAATACTATGCTTGTCTTTTCTTTTGACGACTGTGGATACAGAATGTCCATCGTGGTGGGCTTGGAATTTTGCTCGATCTCCAATTATACCTTTTTCTTTAAAAAAAAAAAAAAAGGTTTGGAAGCCGGGTATTGAAGAAGAGATATCCTTTTTCTTTGAAGAGAGACTCCAATTGTGGGTGTGGAAAGAAAACCCTACCAAGACCAAAAAGAAGCAGGAGGATATTGGCCTTCTGCGCTTGACATATCCATCCAAGACTATAAAAATTAAGATCAAGGGGAAGATCGAGGGGAAGAAGAAATTAGTGATCAATTGTGATACCCTCAATTGTCAAGTAACAGAAAATTTGTATCATTCATTACTGCGTCATTGATTTTAAGAGTCTACAAGACCATACTAATGATCGAGTGCATTGACAAAAAGAGGTTGAGAGAATTTCACAAATGATCACTCAACTATTACTTTGTCAATTAATTTAGTCACTGAATGAACATTTTGTCTCGTTTTAATCACTTCTCCTAATCATTACAATTAAAACTTCTCAATTTTTTAATATTGGTTGATGAAAATATCATTAATATTATGACAAATAATTCTTTTTTAATGAAAAAAAATTAATTGAGTGACTAAAATGAATAACAGAGTTAAAATTGAGTGACCAAGTGTCTAATAAGTAAAAGTTAAGTGATCATTTGTGATATTCATCCAAAAACGCAGTAATGTAGACTCTTTAAATCAATGACGCAGTAATGAATGCTTTTGGTAATCTATTGTATGTACCGTTCTCTATTCCTCTACGGTCCCCAAATTGTCATAAGCGGTTATTCCGAGCCAGGTATGAAGATCGATGGTCTGGGTCTGGCATTGAACGCTATTCCTACCGGAAAATTATTAGCTCGGGGATGGGACTAAAAATCCGAGTCAGAGTCACAACAATCGAAGTCACAATAGTTCTCCTCTTCATCTTCCTCACACTCTTCATCAAAATATATATCATCGTCATAGGACGAGATATGATCCTCCTTATCCATGTCCAAAACCTCCTCTTGAATCTGTCCCTCCTGCACCTCATCGTCAACTACAACGGCTTCGTTTTCATATTCATCACCTCCAACTTCATTTTCCTCCTCATCTTCACTTTGACACTCACCATTATTGAAGTCCTCGCCGTCGTTGTCATCTTCTTCTTCCTCCACACCATAATAATCAGCTTCATCAGACAAGATATGATTCTCAATATCTCTCTCCAAAAACTGCTCTTCAACCTGTCCCTCCTGAACCTCCTCCTCACTTACACCGCTTTCACTTTCATATTCATCTTCACTATCATTTTCACACTTATGACCTCCGACTTCTTTCTCCTCCTCATCTTCACTTTGATATTCATCATCATTGTAGCCCTCATCTTCATCATCTTCTTCCTCCTCAAAATATTCATCATCTTGGCCATCCAAACTGCTATCCTCATCTGATAGCGGGCATGAACATGTTGCCTTTCTGTCTTTCCACTCAGCTCCACAATAATGGCAACCATCATGCTCACTTCTGCAGAAACAATAAAAGCATGAGAATGACGACTAAGATGACATGAACACAGTTACCATCCACCAGCTTTCAGTTCCAACGAGCATGATACTGAAAATGCAGATTCCCAACCACGGTATAAAACCTAATATACACACAACTATAGACAAAAGTATATTCTATTTTTCCATCTACCATAGCTTCGTCATGTGACACTGTTCTATATGAGTTTATCAAGTACTTTCTTGGTGACACTGTTGTATATGAGTTTAATATATATGTTTTAATTTTTTTTTTTTTACTGCCATGATCTCCTTGACACTGTTGTTAAGAGATGCAAAAACCTCGTAGACACAAATTGAAAACCAAACTACAAAAATAGACAGCCGCTGAATACTTGGCCAAACTTATAAAAGTAAACGTTATTCAATATTTTCCAGTCATAGAAAATTTAAGGGGAGATTTCTTTGGAAAGGATATGTTACACAAATTCAACTTCAGATTCAGAATCCGACTCTCCATCAAAATCATCATCCTCATGCAAAATATTATCCTCAATCCACAGCGGGCATGTACATGTTGCCTTCTTGTCTTTCCACTCAGCTCCACAATTATAGCAGAACTCATAATTACACCTACAAAAGAAATAAAATAATTGGTGGAGACATAAATACAGTCATCTGCAAACTTAATCCACAACAGCTTAGATTTAAGAAATAACAATACCGATAGGAATCAGAGATTCCCAAACCACCATGTATTTCTAAGTCTGTTAAAATCATTTTATCCACAAATCAAAGGTCATCGAGCCCTTTCCGATCCTCATTTTCAACTACACCAACATTTGATGTTAACCCTTTTCCTCAATCACTCCTCCATCAACTGTTTCTACTTGATGTACAGGATTATATGTCAGAAAGCACAGACTCTCCTCTTACCAATGATCACTCACTACTCTGCCCACCTCTGCTGTTACCTTTAGTTGCGAGTAATCTCAAAACTATCATTACCTAGTTTATTAACTTTAAAAAGAAAATTAAAGCTACGCTACGAAAAGTGGAGCAAGCAGGTTAGTTTATAGAAGACAAAATATGGCCTTTTGCTTTTCGGGTCATGACAATGACAATAGCAGTCTCAAAAATTCAGATCAGAAAATTTACTTTTTAGAAAGTGTCCTCTCTCGCTTGCAGTATTTTATCTGACAAAACGTGAAAGTACTTGATAAAAATAAATTAAGAGCCATCAACAAGAATAGACATGAGTAAATACCTGCAGGTCATGTGGTAACAACCTTCAAGAAGTTCAATCATCTGGCTGCACTTCACACATTGGCGCCAAAGCTTACTAGAGGCAAGGAATTTTAGCTTTGTGTCCTCTTCTGGAGGATTAGGATTCGATTTTTTGTAGTCAGCGCATGTGATGTTTCTGTGCCAAGGGACTTTACAATTGATGCAAAAAAGGTAGTGACATTTCATGCATCTCCTAAGTCCTGATTGTTCCACAGCCCCCATCAAGGTTTTTTTAGCATGTTGTAAAACCTCGCTTTTTGACATTAAGAGAGAGCACCTTGGATATGGGCAATAAACTCTCTCAGTTGCAGGAATTGAAGCTTCCTTTATGCGTTGGCGCATAGTGTCAACATGTTTAGGTGTCAAGAATTTCGCACAACTGTCGACACTAAGGTCAGACTTACAGTTCTCATGAGGGCATTTAGGAAGGATCCCATTAAGCAACTTCACCTCCACATGCTGTTTCATACAAGAAAAGCAATATTGATGTAGGCAGCCATCAACTGAAAACATCTGACTAACATCACTATCTTCCATACAAATCACGCAAGTCTCTTTGACATTCTTGAGAGTAGTGGATTCTGCAGGCTTCATCTGAGACTGAGACTGAGACTCGATGGCATCTCTTGCAAGTTTAAAAGCAAACTTAATTTCCAACCGAGGCACAAGCCTGGAGTTGCATTGTGTAAACTTACTTCGAAGGCTCTTAACCTGATTAACAAGATTTACCACCTTGCGCTGCTTTGCCGGCCATTTCCCATTAACCTGCACATGTCAAATACAACTTCAAGTAAAAATTTTCAACACTGCATGCTCCACAATAATACTAATCATAAACTCAATTTTTAAACCTCTTTTTCTCATAGTCAAATTAACAGATAAAACAATACTAAAATAAGTTCTTCAGGGTAAATATATTCTCTTGTCCACCATGGATGATATCTTCAGTTCTTGACATTGAAATTTGACATGGAACAAGAAAGATGGTAAAATCCCAAGACAATTAATGGAGACAACAACACAGTTAAAAATCAATTCTTTTTCAAAACCCAATCAAACAAATTTAATCCAAAAAAAAAGTAGCCAAGATGAGAGATCAACTCACAAACTGAAAGATTGGATTGTTATCGCAGAAGAAGGTGATTCGCTTCAGCCCCAAAGACAGAGCAGCAGTGAGCCCTTCGATCAAGGCCTTCAATTGGGCCGAATTTCTACTAAGCCCATTCCCGATCAGCGGTTTCCTAACCTCGAACACCAGATCATCCCTGGGGTCGCATATCGCTACTCCGATCCCGGCCAGCACCAATTTCCGATCCCCAACCTGTTCCTCGCTCACCAAACCCTTGAAATAGAGCCTGAACTCGCCCTCCTCGCTCTCCACATTCGCCTCCGCCGCCGCCGCCGAGCCTCCGTCGAAGGGCTTGGCGAAGTCGCCGCCGGACTTTTCCCACTCGTCGTCGGGAATGTCCGTGATCTGCCTCGCGACCTTCGCGTCGTGAATCACACGCGCGAGATCGTCCCTGGCCCGCCGCAGTTCGATCTCGCTCTGCACGCGGTCTTTCAGCGCCTGCTCCAGTCGGACGAGTACCGATGCGGCGTCGTTTCGAGCGGAGGAAGAGGGTGGTTGAGGGGCGAGGGAGGCGGTTAGGGCTTCTTGGAGTTGGAGATTGAAGGCGATTTCGGCGTCGTAGTCGGGCGTATCGATGTCCATGAAGTCGTCGTCGTCGCGGCGGTGATCGGAGCGGGGGACTCTGCTGGTACTGGCCATAGAGTCCTTTTAGCGGGGATTGTCTAAGATTTTTTGGGATGCTTTTCTCTTTATATACGGTTTGGAATTTTGGGAAACTTCTCAAGGCAAGGAAGTTTGGAGGGGGTAGGGTTACCGGTACGAACGAATTTCGACTTTCGAATACGACGAGATACGGTGTGGTTAGGGCTGTAAATAATGTCGATACAGCTCGTGTCCGACTCGTATTCGGCTTGATTTTAGTTTGTTCGGCTCGTGTTCGTAATATAAATGAGTCGAGCATGAGCTCAATATTAGGCTGAACAAAAAGACTAGCCGAGCTTGAACAAGGATATATTCGGCTCATCTAACTCATGAGTAGCTCGAATTTGTTAAAGCTCGACGTTTGTTAAAACTCGACTCATGAAAATTTATAATATAATAAAAATATAATTTTTCTAATCTCAAATCTTTAGTTCTTTTTATTATATTCCTTTTCAATTAGAAGAGAATCTCAGATTTTAAGTAAAATATATTACAATAAAGTCAAATGGGATTTATGTGATGGTTAGACATCAAATTTTGGATTATTATTGTAAATTTTCTTTCTGTTTTAGAGAAACTGAAATTGAGAGGAATTTGTTGTGTATTCTCATTGATAATAGAGGCTTCTTTATATAGAGGATTACAAGGCATAGAGTCTGAATCATACAAGGAAAGTAATTCTACATTGAATAGGATTCTAAATCCTTCTATTATAACCCTATTACCACTAGCTCAAGTAACCTAGAGTTTGGGCCAGACACATAATCTGGATTTCCTTGAACACTCCCCCTTGTGTTGCCCAAACGTGATGCTTCTCTCGTTGACTCGCTAAAAACCTTGCCGAGTAACAAAAACCCAGTGGGACAAAAATAACCTCGGTCGAAGGGGAAAAAGAGCACAACACACCCTTCACGTTTCGAGGTCATACATGTAAACATCTCCCCCTAATGTCTGCATCTCCCCCTGATGACTACGGTCGTGGGAGTTCCGATAACTTCAGCAAACAATGCTACCAACATGTTTCTAGAAAGTGGAATTGAGGCAAGTCTACCATACTGTCCTCAGATAGAACCTAGTTCACTTTGATATGGAGGAGAGTCTGTTGTTGCTGATTATGCTTGGTGTTGTCGCTTTTGATGTAGCCTTGCTTCAAAACAGCAGCATTATCCTATATGCTCGTAGGCTCATCTATGGTAGACTTCAAACCACAACTGTTCGAACATGTGTGATTATGGATCCAATCCATATACATTCGCGAACCACTTCGTGAAGAGCAATAATCTCTGCATTGTTCGAAGATATAGCGACTAGGGTCTGTTCTGTAGACCTCTAAGATATCACCGTCTTTACCTATGGTGAACACTTAACCAGTTTGGGAATGACCGTTGTGTGGGTCAGAGAGATATCCAATATCAGCAAAACCTTCCAAAACACATGTTGTTTGGGGGTGGGGATAGGAAACGTAGGCCAGCGTTGGAGGCGTTTCTGGTGTGTGATGGGTCCGAATCCATCATCTCTCTATAGGGATAGAACAAGCCCATATCGATCGTACATCTCAAGTATCAAAAGATATCTTTTACACCAATCCAATGGCGTCGCGTTGGCGTAGAGCTATACCTAGCTAACAACTTCACAACATATAAGATGTCCGGTCTTGTGCATTGAGCTAAGTACAATAATGCGTGTATTGCACTTAAGTGGGGCACTTTTGCCTCTAGCACATCTTCACCATCATCCTTTGGACGAAGAGGATCCGTTCAGGATCAAGACTACAGACGATCATGGGGGTGCTTGAAGGCTTGACCTGGTCAAAATGCCTAAGCATCCATCGACACGATGATCATGTTCCAAACCGAGACATAATCATGTTCTCCCAAAATCTTTCATCTCAAACTCGGATGTCAAGTGTTTAGCGGTTTCCCTTAACTCTTTAAGAGCTTCCAATGAAGGTCATGTCCAACATGAACCGCGATAGAATCTGAAACTTGTTATGGAAACGCGCGGGCATATCCCTTCCCAATCAAGTAGTCACTTTAGTGAGCATTTCAACCTTATTGTAAACACGCTCCGTGGTCTAGAGCCACTTGACTTGGGTAGATGAAGTTCACCATGAACCTTCATGTATATTCTGTATCTAGATCCCCGTATAGATACGTAGTGACCACATTTGTAAGCTGCATGATCAGTTATTTGGAAACTACCAAACTGACAGGGCAGTGGAGTGCAATGACATCCATTACGAGAGAATATGTCTCATCGTAGTCGATTCCTGAGCGTCTTTGTGAGAAGCCTTGCGCCATAAGGCGAGATTGCCATCTCTTTTTCTCATCATGCTTTCTAACGAAGACCCATTAGTCAACAGGTTTTATGATAGGAGGTGTTGGCATCATTGGCTCAAAAAACCTTCCTCTTCGTTAGAGAATCCAACTTAACCTGGATCGCATCTTTCCATTTAGGCCAAATCTCTCTACGTTGGTATTCATGCTTCAACGGAGAGTGGTTCGATATCATCGGACTCAACAAACTCATGCGTAACTACATCATCAATTATGATGAAGTTTCTATCCCACGTCTCATGTACACTAGTGTAATTTTCATAGAGCTCTATATTCTCAGGAATAGGTTCTAACATTGAGGTGTCCCCCAACGATAACCATAACCCGGAAGATACTCATGAGATCGATTTTGACTGTCGATGATCAAAAGATTGGAATGTGCCAAAGTATCCTTCGAACTCACGGGCCTCCCACGCATCCTAGTTGGGGTCATGGCTTGTAATGCCAGAGTGCCACTCTCTTTGGCGTTGGCAGCATGCCTACCTCCGTGTAGGATGGCGCTACGTCTTCTTGTAGGGACGTATTTCCTTGCAGGCATATTTGTAGCAGATGTGTGATCTCGTCACTTTTAGTAGGGATCGAGATGAGACATAATGGGGACAGACCACGACAATTCCTGTCGTTCCTGTTGAACATCCATGTTCTTATCTCCCCCTAACGACGGGAATACTGTCTCAGCAGAGTGACAACCCGTAAATCTAGCAGTAAGGAGATCGCCTAGCAAGGGCATTAAGTGGCGAACGATGGTTGGAGTCTCAAATCCAATTTTCTCATTCATCTGTAAGGACCTATTATAGTGCGCTATGGCGGCGCAATTGGCACATAAATGACTCACTCAAATGTGCGTAAGTACAAAATACTTGTACTCTGTCACTAGCTGTAACATATAGATTGAGTGGTGTTAGATCGTAAACGAATTAGCATAGCTGCATGCGATATTTCATCACCCCAAGCGGATATAGGGAGATTGGTGCGCATTACCAATGTCTTGACTACCATCGTAGTCGTTTCCGTGAAACCATTTGGGTGTGTTTATGAGAATGTGATGTCCAACATCAATCCCATTGCAATATCCATCAAAAGTCTTTGATGTAAACTTTCTAGCATCATAAAGTCTAATTGACAGAATAAGATGATCCGGGGAGTGAGCCCGTTGCCATATGGTATTTGCTAGGAGTGTAGCAGAAGCAGCATTTACAAGTGGACAATGGCACAACACGTGACCAGGTGTTTGCGTGTCAACCAACATCATGAGATATTTAAACGTCCGCAAGTTAGTTGAATCAATCCATAGAATCCTCACGGATTCGATGTAAGAACATAATGAGTATTTTCATATCCTTTGCATAGGAAGGTCTCAGTCTTAATTTCCCGAAGTAACAGGCTTTACAAAATGAGCGAGAGGCCTTGGAAGCAACCAATGAGAATTTTGGTTGGGCTTGAGCGTCTGTAGCGCTATTAGAAGCAAAATGTGTGACTACATCTTCTATCATGGCGTTGGAGCCATGGGAATTAATATGTATGGCGTCATGGCCATTGGGAGGAACAACCATGGCGTCATGCTCATGGTTGGCGCCATTTATGGCCTTATCACAAGGGATGTTGGCGGCCCTATGGCAGCCCAAGACAGCTGCAGCGCCAGAGGCTGCGGTTGTTGCGGTCTTCTAAGTCCAAGAATCAACTTTTGATTCATGCTTCGTTTCGCTCGAGAAAAAGGATGTCCATGTAAAGTCTTTTGTAGACGGATCATCATATCATAACTAGGATGACCTATCATGTCATGACAAAGCCAATATGTGTCTAAATCCAAGAGATCTTCTCTCATAACTTTTATTGGATTAATAACGCGAATAGTGACATAGAGTCCACTAGAGAGACACATAAACTTCTCTAAGATGCACATTTTTTCGCAATTATTAGAGGGATTGCAAAGGAACTCATTTCCGTTCTCTACATGCATTTTTGCATGGTATCCATTGGCTACTCATAGGTGCGATTTGCCCTAGGAGTGTAGAGAATTTCTGTGACAGTAATCAAGGTGCCATTTGGCAAGGGGAACTTGGGCTATTCCATGTCCTTGAATTAATACTGATGGCCCAGCCATCGTAGTCACAAAGTCATATGCTCTGAATCAAAATGGAGTCATAATGAAAAGAACTTGAAATTGTATTCATAAACCAACGAAGTTACATCATTGTCTCTTTGACCAAAGAAAATCTAATCGAAAATGCTACCTAATGCAAAACAATGGTAGTCGTCTAACTTCTTTCGGTAATTCCAAAATAAATGTGACCAGGTAAGTAGAGAGATGTCGATGGAGCAAGGCTCGCTTAAGTACCACTAATCTCATAACCTTCCTAGACATCACAGTTACTTTGGGTGAGCCTACTTTGAAGAAAGATGAAACCATATGCATTTACTACAAAAATAATATGGTGATTGCCTATTACATCTCTTGGAAAAATAAAGACTTAAACAGAATTGGCGATCTATTGATCCCAACCAGATTTGTAGTCTTTAACCCTTCACTCTAGATCATCATCTTAATCTTCTTGTTCCACATTGTGAGCTTCTCTTACTTCACAATATGCTTTGTAGGCGGTGACAATTTCTTCATGAGCTCTACAAATGTGTGCCCAATGACCGGATACTTCACATCGAGAACATACATCTCTGTGCTCAGACTCTATTGATTGAGGTGCTTTGAAAGCATCATTTAGATGGCTCTTAGTGTTGGTGGCTCCACCAACATGGCCAGAGGCATTGCCTCCCTCTCTCTTTCCACGTTGACCTCTTCGGTTCCGTGTTCGCCTATTTTGGCGGTCACCTTCCCAAGTAGAGCGATTATATGGACCAGAATGTCCAAATGTATCCCTAAGATTAGGGTTTTGCTCTTGACGCCCTTTCTTTGGAGCGTGACTATAATTGGATTCTGAAATATGCTATGTTCCCGCGGATCTCGAATTATAGTTCTTTACAAGGATGTTGTCATGCTTTTCAGCGACATTCATAGCTCCAATGAGCTCATGAAACCTTATGATTCGTTCTGCAACAACATCGATTCGATAGTTCTTAGAAACCATCAATGTAGAGACGGGAAAGGTAGAGAGAGTCTTCTCAATCAACATCGCATTTGTGATCTCTTTACCACAGAATTCCATTAAGGATTTAATGCGAAGTGCTTCCGAGTTATAGTCAAGAACTTTCTTGAACTCACAGAAGCGGAGGCTATGCCATCTCACTTCTAGGTCAGGAAGCAGGGAGTCACGGACGTTGCCAAATCTTTCTTCGAGTGAGACCCACAGCCTTCTGAAGTCTTCTTCATTCATACACTCGTACTGGAGCGAATCATCCATATGACGAGTCATTAGGATGATGGCTTTCGCCTTATTTGCCTCTAAGACTACTCTATTTGCTTCCAAAGCTTGAGCTTACTCAACAGTTAGCACGTCCTGGCTAGGCTCGAGAATCATATCCAGGATTCCATCGGCCTTGAGATGCTGGCAGACATCACGAACCCACCTGTGATATCCAGAGCCAGTTGTTTCCAATGGAGCAAAGTTCAATTTGTTCAGGTTACTCATCCTGACAGAGAACAAGAAATTAGGGTTAGTTTCGGAGCGTAACGGAAAAAAAGGCTACCATGAAAACATATAAAATTTCTGAGCATAGTTGCTTCTAAGAAATCCGATTCCAAGAGGAATTGGATTAGATCGAAACAATGATGTATTTGCAGTCGATCATAAGATCTCAACAAACTCTAAGTTTGGAGGACTCTACAAGCTCCAAGCTTGGAGTGAGCACGAACCCCCATAGTTTGGCTTTTGGTCTCTCCTATGAAGAAGAAAAGGGGGTAGAAGAAGGGAGGTTGGAAGTCCCCGAGAAAAAGAAGAAAATCAATGAAAAACTTAAAAACGGGAACTTTTAGAAAAGTTTACCTCCAAAAGATGCCAGAAATCTTGGCCGGAAAAGTTGTTCGCTTAGCAGTGTAGGGATACTGCAGGATCGCTGCAAAGATGCCGCGAGGCCGCGAGGATGCTGCAAAGATGCCCGAGGACTGTTGTGGGGACGCGATTGCTGCGGGGATGTCGCGAGGTCACTGCAGGGGCAGCTGCAGGGGGCTGTGGAGATTTAGGGTTTTGGTTTTTAGGGCTAGGGTTAGAGCTCGTGCTGATAACGTGTTTTACAGAAACTGAAATTGAGAGGAATTTGCTGTGTATTCTCATTGATAATAAGGGCCTCTTTATATAGAGGATTATAAGACATAGAGTCTGAATCATACAACGGAAGTAATTCTACATTGAATAGGATTCTAAATCCTTCTATTATAACCCTATTACCACTAGGTCAATTAATCTAGAGTTTGGGCCAGACACATAATCTGGATTTCCTTGAACACTTTCTTCCTTTTTAATTTTTAAATTTAAAGTTAAATGAACCCAGCCGATCCTTATTTAAGCTCAATCTTTTCCAATAAATCGAGCTGAGCCAAGCCTAGCTCGGGCTTAAGAAAAATATTCAAGCTGAGCTGAGGTTGAGCATGGAAAAAAATATTCAAGCTTTAGCCCGGCTCGAGCTCGATAAAAAACAAATAAGCTAAACATGATCACCCTGTTATTCGCTCCATCTCTGCTCATTTACACCCCAAGGTGTGGTGATAAAAACGTTTTGGCCCAATGGCCCATTAGCCCATTACCTTTTCAACTTCCCTTATTTTAACGCCAGTGTTTTTATTATGACTTTCTAAAATCTGTTCTAATGTTCTATTATGAATTGTTAAATGGGGCGGATCAATGACCACCTAAATTATAATTAAGATTGTACTATGATTTTAGATCATTAGCTAATATAACAACTAACGGTTGAGATTAAATAATAATTTTTTATTTATTTATTTTTGTTAAATGTATATTCTACAATACAAAACCCGATTTGGAATATCAAATCAATCAAGATTATCTATTTATTTACTTTCCTCTCTAGTATCAATCGAAAAACAAATTTTACATTTGTAACAAAAAAACTATTTTAAATTTCATGTAACATAGATTAATTTTTATTTAGAGGTTAAGAGAAAAAAATTCGTGGTTTGTTGATTTTACTCCTTTGGTACTCAGGTTGCAAGTCTATCATAATGAAAAAAAATAAAAAATTTCTTAATTATTTTTCTTGCAACTGATTAAATTAGAGAAGGAGAGAAAGAAGAGAATATTTTGAGGAGATGGATTCCCTGTAATTATTTAGCATAATTAAGTTGCATGCAATAAATGAATTTGAAGGAGAATGAGAAAGAAATAAATGGATAGTTATTTTTTTAGATATATAATGAAATATATTATTTAAAAAACAAATAACATATTTCGTTTAATCTCAACCATTAGTTGTTATCTGATCTAATAGTCTAAAATCATAATATAGTTTTAACTAGGGCTGCCACTTGATTTGGTAATTACCAAACGACCGAATATCAACTGATGTTTTAGGTTTGGTAGACTGACTTTTTGATACCCGAGACAGACAAAAATCGAAATCAAAAAGTATTGAAAAACTTGGTTTGATTTTGGTAATACTGAATCTACCGATTATCTAAATACTAGCTTTATATACTATAGTTTTCAAAACACATACATGTATATTAAGAAATAAACATATGAATTTTCATAATAGTATGAACATTAATTACTACATATACGACATTAATAGTGCATATATTTTATTATGTCAAAAAAAAAAAATAGTACATGTATTTTAACTAACCTAGTCAAATATGGTTCAATAACCTAATTGGATTGAAAATGGTTAAAACTTGATATCATATGTACAAAAGAAAGCTATAATAAGTAGATAAATATAAAGTTTACGACTATAAAATTGAAAAACCTAGTACTATTCATTCTAATTTATATTATAAAGAATTAGTTGTTCTAAAGTTGGTAATACCGAAAACCGAGATATCGAATTTGGTAGATATGATCAAAAACCAAAACTTTTGGTTGGTAATTGGTAGTTCAATTTTGAAACTGAAAATTTTAATTTTAAAGTTGGTAATACCTATAACGGATTCGAACCGACCAAGTGACAGGCCCAGTTTTAACTATAATTTAAGTGGCTATTGATCCGCCAACGTACATATCTTCTTATAAAATGACTATTAAGGTCTAAGGACGATGATTATACAAAAAGTTATTCTTTATTATTTTCCTTATCCATTTTTATTTTGTAAGTTTCAAAACAATCATTTCAGTACATGAACTTGAAATCCCGACCCAAAATATATACACGCCGTTACTTCCCCTGTAATGACATATGCCATTGTGAAAAAATTGAAGGGTAAAATAGTATTAGCACATTTGTAAACCCTATCCGTGTATATATCGAAGTCCACATGGGGTTAGTGACAGTCAAAGTCCTTTCTTCTTCCTGAAAGCTTTGCTTTGTCGTTGTCTTCTTCAAAAAACCTTGTAGAAACAGAGAGTGCAGAAAATATTTGCAGTAGTTTGGGAGGAGAGGAAATCTGTGGCAGGAGGTTTTATAATCTTAGGGTTTTCGAAGTATGGCGAACTATTGGAGGTACTTTAGGCTCGATGGAGATCCACCCAATTTCGGAGGTATGGAAAATGTGGTTGCCTTTACCTATCTTTTCTCCTCTTAGGGGTTTGTCTCTATTTATGGTATTTTGGAATGATTGTGGTCCAAAGATTCCACATTTGTTTATGGAAGTCAATATCGCACTGTCTAGGGTTTGGGGGTATTGTGTATAATCAATACTTTTCTCTATTGTCGCTTTCCACTTTTTCAAATAAATCTCAATTTCATACTATTAGAGTCTGCTATTGGTGTTGGTTTAGGTGTATTGTTTGGTTGGTATGGAGGTTTGGGGGTTAATAAGTAGGATGCAGAGCATTTGCTATTTATCTACTAGAAAGAGGCAGGTGAAGTGAAATCAGAAGAATTGAATGAAAAAGGGATGAAAAATTAGTAATTGACATAGAAAGTAAGGGAAGTAAATGATGACTTTTTTTTTTTTTTCCTTTTTGGATGGATATGGAATTTGGGGTTGGAAGGTTTGTTGACATATAATTTTTGTATCCATCTTTGCAGGACCAGGTGTTTTTATAGTAGCCATCCATCATGGTGGTAGGTTTCACAATAATGGTGGCATGAATAGGGTGTATATGGGTGGTTTCCCAGTTGTATATGTGGATGGTGTAGACCCGGATAAGCTATCACTAACTGGGTTTAATTACTGGGCCAATGATATGGGCTACATTAGAGGCCGAACTAGCTATTGGTTTAGGATCCCTGGCTCGGAGGAAGGCACTGGATACTTGCCAGTGACAAATTATGCAGATGCATTGGATATGATCCAGTTTACTCCTGTAAATGAGAGGACCTAGATGTTTACATTATCTGTTTGGCGCCAAGGAGAGAGTCCCAAGAGTGGGAGTTAGAACAGTTTGATGATGTGGTGGACCATATCAGTTTTTTTGGACATTTTATTGAGGACCTCCCTCTAATAGATGATGAGGATGTGCAAGTGGAGAAACCAGTGGTTGAAGAAATGCCAATTCCAGAACAAGAGCCCACCCAGTCTGAAGACCCAATAGAGAGGGAGCAGTCTATGCCTGCAGCACAGTCCACAATTGGTATGGATGGTGTCTTGGATAATGATGACTTGATGGACCAAATTTTTGGTGGAAGAAATGGCCTGATGGTGATGGGAGGAATCAAAGGTTAGGCCCACAAAATGGCTCAAGGACAAGGTCAAGGGCTGGAATACGCATTACTGAGCTAAGTGATGGGCCAGCTCAACCAAGTGCATCTTCTCAGGTGACAAAGGATATGTCACGCCCCGAATTTTAGAATAAAAATTCAAAATCCGAAACATGAATTTACTACAAACTCATAATCATCATCCTGAAAATTTCTTTTCTTAACATCCTCACCACACGAAATAAAATCAAAACCGAATTTAGTCTCGGTTACTTATTACAACTCAAATCCAAAATGAACTGTAAAGCTCTAAATGAGCATACACACCTCACAACTAAATGAAATAACAAACTGCTGTAACACCTATGCAGCTCGGTCACCTCCCTGGTTATCCTGACCTGCAGGAATATCCGCTACACTATTTGAATAGTGTACCGGGATTGCAACAACACAAAACCCGGTAAGCTTATGAAAGCTCGTATGAGTAAAAGGAAAGAACTATTGTTTAATTTAATTCATAATTATTCCCACACACAACAACACTAAACAATTTCCACATCCACAAGTACTAACAATCTCAATCAACACCAATTCAATACATCAAGACAATCCCCAACTCACATCTTTCTTCACAACCCTCAACATCGTATTTACAAAAAATACGGTACTTGACAGACTAGAGCTCTAACTGAGTCGTAGCCCGTCACCTGGCCTAGGTTATGTCATCCGACATATTTATCATTATCGTATTTCATCAATATGTATACCTATATACATATTTAGAACGTCCGATAATTCCACATACTCAACCAATTGTATCCCATCATCCACCCATGATTAGAGCGTCCGATTACCCCACACCGGTCACTACGTCTACCCTAAACCCATAAATGAGCACAACATATAATATCACATACTGAAATCAACCAACCAAGATACACCATATTATTATGGAATTACACAATTGAAATATAATCAATTAATCAATTCACTCAATCATATCATCACTCAACAATATATATTTTTCACGTAAATATATATATATATATATATACGTAATTATCCACTCAGGAATGACCACTAATACCATCTATAGTTCACACAAGAAAATCATGAAATTCATTTGTATAATTAAAATTCATTTTACTTACCTATGGACCGTGGTGATTCAAGTCCATGAAATTTTAAAACAAATATCTAATCCCCAAATATTTTTCACACAATTACCAAAAATAAATAAATTTAAAACGCTCGGTTCGTAATATGAACCATGTGAGTTTTACTCACCTCGAAATTCCCGCTGCGTCTTCAATATAATTATAATTAACGCCGAAATAGTCCACTCAAATAAAATCCGTCAATCACCTAATCAAATGTGATTCAAATTTAGCCAACAATTTCAACACATAAATTAACTACCATTTAACGGCCGGATTCTAATTTACATTAAAATCCGACGAGCGGTTTCTCACGAATCGCTCCTCTAATTACCGTTTTGCACATATACGGAGATCCAACGGGCGGATCTCCGCCCATGACCACAAAAAGCCTCTGGGATAGTCATATGATCATCATAACAAATTTACAAGTTCATCCGACGGTCCTAATTTCACAGATCAAAAATCTAACGATCGAAATCGATCGAAATCACAAAATTCATAACTAATTCATACGATATCCGAAAAATACGTGTAATACGTCGAAATGATCGTATTGAAACATAGAATCATAAAATGGATAGAAACCAAATTTTAGACCTCCGGAGGTGGTCGGAAAGGGCCGCCAGAGTTAGGGACAGAACCGCCACCGACCACCGCCAATGGTGTCGGGGCCTGAGCTTGTCCCCTTTGTTTCATCATTCTGAGCAACTTTCATAACTAGCACAAGACCAAAAAATGACGGGAAGGGATCGAAAAGTACCAATTACAGTCGGCGACCGGAAAAATTCCAGAAACCGGCGAGCTTGAAAACCGACGTGAAAACTGCAACCTCAGGCCTCGATCCCTTCTGGAAACTTGTTCATAACTTCCTTGTGAACTCAACAAGCCAAGAATCACAAGAAACGATCATGTATAGCTCGAGATATCTTGATCGAAAATTTGGTTGTTTCGATCCGTTCGGGTCGAGCTCCGATAAACGTGAAAACGTTCGACCCATTTCCAGTCCTTCTTGGTGCTTGTAGAGGAAGTTGAGGCGAGCTCAATGAGCCAAGAATCAAGTGAAATGGTGGTGTGTAGCTCGAGATATCAAGATCAAACCGAAAATGACCCTTTTCTGTTCGGGCCGTGCCGCCGCCGCTACAGGCCGTGTCCCGGCGCAAGGCCGCCTCTGGCAGCTGCACAAGGTTGAGACGAAGCTCTTGGAGGAGGTTTGAGGTCGTGGGGTGGCCGGACGAGCTGGAGATGGCTTGCTCTGTTTTGCTTCCGTTTCGGCCGAGAGGAGGACGACGCTAGAGTTGAGAGAGAGAGTGAACAGTTTGCTTTCCAAAAAAGGAAGGGAGGCTGGTGAAAAAAAATAGGGTTTCCAAAAATTCCTAGGGTTTTTTCCTATATATACTCATTTCAAAAAATATTCTAAATTCATTAACTAATTCAGAAAAAATACGATCTTCGTGTTCTGCACGTGTAAGGACTCGTATCGACGAGCTCTACAACTTTCATGAAGGAAGTTTCTCCAAATTTTGTACGTAGAAAAAGTCGATTTCACAAACCGAGCATTTCGAGCTTTTCGTTAAAAAAGATCGTTTTGAAACTTCGATAATTCTAAAAGTTAATTATTATCGAATAATAAACGCTCAACACAATCACTCGAATTTAAAATGCAAATTGCGGGTATTACAGGATAAAGGAAAGGGAAGCAGAAGGTCATGGAGAAACCAAAGAGAAAGGTTAGGAGATCAAAGAGCAGGGGCCATATAATACCAGGAGCGAGGGTGAGAGTGTTCTAGGTCTATGCCTGCAGCAACTTAGGAGGAATCAAGCTATAAGGACTATGATGGAATTGTGGACAGTGACTATGACTTGGCTAAAGAAGATGATGATGCAATGTTTTATTCCCATGTTAATAGGGAGACACATGGGTGCCAGAGCAAGATGAAATGGGATATGAGGGAAACATTAGTGAAGATAAGGAAGCAGATGGAGGTTCAGATGGTTTTGTTAGTGCACATGAATCTGATAGTGATGGAAATGATGTTGGTCCCTTTCAGGGTAAAGGGTAAGAAGAGGTTTGTTGACTGGGTATAGTTTAATGTGAAAACTGATATGAAGAATCCAAGGTTCTGTCTTGGAATGGTGTTCCCAAATGCAGAAATGTTCAAGCATGCAGTTAGGAAACATGCTGTGTTGACGAAGAAAGAGTTGAGATTTCCTAGGAATACAAAGCATCAGGTGTTGGTGAGCTAATAATCTCACCTTCCAAATAAAAACATTCAGACGAGATCACACATGCAGTTCAATAGCAAAGAGAGTATACCATTGTCATGCTCCATTTTTGGTTCAAGAATACAGAGATGTGTTCTTTGCTGATGGTAAATAGACTAGAGAGGGTATTCAAAGTGCTGTGAATAGGGATTTTGGTATGAGATTGGCTATCAGGTGACATATAGAGCTAAGGCTATGGCTGCTAAGAGGGCACATGGTAGTTTTGAGAAACAATACAACCTCCTAGAGCCTTATGCTCATGAATTGGAGAAAAGAAACCACGGGACTAGTGTTTGGATTCAAACTGAGCTTGATGGGGATGTGGCACATTTCAAGAGAATCTACATATGCATAGCAGCTTTGAAGGAAGGTTGGATTGTAGGATGCATACCTATCATAGGTTTGGATGGCTGTCATCTCAAATGTTTTCACAAGGGCCAGTTACTAAGTGTTGTAGGCATAGATGGCAATAATGGCATGTACCCTGTTGCATGGGCCATTGTGGAGAAAGAAAGTAGGGAATCTTGGACTTGGTTTTTATCTTTCTTCAAAGAAGACTTACAAATCCATCACGCAAGGCACTTTTGCTTTATGTCAGACAAGCAAAAAGGCCTTGAACAAGCTGTGAAAGACCTGTTTCCTGAGGCAGAGCATCGTTTTTGTGTAAGGCATATGCACAATAACTTTAAAGGTGATGGCAATGTTGGATTGGAGCTGAAGCAGATGTTTTGGGCAATTGCAAGAGCAACAACCATGAACAACTATGAGAAGGCAATGGAAGATATGCAGAAGGCATCTTTCAAAGCTTGGCAATGGTGCCTTAACAGGCCTGCTAAGCATTGGAGAAAATCTCACTTTGATACAGAGTTTCAATGTGACATCTTGCTAACAATCATAGTGAATCCTTTAACAAGAACATACTAGATGCAAGGAAGAAGCCAATCATACAATGTCTAGAGCATATTAGAGTGGCATGTATGGTGAGATTAGCCATTAGGAGAAACTCTACTGCCAAGTGGAGATTCAAGGTTGGGCCAAGGATAGAGAAACTTCTAAAAAAAATGCATCATAGGCCTCTGACCACATGCCAGTGGAGTCTAGCAGCATGAGGTTTGAGTTGTGTGGCAGAGGTGTTGCTTGTGAGTCTGGAGTAATTGCATAACACTTTGTGTAATTGGACACAAAGTCCTGCAGCTGCAAAAGGTGGGATCTTGGTGGATTGCCATGTGGCCATGCCATTTTAGCAATCTACTCCAAAGGATGGTCTCCAGATGACTTTGTAGCTGAATGGTATACACAGAAAAAGCATATGGATACTTATGAGGTGTTGATCAATCCACTAGCTGGTGTTATTCAGTGGGATCGTATAGAGAGAAAAATTACACCTCCACTGTACATGAGGCAACCTAGGAGGCCCAAGACAAAGAGGACAAAGGAACCAGGTAGTAGGTTACTTGTTAATGCAGCTTCTGTGTTTATTTCAGTGTATTAGCTACTCACAGTTGTCATTAATTCCCTAAACTTAGGTGATGAACCACCACCTCCAGGAATTGAAAAGCTTCAAAGGAGCTATTACTCACAAGTAAATTGTGGGATTTGTCACCAGAAAGGGCACAATAGAAAAAGTTGTCTGCTAAGAAACCAGGTTAATTTGATCAAATTTTTAAAGATTTTGTCAACTTCTCCAAATTTTTCTCATATTGGATTGTCTGTTCCTTATGCATTTGTAGGCTCCCCAACAAAATGAAGATGTGGAGGAAGAAATTTTTCACCCACCTATGCCTCATAATAACCCACCTCAACCACAAACTCCAACTGAAGCACCCCAAGCAACTCAAGAATCAGACTTTCCACCTACAACCCATGTTGGAACTCAGGCATCATTTGTGCCAAACCTGAACAATGATAGCCGCAATGGGATTGACAATGTGAATGTCAATCTCAATGTGCAAGTCTCTGTGAATGAAGAATTTGGAGCAAGAAATGACACTGATATGCCATCTCAACAGAGCAATGTGGTGAAAAAACAATGTAATATTGACCTGAAATATTGTTGAGTGTTGTTAGTGATCTGCATATGTACTTTTGCAATGTCACAGGAAGCCCCTGATGCACCTACAGCTTCAAGAAAGAGATACAAGACGAAAGCAAGAAGGATTAGGCCAAGAAAATCACCAAGACTTGCTGCAGCAGTTAATAAAAGCAGTCAGAATTGAATGTTCTAGGTCCAAAGAATCAAGTGCAGAGGAGATTATGGAAGACATGAATGGTAGCTTAACTTAAATAGCTGTTACTGGGAAACAATTGGGTTTAATTTTGGCATGTACTATCTGTTATGGTGGCATTTGTCCTGTTTTGGAACTTGAAAATCTGCAAATGCCACGCTTTTTATAAGCTTTTGTGGTTCTTATATTTTATTTTTGAACAATGTGATATGCCAATTGAATGGAGACTGTTGATTCCCACATGTGGTTTTCCCATTTTTGTTACCAGCTTAAATGTCAGTTTCAGTTTGTTTCAGTTATTGTTGTTCAAGTATACAGATAAGCACCTCATTGGTTTTTTTTGGAGAGAAATAAAACAACTGGTTGTTACAATCTAGGAGGGGACCAAGATTTGGAGGGAAATCTCATTAGCTGGCCAGGTTTGACTCGTCAATTGGAGGGAAATGATGAAGTGGCCATGTTAGAGTGGTCAGTTGGAGGGAAAATGCGGTCTGACTTAATTGCCCCTGCAAAATTGAAAAAAGCACACTAAATAATGGGGGAAGTAACGACATGTATATATTTTGGGTTGGGATTCAAGTTCATGTACCGAAATAATTGTTTTGAAATTAATGTACTGAAGTTCGTAGTCACCTATTTATCGTGTACCATTGTTAAAAATTTCCCTATTTATTAAAACATTTATATATGTTTATTAAGAATTAGGGGAAATGTCCATTTACACTAATTATGGGGTTTCCCCCTTACACCACTCACTTATTTTTTTTCCACTTACCGATAATAACTCTTATAATTTGTTCCCTAATTCCCAATAAGTTTTTTTATTATTTTTTTCTTTTTAGACCAGTTTGCTCTCGTCCCTTTGTCACATAGAGAGAGGAAATGGAAGAGAGAGAAGCCATAAGAGACTTCGCCATACTCCGGTCATCGATTACTGACCACGGAAATCGGGTGACCGACTGCCGAATTTCTCCAAAAACGCCACCGGAGGTCTCAAAAGAGGTCGTTGGAGATCTCATAGGTCATCGGAGAAATCACCGGAGACTTTTATTGCCCCCCAATAAAACTCAATAGACTTTTATTACCCCCAATAAAATAAACTTTGATTAGGGGCAGTAAAAGTTTATCGAGTTTTATTGGAGGGTAATAAAAGCTTATTGGGGGAAAAGGGGACTAATTTCCCTAAATTTGACAAATAAAACTTTGACTGAGGAAAAACATAATGAGATTATATCAATTCAAAACCTTTTATTTGGGGGGGGGGAGATAAAAGTTTATTTAGAGGAATGGAGATTAAATTAGACAATAAAACTTTGATTGAGGAAGAAGATGAGGAGGTTACATCAATTTAAAATGTTTTGCTAGGGGGCAGTAAAAATTTATTGGGAGGAAGGGAGACTAAGAGCAACTCCAACAGCTTTCCTATAATTTCTGTATTATAGGGAAGCAAAAACCAAAGTTTTAGCCTCTTTTTCTTCTCCAACTCCAACAAATTCTTTATTTTATAGCAATCTCTAAAATCTCCAAATTATTCCTTAAATTATAGAGATTTCTATAATATTAGGGAATTTAGTTTTCTCTTTCCTCACTATCCCTAAAATGGGGATAGTTATAGAGAATTTGTTGGAGCAAACGAGGCTAATTTTTCCCTAAAATAGAGAAAAATCAAAATATGGGGAAGCTATTGGAGTTGCTCTAACCTCCCTAAAATTAGACAAAACTTTGATTGAAGAAGAAGATGAGGATATTATATCACTTTAAAACCTTTTATTGGGAGCAATAAAAGTTTATAAATTTTTATTGGGGGGCAATAAAAGTTTACATGGTCTTATTGGGGGGTAGGGGGCAATAAAAGTTTCTTTGTAGTAATCTTCATAAAATTAGACTAATAAAACTTTGATTGAGGAAAAAGATGAGGAGATTACATCAATTCAAAACATTTTATTGAGAGCAATAAACTAATAGTTGTATTTTTTGTTCACTTTTTGAAGAAACTTTCTTCACGAAAGTTGTAGAGAATGTTAAATCAAATCCGTGGATATGTGACACGCTAAAATTGAAGTTGTAACAAAGAAGTTATAATGAAAAATTTAATTTAGTTGCATTTTTATAATTCTGGGAACTCAAAAAATTAGTTCCAAATCCAGATTTGGTTTTTCAAAGCTGGAATTTTACGGCGTCACCGTCGTCTCGTCCAGCCACCTCTGGCCATGAAATATGTCCCATTCTCTTCATCTTCGAACCCTCTTTCCAACCATATATATGTCATGCACTATATTATTCACCATACACAACGAATCAAAGAAAAGAAGCTTCGACCATGTTCCAGCATCTTTTTCAAATTCTGGCCAACTCTAGCCAAATTGAAAGGAAAAACCAAATTGGCTTTGTTCGTCTTGCAATTCTCTACAAACTTTCCAAATATCACATCTCAATTTACCCCGAAGACGAAGATCAAGACACCAGAATTTAATAGCAGTGCCAGAAGGAGAGAGAGAAAGAGAGTTTAGTAGCAATGTGTAATTCTTGATTTTCCATAGCCTATAATGGACATTTTGATCTTAAATTAGGTAAGTGGGAATGAAAATCTCTTGGTAGAGTAAGTGGGAGTACGTTGACCTCATTTTGTGCATTGGATCAAGGTCCCTAAAAAAAAAATGTGTATCCTGCTAAATTTATAAACTCCATAATTATAATTTGATATAAATCACAAGGGATAGGTAAAAAAATGAATTCTTAAAAGGGATGGTCTATACAAATTTGCTATTTGGACCTCCGATACTGTTTAGACCTCCAAGTTAATTTTTCAAGTATATAAGGGCCCGTTCGGTATCATTTTGCGATACTGTTTTTTGTTCTACGAATTCAAAAAATTTTGTAATTTGCGTTTGGTGCATTAAGTTTGAAAAATAAAGAAAATAAATTTTAGGAAACAATTCAGGACCTATGAATAAATATGGGAAATGACTTTTTGACGTTTTCATTGTTTCCTAAAACAACCTGCCCTCCAATTAGACAAAGTAATTTTTTTTTTTTTTTACTTTTAAGCACATAGATCCACAAATTCTTCTCTTCTCCTCTCGTTTGATCTCTCTCTTTATTTCCTACAATTTCCATTGAGACTTATCTTCTCTTCTCATGATCTCATCTACTTTATCTGCAGTTTGAACTTTCTTCGTCCCTGTCTTTTTCAATCAATTGAAATTTGCAGAATCATGCAGTATGGAAGAATGAAGGATTTAGAAAATCCCTCTTTCACGTGTCAGATCTAATTTATACAGATGATTTAGGGTGAAAGCTTCGGTATTTTATGCTTCAATATAATTGGATTATCTCATGGGCAAGAGGAATTAACTGTGAAGACCCGAATTTTCATATAATTAATTTACGTAATTCAATATTTGTTCAATAATATGAATTATAAATTTTGGGCTTCCTTCGTATGTCGTTGTATAAGGAAATGGATTTCGAACAAATTTTATTTTCAAAACGAACGTTATTTAGGGGGGTCGTGAAAATTGACCTTTTGTACGTATGGAATTTGGAAAAACTTCCTTCATCAAAGTTGTAAAGCGTGTCGATACGAGTTCGTACATATGTGGAATGCGAAAATCTGAGCTCGTATAAAGAAGTTATGATGGTTTGAAGTTTAAAGATTTTAGTATAAATATAGAAAATTTCCGGATTTATTTATAAATCCAGAATTTTCTCATTTTTGTGTTTCAGCCACCCGAGGTCTCTTCACTCTCCCCCATTTTCGACGAAAAATCTAGCCTTCTCTTCTTCCGGCCATATCTTCCTCCTCAGGCCACCAATCGACTTGATTCCAAAAGCAATTTTGCTCGCCTTGAAGTCATTTAAAACTTCCTAGAATACATCGAAGTGAAAAAAGAACCGTGGGAGGTGCTACAAGGCCGTGAAGCTGCACAGCTCGAGCTAAAATAGCCAGAGCTGCTCCTCCCTTCGCCGGCTGATTTCTTCCTCCTCCGGGCATCAATCGATGAGTCTCTTGTCCCTATCTCTTGGCCATGAAACAAGCTTTCTATACATATATGTCTTGCATTGTATCATTCACTATAGACAACGAATCGACGCAAAGAAGGTAAGATCATTTTTTCGGCATTTCCTCAAATTCCTGCCAAAGTAGGAGGGGAGACCAACTGGGCTTTGTTCGTCTTGCCATGCTCTACAAACTCACCAACTTTCACATCTCCATTTAACTCGAGGAAGACGAATTTCAGATTTGATCGATTTTCAGCCACCTTCTTTTTGTGGTAAATTTCGGCCCCTAGACTTGAAATTTGACTTTGTGCTAATTATGAAAGTTGTAATTGGAGTTGAGATGAAAAACTTTGATGTTGGGAATTTTTGAAAATTTTGACTTTGGTATGGCGGCACCGCCGCCATTGTGGTGGTGGTCTCCGGTGACCTCTGGCCACCCCAAGAGCAGTTTCTGCTCATTTTTAGATTCTATATGTTGATACAATCATTTTGATATATAGCATGTGAATTTTGGATATCGTATGAATTAGTTATGAATTTTACGATTTCAATTGATTTCGATCGTTCGATTCGTGATATGTGAAGATTGGACCATCCGATAAACGTGTAGTTTTGATATGATGATCGTAGGACTGTCTCGATGACCTTGTATGGTAACGGGTGAATATTCGACCGTTGGATATTCATATAAGTGCGTTTTTGAATTGTACACTAAGTTAATTATCGTTTTTGATTAGGTGATTGACTGTTTTTACTTGGGTGAGCAGTTTCGAGGTTAATTGTGTTAAATTGAAGACGCAGCGGGAATATCGAGGTGAGTAAAACTCACGTGGTTCGTATTACGAATCGAGCACTTTTAATTAATTTATTTTGTCGTAATTGTGTGAAAAATATTTATGGAATAAATGTTTGTTTTTAAAATCACATGGACTTGATCAACTACGGTCCATAGGTAAGTAAAATGAATTTTAAGTATACAAAATGAATTTAACGATTTTCTTGTGTGAACTATAGATGGTATTAGTGGTTATCTTTGAGTGGATGATTACATATATATATATATATATACATATATATATTTAAGTGAAATATATATTGGTTGGTGTGTTATTGAGTGATGATATGATTGAGTTGGAATGATGATTTCGAGTTATATTTTGAATGCTTAATTTCATGATAATATTATATATCTTGGATTGGTTGATTCCATCGTGTGAAATATATTATTGTGCTTGATTATGGATTTAGGGTCGACGTAGTGATCGGTATGAGGGAATCGGACGCTTTAATCCTAGGTGGATGATGAGCTACGATTGGTTGAGTAAATTGGATGCCACAACCCTTGTCGGGTAATGGGGCTAGATTGAGTACGAGTATTGGACGTTCTAAATATGTATATATGTATATATATATATATATATATTGATGAACTACGATAATGATAAATATGTAGGATGTCATAACCTAAGCCAGGTGACGGACTACGATTCAGTTAGAGCTCTAGTCTGTCAGACACCGTATTTTTATAAATACGACTTTAGGGTTTTGAGAAGAAAGATGTGAGTTTAGATCCCGTATTAATTCTTGATGATTTGATGATTGATTATTGAGATTGTGGTTCTTTGTGGATGTTGAAATTATTGGGTGTTGACTTTGGTGAAAAGTAATATGATTTAATAAAACAACCGTTCTTTCTTATTTACTCACACAAGCTTTCAGAAAGCTTACCGAGTTTTGTGTTGTTGCAACCCCGGTACATTATTCAAACGGTGAAGCGGGTGAGCCTACAGGTTAGGAGAATCAGGAAGGTGATTGAGCAGCTTAGAGTAGCTGTACTTGTGTTAAATTGAAATTCTTTTGTGAGGTGTGTTATGCTCATTTGAGCTTACATTTATTTTGGAGAGAGCGTGTTGTAATAATTAATTCGAGACTTGTTTCGGAATTTGAAATTCAATTCGTACGGTGTGGTTATTAAGAAAAAAATTCAGGATAATTATTATTGAGTGTTGTAATTCATGTTTCGGATTTTGAATTATTATTCTAAAATTCGGGGCGGGACATTAACAACTAAGGATGAGACATTTGATTGAATTATCTTTTTGAACTAAAGATTCAAGAGCTTGCAACTTCATATAATATATTTTATAAACAAAATTGAGGGATTTGATTCTTCTTGTTCAATTTCCTTCACAATGCTATGTTTCTTTTCTCATCACAACCAATAAAGGATTCATAATCAATACAAACAAGTTAAAATAGTCAATCTTTCATGATTACTGAGAAAAACTAAGCTGAGTGCTATAGATTTTTTTTGTTTTTTGTTTTTTTTTTGTTTTAAATGATAGATATGTTTTTAATATTTCAAGTTTTGAAATACTTTTACTGAACATGTATTTACATCTTCAAAACTTATAGTTTAATTCCCCGTTCTCCTTATACAATCCAGTATTACAAAAATAGTTTCATAAAACGTTACAGGACACGCCCTAAAATGCTAATCAGACCTCCTTAATCTCACCAAAATACCCTTGACCAATAAAATTATTATCAATTCAAAACCCCATAATTTAAAATTCCCAAGAGATTAAAGCCTACATAACTCTCTCTCTCTCTCTCTCTCTCTCTCTCTCATATTTTGGAAGTGGATACTCCATATATATATCTTCCGAATTAGAGTATGCAGGTTTCCAACTCGGGGAGTTAAGGATTATTTTTTGTGTACTACTGAGCATCCGAATGCAGGGATCGATAGTTGCTAGGAAAAAAGGAGTCATATGGTTTTAATTGCATACTGGAATTCGTATCTTTCTCGTTCAAAAGAAAAAAAAAATTGCATACTGAAAGCAATGGCCTGAGATTTGCATCAAAGTTTCATTGATTATCCTAACATCGATATCAAGGGTTACAAACTTACAATCCATCATATACTATAAATAAATTTCTTATAACACAGATCAACTGCTGTCTCCATGGCTTGTTCACTCAACCTCCTCATATGCCCAATATTGTTTCTTCTTCTTCCCATATCATCACACTGAGCTCATAGTTTTTGTGAATTTAATAAACAAGACTTTGATAGGAGAGAAATAGAAGATTGAAAATTTCTATGGAGGTATCATCTCTTAGACTTGAAGGACGAAGATTCTTTGAAAATAGAAGACAAAACGGTTAGGCTTGTCATGGAGGACTGGAGGTAGGAAAAGAAATTTGTTGATCTGTTTTTATTTTTATTTTTTTGTCTTTATTTGTCTTTTCATATGAGTTAACAAAATCAGCTAACAGTTGAAAAAGAATGGAGGTTCAATAGCAAATTTGGAGGTCTGACATTCGTAAAATTTATAGACTTCATAATTATAATTTAATACAAATTTCAATGAATAAGGTAAAAAAATGAAATCCTACACACTTAGGTCCCATTTGGGATTGCTTTGCTTTTAAAAAAAATCAGTTTTTTTTTTCTCAAAATTTTAGATTTTATTGTGTTTGGTAAATAAATAAAAAGCAGATTTAATTCAAAGTTATAGGTCACTGACAGCAGATAGAAGCAGCCCAGATGTTACTTTTAGAAACTGTTGTGGATCAATTGATCAAAACACACTCTGCAGTTGTTTTAAAAAAAATTATTTACGAAACACGAAACTGTTTTAATTCACAGCTGATTATTCTCACAACACAGCAGCATCAATTTTTTTTTTTAAAAGTCACAACAATTCCAAACTAGCCCTAAATCTATAAACTCCATAATTATAATTTAAGATAAATCTCAATGAATACGGTAAAAAATAAATTCGTAAATTTATAAACTCCCTAATTATTTATAAACTTCATAATCATAATTTCATATAAATCTCAAAGGATATGGTAAAAATATTAAATTCATAAATGTATTCCGTAATTGTAATTCAATTCAAATCTCAATAGATACGGTAAAAAAATAAATTTGTATCCAGCTAAATTTACAAACACTTTTATTATAATTTAATATAAATATTAATAATGGATGTGGTAGCAATTACATTCTATAACAACACTAAAATTCTCGCTATAAATGAAATTGAAGTTTTTGGTTAATCATCCATTAGATATTATCAAGCTAGCAATAGCCACTTGAGAGGGTTTTGAGTTCACTATCCAATTTCCTCTAAAATTGTGAAGAGCTTTCACTTCCATGATGTTTACCAAATTGTGAGATGTTAATTTCGGTTGTCTATGGACTCACAATGGCAAGAGTTTCAAGGAGACTTATGCGATTTGTTTTGAAGAAACTGATGTTGCTCGCATGTTTTCAATCGATGGTTGTCTGCACAGGTATTGCATTTCTTGTATGAAAAAACATGTGGAAGTAAAGTTGCTTAGTGGGATGGTGGCACAGTGTCCACATGAAGCCTGTACTTCTGAGGTGAATATTGATAGCTATGAACAATTCTTGGCACCTAATCTTGTTGCAGTTATGAGTCAACGAATCACGGAATCTTCTATTCCTGTTACAGAGAGTCTATTGCCCTTACCCCAAGTGTTCTGCCTTTGTCCAAAAAGGAGGTCTTTGAATATACCAAAACTTCTTACGTTGGTGCTGAGGAATCTGCAGCCAGGAAATGCATGAAATGTCATTACTATTTTTGTTTTGATTGCATGGTTCCTTGGCATTACAAAATGAGCTGCGAAGAGTACAAACAATCACATCCATTTCCCCTCAAAGAAGATCAACTGCTGAATTCATTGGCTACAACAAAACAGTGGCGCAACTGTAAGAAGTGCAACCACATGGTTGAACTTGCAGAAGGTTGTAACCACATCACTTGCAGGTGCTTTACTCTCTCTCTCTCTCTCTCTCTCTCTCTCTCTCTCTCTCTCTCTCTCTCTCTCTCTCTCGCTCGCTCGCTCTCTCTCACATCCTATTTGACCTATATATTGGTTGTTGTCATGGTGTGATCTGTGGCATCAGATGCAATTAGCATATTTGTAAAGAGGAATTTTATCTTTTGGTTGGTTAGTGAGGAATGAACAAGAAAAGATTAGCACTATAGACACATGGTCAAATCAAGCCGGTGTACACCGTGTAATTTGTAGCAACTTGAATGCGAGAGTGAATATGACTGTCTATCGTACTGTTATAATATTGAGTTCTTATGTGTGAAATCCGCATTACCATCCAACCACCAAAAAGAGCTGATATATGTTGGTATATGTGCGTCCATTATGATTTATGCTTCTACTTGTTAGCAAACTTTGCCTGAAATGTTAATTATCTATAAAAAGATCCTGTGGCTTCCTCACCTTAGTTTCACTTCTTCTTTTCTGGAAGCTGGTATTTTACATTTGTTCCAATACCAATGCTTGTAGTTTCTCTTCATAGGTGTGGATACGAGTTCTGCTTCACTTGTGGAGCTGAATGGAAGAACAAGAAACCAACATGTTCCTGCCAACTCTGGGATGAGCCATAATACATGAGCAGCCGCAACCAGTGCAGCCCATTATACATGAGCAGCTGCATCCAGTGCAGCCCATTATAAGCAGCCACATCAAGTGCAGCCTATTGTACGTGTGCGCCCGCGACAAGTTGCACCAGGAAATGAACAGCCAAGGCAGTTACGACCACGACATCGATGAGGATTAGCCAACATGTCAGATTAGTATGATCACGGTTATGCTACTTGTCAGCTTTTGCTTTCTTCTTTTGGTTTTTCTGTTCTGGAAAATAGTGGGGGTAAAGATCATTGTAAGTTGTAACACGGCCCCGGTTTTTGTTAGGATCTGAACAGGGTGTTGCATTTATTTAACAGTGGTTTCTGTGTTCTGTAAATACTGGGGGTAAAGATGATCGTAAGTTGTAACACGGCCCGGTTTTTGTTAAGAGTTAACACCCTGTTCAGATCCCAAGTTGTCATATGGCCCCAGTTTTTGTCAACTGCCATAGTTATGGGTTATGAAAGTGATAATTTGTCAATGTCATCAGTAAGAGGTTAGTGCATCGGCGTGCAAGGACAAAATAGGTGTATGAATGACCCTGCGAACAGATGGGAAACTAGAAGAGTAGAACATAACACAGTCGGAAGTACCCAGAGAGGGAAGTCGAACAAGTAACAGACTTTTTCATCGATTCTCAATATTGAACAACGATATGAAGTAATTCCCATGAAGAGAGAAAATCTTCATGTTTTTGCGATCGCTGGAAAAGCAATGCCTCGGATCGTCGCGTACGGTGGCAGTATAGTGAAATGTTAAGATTAGTTGGTTTGGTCTTGGAGGAGGAAATTGGAACCGATCTCTGACCTGGGAATGGCAAGACAATGATGGTGGGGTGGAGGAAGAATCCACCTTTAAAATGGGTTGTGTGAATCTTGATTTCGATTATCCTATTCAAAAGACTCGAAACGAAATTTCAATGAACAATACATTCACAAACTATCAACTGAAATCAATGATCATAATAATCAATCCATATCAAATTGGGTTACACATGGATGGATGAAAGCCGAATAACCGTACGTAGTCCACATCATTTCACGGCATTCAATATAAGCTCTCAACATGTTTGTTTCGAATGTGTAGGAAAGAGAGTGTAAATATAGATTGTTGTCATATATTAAAGAAATATATATTTTTCAAGAAGCTTTGACACTTACTGCTAACTAGTTTTTAGTTGGATACCTTAATTTTTCATAGTGTTTTGTATTTTTTTTTTTGAGTAGATAAAAGATTTCATGAATAGTAAAGTCAGGATGACACGTTAGAGACATTTAAAAAAAAAAAAAACGACACGTTAGAGAGCCCCTAGACAATGAGGAATCTAGTACCAATAAACTTAAAACATTCAATGCTCACTTATTCAAGGAGCCTAGCAAACTAAAAACTATCATACAAAAAGATAACTTCACATAAAAACTTTCTTTATCAATGCACTCAATTGTAGTGCGAGAGAAGCTTTCATTGTTAAGATGTAAAAGAAATCCGATAGTCTGCAAGCCAAGAAGCTACTAACATATAGTTCCCTAAACAAAGGGAAATAACAGAAAGAAAAGAATCTAAATATTTTGGGCTAAGGTCTAAAGGACAGCTCGAGGCCCGATGAAGCCCAACAGCAAGCCCACCGAACCCTGCTTCACCTTTCTCAGATCCATCGAAAGCGGCAACTTCAACCACCATTTCCACCATCAGAACGAGCTCCACCTTGACACTGCCAACAGAGCAGATAACTTTGCACAGCTACCGCCACTTGGATACAGTCCCCCGCCCGTGCGCTCCTGAAACTGAACCGAAAACTAGTGTGCCCATTATCACCCGCCTCAGAGCATCGAAAACATAACCATTGGTAACACCACGTCCAACCTCTGAGCAGAGCCAATACAAGAGCCTAGCCTTAGGACCCATCACCCATCCGACAACAACCTTATGACAGCAGCGCATCAAGGTCAATATTGTTGCCAGTTGGTGTGCCACCTGATGAGAGGTAGAGTTTTCATGCCACCTCAACCTTAGTTCCCGAGAGAGAGAGAGAGAGAGAGAGAGAGAGAGAGAGAGAGAGAGAGAGAGAGAGAGAGAGAGAGAGAGAGAGAGAGAGAGAGAGAGAGAGAGAGAGAGAATGAAAATACTAAATTAACTTTTGAAAAATTCATAATAACATAAGAATTAACAGTGTTATTGACGACATGTACTAAAAGTGTGTCGGATTTTGAACCCCAACCACCATTGTGATGTTTTGTAAAGTATATTTACCTTAAGTCTCAGTGACCTATATCTCATATACAGTTCTTAAAAACTTCCTGTAAATTTAAATTTTAAAAAGACACTTGTGACTAATTTGTTATTTAATGGATAATATAAATTTTAGAAAGACACTTGTAACTAATTTGCTAGTTCAATTTCGTAAAATTAATTAGATTCATAAAGAAAAGGCAAAATGGTTCATACAATATCTGAATTTTGTCTCCTTATAACTTTTGATACCTGAACTTAAAAAATTATCATTTCAGTACCTGAGATTCTTTGCCCCACCAAGGATTAGTACATGTGGCCCTTACCTCCACTACGGCATCTGTCAGCTAGCAATTTTTGAAGGGCATTTTTGTCTATTCTGTCCAAACTCAATTTTTTATTTATTTAATAAAATCTTAAACTCAATTTTTATGTCTATTCATCTTCCTCTCTTTCTGCAAATCATCTCCATAGATGAAATCCAGAAGAAGGAACAGGGACCTTAACTCTCTCTCTCTCTCTCTCTCTCTCTCTCTCATGAATAAGTAAATGAAAAGGATAATGACAGATTGTGAGGCAAGGTTATCTGGAAACATTCAACCATTAAAGGACCATAAGTCTCCAAACTTCCTTTACATCATTAAACAATGAAATTGCAGTAGTGGATGAAAAATTAAACCCAGCTCCCAGATTCTAAGAAACAAATCTAAGCAATCATGCTCATTAAATTCATGAAATTTCTAAAGTTGAGCGAAACCCAATTGAAATCAAACCAAACCCATTACAAATTTACACCCAAAGATTCAGAGAAGGATTGGAACTTTCAGAAACAAAGTGCTGGAGGCCGCCATTAACTTCTTCTTCTTCTTCCTTTCTCTCTCTCTCTCAGATCAACACCATAGACAAACACTATGAAAACCCAGCAGCCTAAGCTTAAGACCCAGCTTTTCTCTTGTGGGTTCTTCGGCCGCTATACCGGAACAGTCCTCAGCCCCACCACGCCTCATCCTCCAACTCTCCGTTTCTCATCCACTGATCCATTACTACCTTCATTCTTAATTTCCGCTTCTTCAACACAATCCGACCCGCTAACCCACCACCAGTCGAAGCCCGACTTCGAATCATCTTCCTCCTCAACCTCACAAAGCTTCACTTAGTGGAAATCACTCTCCCCAGAGTTGCAAGGTCAGATAGGTGATTATTGGCTCTCCCGAGCAATTATGGTCAAATTGGTGATGATTGGCTTCGAATTGAACGTCAGCTCTGCCAGCGGCGTCCGGCACTGGGTCACAAGCTCCTGGTGCTGCAATCGCTGTGGCACGTAGGCTCTGCAGCCGGGAGGGTCATTGCTCTCCAACTCTCTATCACTCAATCTGAGGCGAAAGTGTGGAGCTTGATTGATGAAATCAACGAGCTTGGGATTTGAGAATTAGGGTTAAGATTGGGGAAGATTTAGGGGTGGTGGGTGCTGTGGCGGCATTGGTTCGGCAGCGGAGGCTTGGACTCGAAACTGGTTGGCATTGACAGCGAGGTGTGGATGGGTTTGAAGAGGAAAAAGATGAGAGGATGGGTTAATATGTGGAGTGGGGACATGGCTGGGATTATTGAGGATTAAAATATGAATAGACGAAAATACTCTTCAAAAATTACTAGTCGGTGGACAAAGAACCTCAAGTACCGAAGTGATATTTTTTTAAGTTCAGATACCAAAAGTTATAAGGAGACAAAGTTCAGGTACTGCACGGAACATTTTTCTTAACGGTACGTTTGGATGAGAAAATTATGAAATCCATATGAATTTATAAATAATGAAATCTTTAATTATATCAATCTAAAATTCAATTAATTACAGTTTTTGTTGTTTGGTTATATCCATTTAGAATTTAAAATGTATAATAAATTAAGAAAGTTTAAAACAAATAAAAAAATAAAATAGAAAAAAGATCTTATTTTTGGAAATGAAAATTGAATACTGTAAAGGAATTCGTAAATGACATCTATTTTGGTGGAAATTAAAGTGAAGAATTTAAATGATGAATTTCTTTATTTTTTTTCAAATAAAATTTTAAAATTTTCAGTTTGATAATTTCAAACAAAGTAATTAATTTATAAGAATTATGAAATTCTCGCTTTAAATTAAATTTCATAGAAAAAAACAATGTTTCTGAAAAGCGAGCTTGGGAAGTCAAAACGGAGTCTCATTTCCCCAGACTCCACTGTCTGCCTTCCTTAACAAGCTAACTACTTTCCTGTCGCTTTCACTGTCAGAGACCACCCTCCATCATGGAAGACCGTACGGACGAAGACGACCTCCGCTCCATTCTCTCCGACCACCTCAGACATCTCAGGGCGGCCAAAACCCTCGAGTCCGACCACGACATGGCCTTCGATCTCCAACTGCAGGAAGCCATGGCCGCCTCTCTCGCTCTCCAACCCCCATCCACTTCTCAACCTAATCTCCACCCTCGGATTCACGACCACAATTTCGTAATCGACCTCACCGACTCGGCGGAGGCCTACTGCACGAACGACGCGTCCTCCTCGTCGAAGGCGGCGGAGGAGGAGAGCGAGTGTTTGAGACTATATTTCAGGGGGCTTGTGAGCGAGGAGAGGGTCAAGGACATGGATGTCACTGTGGCCGGGGTTGGGGTTGCCATTTGTGACGCTAGAGATAATCTGATTTTGGAGGCCAAGAAGAATCTGGAGGCGTTTGGTGGTGGTGAGGTTCTGAGCAATGAGGCTGCTGAGCTTGAGGCTCTTATTGAAGGGCTCAGTACAGCTCTCACTCTGGACTTGAGAAATGTCACATTTTACTGTGATAACAACAAGCTTTACCAATATGTGAGTTTTACTGTTTTGCCATTCAAGTATTGATCCTTGATTCTATGATGATGACTTGCTTTACCAAGTTTATCATTAGTGTTCAAGAGCATTTCTTACCACTGTCTCTAAATTTTCATGATACTTCGGAATAATTGGAGATACGTTTTGGGGAAGAGGTCTTTTGTGAGGAGGAGCTATCCAATCCGAAACCATGCTGTGGCCCTAGTGACTTTGTTTGTTGCAATTTTTCGTTGGAGGAGCTTTTGTGTAATTTCTTAGCTAAGGAAGAAAGAATTGGTTGGAATATTGTGGTAAGGTTTGGAGTTGGATGAGACTAATGTGGCTTATGTAGTGTGGATTTGGTAGGGTAGAAGAGTACCAACTCGGACAAGTGAGAGAGGGAATAGAACTGGATAGGTTTGTTTTAGTTTCAGACTTGGTTTTTGTGTTTTTGAACCTAGAAATCAGTATAAGTTGTTTGGTTGGTTGGTTTTTGATTCTGAGGTTGGGTGGGTTACTTGGATGAAGTACACATAGTTCTTTGATTCATTTAATTTGTTTACAGTGTATTGGTGTCTGTTAACTTAGCTTTGTGCAGAAGCTGCAGAGTCCAATTACAAACAACTTGAAATTTGGTAAAATTAGCAGTTATTTTAGTAAACCTGTCTCCATGCATCTTTCATTTTGCTGAGTTCTCTTCTCCTTTTGCGACAAACTGTTATTAGCATTAATATGTTCAACTTTCATACCTATCACTTCTGGAAGCAATGTGATCGTTATAGCATATTATTTTGTTATTGCAAGAAAGTTTTTCAATATGTGTTCATCATGTGTTAGCGAACTTTGTTTTGCTGTGTCGAAGGATGATATCATCTTTTCCATCCCAAAGGGTTCAATTTGGTATTCAAATTGATGGTATATTTATCATGTTTATTATGATCATCATTGTTGTACATATTTATAAAATGACACATGCTCAGTTTAACGGAGAACTTTGTTTGATGCCACTGATATAGATGTAATGCAGGATGGACTAGTTACCATTTTCTGAAAAGTATTTTATTGATGTTATTTAGGTAATGATCATATTTATTGTATGGGTTCTGAGTTAGGCTATCATTTGTATTCTATTTAATTCAGTGCTCTATAATTTTCTTATGGACGTTCTATAAATTGAAACATTGTAATCGTTATTGGTCGACTTGATGAATGAATAACCTTTTCTCCGTAGTTCCTACATGTCTCTCCTCCCCAGTTTAAACCTTACTCTATAACCTCATCTCTGTTTCTGTTCTTCCTCTTTCTTGTCAACACTAACTTCGTCTCTCTTCTATGTTGTTTTTAAAATCCTAAATGTCTTTACTGGTTCTACGTATATATACAGGTCACATACACAGTGCGTCCTGAAAACTTCAAGATTGCGACATTAGTCACTCAAGTTGCCCTTCTACAAGGAAAATTTGAACGTTGCATCCCTTCTCTTGTGGAACCTAGGGACATTAAGTTTGCATTTCAATTTGCAAGAGAGGTTATAGTTTCTCAGATCAACTGGCCAGCTAGCAGTGGCAAGAGATTGGATGAGACGTGTGTGATTTGTTTTGAAGAAACAGATGTTGCTAGAATGTTTTCAATTGAAGGCTGTCTGCACAGGTATTGCAATTCTTGTATGAAACAGCATGTTGAAGCAAAATTGGTTAATGGGAGCGTGGTGCAGTGTCCTCATGAAGGCTGTGAGTCTGAAGTGAGTATTGATAGCTGTGAAACATTCTTGGAGCCTAAGGTTGTTCAACTTATGCGCCAACGAATCAAGGAATCTTCTATTCCTGTTACGGAGAAGGTTTACTGTCCAAATCCCAAGTGTTCTGCGTTAATGTCAAAAAAAGATGTCTTGGAATATACTAAGACTTATTTTAGTTTTGCTGAACAATCTGGAGTCAGGAAATGCATGGAATGCCATTGCTGTTTTTGTATCAGTTGCAAAGTTCCATTTGACAATCATACCTGCTATGACTACAAAAAATCAAATCCTTGTGCAGAGGAGCAATTGGTGAAGTCACTGGCTAAAGAGAAAAACTGGCGCCAGTGTGTGAAGTGCAGCCATATGGTTGAACTTGCAGAAGGTTGTTACCACATAACTTGCAGGTGATCAAGTCTCTTCAGTTTCTGCTATTTTTAACTTTATACCAATCTGTATTGTTCCTCTCAGGTTTGTGTCCTCATTTGTCTTTGTAGATGTGGATATGAGTTTTGCTATACTTGTGGAGCTGAATGGAAGGACAAGACACCAACATGTTTCTGCCCAATCTGGGATGAGCGCAACATCATACGAGAATGATCAGGGACTCAGGAGGATTACCATTACTGTTGTCAGATTAGATTGATCAATAGTACAATTACCACTACGGCAATGAAATTCCTTTGTTAGCAAAACTGTAGGTGCAAGAGCCTGTCTGTATTCCCCTTTACATGAAAAGGATGTTGAGTCGATCGACAAGTAGTTATAAAAACGATTTCAGGCTGCCAAGTATCTGTTTATCCACTCTCAAAAACTATAAAGTGTTGGTATAAGAATTGTATGTTGGCATTCCCCTTATACAAAACTTGAGAGTTCTAGTTAATAGTGTGTGACTTGTTATAAGCATTTGGTTTTGTTGTTCGAGTTCAGTAACACTTGACAAGGACGCATTGACTCATACGTTTGTTGGGTTAGTTTCAGTCATCACATTGTGCAGAATTAATTATCAGGATTGTTAGCTGTCTTCAATCCTGAGGTCGTCAACTTATTGAAGCTCCTGTTAGTGCTCTACATCAAATTCTGCACCCTAGAAAAGTTGTTTATTGGGTTAGTTTCAGTCATCACATTGTGCAGAATTAATTATCAGGATTGTTAGCTGTCTTCAATCCTGAGGTCGTCAACTTATTGAAACTCCTGTTGGTGCTCTACATTAAATTCCGCACGCTAGAAAAGTTGTTTGTTTTAAAATTGTGATAGTGCTATGCACTCTTCTTGTGCATCCATGTGATTTCCTTCCTTACATGTTATAGGGTCAGGATTTGAAAAATTGTGATAGTGCTATGCACTCTTCAGTAAGCATCCATGTGCTTTCTTTTTCTTTTTATCTTGCAGGCTGGTGTGCTCTCACGTGGACTTGCACTTTGTGTGTTTAACAAAGTTCTTCTAGGAAGTCTGCGTGTATAAAAAGAATGCTTTGGTTTCATAAGTTGCATCGGTTTTGTGGTGTAGTGTCTGAGTTCAAAGTTCAAGAGAATAAGTTAGTCATGAGTGTATTCCATTCTTAATATTCTCTTGTATTAAACACCAATGAGTTCAGTTGAGAAAATCAATCATGTTTGAGTTTTCAAGGCCGATGTTTTCAAGACAAGTGGAGCACATTTAGAAGCTGTAGACAAATTGCTGAGAGGTAGTTCAACTGACTAAAAGAGTTTAGCTAGAGATAACCGAGTCCAGAGTTATCTGAGAGGTTGTAAGTGTACCTTGTAATTTGTTTAGAAAATTACAAGGAAGTGTCACTTTTACACTTATATTAGTCATAAGGCCGCATAAATTGTTTTGTACACATAAGGCCACTTTAGGGCCCAAAACCAACAGCTCTTTTTTATGTTATACCTATTTTACCCTTACTTATCTATTTCATATTTCTGTGAGATTTCAGTTACTCTCCGTCTCTCTCTTTCTCTACCACGATGAAACTCTCTCTCTCTAGCAAACCGTGAAGCGCTCTCTCTCTCTCTCTCTAGCTCGCAAAGAAGATGAAGCTCTCCCTCTAGTTCGCAACAGTCTAATCGATCATTGAGGTTTAATTCCATATCTCTGCACTCTTTTTACTTCGATTTTATCACTGTAATTTTGTTTTTGTTTTGATTCGATCTCAGCCTTCTCTCTCTGCAATCTGTTTAGCTTGATTTTTATTTCAAATTTCATCAATGTGATTTCATTTTTGTTTTGCTAAACCTAAATCATGCGTAGTTATAATTAAATTAGCTTGTAAATCATGTGTAGTTGTTGTGATTTCATCACCGTATCAATCATGTGTTTTTGTTGAAAGTTGATTGTACAAAACCGTTGTGCAAGTTGATTGTTCGTAGCTATCTCTGTTAACTACTAATGCAGGTTTTAACTGATTTGTACAGTCAAAGTTATTAATGCGGTTCGTAAATGGTACTGATACAGTTCAGAAAAGCAGCTAACAGAATGAAAGAATTCTACATTTGCTGTTTTGTTATAAATTCTCTGTGCTTTTCCTCTTGCCATTTAATTCATATCAAAACTAGAAGCTGATTGATAGAGTGATAGATTCGCGGTGCAACGGCACGCTGTTGTCTTCATTTTTCATTAGAGTACCAATCTTTGTCGTGTCTTCGTTTTTCCTTTTTGATTACATATAGTAGCTTTGTATAACTGTTATAGTGTCTCTATCTTACTGTGGTAGTAGCTTTCTTTTCCTCTGCTAGTATTCTTTCAATCTGATTCCAGTAGCTTTTTTGTTTGATATTACGAATAGAAGCTAATTATTCTTCCTCTAATGTGTAATTGCAGTAACTTAGTCATGGATGCAGAACCTTATGCGAGGTGCACATATATGTTTGAGACAATCATGTTCGTTCTTGATATGAAGCATATGTTTAATGATATTGTGAGGGAGGTCTCTGTGGGTTTTAATCATTTGAATCTTGGTTCATTCGACTTGAGGTATTCTTTCCCTGGATATAAAAGCTGTGTGTTATCAAGTGATATGGATGTAAAACTGATGTTTAGGTGTATGTTTGATTTTAAATTGAATTCTGTTGATATTTTGGTGAGGGATTCTAATGGAAGCAACATTTTGGTGCCTTATTGTGGTGGGAGTAGTAGTTTTACTTCTTCAACAACATCTTTGGATGATGTTTCATGTGCTTCTTCATGTTTGTCAGTGGGTTCAAGCAATATTATTGATGCAAGTGAATACTTAGGGTGTTATAGGCCAGAGGCTCCAAAGAGTTATCTCACTCATGAGTGGCAGGGCTTTATAAGGCATGAGGATCAAAAGTTCGAAGGGGGAGTGTTAGAATTTAGGGAAAAGTTAACCAAGTATGCTATTGAAACTGGTTTTCTTTTCAAGTACACACGGAATACCTCAAGTCATGTTATTGCAGAGTGTGCTAAGAGATATTCTGATGGTTGTCAATGGTCTATTAGCGCTTTGAAGAACAAGGTGAATGGCTTTTTCTACATAAAGAAGTTGAATAATGTTCACACATGCAAAGGAGTTCTTAGGCAGCAAAAGAGTAAGCTTTTGGGGTCTCATGTTGTGAAATCTGAGATTGCTAATGAGTTGAAGTCCAATCCTCATCTCAAGCCTAAAGAGATTGTGTCTCGTTTCAAGCATTCTTTTGGTTTAGATGCGTCGTATAGGACTGCTTGGTATGGGAAGGAGTTGGCTAGAAAAGCTGTCCATGGTCATAATGGTGACTCATATTCTCAGCTGCTTTGGTATCGTGATGCTATTTTATCTAGTAATCTGGGCTCTTATTGCATATTGGAAACTGATCCTTCAAGTAATTGTTTCGAACGTTTCTTCATTTGTTTTTCTGGTTGCATTGAGGGATTTAAGTCATGCATTCCACTTCTGTTCGTGGATGTGGCTCATTTGAAGAGTAAGTATAAGGGATACATGCTCTGTGCTACTGGAAAGAATGGAAACCAAGGTATGTTTTATTTTGTGTCCTCTGCTCTGTGCTCAGTATCTTGGACGGCAGCTTTATATACCTGTGATAGTATCTTTCTGTACCTATATCAGTAGCTTTTAAAGGGTTAGTAGCTTCTGTTTCAGTTTCCATTTTCAAATACTAATTATTTGTTTTATGTTTTTTTGCAGAGTTCTTCCCCTTTGCATTTGCAGTTGTAGATTCTGAAAATCATGCGAATTGGGATTGGTTTTTTGATCATCTATATAACATCTTGTCTCCGCAAGGTAGAAATGTGACTTTTGTTACTGATCGACATAGCGGACTGTTGAATGCTGTTGCTAGGGTATTTCCAGATTCTCCTCATTCATACTGCTACTACCACCTTAAGGAGAATGTTAGAGGTGTGTACCGAAAGCAATCTGGAAATTATTTTGTTGACAAGATTGTGGAGGAGTTTATGAAAGTTGCTTATTCACCTACATTAGCAAGCTATAACTTCAACTTGGACAACATGAAGAAAGAAGGTGGTCTGCCTATTGAAGAGTTTCTGTGATCTTTGCCGTTGGAAAACTGGTGCAATGCGTTTTTCAAAGGACACAGGTATGGTGAAATGGCAAATAGTGTTGCCGAGTCATTTAACAATTGGACTAGAGATTTACGTGAGCTTCCTATATTTGACATGTTTGAAGCCTTAAGGGTTAAGGTTATGGAGAATATGTCTGAAAAGAAGGTTGCATGCAAGAAGTGGACCACTATTTTGTGTCCTCCAATGGAGGCTTTGTTGAAGAAATCAATGGATATTGGGAGGCATTGAGCTGTTAGTATGTCTAGTGAGACTGTTTTTGAAGTTCATTTAGATAAATCAGTGGCGGTTGATCTTGGGAACAGCACTTGCTCTTGCCGTCAATGGCAAATTAATTCTTTCCCATGTTCACATGCTCTTGCTGCAATCCAAAAGGTTGGAGTGGAACCTGTGTATAGTTACATTGAGCCGTTTTACACCTGTCAAAGCTACATGGATTCCTACGCGCATGGTATTCATCCTATACCAAATATGGAGAAGTTTTATGAAGATGCAGCTAGTTCAACTTCTGTTGTTAAGCCTCCATTGGTTAGGAGGCCATCCGGCCGGCCAAAATCTGTTCGAATGAAGTCTGCAGCAGAAGGAGGCACGAGGAGGCGTATCAAGTGTGGCCGATGTGGTGAGTTGGGGCGCCACAACAAGATAACGTGTACTGCACCAATCTGAAAGCTGGCAGTAGTACATGAACAGATGGAGTATTGTTTTACAACATTAACGATAGTTTTCTATAACAATTTGAATATCTTTCCATACCATTTCGAGTAGCTGTTACTATACTGTCATTCTTTCAGAGAGCAGAGCTTTTACTTGTGTTGGCAACTGTAAATGAACAGAGTATCTTTATACAACATTAACAGTATCTTTTGATCACCTTTGCAGTATCTGTTTATATGATTGGGAGTGGCTTTTAGTGATGATGTAATAGCTTTTACTATATTGGCATTTTTTAACATTGAGAATAGCTTTTGAGATTGATGTTTTAACTTATGAGTGTCAATCCATGGAAACTTAAAAAATTTCTACATCCACAGAAACTTTATCTAATGGTTTCAACATAAATTTCAAAACCATTTGTACAATTTTGACATGAAACTTCGAACAAACCTGGAAATGGACATTAAAGAAGAAAACTAATGCTGAAAGTAACAAAATAGACATCAATTTCCATCCAATATTAAAGCTGAAAATTAAACATAAGGCTACTGTTAACAGTTCGTAAAGCCACTGTCAGTACTTCAAAATACTACTGTCAGCCCAACGTCATTTTCCATCAAATAAAAAGGCTGGAAATTAAACAACATAAAGGTACTGTGCACACATGAAAATCTACTTTCATAACCTAAAAAATCTTCTATCAGCACTGCATAAAGCTACTATTTCCGATTATCATCTAATCTTGCCGCTCCTTGTTCTTTTAGAGGTATACGTGAACTCCTTGTCTTCAGTAGCCTTCCTTTTTTTGTTCTTGATTCGATCCACCTTTGAATTTCTCTTTACAGCTTGCTTCTTCCCTTTCTTCATCTTTTTAACTAGTTCTTCTTCAGGTTCTGCTTCTTCATCAGCAGCTTCTTCTTCAGCATCAGCTTTTTTCACCCTTTCCCTTCTCCTTGATTGTTTCTTTGCTTCCTGTTTCTGAGAAGACCTGCCTTCTTTATCTTTTCTTGTTGATGTGTGCTTCTTTCTGGTTGTTCTCACTTCAGGTTCTTCTTCTTTGTCTTCATCATCATCTCCACCATCCTCACCATCAACTCCTTCTCCACCCTCTTCCTCACCATCAGCTCCTTCTCCACCTTCCTCACCATCTTCACCATCAGCTCCTTCTCCACCCTCTTCCTCACCATCACTGTTACTGTTTTCTATATCATCTTTTCGTAAATCCTCTTGTGAATCCAACATATCTTTCTCCAGTAGCTTTCTTTCCATTTCCAGCAATTCATTTTCCAGATTATGTATCATTTCTCTCTACTGCTCAATGACGTCCTCCAAGTTCTTTTTTTCCTTCTCAATGGTTGTAAAAACTTTCCACTTCTTCAACAATTTGTTTTGCAAGATCTGTATCTTCCTTGTTGCTATATTGTCTTCCTCAAAGGCTTTGTCCAACATCTCCCAATATCTATCATTCTGCCTTGCTAGCTTTTCATTCTCTTCGGTCAACTTCTTCAACAAGTCTTGAGTTTTCTGGTTTTCTTCTTGTGAGAGACTTGTCTGAGTTATTGCTTCTTCCAATGAGCCTATTAAGTCCTTCATTCTCTTCTGACTTTCTGCTTCTTCTTTTTGCCGTTCTTGGGTGGTTTTCTGGTGCTGTATCAAAAAATAAAAATAAAAAATCACATTAAAAAGCTACTTAGGTGGTTATAAAAACCTACTAACATAGCTATACAAAGATACAAACTTGCTCAGAATTAATTAAACGAAACTGAAAGTTTCTTAGCTATTGATTTGAATACAAAAAGCTACTCCAAAATGGTTTAAAGAAAGCTACTAACATAATCATATGAATCTACTAACTCATCCATGAAATTGAAAGCTTTTGAAATTTTTAAAAAGCTACTGATGAGCTTAAAAGAAGCTACTCAAACAATTACAGAAAACTACTTACCCAATCTCCAAAAGTTGGAGTTATAAAGTCTTCGTCCCTCAACTCTTCATCTGATGCTACTCCTCTGTTTCTTCCTCTGATGTCATGCATTGCCACTTCCAAGTCCTCCTCTGTCAGCTTTCGGTCAAACATTTCCTATTTTTCATCAAACAAAGTACACACAATGTTAAAGACTAGAACAATATATTTTTAAAATGATTTCTTATTCCAAATTTATTCTTTATTTTTCTTTCTTTACCTCTATCTGCTCGTTGGTTAGTTTCTCCATTTCTTTGTGCAGCTCGACAAGTGACCATCTTATGAAATTTGGCGACCCTAATTCATTTCTCTTGATTTCTCCTCCCCTCTTTGTCTTCTCAGCTAATCAATATTGTTACACAACAATAAGAAAAACATTAATTTTGAGGGCCAAATCTACTAAAATGTTAATGAAACTAACTGTAGTGGTTACTTACCATGATTAGCGGCAAACAACCTGACAAATTGACATCTTTGTCTTCCTGCTTCTTACTTAGACCATTGTGCAAGTGTTCTAATACTAAGGTTGCCCATGAATGTCGTCGCCAAGAATTCCATTCGGTGCAAATTTCTACTAGCTTCCAGGACAATGTAGAACCTGAGGTGCAAAACAAGAAGGATACGAACAGACTCATGACGACCAGCGAGGCCACCTCACTTGCGACTGGATTCCTTGGGTCTTTCAAAGATTCGGCAAGTGCACTATCAACCATCGCTTTTGTCACTTTCTTTGCATCTCCAAAATACTTGTCGATGATGCGATTCTTCGTTGGCTTCTGGTGGTGCTTGTTTAGCTCAAATGTGACTCCTTCCAATCGCATTCCAAGGCAGATAGCTACATCTTCACGGGTTATTTTCAGTATCCTTTCCCCAAGCAGAAACCCTTTCTGATTGACGTCGTATGTCTTCACCGTTCTCAAAATGTCCTCATCTACTTTTCTGCATTCTCTGTCTTTTAAAAGTCTGTGATGGAAGACAGAAATGATCTCCCAGAATGGTGTCCTATTCAACCTCAACATTACATCTGGACTGATCATCCCTTTGTAGGTTTTCATCTTCTCATTGAATGACTGTAGACTTGCTCTATACTGTGGTGTTCGGGCTCTACGTTTAGCCATTTTCCTTCTGCAAGTAAATACAAAAAGATTCTCACACAAACAAAAAAAATTCTATGTTACTGCGAAAGACTATGAAATCTACTAGCAACGAACACAAAATCTACTACCATAAACTTTGAAACCTACTAGCAACAATCACAGAATATCTACTAGCAACAATCACAGAATATACTACATAAACTATAAAACCTACTAGCAACAATCACAAAATCTACTACCAGAAACTATGAAACCTACTAGCAAAAAAAAAAAGCTACCAAGGCTACAAAAGATACAAAAACAACAACAAAAAGCTATCTAATATTACTACAAAGACTACGAAATCCACTAGCAACAAACACAAAATCTACTATCATAAACTATGAATTCTACTAGCAACAATCACATAATATACTATCATAAACTATGAAACCTACTAGCAACAATCACAAAATCTACTACTAGAAACTATGAAACCTACTAGCAAAAAAAAAAAGCTACTAAGGCTACAAAAGATACAAAAACAACAACAAAAAGCTATCTAATGTTACTGCAAAAGACTATGAAATCCACTAGCAACAAATACAAAATCTACTACCATAAACTATGAAACCTACTAGCAACAATCACAGAATCTACTATCATAAACTATGAAACCTACTAGCAACAAACAAAGCTACTAAGGCTACAGAGAGAAAAAAGCACAAGAAATGTTACTACCAGAGAGAAAGTGCCGACGGAGTTGAGATCGAGATAGAGCCGACGGAGAAAGCTACTGAGAGAGAGAGGCGCCGACGGTGAAAGCTACTGAGAGAGCCGACGGAGAAAGCTACTGAGCCGCCGACGGAGAAAGCTACTGAGGCACCGACGGAGAAAGCGAGAGAGAGGCACCGACGGAGAAAGCTACTGAGGCGCCGACAGAGAAAGTGAGAGAGAGGCGCCGACGGAGAGAGCTACTGAGAGACTGACGACGATGGAGAGAGCGCCGCCGACGGAGAGAGCGCCGTAGTGACAAGTCGAGTCGAGATCGAGATTGGGATCGATCGAGAGAGAGAGAGAGAGAGAGAGGGAGAGGCGGTTTCTGATTCCAAATGACCTAGACCGTGAAATTGGGTCTGTTTAGAGACCAGTGGCAGAGCTATAATTTCTTTTATTTTTAATGTTTAGAATTTAACCCCATTTCTAACCTAATTGCCTTATGAGAACAAGAAATATTTGGTGGTCTTAAAGCTAAAGAAACATTGAAATATTCACTTATATGTAATTTTCTCAAAAGAGAAGTTGCGGGTGAGCGGTTATGAGCATATTAGTTTTATATGGTATTTATGGTTTCAGGTTGACCTAGTAGATCGAGTCTCAAACAACTTCGAAAATAGTTGACATTTTGACCATAATTCTATCTTCTTATAATGATGATATCGAACGGTCGATTTTGATAAAGTCTATTTCCTCCACATTGTTCCTCATGAAATGTATATTTTTCAATACAATTAATAAACAAGTTAAACCGCATTAGTAGACATATAAGGATTTTGTGCGATCTAAATAATCGAAACTAGAAATCGATAAATTTAACATTACTCATTTGTAGCATATTAGTAGGTATTGTGTAAAAAAAATTAACTCGATCCGCCGCCTTTTGGATGTCAAATAAAACGGTCAACCACATATACATTTATAACTCCCTAAGGGGAGCTTAACCACGAGTGGATAAACTTTCTGAAACTTTTATATTACTTGATATAGATCATATCCACGAGAGTGCGAGAGCTGACAGATCGAAAAAAGAAGTTGCGAGTGAGCGGTTAGGAGCATATTAGTTTTATGTGGTATTTAGGGTTTAGGGTTGACCTAGTAGATCGAGATCCAAACAACTTCGAAAATAGCTGAAATTTTGACCATAATTCTATCTTCTTATCATGATGACATCCAATGGTAGATTTTGATAAAGTCTATTTCCTCCACATTGTTCTTCATGGAAGGTAGAGTATTTGGTACAACTAACAAACAAGTTATACCACATTGGTAGACGTATAAAGATTTTGTGCAATCTAAACAATTGAAATTATAAATTATAAATTTGAAATTACCCATCTATTTATAGCATATTTATAGGTATCATGGAAAAAATTAACTCGATCCGCCATCATTTCGACATGAAATAAACTGGTCAACCCTTTAAAAACTTTTACTTCCTCAAGGGGAATCGACCCTTGATGAGATACAATTCCCTAAATTTTTACATTATTTGATATAGCTCCTAGCCACGAGAGCGTGAGAGCTGACAGATCGAGAAAAGAAGTTACGAGTGAGCGGTTATGAGCATATTTGTTTTATATGGTATTTAAGGTTTATGGTTGACCAACTAGATCGACACCCAAACGACGACGAAAATAACTGAAATTTTGACCATAACCATTTCTTCTTGTTATGATAACATCCTATGATCGATTTTGATAAAGTCTATTTCCTACACATTGTTGCTCATGGAAGGTATACTTTTCATTACAACTAATAAGCTAGTTATGTGACATTAATACACATATAAGGAATTTGTGCAGTTCAAATAATTGAAACTGAAGATCAATAAATTTGACATTACCCATCTATTTATAGCATATTAATAGTTATGGAGTAAAAAAATTAACCTAATCCACCATCATTTCAACATCAAATAAAGCGGTTAACCTTTTATATACTTACACTTCCCTAAGGGGAGCTGAACAACGAGAAGATAAACTTTCTGAAATTTTTACATTGGTTGATATAGCTCATACTCATAATAGTGTGAGAGCTGACTGATCCAAAAAATAAATTGCGAATGAGAAGTTATGAGCATATTAGTTTTATGTGTTATTTAAGGTTCGGGGTTGACCTAATAAATCGAGACCCAAACAATGACCAAAATAGCTGAAATTTTGATCATAACAATTTCTTCTTATCATGACAACATCCAACGGTCGATTTTGGTAAAGTCTATTTCCATCACATTGTTGCTCATGAAAGATGTACTTTTTGATACAACTAATAAAGAAGTTAGACGACATTAGTAGACATACAAGGATTTTCTGCAATTCAAATAATCAAAATTGAAAATCGATAAATTTGACATTATTCATCTATTTATAGTAAGTACTCTATAAAAACATTAACTCATTCCACCGTCATTTTGACATCAAATAAAGTGGTAAACTCTTTATACACTTATAGAACCACGAGGAAATAAATTTTAGAAAATTTTACATTAGTTGATATAGCTCATACCCAATAGAGTGTTAGAGCTGACAGATCGAAATAATAAGTTACGAATTAGCGGTTATAAACATATGAATTTTATGTGGTATTTAGGATTTATGGTTGACTTAGTAGATCGAGACTCAAATGACAACGAAAATAGTTGAAATTTTGACCATAACTATTTCTTCTTATCATGACAACATCTAACCATCGATTTTGATAAAGTTTATTTCCTCCGCATTATTGCTCATGAATGTATATTTATTTAGGTCACTAATATTGTCGAAATGAGAATAATAACCAAAAAATTTAAACTAACAGATGAAGTTTATTATACATTTATAACCCTATATTTATAAATTACATTCTTTGAAAGGGAACTCCATTGAGACATAAGGAGTTGAAAAAATCAACCATTAGATGAGATGATTAGAATATTTTATGCTCATAGTTAAAATATTATCTACTTTCAACTTGGTTTCAACACCAATCCACTTGGTCAACCACCATGATCACCTCAATATTACTAACAAGTAACACCACAAAATAATTTGCTAATCTATCACAAATTTTATGGGGGCTATTTTCATAACCATTTTTCCTATGATCTACCTTTATTATAGAAACTCAAGATATAAAATTATTGCTGTTAATTAATAATTATAAACATATCAATGTCCACTTGAAAAATTAATTTTATGGGGGGCTCTTTTTTCAATTAATTTTTATGTCACTAATATTGTCTGTTTAGAACAATAGCCACTAAATATGAGATGAGAAATAAGTTTTATTTAAAATGTTAACAAAAGACGTATATAAAATAACAAAAATCCACATCCTACCCTGCCAGACTAACTGAAGTAAGAAACAATTCATTAACCACTTATCAAAAAAAAACAATTCATTAACCAAATTAGCATCAGCCCCAAAGCTAACGCCCAGGCTCAGGCTCATGTACCAATATGCGTTTTTGTTTTTTTGTTTTTGGTGATTAAGACTTAAGCGGCTTGAGGTCTGCAAGGAATGCACCAGCTCCCACCGTCGTCCCACCATCCTCAACCCAACCACCACCTTTCAATCTTCCATCAACTGCGCTGATCTCTACCTCGCCCCCATTGATCAACCCTCAATCCCCTCGTGCTGGCTCTCAACCCATCCAGCCTGCCCGTCCAAGTCTCCCACCGATGAATTGCCCGGAGAAGATCACCTCTAAGATGGCGTCCTAGAAAGTAGAAACTGAAGAGCTGAAGGTGAGAGAAAGTTTTCAACAATTTAGAGAGAATGGGTTGTGGTGATGGGTGACAAGCACGGTGATGAACGCTTGATCCATGGTCTCCATCTGTTATCATCGAAGGTTCATAGGTGTAGAGACTGGAGAATCCTCTGGGTAAAATCCAATTCACCCCATGATTGGGTAAAACTCAATTGTGATAAAGCAACCGGGAACAGGCTAAGCCTTTCCCTTGTGAATTTCTTTTTAATAAAGAGGCACGTGAAAGTCATGTGGGCGGTCCCAAAAAAGCCGAGCATCGCTTGCTCCGAGCATGGAAGACATTCCCCCTTTTTTCCTAATCATAAAAAACCAATCAATGCTTTGGTTTTAGAATGCCAAAGGCACAATATACTATAAATATAAAGCTAGATGGTCAATTGAGGATAACTGAACTTAGAAGTTCATTTATAATGAAATATTACAATGAGATATGGTGGAAACGTTCTACCATCCACTCTCAAGGAAAGAAGATAGTGAAATAATAATAATCATTTTAGACTTCAAACTCAGAGTCCATACTAACACAGTGATGAAGCCAAGCATACCTTGATTCTAAATAAAGAAAAGGCCGACTAATTTTTAAGGTTTCTTTTGCCAAGCGATGTGCAACTTTATTGCCTTCTCGCTTCACAAAATGGCAACTACAAATTTTAAAAGACTTAACTTCATCCAAAATATGACCTTCCAAACTCAAATCATCACTATCATTTTGCAGAGCACTAATAATAGTGAGGGCATCACTTAACCTCCAGGTTTCTGAATCCAACATGGATAGCAAACCGAGTCAGTTATAGAGGTTATGGTATATCAGATTATGTCAACTTACTTCTCCAATCTGGAGAATATATACAACTCTCAAGCTACCTAAAGCTAGGTATGAAACTAAAATACAAATGTCAAATGATACGGCTGTTTGAACAGCGTTTTGGCCTGACAAGGTGTGTCTTGGAGAAATTGAGCCAGTGTCAGTGGCTCAAGCTATATATTGTCGACAAGTTCGAAATATATTATTTAGAGGCTAAATAAAGCCTACTTACAGAATTATGGAAGATTATGCAAGCTGTAAGAAAAGGCACGCCCATGCAAATATTGATACTCCATGCAATAAAGGAATGCGCGAACGCGAAAGCATATGAAAAGAGGTCATGGGTTCCATCTGGGTAATCACATAAGTGGGCAGCTTCCTTCGCATGGTGGACCATCAACCTATTTGCTAACAATAATCAAGGCTGCCCATTCAATTAAGGAATATGGCATGAACGTGGGGAAGCATTCAACTACTTTTCATGGTGGCCAACAGGGAATCTAAACATCATGAATCCATTAGTGCTCCATCATGATTTGTTTATGGCCAACCACTATGGCCTGACAACCTATATATAGAGGGTACGACGAAGTAACAAGACACAACCAATTCATCAATAATCTCTATGATTATCCAAACCTTTCCAGAGCAACCCCTCTCATTCTCTTACCGGTGACTCCAGTCCCAGACTCCTCAGGAGCCCACTATCAGTGCCACCAAATCCTCTGTCAACGTGCTTCGGTCCTAGTCTCCTAGGGAGCCGATTGTAGTATCACGACCACAACAGTTACGGAACCAGCCAAGCAAGCGTAACGCCCTCGCAAACCAGCCAAGCTAAAGTCACGCTTTAGCAAGTTTTCCCCACTTCCCAGTGATTTTCGCTGTGCACGCTCTATGATGTCGAGTATCGATTGTGTGATTTTGAACAAGGAGATAGCATTCTCGCCAAGCTCAAGGAGAAAGCCAGCGAAGCCTTCGCTAGGAACATTTCGCGAAGGACATGTTCATTAAGCTCAAATGGATTTCTCCTCACTCAGGTTTCCCTTAAGCCAATCAATTGTGTGATTTTAAAGAAGCTTAGCAAAAGTCCTTACCACGAGGCACAAAGAATCCCGTGATGAGGTTGGTGCTCTCCTCCTCCACAATCGCTCGAAAGAAGTCAAGTCAAGGGACACCCTCGAAAACCGCACCTGAACGGTGCTGGCACGCTCACGCAAGAAAATAGACTGTTGACCAGCTCAAGAAAAACTGGAGCCAAACAACTGCTCCATTAAATGCATTAGAGATCTTGTCTGCTGCTATATGTTATAGAAGTCCAGATTTGCTGCTTCTATAATTCTGGTATTGTATAGGTGTTGAATAGAGCAGCATGACTCACGTCATGCCAACACTCCCCCTCAAGTTGGTGCATACAAATCATGGATGCCCAACTTGTCAAATGAGTCATAAAAGGCTTTAATCGAGAGAGCTTTTGTAAGAATATCCGCCAACTATTCTTTAGTAGGAACGAAGGGAAACAAAATGATCTGTCCATCCAGCTTCTCTTTAATGAAGTGTCGATCTACCTCCACATGTTTCGTGTGATCAAGCTGAACAGGATTGTGAGCAATTTCAATTGCAGCCTTATTATCATAATAAAGCGGTATAGCATTTTTCTGCCTGAATCGCAAATCTGTAAACAAATTTCTCAACCACAACATCTCACAAAGTCCTCGAGCCATTCCTCTATTCTCTGCTTCAGAACTAGAGCGAGCTACCACCTTTTGTTTCTTGCTTTTCCAAGTAACCAAGTTACCACCCACAAACGTGAAGTAGCCATAAGTGGACATGCGATCTAAAATATTACCTGCCCAGTCTGCATCTGTGTATGCAGAAACATCTAAATAACTGTATTTTGAAAAGATTAATCCCTTCCCTGGAGCAGACTTTAAATACTGCAAAATACAAAATACAACATCTTTATGGGCCTTACTAGGATTATGCATAAACTGACTCACCACACTAACTGCATATGCTAAATCTGGTTTAGTGTGAGACAAATAAATCAACTGTCCATCTCCCTTTATCTGTAGGTACTTGATCCAAATAATCTGCTAACCGATGGTTCTGCTCAATAGGAGTATCAACAGGTTTACAATCAAGCATACCTGTTTCTGCCAGCAAGTCTAGGACATACTTCCTCTTACTCAACACAATATAATCATTCCCACGAGCAACTTCAATTCCCAAGAAATATTTCAAATTACTCAAATCTTTTATCTCAAATTCAGAAGATTATTGACTTTGTAACCTTTGAATCTCCTCAATATCATCACCTGTCACAACCATATCATCAACATAAATAATCAAGGCAGTCACTTTACCACACTGATGTTTAAAGAACAAAGTGTGATCTGAATTGCTTTTCTGGTACCCAATTTTCTTCATGACATTGGTGAATCAACCAAACCAAGCTCTAGGAGACTGCTTCAAGCCATAAAAAGACTTCTTCAATTTGCACACCACCTGCTCTCCAGTGGAAGTACCATATCCAGGAGGCAAATCCATATAAACCTCTTCATGCTGATTACCATGCAAGAATGCATTCTTAACATCAAACTGTTGCAAATCTCAATCAAGATTAGCAGCTAACGAAAGAAGTACCCGAATTGTGTTAATTTTGGCCACTAGTGCAAATGTCTCATCGTAATCCACTCCATAGTTCTGAGTATAGCCTTTAGCCACTAATCTTGCCTTATACCTGTCTACCGAACCATCCGAATTATGTTTCACTATATACACCCACCTACAACCAACTGTCTTCTTCCCGGGTGGTAATGACACTAACTCCCACGTACAATTCTTCTCAAGGGCATCCATCTCGACTGTCATTGCTTTCATCCAGTTCTCATCATTCATGGCATCCTGTACTTTACTAGGAAGAGACACAGAAGATAATTGATTCACAAATGCTAGATACAGTTTAGATAACCTATAGGTCGACACATATTTAGCAACAGGGTATTTAGCCTTAGCACTTAGAGTAGGTTCATAGTGTTTCGGAGGCTGACCACAGGTTGAACGACTTGGCAATGTTTTGGTGGGAACATTACTGGACACAAAAGGACTATTAGACAAGGAAGATTTAGGACATACCTCAGGTGATGATTGAGCAGGTGAAACCGCTGAAGGAGAGTGGGAGACAAAAGAAGTGGACAAAACACCATCAGAAGACTGCAGAACATTATCGGAGACGGGGCCTGAAACTACCTCCCAGCCAGGCCGGTCAGACTGATCTGGTTGACCAATCGGTAACACATTGCTCAAAGTTTCTTCTTTGGCCAAACCTTTGTTTTCCCTATTTTCCATTTCTAACTCTGATGATGAGTCAGTAGAACCTCTATCCTCTTTTTCCAGCTTTGTTCCTAAACACTCCAACTTTGAGAACTCAGATTCTAGACTCCCATCTTGCCCATTGAACAAATCTTCATAATAATAAGACCTCTCCCCCTGACGAGGAGTCACAGGAGTTAAGAAATAACAAGCATTTTCACCGAAAGTAACATACATGGTGACATAAAATTTTTGGGATTCAGGATGATAACATTTGTAACCTTTTTTATGAGACCCATACCCAACAAACACACACTTAAGGGGCTCTAGGATCCAATTTTGACCTTTGATTCTTATACAGATGATCATAGGCAACACAACCAAAGACACGAGCAAGAAGAGTATTAGATGATGGGATAGAAACATAATTGGACAAGACCTCAAGTGGGACACGACCTTGAAGAGGGGCAGATGGAAGGCGATTAATAAGATGAAAAGCACACAAAACGGCCTCTCCCCAAAGGTACTTAGGCATGTTAGCACTAAGTAAAAGAGACCGGGCCATATCTAGAAGGTGACGATTTTTTCGTTCAGATACCCAATTTTGCTCAGGTGTCTGTGGACAAGAAGTTTGATGGATTATGCCATAGTGTTGGAAATATTCTTGAAAAGAATGATTAACAAATTCACCCCCATTATCGGAACGAAAAACCTTAACATGAGCATCATATGGAGTACGAACAAGACTATGAAAAGCTATAAAGGCAGAGAAAACAGAATCTTTGGACTTCAGTAAAACAACCCAGGACAATCGGGTAAAGTCATTGATGAATAACACAAAATATCGCATTTCAGAAATGGTAGAATATTTAGAAGGACCCCACACATTTGAATGAATTAACTCAAAATGCATAGTACTAGAATGAAAGCTCGAATGATAACTAGACCTATGACTCTTAGCCAAAACACAAGTTTCACAATGCAAGCTAGAATCACTTATTCCTAAAAATAACGAAGGCATGGACTTTGTCATAACTCCAAAATATGGATGACCCAAACGTCTATGCCATAACCATACCTCACTCAGTCGATCAGAACTCAATGTCAGGGCCAAAGGCTATTCCGGTGCTTGTGTTTGTCCTGCGTACATGCAGTCCAAGTGAAACAATTTCCCCCTCAATTCTCCCCTGCCAATGATCATCCGATTACATAGATTTTGAAAAACAACATACATTGGATAAAAAGTTACAGAGCACTTATTCTGTGAATTCAATTGAGATACAAATAAAAGATGATGAGACAACGAGGGCACATAAAGCACATCATGTAAAACAATGGACGGTGTAACCTGAATAGACCCAATGCCTAAGATCGAAAAAGATGCACCATTTGCATTAGAAACATGAGATGTAGAAGGAGATGACTTATTGTAAGTCATATGATCAGACGCATCAGAATCAATTATCCATGTATCACTACCAGTAAAGTCAGAAGCATGTAAAGTGATACCAATTTTACCTCGAGTCTCCTTAGTCAATGAAACAATACCCTTAGAGAGATCTTGCCCTTCAACACCGTAGAAATGAGGTTCTGACACTAGTTGGACTGCTACTTTGCCTCTCTGACCTCTGCTTCCTCCAATATTACTCTCTCTTCTCCAACTGGAATTGTTGGAGTTGAACCTTTGCAGCTTACGACATTGATTCTTGAAATGATCAGCTTCCTTGCAATAGTTGCAAGTCATTTGAATGTTGACCGGAGCCATATTCAGTCAGACAAATTACAAATACAAAAAAAACCAAAGCAAAGTCTTTTTTTTTTTAAGCTTTTAAATAAACCCCTTAAAGAAAATAAAAGGATTAAAAAAATGGTCTGAAGTTTTTATACGGGTAATTGGGAGGATAGAAAACGTGGGGTATAGCCAAAGATGGTCTTAAAAATTGGTGGAGAATAAAAACAAATTGTTTGTGGGAGAATCTGATGGTGGGGTTATCAAAATAAATGGTGGGATTAAATGGTGGGCTAGTACACAGGCATGTGTGTTCTGACCAGAGCATGTGCATAAGGGATTTAAAGTCTGAGGCGTGCGGCAGGCATCCAACTAGATAAAGGAATTTGATATCCTCATAACCAATTTGAAAACCAGGTCCTCCTTTCTAAAAAAAAACTAAAAGCCTGGTTTCCCACGCTCACACACACAGCCTCCATCTGTTAATGAAGATAGACGTCAGGCCGGATGATATCAAGGATGATTGTGCTGCTGCTGGTGATGGGTCTCTGCAATGTGTAACAGGTCTTCTAGAGGCTCAATAGATCTTCTTGATAGATTCCCAACTTGAGGGATAGCGATGGCTCCCCTCAAACCTCTGAGTTCATCCCGAAAGACCACGCCCATCCCACAGATTCTTTGTGTCACATAATCAATTCAATCTTAGCCTATAAAGAGGGATGCTATGATACAGTAGTAGCTATAGCAACTACCCTGCCATCCTGACTAGGGATAGCAGCAGCCCTTCATCCCAAAAAAATTTCTTCTGCCAGTCCGCTGCCATCCTCATTAATGCAGCTGGTTGTAACAGAGTTTCACCATGCCTCTGTAAATTCCTGTTTCTCCACAGCCACCAAGCAATATAGCCAAAAGATTCAAGTACCTCTCCCACCACAGTAACTCTGGACTCAGTTATCTCTAGCTAAACTCTTTTAGTCAGTTGAACAACCTCTCAGCAATTTGTCTACAACTTCTAAATGTGCTCCACTTGTCTTGAAAACTCAAACATGATTGATTTTCTCAATTGAACTCATTGGTGTTTAATACAAGAGAATATTAAGAATGGAATACACTCATGACTAACTTATTCTCTTGAACTTTGAACTCAGACACTACACCACAAAACCGATGCAACTTATGGAACCAAAGCATTCTTTTTATACACGCAGACTTCCTAGAGGAAACTTTGTTAAACACACAAAGTGCAAGTCCACGTGAGAGCACACCAGCCTGCAAGATAAAAAGAAAAAGAAAGCACATGGATGCTTACTGAAGAGTGATAGCACTATCACAATTTTTCAAATCCTGACCCTATAACATGTAAGGAAGGAAATCACATGGATGCACGAGAAGAGTGCATAGCACTATCACAATTTTAAAACAAACAACTTTTCTAGCGTGCAGAATTTAATGCAGAGCACCAACAGGAGTTTCAATAAGTTGACAACCTCAGGATTGAAGACAGCTAACAATCCTGATAATTAATTCTGCACAATGTGATGACTGAAACTAACCCAACAAACAACTTTTCTAGCGTGCAGAATTTGATGTAGAGCACTAACATGAGCTTCAATAAGTTGACGACCTCATGATTGAAGACAGCTAACAATCCTGATAATTAATTTTGCACAATGTGATGACTGAAACTAACCCAACAAACGTATGAGTCAGTGCGTCCTTGTCAAGTGTTACTGAACTCGAACAACAAAACCAAATGCTTAGAACAAGTCACACACTATTAACTAGAACTCTCAAGTTTTGTATAAGGGGAATGCCAACATACAATTCCTATACTAACAATCTCCCCCTTTGGGATTCCTATACAAAACTATACTCTGCTAATCCTAGACTCTAAGCATCTATCTTCCATCATATCCAACACTTCCATTGCTCCTGAAACAATCAAACAGCATACCAAGTGAAAAGCATCTGAAATTGATTTAAACAAAAGTTCAAAAACGTCAATAGGTAACTTCAACAAAAGTCACAAAAACATCTAGCCTCAACAAAGACAAACTAGAATAATCACAAGCTATCTAGAAACATCAGAAACATCTTCTCCCCTTTTTTGTCTAAGAATGGCAAGGGTCCTAATCAATATACTCAATACGGACACCAGTTGGGAGAGCAAAGTGATAGCTTTCCATGTCAACAGAAAATGTATAGTTTAAGACCCAGTATGAAGAACAATGTCATGTGGTGTGCAATTGATATATTGTACCCGATAAGCTACAAGTACAAACAAGAAACCTAGTAGGAACAAAAAAGTCAAAGACAAAGAATCAATCCAAAGTCTAACAAGGTGTAGTGAGCAGTATTAGAACAACACCCCTTCAATCTGAGCCAGTAAGAAAAATGAACGTGAAATGAAGCAAACAATGAGGCATGACTAAATCCCAATGAAAGTATAGTGAATATCATGAAACGTGCATAAGCAAATATTTGAACAATTTACTCACTTACAGCGTTAGACAAAAGAGAATGAGTACCATGAGTAGCCAGCCAACTTAAGGAATTTAGACATGAACAAAATAGGTGCTCACTTATCTTGAATGAATAGTGAGAAAGAATCAATGTGGGGTTTTAATCCTATCGAAGTAGCCGAACTGAGGTCACAAACGAGAACAAGTTCATGTGCAAGGATTCAACTTTTTTTTTTTTCAACCTTATAACACCTTTTTTTTTTAATATTAAGCACAAACTTAATGACCCATGTAGCGAGTTTTACGCCAGTGACTCTCAGACCAGTTGGTCTTAAGGCACTAAGTATAACAAGGATACTCCAAGGACTTATCAACTCGAGTCACAAGTTAGAATATCAAACAACCACCGAGGGACCAAACCATTCCTGTTTCTATCCCAAAATCTCATATCGTTCGTCACGACCGACCTGTTTACTTTGGAAATAGCCTGGCCAAACTTCTTCAAGAGAATATTTTTTTCATTTTAATATGGAAGGAGCAAGAAAATGCACACTAAGATAATGAACTTAGAAATTTTAAACCTCAAGTCCAGACAAACTTTTGACAAGATGTAATCCCCACAAGAGATTCAAGTGTGCATGTGAGTAGATCAAGGAATAATAGTGAAACACAGACCTTGGATCATACTAGACTCCCAGGTTGGCTAGGCAACAAGGTCGCACCACTTCTCATTGTTTTACCAGTAAGCATGAAATCAGGAATCATACGCTTTAGCCAAATTTCAAATTCCTCACAACCATCACAGGGATTGCAGACATGCATGCAATCCTTTCACTAGAATTAAGAACTAAAACTCCTGGACAAACCATGCACCTATAAGAACTAAGTGAAACACACAGAGCATGATGCACATGTAATAAAAGTTTAGCACATACCCCAATAGCTTTACGAAGTGATTCGAAACGAGTGTGATCAAGGGGTTTAGTAAGCAAATCAGCTAACTGATGTTCAGTGGGCACAAAATCAAGTTCAAATATATCTTTTTCAACTAATTCATGAATGAAGTGATATCTAATATCAATGTGTTTAGTACGAGAATGTTGAACAGGATTCTTTGAAATATTTATAGCACTTGAATTATCACAAAAAATGGCAAGCTTACCTTGAGTGAAACCATAATCCATGAGCATATGCTTCATCCATAACATTTGTGTACAGCAACTTCCAGCTGCTACATATTCCGCTTCAGTAGTGGACAGAGAAATGTAATTCTGCTTCTTGCTATGCCACGATACCAGGTTGTTTCCAACAAAGAAAAACCCACCCGAAGTGCTTTATCTATCATCCAAGTTTCCTGCCCAACCTGAGTCCGAGTAACCTGCAACTTCCGTGTTAGTCTCAAAAGTATAAAAAGTACCAAACTCGGACGTACCTGAGACATATCTGATGATGCGCTTAACTGCCTCAAGATGAGATACTTTGGGATTTGCTTGATGTCGTGCGCACACAGCAACACTGAACGAAATGTTTGGTCTACTTGCAGTGAGATATAGCAGACTCCCTATCATGCTTCTGTACAGTGTTTGATCAACACTTTTTCCAGCAAGATCCTCACTGATTTTTGTGCTAGTGCTCATGTGTGTGGGGATTGCAGTTGCTGTTTCCATCCCAAACTTTTTCACCAAGTTTTTTGCATACTTGGATTGTGACAGAAACATACCTTCTTGTAATTGTTGAACTTGCAAACCCAGAAATAATTCAATTCACCACACATGTTCATTTCAAACTCATTTTCCATTGCTGTAGTGAACTTTTTCACAAGAGTTTCAGAGGTAGACCCAAATATGATGTCATCTACATATACTTGGGCTATCATTATGTGCTTGTGAATTCTCTTAACAAAGAGAGTTTTATCCACTGCCCCACGCTCATAACTTTTGGCTCAGTAAATGAGCAGACAAACGCTCATACCAAGCCCTAGGGGCTTGTTTCAATCCATACAAAGCTTTCTTTAGTTTGTAAACATGATCAGGATTGTGAAGGTCTGTGAATCCCTATGGTTGTTCTACATAAACATGTTCATGCAAAACACCATTTAAAAAAGCACTCTTAACATCCATTTGATAGACTTTAAACTTAAGCTGACAAGCAATAGTAAGCAAAAGTCGAATTGATTCTAGTCTTGCAACTGGGGTAAAAGTTTCATCAAAATCTAGACCTTCTACTTGAGCATATCCTTGAGCTACAAGTCTAGCTTTGTTTCTAGTGACAAACCCTTTCTCATCAGTCTTATTTTTAAAGACCCATTTAGTTCCAATAACATTGCAATTTTTAGGTCTAGGAACAAGAAACCACACATCATTCCTGCTGAACTGATTAAGTTCATCATGCATTGCATTAATCCAATCATCATCACATAGGGCTTCTTTAACATTTTTAGGCTCAATTAATGAAATAAAACCAATATGTGAGATTTCATTGATCCTATCAACATTATTTTCCACGAAACAGATTAAGGCAGATTCACATACCTTATTTGTCACTTGACTCCTGGTTTTTAAGCCATCGTTTAGACCACCTATGATATCTAAATAGAATGGTCTTTTTGAACTTGCTTATGTCCTTGTCTATGTACTGAAGGAGCACCATATAATTCCTCATTTATTTTATTTGTCTCTTGGACGCTTTCACTCTCAGGTTATCCTTGATTTTTGCTAAGAGAAGAGTAATCATCATCTACAAAGAAAGGCACAGAGTGAGCAACAAAGTAATCAATAGTTACATTGATCGTTTCAAGAACAGATTTTGTTCTTCTGTTGTACACTCTAAAAGCTCGACTATTTGATGAATACCCAAGAAAAATTCCATTATCACTAAGAGCATCAAACTTTGCAAAATATTCTCTATCACGAAAATTGAAACAAGGACTACCAAAGGTTTTCAGATGACTTATATTGGGTTTCTTACATTTCCACAGTTCATAAGGGGTTTTATCAGTACCTAAGCGAAGAAAAACACGGTTTGTGGTGTAATAAGCTGTGTTGACAGCTTCTGCCCAGAACATGTGAGCAATTCCTGAACCACACAGCAATACTCTTGCCATTTCAATTAAAACCCTGTTCTTCCTTTCAACAATACCATTTTGTTATGGTGTGATAGGTGCAGAATATTCATGCATAATTCCATGTTCATCACAAAAGTTATCAAAAGATGAATTTTGAAATTCAATTCCATGATCTGTTCTAATCCTAACAATGCTAGTATTTGAGGAGCTTTTCTTATTTAAAATCATTTTGCATAGCCCTTTAAAACTAGTGAAAGCATCAGATTTTTCTCTCAAAAAGTTTACCCATGTGAATCGGGTAAAGTCATCAACAAGGACAAGTATATACTTCTTACCTCCTATACTTTCTATCTGAATAGGTCCGACTAAGTCCATGTGCATTAGATCCAAAGGTTGGGAGGTTGTGATTTCATTGATTACACGGTGTGAACTCCTTATTTGTTTACCAAGATTGCAACCTTCACAGATAATATATGTTTGCCCACTTAATTTTGGTAAGTCACGTACACCTTCCTTGCTGGACAACTTCACAAGATCTTGAAAGTTGATGTGCCTCAACCTTTGGTGCCAAGGTTCCAAAATATCATTTGTGGTTTTGATCTTTATACATACCTGAGACATGTTAGTTTCATTTGCATGTATACAAAAACAATTATCTTTGGACCGCTTTCCTCCCATGATACTTTTGCCAACATTATCAAGTACAACACAGTTATCTTTGTTGAAATAAACACCTTCATAATCATCACACATTTGACTCACACTGATCAGATTTGAATGCAACCCTTCCACATATAAAACATTCTGTAAGTTGGGGATACCTGGTGTGCAAACACTCCCTTTACCAATTACCTTTGCTTTCCTTCCATCTCCAAAAGTAACAGATCCACATGTGAACTCGTTTGAGAATGAAGTGAACCAGCTTTTGTCACCTGTCATATGTCTAGAACAACCACTATCAATGTACCAAGTATCAGCCCTTCTTGCTGCTAAAATAGTTAAGGCAACAAGACAAGTTGCTTCAATAAAATCTGAATCATTTTGATGCAAACAAGCATTATCAAACACAGATAAATCAGAGGAAGGACTATTTACAGAAGCAACATGACAAGAGTGTGAACCTTTTTCTACCCAGATTTGTTTCAATTTTGGAGTCGAAGACTTTGGGATTGAAACCAGCTTTGTAATCCTGTTAACTTCTTTCAAATGTTCTTTCAATTTGTCATACAAGGACATGTTTTGGACTGACCTTCTAGACACACTTGATACTTGGAAGTGTTTCTTAAGACGATTACACCTGGGTATAATGTGACAAGTATACCATAGTAGTGACATACGGGAAAAAACCTTTTAAAAGATGGAGGAAATTCAATCTTAGGAGTCATTTTTTCTTTCACAAACCTGATGGGTTTTGAGTCCTTGAAGGAAGTGCTATCAGAGAATGCTATTCCCTTCTTGTCCCCTCCAACTTTTCCAATGCCTATCATTTTTGAAACTTTGTCAGAACTTATTGAAAACTTAAAAAATTTCCCCTGAGATTCTTTCAAGGAAAATTCTAGGCTCAGTTTTTCAAAAGACAAGGAGTTAACAAGACTAATTTGGGTATCCAAATTTTCTTGTAAGCTCTTTATATGACCAACATACACTGACCTCTCAATCTCCCAGTTTTTTGTGCAGGATTGCATATGCTTAGCAATCCCCTCCTTTTCTTGTTCTACCAAACAAAGTTTTTCACTCAAGGATTGATTTAGCTTCAACATTTTGGTCGAGGCTATACACATTTCTTGGTATTTGTCGGCCATGGCTTGATTAACTGTTTCTTTATCATCAAGATACTTTTCTTCATACTCACTTGAGGATGAAAGATGAAGAGCAGTAGTTAAGGCAACGTTGTCTTCACCACACTCAGATTGAGTGTCAGACTCAGAGTCACTCCAGGTTGTGTTCATAGCCTTATTTGAACAAGCCTTGAATCTCTTATTTCCACAATCTGCCGCAAGATGTCCGAAACCCTGACACTCAAAACACTTAGGTTTATCAACAGAGGGTTTCTTATAGGTAAACCTAGCTTTAGTGTCTTTTTCAGAAGAATAGTCATCGCTCATATTTCTCCTAGAACTAGACCCAGAGAAGTTCTTGGAATTTTGAAACGAATTACCAGATCTTAAAAACTTTTTATAATGTTTGGTCAAGAGAGCAAAGTCTTCAGTAGTAAATTCAAAGTCACTATCCTTTTCCTTTACCAACTCTTTTGGCTTTTCATCCACTTTCCTAACAACATTCAAGGCAATGGTTTTCACTTTCTTATTTGGCCTGATTTTCATTTCAAAAGTTTGAAGATTCCCAAGAAGTTCATCTGAGGTATAGGTATCTAAATCATGAACTTCTTCAATGGCAGTTTGTTTATTTTGAAAACTCAAAGGTAAGGACCTAAGGAATTTCTTTACAATCCTATTCTCAACAATAGGATCACCAAGACTATCACACTCATTCGTCACATTTATAAGCCTAGAATGAAAATCATCAATGGATTCATCATCTCCCATAGTCATTGTCTCAAACTCAGAAATTAATTTCTGAAGTTTCTGAGTCCTAACTTTCTTGTTTCCTTCATAAGTCATTTGAAGAAGATCCCATGCCTTCTTCGCAGTCTTACAAGTTCCAATACGCTTCTTTTCTTTCATAGAAAGAGCCGTATACAAGCTGTGCCGTGCTTTAACATCATTGTTATAGTCACGCACTTCAGCTATAGACCAATCTTGCCTTGACTTAGGTTTTTTTACGGAAGCAGGACTCTCACTATCTTTAGACTTAGTTTCCTTTGTGGGAACCTCCCACCCAAATTCAACAATATTCCAGATATGTTCATCCTGTGAATGTAAGAAGGCTAGCATCATAATTTTCCCCTAGGAATAATCATTCCCATCAAAGAAGGGTGGACAGTTTATAGAACCAGAACGTTCTCTATCTCTATCCATTCTAGACAACCTACAGATCTCGCTAGGAGAACTAGTGACCTGCTCTGATGCCAAATGAAAGTACTAGAATGGCCTAGAGGGGGGGTGAATAGGTAATTCACTTTTATTTGCAATCAATTTTCCTAGACGTTGTTGAGGGATTGGAAAAACCTATCTATCCCTAACCAACAGTATAAAGAATTTACCATATGCAAGCATAAGAATAAATAACAGAAAAGTAAAGAACACAGGAAAATGTTTACGCAGTAAAACCCTCAAATTGAGGAAAACAACTGCGGGCCTCAGGCCAAGTGCTTAAGCACACACTATAAGATAGTAAATAATAGAGAAAATTACATATAAGTGAATATATCAATGTTTCTTTAGGTTTAAGGCCACCAAATATTTCTTATTCTCATAAGGCCATTAGGTTAGAAATGGGGTTAAATTCTAAACATTAAAAATAAAAGAAATTACAGCTCTGCCACTAGTCTCTATACAGACCCAATTTCACGGTCTATGTCATTTGGAATCAGAAACCGCCTCTCCCTCTCTCTCTTTCTCGATCGATCGATCCTGATCTCAATCTCGACTCGACTTGTCACTGTGGCGCTCTCTCCGTCGGCGGCGCTCTCTCCTTCGTCGGCGGTCTCTCAGTAGCTCTCTCCATCGGCTCCTCTCTCTCGCTTTCTCCGTCGGCGCCTCTCTCTCTCAGTAGCTTTCTCCGTCGGCTCTATCTCGATCTCAACTCCGTCGGCACTTTCTCTCTGGTAGTAACATTTCTTGTGCTTTTTTCTCACTGTAGCCTTAGTAGCTTTGTTTGTTGCTAGTAGGTTTCATAGTTTATGGTAGTAGATTCTGTGATTGTTGCTAGTAGGTTTCATAGTTTATGGTAGTAGATTTTGTATTTGTTGCTAGTGGATTTCATAGTCTTTTGCAGTAACATTAGATAGCTTTTTGTTGTTGTTTTTGTATCTTTTGTAGCCTTAGTAGCTTTTTTTTTTTGCTAGTAGGTTTCATAGTTTCTGGTAGTAGATTTTGTGATTGTTGCTAGTAGGTTTCATAGTTTATGATAGTATATTATGTGATTGTTGCTAGTAGATTTCATAGTTTATGATAGTAGATTTTGTGTTTGTTGCTAGTGGATTTCATAGTCTTTTGCAGTAACATTAGATAGCTTTTTGTTGTTGTTTTTGTATCTTTTGTAGCCTTAGTAGCTTTTTTTTTTTTTGCTAGTAGGTTTCATAGTTTCTGGTAGTAGATTTTGTGATTGTTGCTAGTAGGTTTCATAGTTTATGTAGTATATTCTGTGATTGTTGCTAGTAGATATTCTGTGATTGTTGCTAGTAGGTTTCAAAGTTTATGATAGTAGATTTTGTGATTGTTGCTAGTAGATATTCTGTGATTGTTGCTAGTAGATTTCATAGTTTATGATAGTAGATTTTGTGTTTGTTGCTAGTGGATTTCATAGTCTTTTGCAGTAACATTAGATAGCCTTTTGTTGTTGTTTTTGTATCTTTTGTAGCCTTAGTAGCTTTTTTTTGTTGCTAGTAGGCTTCATAGTTTCTGGTAGTAGATTTTGTGATTGTTGCTAGTAGGTTTCATAGTTTATGTAGTATATTATGTGATTGTTGCTAGTAGGTTTCATAGTTTATGGTAGTAGATTTTGTGTTCATTGCTAGTAGATTTCATAGTCTTTCACAGTAACATAGCATTTTTGTTGTTTGTGTGAGAATCTTTTTGTATTTACTTGCAGAAGGAAAAATGGTTGAACGTAGAGACCAAACACCACAGTATACAGCAAGTCTACAGTCATTCAACGAGAAGATGAAAACCTACAAAGGGATGATCAGTCCAGATGTAATGTTGAGGTTGAATAGGACACCATTCTGGGAGATCATTTATGTCTTCCATCACGGACTTTTAAAAGACAGAGAATGCAGAAAAGTAGATGAGGACATTTTGAGAACGGTGAAGACATACGACGTCAATCAGAAAGGGTTTCTGCTTGGGGAAAGGATACTGAAAATAACCCGTGAAGATGTAGCTATCTGCCTTGGAATGCGATTGGAAGGAGTCACATTTGAGCTAAACAAGCACCACCAGAAGCCAACGAAGAATCGCATCATCGACAAATATTTTGGAGATGCAAAGAAGTGACAAAAGCGATGGTTGATAGTGCACTTGCCGAATCTTTGAAAGACCCAAGGAATCAAGTCGCAAGTGAGGTGGCATCGCTAATCGTCATGAGTCTGTTTGTGTCCTTCTTGTTCTGCACCTCAGGTTCTACATTGTCCTGGAAGTTAGTAGAAATTTGCACCGAATGAAATTCTTGGCGATGATATTCATGGGCAACCTTAGTATTAGAACACCTGCACAATGGTCTAAGTAAGAAGTAGGAAGACAAAGATGTCAATTTGTCAGGTTGTTTGCCGCTAATCATGGTAAGTAACCACTACCGTTAGTTTCATTAACATTTTAGTAGTTTTAGCCCTCAAAATTAATGTTTTTCTTATTGTTGTGTAACGGTATTGGTTAGCTGAGAAGACAAAGATGGGAGGAGCAATCAAGAGAAATGAATTAGGGTCGCCAAATTTCATAAGATGATCACTCGTCGAGCTGCACAAAGAAATGGAGAAACTAACCAACGAGCAAATAGAGGTAAATTTATGTGGCCTTATGACTAATATAAGTGTAAAAGTGACACTTCCTTGTAATTTTCTATTCTTTTTTCGATCTGTCAGCTCTCACACTCTCGTGACTATGACCTATATCAACTAATATAAAAATTTTGAAAAGTTTATCTACTCGTGGTTAAGCTCCCCTTAGGGAGTTATAAGTGTAAGTGGTTGACCGCTTTATTTGACACACAAATGATGGCGGATCGAGTTAAATTTTTTTACACAATACCTACTAATATGCTATAAATAGATGGGTAATGTCAAATTTATTGATTTTTAGTTTCGATTGTTTAGATCACACAAAATCCTTATATGCCTACTAATGCGGTTTAACTTGTTTATTAGTTATATTGAAAAATATACATTCCATGAGGAACAATGTGACGGAAATAGACTTTATCAAAATCGACCATTGGATGTCATCATGATAAGAAGATATAATTATGGTCAAAATTTCAGCTATTTTCGATGTTGTTTGGGTCTCGATCTATTAGGTCAACCCTAAACGCTAAATACCACATAAAACTAATATGCTCATAACCTCTCACTCGTAACTTCTTTTTTCGATCTGTTAGCTCTCGCACTTTCGTGGCTATGACCTATATCAAGTAATGTAAAATTTTTAGAAATTTTATCTACTCGTGGTTAAGCTCCCCTTAGGGAGTTTTAAGTGTATAAATGGTTGATTGCTTTATTTGTCATCTAAATGACATGGATCAGGTTAATTTTTTTACACAATACCTTTTAATACACTACAAGTAGATGGATAATGTCAAATTTATCGATTTTTAGTTGAAATTTTGTTTGATCGCACGAAATATAAGTCTGCTAATGCGGTTTAACTTATTTATTAATTGTATTGAAAAATAACCTTCCATGGGCAATAAGTGAAGGAAATAGAATATATCAAAATTTACTGTTGGATGTTATCATGATAAGAAGAAATGGTTATCGTCAAAGTTTCAACTATTTTCATTGTCGTTTGGGTCTCAGGTCAGATTTGTAGTGAAATCATTAACCACCTTAATAATATAATCCACGGAAATCAAATCTATCCAACTCGGATAGTATGGGTATACATTTTATCTATAAGTCTATGCTGAAGCAAAGTTGCGAAGACTACTGCAATAAAAACATTGCATAAAAATAAAATAAAAACCTTTGATATAAAGAAGTGCTAGTTCGAAACAAAGCATGAAGAAGAGTCTTTGTTATCTCTAAAGTAATGTACTTGTTATATCTAACGAACAGTGTCTCAAGTGTACGATCCGACGATACCCTTACTCTTTGAAGCTTGTAGTGAAAAAATATAGGCTTATTAAGCCTTAATCGGTTGACCGAGTGGATCCACGTCTTTACTATCACAGAATTTTCTGGATTTTGACCCGAAGCCTAAAATGATGTACTTGTTATATCTAACGGACAGTGTCTCAAGTGTACGATTCGATGACACCCTTGCTCTTTGAAGCTTGTAGTGAAAAAAAATAGGGTTATTAAGCCTTAATTGGTTGACCGAGTGGATCCACGTCTTTACTATCATGGAATTTTCTGAATTTTGAACCCGAAGCCTAAAATGATGTACTTGTTACATCTAACGGACAATGTCTCAAGTGTACGATCCGATGATACCTTTGCTCTTTGAAGCTTGTAGTGAAAAAATATAGGCTTACTAAGCCTTAATCGGTTGACTGAGTGGATCCACATATTTACTATCACAGAATAGTCTGAATTTTGAACCCGAAGCCTAAAATGATGTACTTGTTATATCTAATGGACATTGTCTCAAGTGTATGATCCGATGACACCCTTGCTCTTTGAAGCTTGTAGTGAAAAAATATAGGGATATTGAGCCTTAATCGGTTGACCAAGTGGATCCACGTCTTTACTATCATGGAATTTTCTGAATTTTGAACCCGAAGCCTATGATGTACTTGTTATATCTAACGGACAGTGTCTCAAGTGTACGATCCGATGACACCCTTGCTCTTTGAAGCTTGTAGTGAAAAAATATAGGCTTATTAAGCCTTAATCGGTTGACCGAGTGGATCCATGTCTTTACTATCACAAAATTTTTTGAATTTTGAACCCGAAGCCTAAAATGATGTACTTGTTATATCTAATGGATAGTGTCTCAAGTGTACGATCCGATGACACCCTTGCTCTTTGAAGCTTGTAGTGAAAATATATAGGGATATTAAGCCTTAATTGGTTGACCGAGTGGATCAACGTCATTACAAGGTGGAAAACGAATTTGAAGAAACCGACCGTCCGATGGGAAGATTGAAATGTTTTATGGTTATTGTTAATAATTCAGCCAATTTCGTATTATTTTCGACTTCAATCCGCTTGGACAACTATAATTACTTTTATAAATATATATTAGGTTAAATACTGTTTAGTCCTTGTGCTTTTGACCATAAAAGACTTCAGTCTCTAACCTTCTAATTTCACACGTTTAGTCCCTATACTTCAAAATTTCAGACCAATAGGTCGTTGTCGTCTAAAAGTCGCAGTGAAATGTCTATTATGCCCTCAGTTCTTTTTTTATAATAAATTTATTCCTTTCTCTTTTTTTTAATTCTTTTTCCTTTATTTTTATTTTTATTTTTTCAAACAGAAAGAAAGAAAGAAAAAAACAGAAAAAAAATAAATAAATAAAAAACAGAAAGAAAGAAAGGGAAAAAAAATCCTTTTCCAAAAAAAATAAAATAATTAATTAATTTAAAAAAAAGAACTGGGGACATAATAGACATTTCGCCCCAACTTTTAGACGGTAAGGACCTATTGGTCTGAAATTTTGAAGTACAAGGACTAAACTTGTGAAATTAGAAGGTCAGGGACTGAAGTGTTTTTCTAGCAAAAATACAAAGAGTAAACAGTATTTAACCCATATATATATTTATATATCAAATTTCCCAAAGAGTAACCCCTTCGAGAAAAATGAAAATGAGGCAACCGACTGTTGGATGAGAGTATTGGAATAATTTACCAATTTCAACTCCAATTTTGATTGTTTAGATCGCACAAAATCCTTATATGTCTTTTAGGTCCTAATGTATAGATCACTTCTGCAAAATTTCATTCAATTTGGTGATCATTAAGGCGTCCAAAACTGTAATTCACACGAACGAACCGAATCTGTCAAACCGGAACTGTTCGTTTACATTGTTGTAATTTGACGTTTTGGATGCCTTAATGATCACAAATTTAGCTGAAATTTTACAAAGGTGATCTATACATTAAGACCTAAAAACTGAACGGTTAAGATATGAATATGTGATCGGAAAATAGCCGAAAACAGGAAATCCGTACCTAAGCTTAGGTAAGGATGTCCTTAGTGTAGCCGGACTGAACCTTAAATACTACATAAAACTAATATATTCATAACCGCTCACTCGCAACTTATTTTTTCTATCTATCAGCTCTCACGCTCTCTTGGGTTTGAGCTATATCAACTAATGTGAAAATTTCAGGAATTTTATCTCCATAAAGGTCGGCTCCCCTTAGGGAAGTAGAAGATTTTAAAGGGTTGACCAGTTTATTTCATGTTGATATAACGGCGAATCGGGTTAATTTTTTTACACAATGCCTATTAATACGCTATAAATAGACGGGTAATTTAAAATTTACTAATTTCCAATTTCAATTGTTTAGATCGCACAAAGTCCTTATATGTCTACTAATGTGATATAACTTGTTTATTAGTTGTATCAAATATCATACCTTCCATGAGGAACAATGTGGAGGAAATAGACTTTATTAAAATTGACCGTAGGATGTTATTATGATATGAAGATATAGTTATGGTCAAAATTTCAGCTATTTTCGTCGTCGTTTGGGTCTCGATCTAGTAGGTCAACCTTAAACCTTAAATACCACATAAAACTAATATGTTCATAACCGCTCACTCGCAATTTATTTTTTCGATCTGTTAGCTCTCATGGGTTGAAGCTATATCGATCAATGTGAAAATTTCGGGAATTCTATCTCCTTAAGGGTCGGCTCCCCTTAGGGAAGTAGAAGCTTTTAAAGGGTTGAAGGGTTTATTTCAAGTCGATATGACGGCAGATGTGAGCCCTGGAAAAATATATCGAGCTTAGTGGAGATTGTAAGAAAAAATTTAATGATCTCGATAAATGTCAAAGTGCTTGAGAATATTTTCAGAAATTTTCATAAAGTGAAATCCTCGATTTAAGGATTTGTTAAACATGTCTAAGCAAACTAATTGCCACTTAAAAGCTCAATACCTACTGAAGTTAGTAACTACAATCTCCACTTAAGCATGATTGAATAAACAAAGACAAACATATTTTCTTCCATTTCTTCCTCTTAAACTTTGCAACTGCATTCCTCAATGTCTCGTCCTATAGTCCATCCAACATGTTGCAAATTACTATAATATCTCACAGGAGGTATGAAAAAGAAAACAAATACAGCATGTTTAACAGTACATATAAAATGGGTAGGTGCTATCATATCATAAGCTAAAGTCATTGACCATATATAATGCTCTCAGATACTTTGTTGCTCGTACATTATTAATACTGCAAGTAATAAAACCATTAATTCTAAACTACTCGCACATTATTAATATTTTGTTGCCTCTTAGAGATAGATAAGGTTTCTTCGAATACCTTATAACTAGTGGCTTACAGCTAAGGATCAAGGTGCATTTGCTTCGGAATCTCCATTAGTAGATTTACCCTGTCAAAATAGCAAAACAAGAAATGGAACAAAGTATAATAAGTATGAGGACCTTATAAAAAACTACACGGGAGTAAGACAAATTTTTTTGGGAATAAGACAAATAAAATTAAAAATAAACTTTTTTTTTAGGGAAAGAAACCATTAATAAAAGGTAACAAATTAAGCCAAAGAACCGATTAAAAAAATAGACAAAGAAGATGCTGCTCACGTGTTTCGAACCTCTTCAACCAACACCACTGATAGGTGGCTTCACCACACACATGAATCAAATATATAGTCAGAGTCCTTCTCAACAAAAAAAAAAAAAAAGAGAAAAAGTCTAGAATCGACATGTTCAGGTTTTCTCAACCCGTTTCGACCGTTGACCATAGCTCTGGTGTCGGGCCACATCATGGCCATAAATCGGTGTTTCTCAATTCGTCTCCTCATCGTCGACCTATCTCTTCTCTTGGTTTGTCCCATCTCCGAACGGGAAAGGAGAATCAAACCTCCAAAACTTCTGGCTTTTCGATTGTTTTAAGCAATTTCTGGCGATTCCGGCAACGATCAGGCATGCATGAGATATGGAAATTCATCTCCTCATCGAGTTCTACATCGTGATATAGTTAGTTTTCATTTTAGGTTAATTTTTGAAGATTTGGGTGTTTGGGATTTCCAGCCACCCGATTACACGGTTTAGCTTCTTCTTCAATCCAATTTTGTTTCTGACATGTGTATTCCAACAAGAAATTGCCATTTGGAATCATTGGATTTACTAATATGACCTTTCTAATAGTGACTATACTTTGTTGCATTGAATGATGATGAACCTATTTTCGGTTTTTCATTATATATGTTATGACAAATTTGCAAGAATATGAAGACAAAAAATGTACGAATCTATATAATGGCTACTTTTAACCTTTTTTTTTTTGGTATTTCCGACGGTGAGCATGTGGTCGGAAATAAACCCTATAATTTCCGACGAAACAAAATCTTATTGGAAAATGACCATTTATTTTCCGACGACTTTCCGACGAAACAAAATCTTATCGGAAAATGACCATTTATTTTCCGACGACATCACAGTTGGTCGGAAAAACAATTAGCGGGAAATTTTGCGGCCAAATTATAATTATTTCCGACCCCACTCTAAACTTTTTCCGAAAGGTTGTTTACCGTCAGAAATAATGGTCATCTAAAAATTGTATTTCCGACGGGAAAATATTTTTGGTCAAAAATAATGTCACTTCCGACCAAAAAAGGATTTAATCGGAAAAAAGTTGGTCGGAAAAGGACATATTTTTTGTAGTGATTGTTTATCTAAGATCATTCTCTATATGATGTTGTTTTTGCTAAAGCTTGATTCTTTGTATTGTGTTGGCAATTTATTGAATGCAATGGAGGAGTTATTTATATGTGGAGCAAAGGAGGAGCTTATTTTTGCTTCAATTCATGTCAAAAACCTTTTTCATGGCAGAAGAGGAAGAACAAGAGAAGAGGATAGGAGAGATGTGGGTGGAGAAGGACGATGACAAACTGGTTTTCTTAAAAAAAAAAAACTATTATATAGAAATATATTATTTTGCTTTGCAACATATCAATACCATGCAAGTGGTTTAGTGGTTGGGGCTTTCGTTTGCATATGTGTTGGGGGGAGTTCGAGTCTCCCCAACCTGAAAGTCTAGAATTTATTTTGGATTTTTTCATATTCGGTTGGTTAGGGTCAGTGGCCTATACCACAGGGTACTAAAAAATATTTAGCCCTAAAAAAATTATTAAGTAAGTAAAATGTTAGTCTTTTACTAAACAATGAGATTCGTTTAGTTGGCAAGTTGCATTCCTTTTTTTTATGTTACTCCTAGCCTAGGTTCGAATCCCTTTTTTGTTGTGCTTTATTTTTATTTTCAATTTTTTTTGTGAATATTTTTTTTCCTTTTCTTTGAAAAATGTAGGCCAATTTTTATTTTTGATGCATGAGAATCTCAAGTCCGTGCCTGATGACAACCATAAAGCACTGCAATGATGATGGCCATAAACCTTAATAGTAACTACAATTATAAAGATGCTAATAAATCACAACTTCTGATCCAAGATCCAAGCTGCTTCACACTTATAAAAAGGGGGCACGTCGACCAAGTATGATAAATGATTCCGACTCTTTCTATTACACACGACTCAAACAGTTCCTAACTTAGACGATGAAAGGTTTTCTGCAAGTACCCCCTCCTGTTTGAGCTGATGTTCAAACTCCAAGTCAACGCTCAAAGAAAGCTTCTCGATCGTTCCTAGTCAACTCTTGCTCCAGTCTGCATTGATTGGTGGGTCAAAATTCGCTACGAAATTTTTCATCACCAACAAATGGCACCATATGTGGGAAACATTTTTTCCTAAAAAACGATGGCAGGAGCTGCACCTCAAGGAATCTCATTTCCATCGCTAAGGACTGGGAGTGATGAAATAAAAAAAACCTCGAATAGAATAAGCACTCAGCAAGAAGTAAAAAGCCCTCGACAAAGAAAAAATGTCCTCGACGAAGAAAAAATATTTTCGACAAGGAGAAGCCTTCGACAAAAAAAGAAAAGAAAAAGGGTTATCGATGAGGAAAAAGCCCAACAGGATGAGCCGAACCTTCATCTCTCAATATTTCCGCAATCACAAGGAAAAGAAGGACGTGGCGACTCTGTTCAATTCCAAGCAAAATGTACGGGAAAAAATATGGTATTTCTTTGAGAGATTTAAGATAGAGATAATACACGTTAGTTGTGACCCTCATGATGCGACAATTACGTTCGGAGAATGACTCCTCCTAGGTACACCCTTGTTATAAGATCGAGGATGAAACCCACATCGAAAGGGAAAATTCCCTGTAATGTAGACCAATGTTCTTTCTTTTAGAAATCGTTTTTTCTAATTTTTGCTTGCGGCCGAATGGCTAAAATATTGTTTGCTTAACTCATACAATTTCATCTAACCCTTGCCCGCAAAACAAGCGTCATATTTCAAAATGAATACAAGAAACTGGTGGTCGAAATATAAACACAAGGCCGGTGATCGAAACAAACTTATGAGGCTGGTAGCCGAATAAATGCAAGGTCGGTGACCGAAATAATACATGATGCCGCTGGTCGAAATGTATGTGTGAGGCCGGTGGCCGAAATGAATGCAGTAGGCATGTGGCGAAATGTATATATAAGGCCCGTGATCGAAAAAGATACCTAAGGCTGATGGCCAAAATGAATAAAATGTTGTCTATCAGACTCAAAGGGAAATAAGGGTAACTCGATCTGTGTCCTATGCAGAGACTAACTCTTCACCTTTAGAAGTGGAAATGGGGAAATTTTGTGTCCCATGTAGAGACCAACTTTTCTCCTTGAGAGGCAACCCATGAATTCATCATATACAGTTTGGTTTCGAACTCTGTGCTTTGAATATACTAGTATTTATCATTATTATTTGAACTTCTTGTAAGCATTGGTCCTTGGTAAGGGATGTAGTGATATATAGGCAACAAATTTTTTTTCTTATTGTGCTTATGAGTGCACAGCAAAGAAAAACAAAGGGGCAAGATGGGGAATAAAAGGGCTCTCAAGGAGATGAATTCTCAAAGAGATGAATGGTCAAGAAGAAAAATTCTCAAAGAGGTGAACTCTTGAGGGAAGGAATTCTTGAAGAGATGACAGCTCAAGAGAAAAGCTCTCAAAGAGATTGAAGATGAAGGCTCAAGAAGAAAAACTCTAGAAGACTTGAACTCTTGAAGAGACAAAGACTTAAGAAGAAAAAGCTCTCGAGGAGGAAAGCACTTTATGAGGAAGTAAACTTTCGAGAAGGCGAACTCTCGAGGAGACGTAGACTCGAAAAGGCAAATGCTTGAGGAGGCGATCGCGCCAAACGCTCAAGCTCGTCGAGGTGATAACTTTGTTTAGGTTTGAGGTGACAACCGCATTAAGGCTAGTAGGAGAAGGAGATTGTATGGCGTAAAAAAAACAGGGAATCTCTGAGTTGGGCTCAGGTCGGGGCCAAGTTTTAGAAATTTTCTCTTAGGACGACTGTCCAAAGAGAAAATTTGGGGGCATTGTGAAGGTGGTCAACAAGTTTAATCTACAATCATTACAATTAACCCTGCCATGAATATCAAAATGATTACAACCACAAATACAGTGATAATTGCAATTGCAAATGCAGCAATGATGATGTCAATGAAACACAACAATGATGACAGCCATCAAGTACGACGATGATGATGGCCATAAACCTCAATAGTAATTACAGTTACAAAGACGCTAATAAATCACAACTTATGATCCAAGTCGCCTCACACCTATAAAAATGGGGCATGACGATCAGGTACTATATCTGATTTCGACTCATTTGACTTGACTCAACTAAGAAAGTTATTAACCTAGGCATCATAGGCTTTTCTGCAGGTACCCCCCTCCTCCCCAAATCAGTGACGAAGTGAAGCTTCTGCCTCATTGTCATCAGGTTAGGGACAAAGATAAATCACCGCCTTGTCGATGTCAAGGTCAGGAATGAAGGGAACCCTCTGCCTCGTCGATGTTAAGGTTAGGGATAAAGGGAAGTCTCCGCATCATCATCATCAGGTCAAAGACGAAGAGAAACCTCCAGCTCATCATCACCAGGTCAACTAGTAATATAAGCTTCTCGATTATTTCTGGTCAGCTCCCGCTCTAGTCTGCATTCATTGGTGAGTCAAAATCTTTTACGGAATTTTTCGTCACCAACACACAACCATGTTATTTAATGAAATCCTCTAATATATAAGTTGAGCAATATTATGTTACATCTGTTGCCACATAAAGTTAGATGAAGATGGTACACAAAAAAATGGGTACATTACTCACTCGTATATATTTCGTCAATTCTTCTCTTCTTCCTTGATCTAGGAATTCATTGATTTGTTTGGTATATCTTATATCTTATGCTCTTACGGTGTAGCCTTAGCCCACCATGCCTTGGAGGTTTCATTTCAGGAAACAAATAGTCATAACTTTAATGAAAGTGCCAAGACGTACCATAACGGAAGGGGGTGAAAAAAAAAAAGTACAACCCTACTTGAGTTGTAGAGAAACCTCACAAGACCCGGAAATTAAAAATAAAAACAACAAATAAGGAAAGAACTTTTACCTCACAACACAAGGAAATTAAAAAAAAAAATCAAATAAGGGAAAGAACTTTTAACCTTACACCCCAACACACACACACACAAAAGCCATGACTCTCTGGAAAATTATAAGCAACCTCGTGCACTGGAGGGCACCAGCTATGCTTTCGAATTTTGGTTCAGGGTTTGTGAGGAAGATTATCTGCAATTTCCTTGCCCTGGTTCATCTGTTTAGAGGAAAAAAAGGTTTATTTTATTTTATTTTAATTTATGTTATTATTCTCTTCTTTACGCCAAACCTTAAGTCCTAACCTAAAGCACCAAATTTCTCTCCTTTACACAGATGCAGCCGCCATGAGTATTAGCCCAACTGGACAGCAGGACCTGGAATAACTGGTGAAACTCTGTGATCCACCAACAACAGAATTAGAGGAAATCCTCATCGAGTCCACTAACGCTGCTAGTATGCTTTTGAGTGTGATTTTTTTTTTTTTTTTTTTTTGAAGAATCAGTTTGTGTGAATCTAAATGTTTTGATAACTCTATACATGAAAATTTGGAGAGATGAAGAAGAAAAAGGAAAAACACTAAATTAATGAAAAATCACCTTTTTTTTTTCCTCTTTTGGTTTTTAACAATAGAATCACAAACAGGTTGCAAGGTAGAAGAACCAAAGACTTCCGATTACACGTATTATTGTAGGATTTGCGATGAGAATTGTGATCACAGCACTGAGACGTGCCCTGACAAATCTGGGAAATTTATAACAGTTTGTAGGGTTTGTGACTGTCTCCCATGTAAAAATGAGGCTGACCACAAGGAAGACCATTATGAACGGTTCTTTTTTTGTCATCTTTGTAGTACGATTGGTCAGCACTTGACTGAAATGTGCCCTGACATGGATTCCGACATAGGTGACGAGGACTGGGGTTCTGACATGGATGACGAGAACAGGGATGAGAAGGGTGATTTTCCAGAGAATACACAGAGCGCCGCTAATGCTGCATAGAGAATGTCAATACCAACTTTAGCTAGTTCCTTGGTTGTTTTTGAATTTTACAATTATATCTGATTGATGTACCACAATTCTATATTAATTACATGATCAATTGTACGTCGTCGTTCTCTTCAATCCATGATCATTATTCAATTTGTGGTATATAGTCTTAGTTGAGCAGCCTCCTGCGATGATAATTTTGTTCCCAGAACACTTGATTTCTCGATTGTTTTCTTGAACCAAACAAGAAGACTTTTTAATAAGGAATTCGTGATAATATTTTGGTACTTTGGTTTATGGTAAAAGCAGCATTTTGACCTTGCATCTTTACCGGTGTGAATTTTATAGACAAAGTGGATTTATTTGCATTATTACAAAAGTGATTATTCTACATAGTTTGTTCATCTATTGTTTCCTCTGGGAACAGCCTGCTATATACAGCATTCTTATTGCAAATTTTAGTTTTTAATATAACTTTCCTTGGGGTAAATATATACTTTTTGTAATGTATCTTGGTATTTGGACTATTCTGAGATGTAGGTTGAGGAACTCCGGCGTTATTAAAGAAAGGTGATGTAAATCATGGATGACTTCGTTCAGGGAAGACTCTTGAGCAGCTCCTTTGAGCATGAAATCACGGACTTCGTTCATACCACTTGTTATGTACTTTAGGTTGTTTCTTGTATTAATTTTGTTATAATTTTCAATTTGTATTGTATTTATAACATACATATTTTATAATTGGAAAGAAATTGAATTAAAATGTGTATTTTTTAATATAAAAGAACAGTTTACAGATCGAGTAATTTATGGCATGCATAATGAGTCTTAAAATAGTTTTTTACTTCATGCTTTTTGTTTATTTACAACGTGCGAACAACACGCTATAAATTAAGAGGGGGTGTATTCAATTTAGATTTTCAAATGCTGTATGATTTTATATAATCTGTGGATTCCAGAATCCACAAATTTTTTTAATTCCATATAGATTGAACAGATTCTAATGTAGTAAAACAAATTTACAGCATGGTCTATAAGGACATGTTTTTGCACGCTGTAGATTACATATTTTCTTGTAGTGTATTCAATTTTATAACACATTGTTCATGAAAACCTGGATCTTTGACTGTATCAACAATGCAGATAGTTTAATATTAAACACATCATCATCATGAATACATAGATTCTTTCATGAAATCTAACATCAAATTCTCATAAAAAATACATGAGCATAAAACAATAAATGAATAAGACTAAAAGATACATCAAAACTAATTCTCCTAGACTCTTAATAGCATTAATTTTTATTACTTGAAGAATTTCTCTATCAATAAACAAATTTTCACCATTTTGTGTTCAAATTGAGTGGGCTAAAAAAATTGCTATGGCCACTTGTTGGAGGTGGTCGCATTGGGGGCACGTAACTTGCTCTGGCAGAGTCAGTCTGGATCCTTTATATTTTGGGGTTGTTGAAGAGGTCCACTTGTTGGCATCAGTTGTTCCATACACTTGTAAATTATTTGAAGAACTCATCTTGCCTAATTCAGCTAAAACAAATAACGATATTGACTGAAATTCTATACCGAAATGTGTTGAGAATAATTTGATGATCAAGTGACTCTATATATAGGGGTTGTTTTTTCTTTTCAAAATACTACAGGAATTGCAATAAGACTATGAGTGCCATTTTCAAAACATCATAGGAAACTTTCTTTATCCAGAAGGGAAAAGCTTTTTTATCCATGTTACAATAGGAAAGATTAAATGAATCCATTTTCGAGTCTTAACTGAGCTCTTGTGATGATAATCTATTCCAAAAATATGGAATTCGTGGTTAATTAATCACCATCATAGCTAATTGTGGAATCGTTATTAGCAAAATATGCGAGTAAATTATGGTTAATCACTCGGTCAATAACTTATCTTGTTAGTAGTATATCGTTTAAGAATTGTATCCATGAAATAAAGATATTTTTTAAAAGATATAGCAAACTATTCTAATACTCGTAAGTGATTACATAAGAAGATAAGAAACATGTACGTAAAATAATAAAATGATCAAAACGTCTATTTTCCCTAGTCACAGAATATATCTCTACTACTATAAATGGAGGCAACTCTTTTGGTGTCAAAGAATTTCATCAAATTTTGAAGTACCCATAATACCCTTTACATAACATAATTATCAAATTAATCCAATAAAATATAAATAGACAAAAGTGTAAATTTGAAAAGTAACGTGTCACGTCCCGAATTTTGAATAACAAATTCAAAATCCGAAACATGAATTACAACACTCAACGAATTAACATCCTGAATTTTTTTCATAACTGCACACGTCACACCACTCAATTTACATAACCAAATCCTCAAGGAGTTTATTATTACAGCACACTATCTCCAAATTTAAATGTAAGCTCAAATGAGCATAACACACCACACAAAAGAAATTCATATTAACACAAATGTAGTTACTCTACGCAGCTCGATCACCTTCTTGATTCTCCTGACATGTAGGATTATCCGCTACACCGTTTGAGTAGTGTACTGAGATTGCAACAAGACAAAACCCGGTAAACTTTTTGCAAAGCTCGTATGAATAAATAAGAAATGAACGGTTGATTTATTAAATCATATTTATTGTACTTCAAGTTAACACCCAACAATTTCAACATCCACAAAGAAAACCACAATCTTAATAATCGATCACCAAAATCATCAACTCCAAATCACCAAGAATTAATACTGGATCTAAACTCACATCTTTCTTCCCAAAACCCCGAAAGTGTATTTATACAAATACGATGACTGACAGACTAGAGCTCTAACTAAATCGTAACCCATCACTTGGCCTAGATTATGGCATCCGACATGATAGTCAATATCGTAGTTCATCAACATAGGTTAGAACATCCGATACGCATACTCAACTTAGCCCGTCACCCGATAAGGGTCATGGCATCTATTATACTCAATCTATTGTAGCCCGTCATCTACCTAGGATTAGAGTATCCGATTCCCTCATACCGGTCACTACGTCGACCATAAATCCAAATCGAATACAACAATATTCTTTCACACATAGAATCAATAATTCCATGATACATACTATTGTTGTGTGTATATGTGCTCAAAATACAACTCCAAAAATCACCAATCCATTCACAATCATATCATCACTCAATAACACGTCATCCATGAATTTCCAATATAATTTCACTAATCACTATTATCATAAATGAATATGGTAATTCACGTTTTCAATTTCACATTAATTAAATCATTATAAAACCACACATCTCCATGTCACACAATTCTATATATAATCACGTAAATATATATATATATATATATATATGTAATTACCCACTCAGGAATGACCACTAATACCAATTATAATTCACATAAGAAAATCGTGAAATTCATTTTGTATAATAAAAATCATTTTACTTACATATGGACCGTAGTTGATCAAGTCCATGTGATTTTAAGAAAGAAAAAAAACAAATATTTATTCCATAAATATTTTTCACACAATTACGATAAAATAAAGTGATTAAAATTACTCGGTTCATAATATGAACCACGTGAGATTTATTTACCTCGAAATTCCCGCTGCGTCTTCAATTTAACACAATTCACAACCGAACTTGCCCGCCCAAGTAAGACCGTCAATCACCTAATCAAATATGACTTTAACTTAGTCAATAACTCAAAAATATACTTAAACGACAATCCAACAGTCAGATTCTAAATTATACGAAAATCCGACGAATGGATTCTCACAAATTGCCTCCTGAATCACTGTTTTATAATTATACGAAAATCCAACGGTCAAATCTTCACATGTGACCACAAAAAGTCATTGGGACAGTCATACGATCATTATACCAAAACTACAAGTCCATCGGACGGTCCGATCTTCACAGATCACAAATTGAATGATCAAAATCGATTGAAACGTAAAAATTCATAACTTAATCATACGATATCCAAAAATTATGTATAATATCGAAATGATTGTATTGAAATATAGAATTTAAAAATGAACAGAAACTGTTCTTGTGACCCCCGAAGGTAGCCGGAAATGGCCACCGGAGTTAGTGACAGAGCCGCCGCCGACCACCACCAATGTTGTCGGGGCTGGGGTGTTCTTCTTCATCTCATCAAGCTTAACAACTTTCCTAACTAACATGTATGCTGAAAATGACGGGAAGGGATCGAAATTACCTAGAACCAATCGAAGTGGTCGGAAAATAACCAGAAACCGGCGAGCTCCTAGTTCGACGCAAAAACTTCAACTACACACCTCAATCTCTTCTGGAAACTTGTTCAGAAACTCATGGTGAACTCACTAGGCCAAGAATCACAAGAAGAAGTGGTATGTAACTCGAGATATGCGGATCGAAGAGTTGTTTTTCGATCTAAACAAGTCGAGCTCCGACGAACGTGAAAACGATTGACCCAGGTCCAGTCCTTCTTGGTGCATGTTATGGAAGTTGAGGTGAGTTCAGGGAGTTAAGGATCGTGAGTTTTGGTGGCCGGAGCTAGGAGAAAACCGGCGTTGACCATTTTTGGTTCAAAGTTTGTAGCCCCGATCTATCGGATTTGAGGCCGGCCCGGTGGAAAAGGTCACGTCCAGCAGTTAGGTGAGGTCGAGGCGAGGCTGTGAAGCCCTTAGGGGCGGCTTGGCGTGGCCGGACGGCGGCGCTGCAGACGGAGGAAGGAAGCCCAGACGGAAGAGAAAAAAAGCTCGGGGGAGAGGAGAGAGAAGAGAGAAAACCAAGGGAGGCAAAATAGAAAAAAAAAAAAAAAAAAAAAAAAAGGAAATTTTGGGATTTATGAAAAATTCCAGAAAATTTTCATATATATAGATAAATCTAAATTTTCAAATAATTGTAATAAATTCATGATCCGAATATTGCGTTCCATATATGCATGAGATCGTATTGACGAGCTCTATAACTTTTATGAAGGAAGTTTTCCCAATTCCATACGTATAAAAATCGATTTGTCGTAACCCTAAATAATGTTTGATTTCGAAATAAAATCGTTCGAACTAATTCCACAACTTCTCCAAGCTTCGTACTCACTCCCACTACCGCGAAATCATTTCTAAAAATCTATAGAATTTAATTTGGATTTTTAGGAAAAAGTTGTGTTTAAATTTTAGTCTACATCAATACTATTCAACGGAATAAACTGTTACGAACACAATACTACTAACAGCCCAAACCAGGCTCAAACTCACAAAGAGAGGGAACATGCTAGTGCAAAAAGGCTCTTTCCAGATGACCCTATACCAATAAAATCTTTACCTATCTTGTTTGTTTATTATTTGATTTGTTTCTTTATGTGGATGTACTGGTCTGATTGTGCGGCTGTGGCCACTGTGTGCATCACGTAACACAATTTTATTTTTCCAATCACTTAATAAAGCGTGTAGCCCAAATATTGATGAGTAGTACTTGACTAGGTGAATTCTGAATTAGGCCGCATGTTGGTTATGTAGTACTTATTTTTTGGGTTAATTTCATTTTACTTCTTTGAACTTTACACATGAAATCAATTGTGCCCTTGCACTTCTAATTTCATCACATGTACCATTGTACTCTCCAATTTAATCAATTTTATCCAATGATTAGTCTTTTTGTAAATTGAAAACGTGGCTCTATTAGACTCCCTTACATGATGATGATTTACTAATGTGGAGTGAAAAATTATATCACAAGTGACAAAAAATTTAAAATGTATTACACAACAGTTAATAAAAAAGCTAAGGATATGACAAAATCAATTGAATTGGTAAGTATAGGGGCACCTGTGATGAAAAAAATTACAGGGACACAAGTAATTTATAGTATAAATTTCAGAAAGGTAAAATGAATTTTAGTCTTATTTTTTTATTGAACTAATGTCCTAAAATATGTAATACTCTGAATATCACAGTTGTTAAATATAAATCAATTTCCTCAAAAAAGAAAAACAATAAACAATCAAGCAAAAACTACAAAAACATGGCAAGCTTTTGGTTTTGCATTCCTCTCTATGTTTTTTTTTTTTTTTTTTTTTGAGATATCCTCTCTATGATTTGTAAGGATAAATTGACCCTTTGAAACCCTTCATGTGGAAAGTTCTTCCCCCGTGGGAAACTGTTGGATACAAAAGCACATAATTCCCATGCATGTTCTTCGTATCTCTTAAGATCTTCAATTCAATGAACAGTAGTGTGAGCAATGATTCTACTTTGAGTAAACAACACCCATATAAGCATCATTCTAAACCATTATTGTTAGCCATGATAACTAATATATTAACAAGCAAATTTTTTTTTTGATGTTCATATTAACAAGCAATTAGTAAACTTAATTTGTTTACGAAAACAATATTCGTTTTATGGGGATAAAATCATGAATTGTGTCACGTCCAACTTTATATTTTTGGCATTGCATAGATGAGAGGTCGTTTGGTGCGTGGCTTGCTTCTTCTTTTTATTGAATTACCATTACTTAATCCACGTGGCCCATAAATTAACGAAAATGTTAAAGAAATTCTGAACGGTTGGCACCAACTTGGGCATTGTCAATGAAACATATTAGTTGGAGTGACTCATCGACATGTAGATGTGGTGTTGAGCAATTATATATCAATTATACAGTAATGCATTGCAATCAGGAGTCAGGACCACCATTATAATCATTCAGGCCACAATACGCTACACCAAAAGGTGTCAACATTTTGTTTGCAATATCATTTTGTTCATGCGCTACGCAACTAGTTAAGACAAATAATTCCACAATATATATGAGATTAAAAAATGCATGGTCGGATTGAATTACTGTACCCTGATATCTTCAAAATCTGATATTTCCCATATCACAGATCATGATTGATTTTTTAATAACTTCACCCTATGAAATAAATGAGGTGTAAGAGTAGCCATTTAAGATTTAGACTTGACGCTAGGTTGTTTGGTTTTGATTGGTTATGATAAAAGTAACAAAATACTTTTGAGGTTGAATAATGTATCGATTCAGTGTCTATTAGATATACATGGAAAGGCTTCAAAATCTTACAGCTCTTAGCTGATGCTGTTGGTGTTAATGACAAGTTTTGGGTTGTTGGATACTCGAGTGGAAGCATGCATGCTTGGGCAGCACTCAGATATATTCCTGATAGACTTGCAGGTATGATGTCTCTTGCACTTCTATGGTATCTCCATGCACTTCATGTACTGCAAAGATTCCCAGAAGTGAACCACAGATACGTTATTTCAAAAAGAATGTTTGTTCTGCTATTATGTACTATATGTTATGGTACACAAGTAATAATAATTCACCTGTGCTGTTTTCCCTGAGGTTTCTGATTTTCATGTAATAAGTTACATGAACAGTCTTTTTCATGGGTTAGTCTTATCAGATTCTGTAACCATCATTAACATGTTATTGTCAATATGGATGACAAAGTCTTTAATGAGACCTTGATAGTAAGGTTTTAGATGAGTTCAACAACATTTTCTATCGACTTTGTGATGTTTCTTATTAATAAACATTTCTTTGGAGGAAGATCAGATCTCTGCTGCATTATTTCCAGTAGTATCTTCTCATGATCCTTACTGATCTAACTTGCAGGTGCTGCCATGCTGGCTCCAATTGTTAATCCATACGATTCAATCATAACCAGGGAAGAGAGACGTAGAACCTGGAAAAGGTGGACAGGAAGGAGGCAACTTTTGTACTTTTTAGCTAGGAGGTTTCCCAGATTTCTTTCTTACTTCTACCACCGGAGCTTCTTATCTGGAAAGCATGGACAAATTGATAAATGGCTGTCTTTGTCACTGGGAAAGAGGGTGAGAATTGTTTTCGTTATTTTGTTTACAGGTGTAAATTTGCAAATTTGACGCCTAAAATTTCGAGTATTACAATTATGATAACTGTTCAGTATAGTTAACAATGTATGTGGATAGAGAATCTGATCTTGGAGTCTCCTATTGTAAATTTGCCATAATGCAGAAAGAATTTCATCGTTCACCAGATGCTACGATATAGTATTATTTTTAAAATGTACTGAGACATCTCCTTTAGCTGTTTTGTTCCTATCCTTTAAAATTATCTTTCTAGTGATTCACCTGGGATACAGTTGTTTGTTCAGACGTGTGTGGTTCCGTCATTGTACTTTTATGATTTGGATCATTTCTGTATGGTTTACATTTGAAATACATGAATTACCATGAAAATTAGTCAGCCGTTTCTTTGTTTAGAATTATGGTATGTTTGGCTTCATCACTGTGTTAGTATGAACTTTAAATTTGAAGTCTAAAGTGGTCATTATTATTTCACTATCTCCTTTCTTTGAGAGTAGATGGTAGAACGTTTCTACCATATCTCATTGTAATCTTTCATTATAAATGAAATTCTAAGTTCAGTTATCCTAAATTGACCATCTAGCTTTATATTTATAGTATAGTGTGCCTTTGGTTCATGAATAGTCATCACTGTTCATCTCTACCTGAAATGAAGTGACGGTTTTGCCCTTCTGTTCATCATTATAAATATATTAAAGTTGGTTGGGTACACTGTTCATGAATGTTCACAAAGTGAAGTAACGGTTTTACCTCCAATTTTTAACTAAAATTACAATTTTTTTTTTTCAATTTTGCCATATCTTTTCAGTTTATTTTTTTATTTTTTTTATTGCTGAACAATTCTTCTACAAATTATGAAAAAAGTTTATTTGTTGCTAATCTATTATTAAAAATAAAAAAATTATACTCTAAGTAACGTCAATATTTTTTAGATTGCCCCAATTTTTAACTAAAATTACAATCTATCTTTTTTTTTTCCTTCAATTTTGCCATATCTTTTCCTTTTTTATTAAAGTTTTTTTTATAGCAGAACAATTCTGTTTTGTATTTGTAAATTTCTACAAATTATGAAAAAACTTTATTTGTTGCTAATCTATTATTAATAATAAAATAAATTATACTATAAGTAGCGTCGATATTTTTTAGGTTACAAGTATTACTCTATTATACATAAATCTTGAAGAAGAAAAAATCCACAACATAGCGCGGGTACTATTTCTCTAGTGCTATAGTAAAACTTCTAAGTAAAAGTCAGTGAGGGTTCTTTTGTCTTTGCTTCAAACTTGACCACCCTTTTGTGTTCTTTTTCAGACCTTTAGTTGAGCTTTTGGAGCGAAGTGCATTGCAACTCTCTATATGCTACTACAGGTGATGGACTAAACTACTATTACTCGAATATCCTATTTACAATTATTTTTTTTATTTTTTATTTTCTGACAATGTGGATGCAGTACTAATTCTTTTACTAATCTATTTACAGATGTTACCACAAGAAGTCCCATAAAGAACCATTGGCTTTTCTACACTGAATTAGCAAGCAGACAGACCATGATATAATAATAGTTTGCTGGCTGGTATCCATTCTACTGTCTTTGGCATATATAGTAATTTTCAAGGCACCTCCAATCTTGCAGGTAGTGTATATAACATATATATTAATAGAGAATTGGTGTTTATTGTTTTTAAGAACTTTGTGATATATAGTGTTTTGACACTCTCCTTGGGTATTCTGTGTAATATGCAGGAAATTAGCTTTAGCTCGGGTGATATATTTATAAAAAAAAATTGTGGTTAGCCTATTTTTGAATGTAAGTTACTTGGAAATAATTTTGATACAATTGAGGAGTGGAGGATAAAGTTTAACTTGGTTAACCTATTTGAATAGACTTCAACTAAAATGAAAAATGTTAGGAAAATCTCCGTGGTTTAAACTTAATGACTGAAATGTAAGTAATTTGAATATCTATGTATTTTTCAATGAAGCCTGCATTACATATAAGTAACCTTAAATGCTATTTCAGTATAACGAAATGATTTTCAATTATGCATTTTATCGTTATAATTTGTTCACATCAACAAATTCTACAGCAAAGTGCGGGTACCATTTCTAGTTATTTCCTAAACTCAAAGACCTAACAGATAAGATCAATAATAGACTAAAACTTACTCAAAATGAAAAGCCGAAACCCAAAAAACTAAAAAACTCTAGATTTAAAACCAAAAATCTTCACTACAACGGAGAAGCCAGCCGCTATAATAGTAATCGCGATATCACGTGAGCCCCGACAAAAGTTTCACCTCCAGAAAATAAAGAAAAATAAAAAATTCCTTTAGGCAGTGTTTCGGTGAGGTACTTTGAGAAGGGAGATGACTTTTAGAAGGGATTGAAAAACCCATTTTAAAAATTCCTCGTTTGGCAAAAAATCGTAGAGGGACTTAATTTAGACAGGATTTTGAGAGAGGATTATTAGACGGGATTTTCTTGAGACAAACTCTCTGTCTAAGTTCCGCCTCGAGAGGTGGAATTCTGAAATTCCAAGAACAACGAAGAACGACGTCTACACAACGGTGATTTCTCGCTCTTTCTTCTTCCTGAATCGCTCATCTCTAGGTTCGATCTCTCCCTTGGGCTGTCGTTTGTCTTTGTATTCTAGGGTTTGATGCTTGATTTTTGGATATTTTCATCTCCAATTTGATTGATCCATGGTTGGGTATTCGTATACTTGATAATTCTTCATCTGTGTTTATGGTTTTGTTATCTAGCTTGATTTCATTGGCTGCTGGCTCGTGTTTCTTTCATTTGAGTTATGGTTTCTCTGATTTCCAGAACTGGGTTAGCTGCAAATGCCTCAATCTTGGGTTTGGCTCTCTGTGTCAATTCCATGTTTGTGATTGTTATCTGTTTATGCATGTTGTTTTTGCTTGTGTTGGCTTGAATTTCTTCCTCAAGTATCTGTTATACATTTCTTCTTGATTTCAATATCGAGCTATTGGTCGATTTTCATTTCAAGTTGATAATATGCGTAGGTGTATCTCTGTATTACTGATCATAACAGAAAGAAAGTATATCTAAGAATGAGCAAACGGGGATTCCACAAACCCCACCCAAATTTGCCCCGCGCCCCCGTTCCCCATCTGGGGATATTTTCAAATGGGGGATTCCCCGCCCTGCCCCCGCGGGGAACGGGTTCCTCACCCCGCATTTGTCATTTTCTCTATATGAATTTTTTTGTTTTTCTATTTTGAAATTTTCTATGTTCTATCTTTTTAGATTTTTTTCCTTTCCTTTTTTGACAAAAAATAATACACAAATCATAATTATACGACGATCCAACGGTCGGATTCTCACGGACCACCTAGAGGATCATTTTTACCGATTTATACGATGATCCAACGGTCGGATCCTGACCGATCGCCTTTAGGTTCATCCTCTCAAAATTATACGAACATCCAACGGTTGGATTGTCCTGGATCGCCTTTAGAATCATCCTCACAAAATTATACGACGATCCAACGGTCGAATCCTCACGGATCTCCTTTTGAATCGTCTTTTCACAATTATACGAAGATCCAACTGTCGAATCTCACGAGGAATAAGAAAAAATAATAAAAATGCCCCGGTTGAAAAAAAAAAAAAAAAACAAAAACAAAAATGGGGAACCCGCATGGGTAATGGGAAACCCTACCCCCGCCCCCGCACCCCCGCGGGGGAAATAAGTGCCCCCATCCCCACCCCCGCATGTGATGGGGAACCCTGCCCCCACCCCCGCTTGACAAATGAGGAGAAAACACGCGGGTATCCCGCCCCCCACCCCCGTTTGCCCATTCCTAAGTATATATAAAACTGAAATCAGCTGGATGTTTTAAGTTGGTTCTTCTAGTTTTCCTCAGTTTTGGCTTATGAGTGAAAACTGAAAAGGAAATTGTGGATTGCTGCAATGGAAGTCTTGACCCTTTGGATTTGATGGTTTTTCTTTCTGTTATGTTCTTCACTGCATAGTTCTTTCTTCTGTGTATGATTACCTCAAATTTGTGCAATTGCCACCTTTGGAATTTGTGATACATTGTCATCTTGCTTGTGATACACTGTCCTGTTGCTTTTAGTCTGATATAGATAATAAACTCATCATCATGTGGGTTGTGTCCAGCTGCCAGCCTGAACTTGTAAACCCCTGGTTCTTTAGATCTCTCCACTTCTGAAGCAATACGATCATGTGGTGTTTGGACCCACTAGCACCTGTATGACTGACTGGGAGTTTTCTTTTCTTGGTCCGAGCCAGAGGCTTGGTTCGTTGTTAAAAAGGAGGCCATTAGTTTAACAAGAAGCAGAAAAAATAGATTCTCTATTGGAGTGGTAGTTCAATAAATCAACCTGTGACTTACTGTTAAGAGCGATCAAATTAATGCAATAAATTGATAATGTGGCGTATATTCATGTTGACTAGGTGTATTGTTTCTGTTTTAACTAAGCAAGATATCGTCATTGAGAGCAGGATGAGTTTATATGTAAGAAAAATGTTCTTAATTTTTCATTCTTAAGTTTTGGTTGGATATTAAGTTTGGATGCCAGGGTCATTCCTTCTTTGATATGTGTAGCTGGTTGTGTCTCATTCATTTTCATTTTATGCTTGTATCATGCCTTGCCAAATAGATTAGATTGTTAGGTCTGACATTACTTCCGTATTTATATCATGCTCGAGTTGAAATGGTCATTGTCTCTTTTTAAGCATCTCTAGCTAATCAGTTAATGACCAACCTAGCATCTTTGTTTTCTCTTGGTGAACAATTGAAAATAATAGAAAAATGTGGGCAATAGATAGGCACAGTAGAACAGTAAATTAGCCAGCCATAAATATATTTTGGCTATTTCAAACCAAACTCAATCTAGAGTGGTAGCTACTTAGGGGTTATCATTTAGCCCGTGGGCCTCGTGGGTCGATGGAGGCCCTCAGGGTCAAAAGCCCGGTCCGGCCCGTCAAAAAGTCCGTCATAGGCCCGGCCCGATGGGTAGAGGGCCGGACTTGGTTTAGGGGCTTGAAACCCGGCCAGGCCCGTAAAAGCCCGCAAACAAAAATTATTATATAAATAACACAGAAATTCTTGTGCATAACACCCAAATTCGCTGAATTATTGGGAACTACTCAGATGGAATTAGGAGTTGTACCCTATATACACAGAAAGCCTTATGTGTCTAGTTTCTGAAGAATTTTACGGTTTGTGATTCTGACTTTTCTAGAAAGAGTTATGGCAATTTAAGTGAATGCAGTTCAGCTTGAACGAGAATCTGCAATACAGAAACTGTTGTGCAGAACATCTAACTTTGCTGAATTACCGGGAACTGCTTGGATAGAATTAAGTGATGTACCCTATATGAACGGAAAGCCCCATGTGTCTAGTTTCTGAGGAATTTTACGGTTTGTGATTCCAACTTTTTTAGAAGGAGTTATGGTAATTTAAGTGAAGGAAGTTCAACTTAAACGAGAATCTGCAACACATAAACTGTTGTGCAGAACATCTAATTTCGTTAAATTACTGGAAACTGCTCGGACGGAAATAAGAGTTGTACCCTATATGCACGGAAAGCCCCATGTGTCTAATTTCTGAAAAATTTTACGGTTTGCGATTCCGACTTTTCTAGAAGGATTTATAGCAATTTAAGTGAAGGTGATTCTACTACGGGAATCTGCTACTTTAAAGAGGCAAATTGGTATAAGCAAATGTATTTGTAATTAAAATCGAAATTTTTATCTCATGTCTACACACATCCATCGATGAAATATTTATAAACGTGACGTAAAAAAATAAGGAAGTTTTATGGTCACCACGCCATTAGTCAATCAAGAAAGCATACAAGCGATTACGATTGACCAATCCGATCGGGTTTGAAACTATGGTGAAATTGACTAAATTTTTAACCACACTCATAATTTATTGTAATAATCACATCCAACGGTCGGTTTTTTCATTTTTTTTTAATTGATAGAAGTTGCTCTTTGGAGTGTGTAACTATAAATATAGGTTTATAAAAGTAACTAGGTTTGACCTAGTTGATCGAATTCGAAACGAGAACCAAATTGGTTGGATTTTTTACAACCACTATAAAATATTACAATCTCTCTATCAAACGGTTGGTTTTTCTAAATTTATTTTCCATTTCATGGTTGCTTTAGAATGAATCTCAACGATTTAAATGTAATGTGTAAGTCATACAACTTTAAAGAGACAAATTGGTATAGACAAATGTATTTGTAATTAAAATTGAAATTTTTATCTTATGTCCACGCACATCCATCGATGAAATATTTACAAACGTGACGTAAAAAATAAGCAAGTTTTGTGGTCATCACGTCATCGGTCAATCAAGAAAGCATACAAGCGACTACGATTGACCAATCCGATCGGGTTTGAAACTATGGTGAAATTGACTAAATTTTTAACCACACTCATAATTTATTGTAATAATCACATCCAACGGCCGGTTTTTCCATTTTCTTTGAATTGATAGAGGTTGCTCTTTGGAGTGTGTGATATATAAATATGGGTTTATAAGAGTAACTAGATTTGACCTAAATGATCGAATTCGAAACAAGAACCAAATTGGCTTTATTTTTTACAATCACCATAAAATATTACAATCTCTATCAAACGGTTGGTTTTTCCAAATTCATTTTTCACTTCATGGTTGTTTTAGAATGAACCTCAACAATTTAAATGTAATGTATAAGTCAACTTTAAGAGGCAAATTGGTATAGGCCAATGTATTTGTAATTAAAATTGAAATTTGTATCTTATATCTACGCACATCCATCGATGAAATATTTACAAACGTGATGTAAAAAAATAAGCAAGTTTTACGGTCATTATGCCATCCGTCAACCAAGAAAACATGCAAGTGACTACAGTTGATCAATCCAATCGGGTTCAAAACTATGGTGAAATTGCCTAAATTTTTAACCACACTCATAATTTATTGTAATAATCACATCCAACGGTCGGTTTTCTCATTTTCTTTGAATTGCTATATGTTGCTCTTTGGAGTGTATGATGTATAAATATAGATTTATAAAAAATTAGTGTCTTTAAAAATTTATTTATCAATAAATTAGTATCTATATATAAATATAGATTTTTTGGGTACAATATAGATCTGTTATCTTTGGTTGTATTTGATCATTATCCAATGAATTTCCAAAGCTTGATTAAAAAAAAAAATATTTGCATCTTTAAATATTTATTTATAAATAAAGCCCGCAAGGCCAGGCCTGAAAAAGCCCTGCCCGGCCTGAAAAAACCCGCAAGGCCCACTTTATATGGACGGGCTTGGATCCTTTGATCTTTAATAAAGCCCGGCCTGGCCCGCTATTATTTAAAAATATAGCAAGGCCCGGCCCGTTGACAACCCCTATAGCTACTATTGCTGGATATGGGTCTGAGCCTCCAAGGATATGTTATTACTTACACCCAGCTTGCGGCCCATGCCAACATAGTTTTGGGTCAGAATAGTGTGGAGCTCAGTGACAGATATATGAACATGTAAGAGAAAGATTGCTATTAGCAAGGAGTGTTTCTCATTGTCCAGGATATTGTGTACTATTGTCGTTTCCCTTTTTGATTCTACTAACGTTAATCCCTTTTGGTTGTTTTAGTTTAATGCAAGCTAGAAAAGGAATGGATAAGAAGCAAAAGGGTATGAAAATGGAAGAAGATGGAGGCATATGTGACGGTTGATGAAGTCTATGAAGAGATAATGACAATATCTGATTTAGAAGAATACCTTCGTTGGAGAGCAATTGAAGTATTTTGCTAACAATGTGACAAGGTTTCAAATATTGAAGAAATTCCACTTGAAAAGAAAAGAGAATTTGTTTTGGAGTCAATGTCACGAGACTGTTGAGATTTGTATGGTTTTCCTGTGACGTTTAAGATGTTATCACTATCATGTTATTAGAATATTGGTGAAGCACAATTTTTTTTTCATCTATTTGGTTAAAAAAAAATTGCAATTTTATTTTGAGAATAAAAAAAAATTGAGAATGAAAAAAATTACAATTACCTACAACAGTTTTAGCAAAATATAAAAAACGATTAATTTGGTCAAAAAAATAAATATGTTTTAGGGACTCAGAAACTGAGAGAAAATCGTTGTGTATTCTCATTGATAATAGGGGCCTCTTTATATAGAGGATTACAATGAATAGAATCTGAATATACAGGAAAGTAATTCTACATTGAATAGGATTCTAAATCTTTCTATAACCCTATTACCACTAGGTCAAGTAAACTAGAGTTTGGGCCAAACACAAAATAGAGATTTCCTTAAACACTCCTCCTTGTGTTGCCCAAAAGCGGTGCTCCTCTCGTTGCCTCGATAAAAACCTTGTCGAGTAATAAAAACCCAGTTGAACAAAAATAACCTCGGTCGAAGGAGAAAAAGAGCACAACATACCCTTCACGTTTCGAGGTGAACATGTAGACATCTCCCCCTGATGTCTGCGCCTCCTCCTGATGACTACGATCATGGGAGTTCAGATAGTTTCCGAAAGCCAATTCTTGCCACATGTTTTTCGAACATGGATTTAGGTAATGACTTAGTAAACAAGTCTGCCACATTGTCCTCAGAACGAACCTGGTTCGCTTTGATCTTGAGGAGCTTCTGTTGTTGCTGATTATAGAAGAATTTGGGAGATATATGCTTGGTATTGTTGCATTTGATGTAGCCTTGCTTCATTTGTTCAATGCAAGCAGCATTATCCTCATAAATGCTTGTTGGCGCATCTGTGGTAGACTTCAAACCACAATTACTTCGAACATACATAACCATGGATCGTAACCATATACATTCACGAACTACTTCGTGAAGAGCAATAATCTCTGCATGATTCGAAGAGGTAGCGACTAAGGTCTGCTTTGTAGACCTCCAAGATATCGCGGTGTTTCCCATGGTGAATACATAACCAGTTTGGGAACCAGCTTTGTGTGGGTCAGAGAGATACTCAGCATCAGCAAAACCTTACAAAACACCTATATTGTTTTGGGATGGGAAGAGGGAACGCAATCCACCATGTGTGGCGTTCTAGTTATTTGACGGGTCCGAGTCCATCACATCTCTGTAAGGATAGAACAAGCTCATATCGATCGTACTACTTAAGTATCGAAAGATATCTTTAACACCAGTCCAATGGCGTCTGGTTAGCGCAGAGCTGTATCTAGCTAATAAGTTCACAGCGAAGGAGATGTCCGGTCTCGTGCATTGTGCTAAGTACAATAATGCGCCTATTGCACTTAGATATGGCACTTCTGCCTCTAGCACTTCTTCGTCGTCATCTTTTGGACGGAATGGATCCTTCTTTGGATCAAGCTTACGGACGACCATTGAGGTGCTTGAAGGCTTAATATTATCAGTATTAAAATGCCTAAGCATCTTTTAGGTATAAGCTGATTGATGAATCAGGATACCATCTTCACGGTGCTCAAGTTCCAAACCGAGACAAAACTGTGTTTTCCCAAGATCTTTCATCTCAAACTCAGATTTCAAGTGTTCAGCAGTTTCCCTTAACTCTTTAAGGGTGCTAATTATATTCATGTCATCAACACAGACCGCTACTATTGCAAATCCAGAACTTGTCCTTTTTATGAACACACATAGGCATAGTTCATTGTTGACATATCCCTTCCCAATCAAGTAGTCACTTAGACGGTTATACCACATCTGTCCGGATTGTTTCAATCCATATAGTGAGCGTTTTAATCTTATAACCAACGTGCTCCGTGGTTTAGAGCCACTTGATTTGGGTAACTGAATTCCATCTGGAACTTTCATGTATATTTATGTATCCAGATCCCCATATAGATACGCTGTAACCACGTTCATAAGCTACATGTTCAGTTTTTCAGAAACTACCAAACTGACAAGGTAGCAGAACGGTATGACGTCCATTACAGAAGAATATGTCTCCTCGTAGTTGATTCCAGGGCGTTGTGAGAAGCCTTGGGCCACAAGGCAAACTTTGTACCTTACAATCTCGTTTTTCTCATTACGCTTTCTAACGAATACCCATTTATGACCAACTGGTTTGGTGTTGGGCGATATTGGTACAATTTTGCCAAATACCTTTCTTTTTGTTAGAGAATCAAGTTCTGCCTAGATCGCATCTTTCCATTTTGGCCAATCAGCTCTACGTTGGCATTCATCAATGGAGTGTGGTTCAATGTCATCGGTCTCAATAATGTCACGCGCTACTGAATACGCGAATACATCATCAATGATGATGGAGCTTCTTTCCCACGTCCCATGTACACTGTTGTAATTCACAGAGATCTCTACGTTCTCAGGGATAAGTTTTGACATTGAGGCGTCCCCCAATGATGTCTTTTGGATATAACTATAATCCGGAACATTCTCATGGGACGGATTTTGAGTATCGATGATCAAAGGATTTGTTTGTGCCTTATTCGCTCATTTTCTAGGGCGAGTATCATTCGAACCAATTGGTCTACCGTGCTTCCTTGAGGGACATGCGGCCATAGATGTCACATCATTGCCATGCTGGGTAATGGCGCCATCTTCTCGTGTCACAGGAGTGGCGTTATGTCCATTATTAGGGACATCAATCCTTGCAGGCACGTTTGCAGCATGTATGTATGATCTCATCACTTTGGCAACATCAGAAAAAGCATCAAGTAGAGTTTCTGCTACGTTCTGGAGCTCGATTATTCTTCGTACTTTAAGTTCGGACTGTGCGGTACGGGGATCGAGATGAAACATAGTGGGGACAGACCACGACAATTCCTGTCGTTCCTGTTGAACATCTATGTTCTTATCTCCCCCTAACGACGGGAAGACTGTCTCATCAAAGTGACAATCTGTAAATCTAGCGGTAAAGAGATCTCCTGTCAAGGGTTCAAGATAGCAGACGATGGTTAGAGATTCATATCCAACATAAATGTCCATTTGTCGTTGAGGACCCATCTTAGTACGATATGGTGGCGTTATAAGCACATAAATAGCACACCCAGAAATGCATAAGTACGAGATATCAGGCTCGTACCTAGTCACTAGCTATAACGCAGAATAAGATTGAGTTGCAGTAGGTCGTAGACGAATTAGCGTCGCTGCATGCAATATTGCATATCCCCAAGTAGAAACAGGAAGACTGGTGCGCATAACCAATGTCCGGGCTCATTTGTAGTCGTTTGATAGCAGCTTCTGCGAGACCATTTTGGGTATGAACATGGTGAACTGGATGCTTAACATCAATCCCTAATGACATGCAATAGTCATTTAATGTTTTCGATGTAAACTCCCCAGCATTATCAAGTCGAATTGACTTAATTAGATGGTCAGGATAGTGAGCCTGTAGACGGATAATCTGGGCAAGGAGTTTAGCATAAGCAGCATTGCGAGTGGATAACAGCGCGACATGTGACCAGCGTGTCGACGCATCAACCAATACCATAAAGTATTTAAAAGGTCCGCATGATGGTTGAATTGGTCCATAGATATCCCCTTGGATTCTCTACAAGAACAGAATAAGTATTTTGGGATCCTTTACGTAGGATAGTCTCGATCCTAATTTCTCAAATGAACAGGCTTTGCAGAATGAGCGAGGGGCCTTAGAAGCAGCAAATGAAGATTTTGGTTGGGCCGGAGCGTCTGTAGCCTATTAGAAGCAAAATGTGTGACTACATCTCCCATTATGGCGTTAGAGCCATGGAAATTGGTCTAGGTGGCGTCATGGCTACTAGGAGGGACAACCATGGAGTCATGCTCATGGTTGGCACCATTTATGGCGTCGTCACTAGGGACAGGGACGGCCTTGTGGCGGCCCAAGACAGCAGTTGCGCTTGAGGCTACAGTTTTTGTGGTCTTGCTAAGTCCGGGAATCAATTTTTGATTATTGCTTCTTCTCACTTTGAAAAATGGATGTCCGTGTGAAGTCTTTAGTATACGGAGCATCATATAACGACCAGGATGTCCTAGTCGGTCATGCCAAAGCCAATATGTGTCTGAATCCAAGAGATCTTCTCTTATGATATTATTGGATTCATTTGGTCGAATTGTAATGACATAAAGTCTACTAGATTGATACATAAGCTTCTCTAAGATGCCCTTTCTGCCACAATCATTAGAGGTAATGTAAAGGAATTCTATTCCATTCTCATTATGCGTTTCCGCATGGAATCCGTTAGCTCTTGTATCTTTAAAACTCAATAAGGTTCGATTTGCCTTAGGAGCGTAGAGAGCTTCAGTGACTTTAATCAAGGTGCCATTTAGCAAAAAGAATTGGGTCATTCCATGTCCTTGAACTAAACCTGATGGCCCAACCATCGTAGTCACATAGGAATATGTAGGCAAAATCTCTAAGAATAATTGCCTATGTCATAGAATGGTGTGCGTAGTCGCACTATCCGCGTGACATTATAGTTCATCCATTCCTAAAAGAAAACCTCATAATTAAAAAAGAGTCATAAAGAAAAGAACTCAACTTTTATTAATAAACCAAACAGAATTACATCATCGTTTCTTTAATAAAAAAAAATCTAATCCAAAAAGAAACTAGCTAATGCAAACAATGGCAGTCATCTAACTTCTTTCGATAATTTCAATGCAAATGTGACCAGGTGAGTGGAGAGATGTCGGTGGAGTAAAGCTCGCTAAAGTACCACTTATCTCAAAACCTTCCTAGACATCACACTTATAAGGAGTATGCCTACTTTGAAGAAATATTAAACCATTGGCATCTACTACAAATAATATGGCAATTGCCTACACTCTCTTGGAAAATAAAAAGACTTGATCAAAATCACCAGTTTCTGGGTCTTGATCTTTGTAGTCTTCCACCTTTAGATCGAGATCGCCATCTTGATCTTCTTGTTCCATGTAGTTGGCCTCCCTTGCTTCACGATACATCTTGTATGCATTTGCAACGTTCTGGGATGCACTAACTTCTTTGCCCAATGTCCACTTGATCCACATCGAAGACAAACATCTTTATGGTCAGGCTCCCTTGATCGAGGTGCATTTGACGCACGATTTGGACAGCTATTGTTCTTGGTGGCGTCATCACCATGGCCGGAGGCTCCGCCTTTCTCTGATCTCCACGGTTCCGTGCGCGCCTATCTTGGTGATTTCCTTTCTCTTTAGGGCTAGAATATGGATCAGAACGTCCAGAATTTTCCCTACTCTTAGGGTTTCACTCCTTGCGTCCTCCCTTGGGGGTGCGACTATAGTTAGACTCCTGAATAGACTTTGTTCCCATGGGTCTAGCATTTTAGTTCTTCACAAGGATATTGTCGTGCTTCTCAGCTACGTTCATGGCGCCAATGAGCTCATGAAACCTTGTGATACGTCCTGCATTCACATCAATTCGATAATTCTTCGAAATCATCAGGGCAGAGATGGGGAAGATAGAGAGAGTCTTCTCGATCAACATCGTATCAATTATGGTTTGTCCACAGAACTCCATCAAGGACTTGATATGAAGGGCTTCCGAGTTATAATCAAGTACGGACTTGAAGTCACAGAAACGGAGGCTATGCCATCTCACTTCTAAATTAGAAAGCAGGGAGTCACGAACGTTGCCAAATAGCTGCTCAAGTCCACCCATAGTTTTCTGGGGTCTTCTTCATTGAGGTATTCACTTTGGAGCGCATCATTCATGTGCCTTGTCATGAGAATTATGGCCTTGGCTTTATTTGCTTCGAAAGCACGAGTTTGCTCTACAGAAAGCACGTTCTGACTAGGCTCTTGTATTGTTTCCAGAAGTCCATCAGCCTTAAGATGTTGGCTCACATCTCGGACCCACCTATGGTACCCTGTGCCAGTTGTATCTAGTGGAACAAAGTTCAACTTATTCAAGTAACTCATCTTGAAAAACAACACAAGATTAGGGTTAGTTTCGGAGCATAAAAGGCTACCACGAAAACAATAAGAATTTCTTAGTGTAGTCGCTTCCAAGAAATTAGGAATTTCTGAGCGTAGTCGCTTTCAAGAAAATCCGATTCCAAGAGAGGTTTTGGATTAGATCGAAACAATGATGCATGTGGTTGATCGTTTTTCTTCTCAACAAACGCTAAGTTTGGAGGACTCTACAAGCTCCAAGCTTGGTGTGAGCACGAACCCCCACAGTTCGGCTTTTAAGTCTCCCCTATGAAGAAGAAAGAAGGGTAGAAGAAGAGATATTGGAAGTCCCCGAGAAAAGAAGAAGAAATTGAAAAACTTCAAAAAAGGGAACTTTTAGAAAAATTGACCTTGAAAAGATGTTGGAAATCTTGGCCGGAAAAGGGGTGTTGAAGATGACTGGAAAAAGGTGCTGGAGTCGCCGGAAAATTGGCCGGAAACTGATGGTGGTCAGAGGTAGGCCGGGGTGTGCAGGGCTGCTGCAGGGGTTGTGCGGAGGATGTGCAGGGCCTGTTGGCAGCTGCTGCGCAGGGGCTCGGCAGGTGTCTGCATATGTTGGCAGGTGTGTGCAGGGCTGTTGGCAGCTGTCGGCAGATGTGCACAGGGTTGTTGGAAGGGCAGGCTTTGGCAGATGCAAGCGGGGCTTCTCAGCAGATGTCGGCAGTAATCGGCAGATCTGGGCAGGAAGCATGCAGGGGCTGTCGACAGAGGCTCGGCAGCACTTGGCAGATCTCGTCAGGGGCGTGCAGGGGCCTCGGCAGATGCTTGCAGGGAGCAGGGACCGGTCCGATTTTTCTGACGCCCGGTTAAGGGATTTTCCAACCGGTTCCGGTGGTTCCGCAGCCGGTTTTGGGTTCCTTGAGGCTAGGACTTCAATATGTGGGGTAGTGCGTGTTGGGATTTAAGGGCTACGAAATTAGGGCTTCAGGGTTAGGGCTTCGTGTTGATAACGTGTTTTAGGGAATCAGAAACTGAGAGAAAATCCTGCGTATTCTCATTGATGATATGTGCCTCTTTATATAGAGGATTACAGAATAGAATCTGAATATACAAGGTAAGTAATTCTACATTGAATAGGATTCTAAATCCTTCTATAACCCTATTACCGCTAGGTCAAGTAACCTAGAGTTTGAGTAGCTAAACACAAAATAGAGATTTCCTTAAACAATATGTTTATAAAATCCCACAATTAAATCCCTTCACTTGAAAAAATTATCCAAACAAGTTATTTAAATAATCCACCATTTATCTCCCTTCATTTTAAAATCCTATCACCTCATAATCCCTTCATTTAATCATCCCATCACATTGAAATCCCTTGGAATCTCCAAATCCCCAGTCCAAACAGAGTGTTAGAGAAAAAAAGAAGAAGAAAAAAAGATGTCAATGCAAAGTCAATCTGCAAATGTGGAAGGCGTCATTTTGCATATTTCCCTTCGTCTCTTTGTTCTCTAGCAACCTCTGCTTTCAGTCTCCCAAAACCTCGACTCTCTCTCTCATCAATCATCATGGCCACCCCTGAGTACCGAGACGACCTCAACACCATTCTCTCCGAGCAACGCCGAGAGCTCATGGCCGCCAAAACCCTAGACTCCGACCTCGACATCGCCTTCAATCTCCAAATGCAGGAGGCCATGACCGCCTCCCTCTCTCAACAGCCCTCGTCTTCGCGCCCTCCTCCGCCTCCGCCGCCGCCGTTCCACGACGAATACGACGACGTGTTGGACCTGGCCGTCGCGCTCATGCTCGAGGACGTCCAGAAATTCGCGCAGGAATACGACGACCACGAGCGGTCCCTCTTCGAAATAAGGAAGGCGAAGGAAGACCTAGACCGCCGGATTCACGATCAGAATTTCGCCGCCGAGGTCCGCAACGTCCCGGAGGACTATTGGAGCAAGTACGGCGATCACTACGAGAAGCCGTACTGTGGCGACGGCGCGTCGTCGTCGAAATCGGTCGTGGAGACTGAGTGTTTGAGACTGTATTGCAAGGGTTTGGTTGGCGAAGAGGTGGTTAGGGATTCGAAGGTGGTGGTGGCTGGGGCTGGGGTTGCGATTTGTGACCCTAGAGATAATCTGATATTCGAGGCGAGGAAGAATCTGGAGGCGTTTGATGGTGGTGTGGTGATGAGCAATGAGGCTGTGGAGCTTGAGGCTCTCATTGAAGGGCTCAACACAGCTCTCACTCTGGAGTTGAAAAATGTCACATTTTTCTGTGATGGCTACATGCTTTACCAATACGTGAGTTTTAGCATCAAGTGTTGCTTTTTGTCAGTCTTGTGATTTTGGTATTTAAATTTCATTTGACGTTATTGGTTTGCTAGCTAATTTTTATTTATTTATTGTTCAATGTTTACTGATTCGCATGTAATTGAATGCAGCTTTCGTGGTTCTTCATTTTTTGGAATCTTTGGATAATTTTGGTTTGGTTACTGGTGTGCATTGTTTGCTGCAATCTTTGGTTACTTAGACAGGGGAAGGCTTGTGTATTTGGTAGGGTTTGGAAGTGGATATGAGAAGTCAGAAGTGGGTTTCTTAGTCGAACGGAGCTCTCATTGTAACTTGAAAAATGCCATCTTTTTCTGTGGTGGCTACATGCGTCACCAATATGAGAGCTCTAGCATTGTATGTCCTGAAAAATGTCATCCTTTTCTGTTATTGTGTGTTCTTATTGCTGGTTAATTAGATGTGCACCAATTCACATGTATCAGAATACTTATTTCTTTTTGGAAGTTTTGGGTTTAATTTATGTTTGGTTACTGGTCTGCTGTCCTTGCTACAATCTTTGGTGGCTTAACCAGGGGAAGTAATTGGGGATTTGGTAGGTTTAGAAGTTTGATAGGTTATGCAGGGAAAAGATTTTGAGCAATTCCAGAGCACAAATGGACAACTATGATAAGTGTGACAAAATGAATGACATCAATCTGGTTTTCTTTCTTGGTTTTTGGCTGTTGTGTGGTTGGATTATGTTATTTGGTATTATGCCATTTTATTGGTGGCACCGTTTTGGAATTGAAGTTGAGTTATTGTGCAGAGGCTGTAAGGTCCTTGCCATACAACTTGAAATTTTGGGGAGTTGATAATTATTTTAATAAAACTATCAACAAAATTTCAAAATTGCTATGTTAATTAAACATTTTTGAGTTTGCTGCACCTTATTCCTAGTAAGTATAGGGTAGAATTTCAAATTTCACCTTAAGCAATGCTGCAGTCATGCAGGTGTACCGTTATGTTGTTGGAAATTTCTTAAGTTGTATTCATGATGTATTATTCTGTCATTGCAGTATGAATATATATACTATTTCTATTCCGCAGGATTCAAATGATATCCATAAACTGCATGTTTCTAGATTAAAAGATGCTGATAAACTTAAAATCTTGTTTCATGCCGCTGATAAAAAGGAGTTACTTTTCATAAATACAGGTTACAGGCAGAGTGCTTCCTGGGAACAGCAAGATTGCAACATTAGTCAATCAATTGGGAGCTCTACGGGGAAAATTTGAATATTGCAGCCCTTCTCTTGTGGCGCGTAGTGACATTAAGTTTGCATTTCAATTTGCAAGAGAAGCTATAGTTTCTCAAATAACTTGGCCTGCAGAAACTAGCAGTGGCAAATCTTTGAAGGAGACTTGTGTAATTTGTTTTGAGGACATTGATGTCGGTCGAATGTTTTCAATTGATGGTTGTCTGCACAGGTATTGCTTTTCTTGTATGAAACAGCATGTAGAAGTTAAGTTGCTTAATGGGCAGGTGGCACAGTGTCCTCATGAAGGCTGTAATTCTGAGGTCAATATTGACAGTTGCGCACAATTCTTGGCACCTAAACTAGTTGAGGTTATGAGCCAAAGAATCAAGGAATCTTCTATTCCTGTCATAGAGAAAGTTTATTGCCCAAATCCCAGGTGTTCTGCATTAATGTCCAAAAAGGAGGTCTTACAATATACAAGCAGCTTTTATGCGGGTGCTGAACAATCTGGAGCCAGGAGATGCTTGAAATGTCATTCCAATTTTTGTATCAATTGCAAGGTCCCATGGCATTCCAACATAACATGCTATGATTACAAAAGATCGCATCCCTATCCCCGTGCAGAAGATCAGTTGCTGAAGTCGTTGGCTACAATGAAACACTGGCGCCAGTGTATTAAGTGCAAGAATATGGTTGAACTTGCAGAAGGTTGTTACCACATTACTTGCAGGTGCTTTACTAACCTCCCCTTCTCTCCTATTTGAATTTATCTTTTGTCTTTTTGTTATTGACTTATTATTGTCATCTTAGGTAAAACCTTAAAACTAGTACATTTTTGTGTGGAATAAAGCAGCACATATACACCCAATGGAAGCAATATGATCTAGGTAGCTAAATGGTAGCAACTTGAGTGCAAGAGTGGATTTAGCTAATGACTGTAGCATAAAAGTTCCTGAGTTCTTATATGTGAACAGTGTTACCATCCAACCACAAAAGAGCCTATCACTGCATGTTGACATTCTGATTTTTGCTTTTATTCGATCCTGATGAATTCTAAACAATCTCATGTACATCTCAGATAACTTTTGTGCTCTTTGTTTCTAGTAATCATATATATTGCCTTTGATTGCTGCACCACAGTTTTCTTCTTTTAACTTTTATGCAAGAAAAGAAAAATGTTTATTTTTATTTTTATTTTTTTTAACCAATAAGACGAGAAAATGGTTCAACTGTTTATTTTCTTCGATAATGCCCGCCTGCACTTTCATCTTTATACCAAACCAAAATTGAAACAAAGCACTTTTACTAGCCGAATTTAAAATTTGAATTGCAAATAAAACAAATAAAAGAAATTGTTTTATAAAAATATGGTAACAATAGCACTGCAGAACCAAATTTAGCAACTAAATCACAAAAGAATTCCAAGTATTATTTTACTGATCCTTGTGGTTTCTCCCATACTTGCATTGTCTTTGTAGATGTGGATATGAGTTCTGCTATACTTGTGGAGCTGAATGGAAGGTCAAGAAACCAACATGTTCCTGCCCAATCTGGGATGAGCGCAACATCATACGCGAACAGCCACGACAAGTCCGGCCCATTATACGTGAGCAACCACGCCAACTGCCCGAACAACTGCAGCAGCCCATTATGCCACGGCAGGTGCAGCCTATCAGACGTGAACACCAACGACTAGGACAGCCCTTTAGACATGAACAACCACAAAGATTTCAAGTGCAGCAGCCCATTATGCCACAAGAAGTACAGCATGTCATACATGAACAGCCACGACAAGAACAGCCTGGACGTGAGCCACCTCGACAACTGCAGCCCAATGTATATCAGCAGCAACGACGTGGACAGCCTGTTATACATGAACAGCCACGACAGGTGCAGCCGATTAGACGTGAACAGCCATGACAGGCACAGCCCATTAGACGTGAACAACCACGACAGGCACAGCCGATTAGACGTGAACAGCCACGACAGGTACGGCGACAAGATGATTACTACTATGACTAGTGTATCAGATTAAACGAGATTAGGCTAATATTCTTGTGCAGTCTCCTTTTCTTTGGTTTATTCTTAATGGTTAGTGTTAAGAGCATCGGAATGACTTTGAAGATGAGACAAAATCATTTGGCACATTGTGTTTTGCACCTCTTTTATAGGTAAATTGACCCATGAATCCATTCAGGACGCACTTTTAAGTTTAAATTGAACAATCACCAATGGGGAAGCACCTTTGCCATAAGAAACTATTCCATGAAGGTATACCAAATGCAGCATTGCAGCATGTGGGATACTTGCAATCGTAAATTGGGAATTTAACCTGAGAAACATAATGTCATATTATTGCCTATTTGCCATAGTTTCAATTGGACTAAAACAAACAATGCATGAAAAATCTGTTCTTTAGGTTAGATGAGTCCCCTTCTGTGGATGTGAATAGACCAAGTCCACGAAGTTAGGTCATCTCCAATCATGGTGCTCTGAAATAGTTTATGGTCTAATTTTTTATTTTTCATTTTGTTGAAATGGAGGGTAAAAGCCCAAAAAATTTACTATATACTATTTATCAAGGCATTGTTCATCAGCTTATGAACAGTAACGGTTCCATCCGAGCCGATCATGGATGAAAAGACGATTTTGTCCTTGCTTTATCTCTGTTGCCCGACACCTGTCTACTGTCTCAAAATTCCTTAGTCTTTCTTCTTCACTTCACATAGAGAGAGAGAGAGAGAGACTAAATTATGTCCCATATGTTTCTTCTTTCAATCTCTCATGAGGGTGCTCAAAATGATGTTAACCCAAGACTAAATTATGTCCCATATGAGCAAGTCTTTTTGTCACCATATATATTACGTCCTTTTCTTTTCTTTTTTTTGAACAAATATTATATTCTTTGTAGACGTGTAATTTGACAAACCTGATTACCCCATAAGCAATTTGCAACTTGATAACAAGTTTGGGAGGTGTACTTACCTAAAATGGAAAAAATCACAAATCGAAGTTAACTGGAATGGGAGAAGAAAGAAATTGGTATGAGAATATTTCATTTCCATTGCCCCTTTTGTTAGTCAGGAAATCAAATCTGGAATGTGAAATAGTTTCCAATTCCATTAAATTGTTGTGTTTGGTTAAGTTATAAGTCTGAAAAGAAAAGTAAAATAAATGAGTTGATCGGAGTTCAATTCCATAAATGAGGCGGAATTGAAATACCATCTAAGGTGTGGTATTTCAATTCCTTCACTCAAGGGAATTGAAAATTTACTTGTTTAGCCCCTCATAAAATCTGATCAATTAATAATTCTTATCTTCACTCATTCGTTTTTCTCATGACTTGCGCTATAATAGATCTCTACAAATTTAAAATTCAATCCAAAAATTTCTTGATGGAATTCAACTTTAAACTCTATCATTTGTTCCAAAGCTGGTAGCTTAGATTCATATTTTTTTTTAAATCTTCCATATTTAATTCGATTAGGCATTATTGGAAAATCATTAACAAATTAATTCTTTCAATCCATTTCCTAACACCACAAATGAAAATGCTAAATCAATTCCATTCCATCCTTGAAAAGAAAATTAGTACAATTTATTTTCCCACTATAACGTTCCGGTTAGGGGTCATCATTTAGCCCGTGGGCCTCATGGGCTGATGGAAGCCCGCAAGGGCAAAAGCCCGGCCTGACCCGCCAAAAAGCCCGTCATAGGCTTGGTTTAGGGGTTTGAAACTCGACCCGGCCCATAGGCCGGGCCCGTCAAAAGCCCGCAAACAAAAATTATTAGATAAATAACACAGAAACTCTTGTGCAGAACACCCAAAATCGCTGAATTATTGGGAACTACTCTGATGGATTTAGGAGTTGTACCCTATATACACGGAAAGCCCCATGTGTCTAGTTTCTGAGGAATTTTATGGTTTGTGATTCCGAATTTTCTAGAAGAAAGTTATGGAAATTTAAGTGAAAGTAGTTCAGCTTGAATGAGAATCTGCAATGCAGAAACTGTTGTGCAGCACACCTAAATTTGCTGAATTACTGGGAATTGCTTGGATGGAATTAAGAGCTGTACCCTATATAACTGAAACCCCCATGTGTCTAGTTTCTGAGGAATTTTACGGTTTTTGATTCGGACTTTTCTAGAATGAGTTATGGTAATTTAAGTGAAGGAAGTGCAGCTTGAACGAAAATCTGCAACACAGAAACTGTTGTGCAGAACATCTAACTTCGCTAAATTACTGGAAACTTCTCGGGAAATAAGAGATGTACTCTATATGCACGGAAAGCCCCATGTGTCTAGTTCCTGAAAAAATTTTACGGTTTGCGATTCTGACTTTTCTAGAAGAATTTATAGCAATTTAAGTGAAGGCGATTCTGCTTGGACGAGAATCTGCAACTTTAAATAGGCAAATTGGTATAGGCAAATGTATTTGTAATTAAAATTGAAATTTTTATTTTATGTTCACACACATCCATCGATGAAATATTTACAAATGTGACGTAAAAAAATAAGCAAGTTTTGTGGTCATCACGCCATCGGTCAATCAAGAAAGCATACAAGCGACTACGGTTGACCAATCCGATCGGGTTTGAAACTATGGTGAAATTAACTAAATTTTTAACCACACTCATAATTTATTGTAATAATCAAATCCAATGGCCGGTTTTCCCATTTTCTTTAAATTGATAGAGGTTGCTCTTTGGAGTGTGTAAATATAAATATAGGTTTATAAGAGTAACTAAGTTTGACCTAGTTGATCGAATTCGAAACGAGAACCAAACTGGCTGGATTTTTTACAACCACCATAAAATATTACAATCTCTCTATCAAACTATTGATTTTTCCAAATGCATTTTCTACTTCATGGTTGCTTTAGAATGAACCACAACAATTTAAATGTAATGTATAATTCATACAACTTTAAAGAGACAAATTGGTATAGACATATGTATTTGTAATTAAAATTGAAATTTTTATCTTATGTCCACGCACATCAATCGATGAGATATTTACAAACGTGATGTAGAAAAATAAGCAAGTTTTGCTGTCATCATGTCACCGGTCAATCAAGAAAGCATACAAGCGACTACGGTTGACCAATCCGATCGGGTTTGAAACTATGGTGAAATTGACTAAATTTTTAACCACACTCATAATTTATTGTAATAATCACATCCAACAGGCGGTTTTCCCATTTTCTTTGAAATGATAGAGGTTGCTCTTTGGAGTGTGTGGTATATAAATATAGGTTTATAAGAGTAACTAGGTTTGACATAGTTGATCGAATTCGAAACGAGAACCAAATTGGCTTTATTTTTTACAACCACCATAAAATATTACAATCTCTCTATTAAACGGTTGGTTTTTCCAAATTTCATTTTCCACTTCATGGTTGCTTTAGAATGAACCTCAACAATTTAAATGTAATGTATAAGTCATACAACTTTAAGAGGCAAATTGGTATAGGTCAATATATTTGTAATTAAAATTGAAATTTGTATCTTATATCTACGCACATCCATCGATGAAATTTTTACAAACGTGATGTAAAAAAATAAGAAAGTTTTGCGGTCATCACGCCATCGGTCAACCAAGAAAATATACAAGTGACTATAGTTGATCAATCCGATCGGTCAACCAAGAAAACATGCAAGTGACTACAGTTGATCAATCCGATCGGGTTTGAAACTATGGTGAAATTGCTTAAATTTTTAACCACACTCATAATTTATTGTAATAATCACATCCAACGGTCGGTTTTCCCATTTTCTTTGAATTGATAGAGGTTGCTCTTTGAAGTGTGTGATATATAAATATAGGTTTATAAGAGTAACTAGGTTTGACCTAGTTGATCGAATTCGAAACGAAAACCAAATTGGCTGGATTTTTTACAACCACCATAAAATATTACAATCTCTCCATCAAACGGTTGGTTTTTTTCAAATTCATTTTTCACTTCATGTTTGCTTTAGAATGAACCTCAACAATTTAAATGCAATGTACAAGTCATACAACTTTAAGAGGCAAATCGGTATTGGCCAATGTATTTGTAATTAAAATTGAAATTTTTATCTTATGTCCACGCACATCTATCGATGAAATATTTACAAACGTGATGTAAAAAAATAAGCAAATTTTGCGGTCATCACGCCATCAGTCAACCAAGAAAACATGCAAGTGACTACGGTTGACTAATCCGATCGGATTCGAAACTACGGTGAAATTGACTAAATTTTTAACCACACTTATAATTTATTGTAATAATCACATCCAACGGTCGGTTTTCTCATTTTCTTTGAATTGCTATATATTGCTCTTTGGAGTGTATGATGTATAAATATAGATTTATAAAAAATTAGTGTCTTTAAAAATTTATTTATCAATAAATTAGTATCTATATATAAATATAGATTTTTTTGGGTACAATATAGATCTGTTATCTTTGGTTGTATTTGATCATTATCCAATGAATTTCCAAAGGTTGATTAAAAAAAAAAATTTGTGTCTTTAAATATTTATTTATAAATAAAGCCCGTAAGGCCCCGTCCGAAAAAGCCTTCAAGGCCCGCTTTATATGGATGGGCTTGGATCCTTCGATTTTTAATAAAACCCGGCCCGGCCCGACCCGCCATTATTTAAAAATATAGCCAGGCTCGGCCTCGCCCGACCCAAGCCCGTAATGAAAGGGCCGAGCCTGGCCGGGCCCGGCCCGTTGACGACCCTTAATTCCGGTCAACCAAACGGGGCCTAAGATGTTTACTGACCATATGGAATAGGAATATAATTTATTACAATTGATGTTATTTACTAATATTCATTTATATGAATTAAAACTAATTCGATTACTAAAATACCCCTACAAAAATAAATGTTCATGAGAGAGGTATATATATTTCTAGAATTATGGGTAATTTGGGGTTATTGAATATACGTAAGGATATTTTGGGCTAAAAAAAAATGCATTCCTGAGGCTTTGATTCCTAAACCCATACCCTCCTTTGGGTATCAAACTCCGGATTATTCAGGAATCAATTCCTGACAATGAAGTGAGACCAACACTCATTCCAATACCCATATAAGTTAGTAAATGTAGGTAAACGCATATACTAAAATCATTCCCTTCATTTCCATTCTCATTCCCATTCCAACTAAGTAAACGTGTTAGTCATGTAAATGATGTGTATCATCTCAATGCCATCTTAACAAGTTCACCACTAAAGAAAAAGCAGACTCCACAATCATTTGAGTAAAATTAATGGGAGGGAGGTGTAGACGTTAGTCAGTGAGGCTTAATGGGAGGGAGGTAGTGCTTCTGGTATTTCAGAAGGCAATGGCTGCTTTTGAGCAGTACTAGGACCGACACCTTGCAGTGTGGTGAATTTTTGTCCCATTTTATTTTTCACTCGAAAGAAGGGATGTCTGTGTGAGTTTTTTAAAATACGGATCATCATGTCTCGACCGGGGTGCCCTAGGTGATCATGCCCAAGGCTGTATGAGTCATTGTCCCACATTTAATTGTTGGTGATAACATATGATTCAATGATCTGAATAGTAGTTAGGTACATTCCACTAGATTGACTCATTAATTTCTCTAAAATGTGTTTCCTTCCACATTCATTAGAGGTAATGTAAAAGTATTCAGTTCCATTCTCACCGTGGGTTTCTACATGATAACCGTTGTCACGAATATCTTTGAAACTTAACAAGACTCGATTAGCTCTTGGTGTATATAGAATGTCAGTGACATTAAACATTGTGCCATTAGGCAGCAAAAATTTGGCAGTTCCTTGCCCTTTTGTTACTTGTGATGATCCAATCATCGTAGTCACAGAGGAATTATAGGCTATTAGTTCAATGAATAATTGCCTATTCCTTAATATGGTGTGGGTAGTCCCACTATCCACTAAGCACTCAAGTTCTCCTCGATTCATTCCTACAAGTAAATAGGAGGTATTCATTAAATAATTCAAAAATATATCTCATATTCTTTAGAGTATTTCGATTTAGGTAGAATGATATTCTTTTCATTCAAATAATAATGATAATTTTGTCTCTAGATGTATTGCTTTACATCTTTATAGTGCTATTTTGAACCATGTGTAGTAAATAACTTCAAATAAATTCAATTGGTTCAAAATAAAATCCAAAATTTATTAATAAGCCAATGATAATCAAATCAAGGTCTTGTTTAGAAATCTAATTCATGAAACCATCCTTTAAGACCAAACAATAGTCTAATTGAAAATGAGGCATTATGCCTTCACAACTGTCTTTAGGAAATAAATAGATAAAGCAGATCAGTCAAAATCTAGTGCATCCATTGACTGAGCAAGTTCCTTGTCGCCATTGAAGTCTGCAATTGTGTGATTGACATCTGGGTCATGGCCACCTTCTTCTATATAGTGAGCCGTTTGTTCTTTAGACTCCATATACCTCTTGTAAGTGGCTGCTCAGTTGTTGCTTGATTGGCAGTTCTTATACAAATGTCCAATGACTCCACACCTATAACATGATTCATTGTCAACTCTTTTCTGTTTGACTGAAGGGTTTTCGATGCCCTTGGTACCTTGTTTCCATGACCACTAGGGCCAGTACCACCATCTCTACGTCATACATTTGGAGGGCCTTCACGGCCCATACCACGGCCCCCACGTCCCTTGCCATGGGTGCATTGTTGCCACGTGGGTAGGGATCAACACATTCAATCCCCTTTGCATTGGGGATTTGCTTTCGTCTTTTCAGAAATATTAAGGCATTTGCTTTCGCCTTATTAGACGGTACATCATCTTTGGGGTCGGTAATGGTGGCAGTGTAGTCTTTTGACACAAATGCAGTTTCTACATTGGAAACCCAACGGTGGTACTCAAGTCCATCTGAGTCCAAAATGTCAAATTCAGGTTGAGTTGGATCAGCCATCTACATAAACAAGAGGGAAGATATAAATTACGCAGTCATAAAGACATCCACGTAAATTATTTTCCAAAAATATGAATTAGATTTCAAGACCAAGGTTCGTAATGGTCAGATTTTTCGATGCTATGTGAAAATACTTTATCAAGGTAAGTGTGTATGTATAATGCATATGAATTTTCATTATCATGGCAAAACGGAATTTATATGTTGCATTACAAAAATAACCATAACACATTTAATAATAAATAAAACATAGCATATAAAAAAATTAATTACATGGCATGCTCAAAATTCACAAATATACAACAAAATATATGCCACACGTAATAATAGCAATAATATGTGTAAAATAAAAATCACAAAACATGATTAAAATTTCATAATAAAAACATAAGAAATAAAATATAAATCATGCTTAAATATAATTATAAATCATGCTTAAAGATAATCATATAAAATATAATAACAAGGCATGCTTGAAATGATCAAAATTATCTAATTAAACATGCTCAATAACAAAATATAATAAAAGCATAAACAATACTTAAAAATAGAAAATATGAATAAAATTCACATGCTTGGTTAAAATCATAAAATAAAATAAAGAAAACATACTTGATTTCGAGAGAATAAAACAATCCTATTGTATACGCGTGTTGATGCATGCGTGCGTAGCGATGTTTTTGGGCTTGAGAAAAACTGAGCCGCTTTTTTTTTTTTTTTGTCAGCAGTGGGCTTAATCTTTTTTTTTTTCTTTTCTTTTTTCTCTGGGCCTGGTCTTTTCTTTGGACTTTTTTTTTGTTCAATTCTGGGCCGCAGAGGCCTGCTTTTTTTTTTTTACTCCTCTTCTGCGCGTCTTCTTTCTCCTTTTTTTCTGGTTTGCTGTGTTCTTGCTTGTGGTGTGCAACAAAGTGGCTGCTGGGATCGGTGGTGCAGCCGCGGGGTTGGGTAGGCTGCACGGACGCTGATGCAGGTGGGGAGGGGGGAGCCGGGCCGTCTGTGCTGGCACTGTGTTGCGGGTGGCTTGGGCTGCGCAGGCGGGTTGTGAGGCCACTGGGATCTGTAAGGCTGTGGGCTGTTGGCTGTGACTGGGCAGCAGTGTGTGCGGGTGGGAGGCGCACAGAGGGGGAAGGCCTATCTGGAAAGGAGGCCTGGTTGGCTGTGAGGCTAAGGCTGAGCTGGCCGGTGAGGTGGACGGCGAAAAGAAATTTTTTTTTTTTTGTGTTGGTGGCTGCAGAAAAGAAGAAAAAGGTTTTCTTCTAGGGTTTTGGTTTTTTTTTTTTTCCGACGGGAAGAAGAAAGAAACAAGAAAGTTATGATTTTTTTTTTGGCTATTCACTCTGAGCGTGCTGATAAAGTGCAAAAGTAAATGAGAATTGGAATTGGTCTACTCATTTCATTTCATAGTCCCTTTATATAGGGAAAGAATTACAACGGAGATATCAATTACAATGATGGCATTGTATATGGAATTACTGAAACTTTTTAACAAATCTATAGAATTTAAAAGTCCAGATGTATTCAATATAGACTTTTAATAGTCCATGAAATTCTCGGGATATTCAATCAGGATTTTAAAAGATTTTATGAATTCCACCAAAATCTAGATGTATTCAATTAGGACTTTTAAAAATGAATGAAAGTACAGTGATATTCAAAATATCATTCATACTTAAGGACTTAGAAACTCATGGATAATTATGCACTTTGTAGTGTTAATAATACACATCAAACTCCAATAATTTTCAGCCACCAGACAAAGATTTGGAAGTCTATGGTAGACTTTATTTTTGCGGGGGAAGATGTTGATCTTCCATCATATATCTCTTTTTTTTTTGTCTTTTCTTTAATCTTTTATGATATCAATGTTTTTGGATACCCAACATGTTCACTAATACCCAAATATTGTGGTCTACCCCAAAAACCTAGAATAGTGTTGCTATGAAATATTGGATTGTGCCTTCTTAGTTATTCTCATTTATTTGAGTTTATATTTACGGTTCAAATGAAGCTTGAAAATTTGAACTTCAATTGATTGAATATATATATATATATATATGATTTTTCTCAGATAAGGATATCTTTAGTTTTTCTTAGGTGCGGATTTGATGTTTTCACCCACTTTCCGATCATATTTTCACATCTTAACCGTTCAGTTTTTAGAGCCTAATGTATAGATCCTCCCTGTAAAATTTCAGCCAATTTGGTGATCGTTAAGACATCCAAAACTGCAATTTACACGAACGGACCGAATCTGTCGAACCGAAACCGTTCGTATTTATAATGGTAAATTACAGTTTTGGAAACCTTAACGATCACCAAATTGGCTGAAAATTTTCAGAGGTGATCTATATATTAGGGCCTAAAAACTGAACGGTTAAGATGTGAAAATGTGATCGGAAAGTGGGTTAAAACCGGAAATCCGTACCTAAGAAAAACTAAGGAAGTACAGTGACCAATATCTTGTTATGATATATGTTAATCGGCGAAAACAAGATTAATGAGAATAATTAATTATAAATATCAAGTGATTTATATTGTGTCTTTATGTTGGTTGAGAGATTAGGAATGAGAACATACTAGCTAGGCAGAGTAATAATCATTCATTTGAGTCAATGTCTACCAGAAAATACCTTACCATTGAAGAGGCAACAAGCTATTATCTTGTTTTGCGTTTGGGTTGGATTGATTGTATTTTTTATTTTTTTTATGTATTGGAAAATCTATAGAAGTCATTTATAATAAAGATATATAGATTTCATAAATCAATAAAAAGTCTATGACTAAAATCAATGGTTGTTAGAAATCAATAGGAGTCTATCAAATTTTTAAAGAATCTATGGACTTTTCAAAGAGTCTGTCATTTAAAAAAAGTTTACACAAAAGTCTGTAATTGATGTTGATTGATGGTAATCGCTAATTCCTTGATTTCCTCTCCGTCAGTCACTTTGACAAAGACACATAATGTGTTTTTCCTTTAACAATCCATGATATATCTATAGCAAACTATTCTAATACTCGTAAGTGATTACATAAGAAGATAAGAAACATGTACGTAAAATAATAAGACTTCTCATAGTTACAGAATATATCTCTATTACTATAAATGGAGGTCCTCTTTTGGTGTCAACGAGTTTCACCAAATTTTGAAGTACTCATAATTTTACAAGACATAATTATCAAATTAATCCAATAAAATATAAATAGACAAAAGTGTAAATTTGAAAAGTAACGTAAGTACCACTATTCTATGTCCCAAAAAAAAAAACACTATTTTTTTTAATCGACCTATTTTTCATTAACCTCACAATATCACTCGCAAAAAACGCATACACCTTGCTAGTATTGTCTAATTGATCTTTTTGGTAAAAAGCTATGTTTAAATTTTAGTCTACATCCATACTATCCAACGGAATAAACTGTTACAAACACAACACTAACAGCCCAAACTAGGCTCAAACTCACAGAGAGAGGGAACGTGCTAGTGCACAAAGGCTCTTCCCAGAAGACCCTATACCAATTAAATTGTTTATTATTTGATTTGTTTCTTTACGTGGATGTACTAGTTTGATTGTGCGGCTGTGACCGTTATATGCATCACGTAACACAATTTTATTTTTCCAATCACTTAATAAAGTGTGTAGCCCAAATTTTGATGAATAGTACTTTACCAGGTGAATTTCAAATTAGGCTGCATGTTGGTTATGTAGTACTTATTTTTTTGACTAATTTCATTTTACCTCTCTGATCTTTATACATTAAATCAATTGTGTCCTTACATTTCTATTTAATCACATGTACCATTGTGCTCTCCAATTTAATCAATTTTATCCAATTATTGTTTTTTTTGTAAATTATTTTGTAAATTAAAAACGTGGTTCTATAAGACTAACTTATGGAATGATGATTTACTAATGTGGAGTGGAAAATTATATCATAAGTGACAAAAACATCAAAATGCATTACACGATAGTTAATAAAAAAGCTAAGGATATGACAATATCAATTGAATTGGTAAGTATAGGGGCACATGTGATAAAATTAAAAATGTAGGGATACAAGTGATTTATAATATAAACGTCAAGAAGGTAAAATGAATTTTGCTCTTATTTTTTTATTAGACTAGTTTCCTAACATATGTAATACTCTGATATTAACCTATCACAGTTGTTAAATATAAATCAATTTCCTCAAAAAAGAAAAACAATAAACAATCAAGCAAAAACTAGTAAAACATGCCAAGCTTTTGGTTTTGCATTCCTCTCTATGTTTTGTAAGGATAAATTGACCCTTTGAAACCCTTCATGTCGGAAGGTCTTTCCCCAGTGGGAAACTACTGGATACAAAAGCACATAATTCCCATGCATATTCTTCATATCCCTTAAGATCTTCAATTCAATGGACAGTAGTGTGAGCAATGATTCTACTTTGAGTAAACAACACCCATATAAGCATCATTCTAAAGCATTGTTAGACATAATAACTAATATATTAACAAGCAATTAGTAAACTTAATTTGTTTACGAAAATAATATTCGTTTTATGGGGATAAAATCATGAATTGTGTCACGTCCGACTTTATACTTTTGGCATTGCATGGATGAGAGGTCGTTTGGTGTGTGGCTTGCTTCTTCTTCTCATTGAATTATCATTACTTAATCCTCGTGGCCCAGAAATTAACGAAAATGATAAAGAATTCTAAAAAGGTTGGCACCAACTTGGGCATTGTCAATGAAACATATTAGTTGGAGTGACTCATCGACATGTAGAAGTAGTGTTGAGCAATTATATAGCAATTATACAGGAAGGCATGGCAATCAGGAGTCAGGACCACCATTATAATCATTGAGGCCACAATGCGCTACGCCAAAAGGTATCATCATTTTGTTTGCAATATCATTTTGTTGATGCGCTACGCAACTAGTTAACACAAATAATTCCACAATATATGAGATTGAAAAATGCATGGTCGGATTGAGTTACTGTACCATGATATCTTCAAAATCTGATATTTCCCATATGACAAACCAGAATTGATTTTTTAATAACTTCACCTCATGAAACAAACGAGGTGTAAAAGTAACGATTTAAGATTTAGACCTGACGCTAGGTTGTTGGGTTTTGATGGGCTATTATTTGACACAAACGAGTATGTTACACGGTGATGCAAGTAACAAAATACTATGAGATTGAAAGATGTATCGATTTAGTGTCTATCAGATATACATGAAAAGACTTCAAAATCTTATACTTTTCCACCGAATGGTATGTGATAATATGACACTTTCAGTTGAAGATCTACTATGTCTGGATAGTAACTCTTTTAATTTTGAGTAATGAAGGGTGACAATATTAAGTTTGTCCTCATTCCTAACAGGCAACTATTGTGCTTTGGGTGTGTAGAGGAGCAAGTTGCGAGAAAGTGTAAGGCCTTATGAGCAATTTCGGATTCGGTTGGTGCTACGTCTTTTTGGGTCTTGTGGCTATGTTTGGGAGTTACATGCAAAGGCTAAGCTAATTTGCCTTTATGGTTATTAATATGCGAGTTCTCTCTCCCATCTTAGATATTTATGGTTTAATAATATGAGAGTTCTCTCTCCCATCTTAGCTATTGATGCGAGGTCTCTATTTTTTCGCTCCTCTTTTTTTGTTCTATCAAGGAAAATTTAAAATATAGGTATCAAACAAAATATATTACAAAACTTTTAACGGTTCAACCTCAAATATGGCAAAGTCGATTTAGGAAAACAAAAATAAACATACAATTGAGTCTAAAAATTCAAAAATTAAATAATCAACGAAGATCTTCAAACCAACTCAGATTGCAGTCGGCTGATCTCAATAGAGAGATGAGCACACCAGTAGCCAAAGACAGGATAAATGTGGGCAAGCTCGGCTTTTCCAATCTAGCTTTTTGATTAATTAATATAAGCTTAATTAGCTTACTCACGTCCCTATAGTGTATCTTAGATTCATGGCCTACCCAAGCCTCAATCTCCTCGTGTTATAGGCATATCACATTCAATTCAGTCCACCCTGATCCGGAGTCCAGCTTCGTCCCTAGTGGTGGCGAGTGGCGACGAAGACTAGAGTAAATTCGACGGAGGTGAAGTTGGGTGGTGGAAGTGACGTTTGGCATAGAGGTTGTATATTTTTTTATCACTAAAAAATTGAAATTAAATCTCTTAAAAATATTATTCCATGACGAAGGGGCCCAATCGTTGAGAATAAAGGAGAAAGACAATAGGAGAGAGAGAGTCTTTACTACGCAACGACCTCTTCTTGTGGAATAAATTCTTAGGTAGGGCACCCCCACCACGTCACTTATACGACCACCTATTCTTGAACTGACATGTCTATTGAGAAGTATATGGTGTTGCTAATCATCTGACACACCTTGCTAGTTTATCTGTTATTGATGATATTTAGATAGAAGAGACACTTGCTATTATTCAAATTGTTCTCTATGAGGATCTATGTAATTCTTCCAATGTAGCTCAAGGTTTAGGCTTTATGTCTCCCTAGATGCATAATTCTAATTTCAATATAAATAAAGGGGCGTGAGGCCGAGACTCCCAGTTAGGCTGGATTTTAAACACCCTTTCAAAAAAAAAAAAAAAAATTCCCACAATATGAGATTGAAAAATGCATGGTCGAATTGAGTTAGTGTACCATGATATCAAACCAGAATTGATTTTTTAATAACTTCACCCCATGAAACAAACGAGGTGTAAGAGTGGCAATTTGAGATTTAGACTTTACGCTTGGTTGTTGGGTTTTGATTGGTTATTATTTGGCACAAACGAGTATGTTACACGGTGATGCAAATAACAAAATACTATGAGATTGAAAAATGTATTGATTCAGTGTCCGCCAGATATACATGGAAATGCTTCAAAATCTTACACTTTTCCACCGGATATACATGGAAATGCTTCAACATCGCGATTTAGATTGTATCTCGATGAAACAATACATCAATAAGAAGTTAGTGAGATAAGTTTAGCCATTTTTTTAGATAAACAAAATAGGCCAAAACTCATCTTTCTTAAAAAATGAAAGAAAAGTCCATTTTAGAAGTTTAAAAAAACCGTTGGAAGGAAAAAAGAAAGAAGAAGCTAGAATCTACACATTGATTCCCCCTTTTCATGATTTTTGTTGAACCGTATGCATCAAAATGTGCATGTAATGTTTCTAAGGGATACCATTTTATCGCAATCAATCGACTTTATCGAGAAAGATTACATTTTTTTAGGCCAAGGTATTGATAGCGAGATCTCGAATATTATGTGATAATATGACTGTTTCTCTCTCACGTCTTGGCCATTGATGCAGTATCTTTTTTTTTGTTTCCTCCTCTTTTTTTGTTCTATCAGGGAAAATTTAAAATATGGGTATCAAACAAAATATCCTACATGACTTTTTAAGGGTCAACCTCAAATATGGCAAAACTACAATAAGTTGATAGAGGAAAACAAACAAAAAAAACAAAAAACATACAATTGATTCTAAAAACTCAAAAATTAAACAATCAACGAAGATCGTCAAACCAACTCAGATTGCAGTCGGCTGATCTCAATAGAGAGATGAGCACAGCAGTAGCCAAAAGACAGGATAAATGTGGGTAAGCTTGGCTTAGCGCCTTAGCCAATCTAGCTTTTTGATTAATTAATATAAGCTTAATTAGCTTACTCACATCCCTATAATGTATCATAGATTCATAGCCTACCCAATCCTCAATCTCCTGGTGTTATAGACTTATCCCAAGTCCAGCCTCGTCCCTGTGTGGTGGCGAGTGGCGACGAAGACTAGAGTAAATTTGACGGAGGTGAAATTGGGTGGTGGAAGTGACGTTTGGCATAAAGGTTGTATTTTCTTTTATCACTAAAATATTAAGATTAAATCTCTAAAAAATATTATTCCATGACGACGCCGGGCCCAATCGCTGAGAATAAACGAGAAAGACAATAGGAGAGAGAAAGTCGTTACTACGCAACCACCTCCACTTCCGCCATCACTACCGCCTGACTCTTACTCCCATCTTTACGTTGTCAAATTCTTACCGTCCTCAACCGGGTCCCACCATACACAATTCCCACTCCTCCCTTGTGCCCCGGGGCACCAGATCCCACGCAATAAACAAATGTATTAAACAAATTAAATATATTAAAAGATTGAAAAAAAAAAAAAAAAGATGGAAATTTCTGGTTGCCGCTGCAAGAAACCAAAAAGGGCAACAACCACTCTATTCTTCTTTTACTCTCCACTTTTCAAGCCCTTTCCTTTTCACCTTTTCGTCTTCTCCTCCCAAGTCCAAACCCATTTTTCTCTCCAATGTAATCAAAACCATTTCTCTCTCCCTTTTCACCTTCCTTTCCTCTCTCTCTTTTCCCTGCGATTTTCGGTCAATGTCGGACTCGGACTCCGAGCCGGTGTTCTCCGCGGGTCGGCCCAGGCCCTGGCGACCCGACGATCTTCTAAACGGAGACGGAACGGCAAGAGCGGCGTCCTACGGCGGCGGCGTTCCGGTGTATTCGAGCGTCAATGCTGTGAAGCCGGAGGGAGTCCGAGAGCACGTGAGGGAGTTCGCGGCTGCGGCGGCGGAGATGGCGGTGGAGTTCGGCAAGGGGTGTAGGGATATTGTGAAGCAGAGCTTGGGGAATCGGGACTCGTTCGTCGTCCGAAGTTTCGAGAAGGTGAAGGAGTCGTACTTCGGGAAGAGAGTGACGAAGCTGCGCGGGAAGCTGAGCTTTGTGAATGAGTATCTGCCGGAGGATAAGGAGCCGGTTCATGCTTGGTCTGTGATTCTGGTCGTCGCCGTTTTGGCTTTTGCAGGTTAGTGACTGTGTCTTGTTTCGTTATTCGCAAAATGTAGGAGGAGAATTTGAGTTTCTGTTATTGTTCATAGATTGTGCTCTGTTTCGTTGCTGAGAATTTATAATCATGTATAGTGATTTTTTTTTTTTTAAATTTTCAAATCAGTTATGCTTGGATGTTTGCGTTTTTGGTTGATTTGGGAATTTTAAGACATAATTACTTCGCCGGAAAATATTCACCGGAAATCATTTGCCGGAAAGTATTTGATATGTTTCCGAACGTTTTGTTCTGTTTGGTTGATGAGAAAACGAAGGAAAGCAAAGTTGGACTTTTATTCTCTATAGGATATTGTGGAAATCCTTGAAAAGTTGTAGATGGAAATGGAATAAATATTGACTCACTGTACTGGAAAGTTACTACCGATCACATTCAATTCTAGTAGAGGAATTTTGATCATAACAGTTGAAACTTGAAATGTCATTTTTCACTTTTTATATTTGTTGGATTGTTTTTGTTCTGGTATGCATGTGAATGTGAGTTGTATACTGATTGAGAATTTGCTGAGGGTCTGAGATTGACCTCTAGAGTTTAGCAAAGGGCATTATGTATAGGAATTTAGAGTATATGTGCCTGTCAGTCTGATGATTCAGGGGGTCCTTCTCTTTTCTTCTCCTTTGGTTGTTGGGGTCTTTTATTGTGCATCTTGCTGACATGACTTACAAATTTCCAGCATTGATTCTGAATATGGAAACTACTCCTACCACTCCAGAGGTAGTGAAGAAGGTATACATACATCCTGCTAGTGCTGCCCGCGTAATGCTTCCAGACGGTAGATACATTGCATATAAGGAGCAAGGAGTTCCAGCTGACAGAGCTAGATTCTCAATTATTTCTCCACATTCTTTTCTTTCCTCCAGGCTTGCAGGTACGATGTTCTTTATGGCTAAACGGCCTAAACCAACTGACAATGTATCTGCTTCACTATTCCTTTTCTTTTATGTAGGCATGCATTTTCTTGATTTTGTATCTTGCTTTTCAAAATTAGGAATTCCGGGACTTAAGGCTTCACTGTTGGAAGAGTTTGGCGTTCACTTACTGACATATGATCTTCCTGGGTTTGGAGAGAGTGATCCTCATCCCGACAGGAACCTTGAAACTTCAGCAATGGATATGTTGCTCTTAGCTGATGCTGTTGGTGTTAATGACAAGTTTTGGGTTGTTGGATACTCGAGTGGAAGCATGCATGCTTGGGCAGCACTCAGATATATTCCTGATAGACTTGCAGGTATGATATCTCTTGCACTTCTATGGTATCTCCATGCAAATTAAGAGTTCTACCATGTACTGCAAAGATTCTCAGAAGTGAACAACAGATACGTTATTTCAAAAAGAATGTTTGTTCTGCTATTATGTACTATATGTTATGGTACACAAGTAATAATAATTCACCTGTGCTGTTTTCCCTGAGGTTTCTGATTTTCATGTAATAAGTTACATGAACAGTCTTTTTCATGGGTTAGTCTTGTCAGATTCTGTAATCATCATTAACATGTTATTGTCATTATGGATGACAAGTCTTCAATGAGACCTTGATAGTAAGGTTTTAGATGAGTTCAACAACATTTTCTATCGACTTTGTGATGTTTCTTATTAATAAACATTTCTTTGGAGGAAGTTCAGATCTCTGCTGCATTATTTCCAGTAGTATCTTCTCATGATCCTTACTGATCTAACTTGCAGGTGCTGCCATGCTGGCTCCAATTGTTAATCCATACGATTCAATCATGACCAGGGAAGAGAGACGTAGAACCTGGAAAAGGTGGACAGGAAGGAGGCAACTTTTGTACTTTTTAGCTAGGAGGTTTCCCAGATTTCTTTCTTACTTCTACCACCGGAGCTTCTTATCTGGAAAGCATGGACAAATTGATAAATGGCTGTCTTTGTCACTGGGAAAGAGGGTGAGAATTGTTTTCGTTATTTTGTTTACAGGTGTAAATTTGCAAATTTGACGCCTAAAATTTCGAGTATTACAATTATGATAACTGTTCAGTATAGTTAACAATGTATGTGAATAGAGAATCTGATCTTGGAATCTTCTATTGTAAATTTGCCATAATGCAGAAAGAATTTCATCGTTCACCAGATGCTACGATATAGTATTATTTTTAAAATGTACTGAGACATCTCCTTCAGCTGTTTGTTCCTATCCTTTAAAATTATCTTTCTAGTGATTCACCTGGGATACAGTTGTTTGTTCAGACGTGTGTGGTTCCGTCATTGTACTTTTATGATTTGGATCATTTCTGTATGGTTTACATTTGAAATACATGAATTACCATGATGATGCTTCAATCTGAGAATCTTTTGTTGACATGTACCAGGATAAGGCTTTAATAGAGGATCCAATCTATGAAGAATTCTGGCAAAGGGATGTTGAAGAGTCAATTAGGCAGGGAAGTGCAAAACCTTTTGTGGAGGAAGCTGTTTTGCAGGTATCGAATTGGGGCTTCAGCCTTGCAGACCTCAAATTGCAGAAGAAGCAACGAGGGAAAGGAATGCTCAAGTGGCTCAAGTCTGTGCTCAGTGCAGCTCAGGAGGAATATATCGGCTTCCTTGGACCAATACACATATGGCAGGTCAGAAGCTTCTCTATCTACATATTTGTTTCAGCCAATCAATAATCTACTGCTTATATACTTGCTATATTTTCCTAAGAGACCATGTTACATGTTTAGTAGATAATAACAAGATCAATGATTAGACAGGGGTAGTTTAATTGAATTTCTTTCCGTCATGAAAATATGAAGTTATGAACTTCCTAAAGAACTATCGATAACTGCTAGAAGAATGTGGATGGAATACTAATAACATGTTAAAAGCAGATTGCTGGTGGTTGTTGTTTTCTTATAACCATAATGAATCTCAACCTGGTAAATGGCTTCAGTATAATCTTTAAACTTACTTGAGATCGCTTTACTGACAGGGGATGGATGATAAGGTGGCACCACCGTCAATGACTGATTTTGTGCACAGGATTTTACCAGGAGCCGCTGTACATAAGCTCCCCTATGAGGGCCATTTCACCTACATCTACTTTTGTGATGAATGCCATAGACAGATATTCACTACACTTCTTGGAACACCACAAGGGCCAATCAACATTAACACAGAAGTGGATCAAAGTCCTCTCCAAGTTCATACCAAAGAACAGGAGGACGAAGAACAAGAGGAGATAACACTTGGTGATTCGGTTCTGGGACAAGCTGAGACATGATTATCTAGTTAGTGCAGAGAGGAACAATGTATATACCATAGGGTGCTCTGTCACACAGAGAGTTAACAAAAAGGTAAAAAATGAAGAGGAATAGTATGAACGAACAACTTCAACATCGTAATGGTTTTCTGGTTTTAATTTTTGCGCTGTTCTAGTTGGGATTCCCAGGTGGAGTATGATATATAGCTGGTGGAGCAAGTGTTGGCCAGAAAAGAATATATAGAAAGATATCATAATCGTTCTGACCGTTCGTGCAATTTACAAAATTTCTGTTTATTTGTTGGCCGGCAGCAACATAATTAATAAGCGCGTGAATCTTTAGCGATGTGTAGCTTGAGGTTCTAAATTTCTCCGATCAATTTTTTTTTTTCAAATAGTTTAAGAGTAATTCTATTCATATCTCTTCATTTGGTTTGTCCAGAAATACCTTTTTTTTTCCTTTAGTTTGTGAAAAGAGAGGAGAATTTTTAAGAGGATTTTTACAAACAATAGAGGTCCATGGGTCTATTGTCGAGGTATGAATACAAGCTCAATTATTTTCTCCATTTTAAATATACGTCTCAATTGTTTTAAAATAAATGGGAAAACATCACCGATGATCACTGAGTTATGACTTATTTGATACTTAACTCACTGTATTTTCAACAATATCACTTAACTCACTCAGTTTTACATCCGTCTTTCACTTAACTCACTGTCGTTAATTCTGCCATTAAAAGTTATTAAAATTGAGGGTATATTTGTCTAAACACTAAAAAAATGCATTGCTAACTTTTTTTTTTTTAGAAGAAAAGACAATTTTTTTTTCAAATTATATTTTGTTGTAGAGAAACTGAAATTGAGATGAATTTGCTATGTATTCTAATTGATAATAGGGGTCTCTTTATATAGAAGATAACAAAGCATAGAGTTTGAATCATACAAGGAAAGTAATTGTACATTGAATAGGAATCTAGATCCTTCTAATGTAACCATATTACCACTAGGTCAAGTAACCTAGAGTTTGGGCTAGACACATAATCTAGATTTCCTTGAACACTCTCCCTTATATTGCCTAAACGTGGTGCTTCTCTCGTTTCCTCATTAAAAACTTGGTCGAGTAACAAAAACTCAGTGGGACAAAAATAATCTCGGTCGAAGGGGAAAAAGAGCACAACACACCATTCACGTTTCGAGACCATACATGTAGACATCTTTCCCCTGATGTCTGCATCTCCCCCTGTTGACTACGGTCATGGGAGTTCGGATAACTTCGGCAAATGATGCTACCAACATGTTTCTCGAAAGTGGAATTTAGGCAATGACTTAGTGAGCAAGCCTGCCGCACTGTCCTCAGATTGAGCCTAGTTCACTTTGATCTTGAGGAGAGTTTGTTGTTGCTGATTATGCTTGGTGTTGTCGCTTTTGATGTAGCCTTGCCTCATTTGTTCAAAACAAGCAGCATTATCCTAAATGCTTGATGGCTCATCTGTGGTAGACTTCAAACCACAATTGTTCGAACATGCGTAATTATGGATCTAATCCATATACATTCACGAACCACTTTATGAAGAGCAATAATCTTTGCATTGTTCGAAGATATAGCGACTATGGTCTGTTCTGTAGACGTCCAAGATATCACAGTCTTTACCTATGGTGAACACTTAACCAGTTTGGGAATGACCTTTGTATGGGTCAGATAGATACCCAATATCAGCAAAACCTTCTAAAACACATGTGTCGTTTTGGGATGGGGATAGAGGACGCATGCCAGTGTTGGTGGCGTTCCTAGTGTGTGATGGGTCTGAATCCATCATCTCTCTGTAGGGATAGAACAAGCCCATATCAATCGTACATCTCAAGTATCGAAAGATATCTTTTACACCAATCCAATGGCGTCGCATTGGCGCAGAGCTATACCTAGCTAACAAGTTCACAACATATGAGATGTCCGGTCTTGTGCATTGAACTAAGTACAATAATGCGCGTATTGCACTTAAGTGGGGCACTTTTGCCTCTAGCACATCTTCACCATCATCCTTTAGACGAAGAGGATCCTTTTCAGGATCAAGACTACATACGATCATGGGGGTGCTTGAAGGTTTGACTTTGTCAAAATGCCTAAGCATCTATCAACACAATGCTCAAGTTCTAAACCGAGACATAATCGTGTTCTCCCAAAATCTTTCATCTCGAAATCAGATTTCAAGTGTTCAACTGTTTCCCTTAACTCTTTAAGGGCTTCCAATGAAGATCATGTCTAACATGAATCGCGATAGAATCTGAAACTTATTATGGAAATGCGGGCATATCCCTTTCCAATCAAGTAGTCACTTTAGTGAGCGTTTCAACCTTATTGTAAACACGCTCTATGGTCTAGAGCCACTTGACTTGGGTAAATGAAGTTCACCATGAACCTTCATGTATATTCCGTATCTAGATCCCCATATAGATACGTAGTGACCACATTTCTAAGTTGTATGATCAGTTATTTGGAAACTACCAAACTGAAAGGGTAGTGGAGTGCAATGACATCCATTACGAGAGAATATGTCTCATAGTAGTCGATTCCAGGGCGTTTTGTGAGAAGTCTTGCGCCATAAGGAGAGATTACCATCTCTTTTTCTCATCACGCTTTCTAACGAAGACCCATTAGTCAATAGGTTTTAAGTTAGGAGATGTTGGCATCACTGGCTCAAAAACCTTCCTCTTCGTTAGAGAATTCAACTTAACCTGGATCGCATATTTCCATTTAGGCCAAATTTCTCTACGTTGGTATTCATTCATCAACGGAGCGTGGTTCGATATCATCGGATTCAACAAATTCATGCGCAACGAAATGCGCAACTACATCATCAATTATGATGGAGTTTCTATCCCACATCTCATGTACACTAGTGTAATTTTCAAAGAGCTCTATATTCTCAGGAATAGATTCTGACGTTGAGGCGTCCCCCAACAATAACCATAACCCAGAAGATACTCATGAGACGGATTTTGAGTGTCGATGATCAAAGGATTGAAATGTGCCAAAGTATCATTTGAACTCACAGGCCTCCCACGCATCCTAGCTGGGGCCATGGCCTATAACGCCAGAGTGCCAATCTCTTTGGCGTTGGCGCCATGCCTACCTCCATGTAGGGTAGCGCTACGTCCTCTCGTAGGGACGTCCTTCCTTGCAGGAATGTTTGCAGCAAATTTGTGTGATCTCGTCACCTTAATAGGGATCGAGATGAGACATAGTGGGGACAGGCCACGACAATTCCTGTCGTTCCTGTTGAACATCTGTGTTCTTATCTCCCCCTAACGACGGGAAGACTGTCTAGCGGTAAGGAGATCGCCTTGCAAGGGCATTAAGTGGCGGACGATTGTTGGAGTCTCAAATCCAATTTTCCCATTCGTCTGTAAGGACCTATTATAGTGCGCTGTGGCGGTGCAATTGGCACATTGACTCACTCAAATGTGCGTAAGTACAAAATACTTGTATCCAGTCACTAGCTGTAACGCAGAGATACATTGAGTGGCGGTAGGTCGTAGAAGAATTAGCATGGCCGCATGTGATATTGCGTCACCCCAAACGAATATAAGGAGATTGGTGCGCATTTCCGCGAGACCATTTGGGTGTGTACATGAGAATGTGATGTCCAACATTAGTCCCAATACAATAACCATCGAAAGTTTTCGATGTAAACTCTCTAGCATCATCAAGTCCAATTGACGGAATTAGGATGATCCGGGGAGTGAGCCTGATATGATATGTGCTAGGAGTGTAGCATAAGCAGCATTTACAGATGGACAATGGCACAACATGTGACCAGCGTGTTTACATGTCAACCAAAATCATAAGATATTTAAACATCCGCAGGTTGGTTGAATCAGTCCACAGAATCCCCACGGATTCTATGTAAGAACGTAATGAGTATTTTTATATCCTTTGCATAGGACGGTCTCAGTCCTAATCTCCCTAAGGAATGGGCTTTGTAAAACGAGCGAGAGACTTTAGAAGCAACCAATGAGAATTTTGGTTGGGTCTGAGCGTATGTAGCGCTATTAGAAGCAAAATGTGTGACTACATCTCCCATCATGACGTTGGAGCCATGGGAATTAGTATGTATGGCGTCATGGCCATTGGGAGGAACAACCATGGCGTCATGCTCATGGTTAGTATCATCACAAGGGATGTTGGCGGCCCTATGGCGGCCCTATGGCGGCCCAAGACAGCTGCAACGCCAGAGGCTGCGGTTGTTACGGTCTTGCTAAGTCTAAGAATCAACTTTTGATTCATGCTTCGTTTCGCTCGAGAGAAATGATGTCCATGTAAAGTCTTTTGTAGACGGATCATCATATCGTGACTAGGATGACCTATCCTGTCGTGACAAAGCCAATATGTGTCTAAATCCAAGAGATCTTCTCTCATAACTTTTATTGGATTAATAGCTCGAATAGTGACATATAATCCATTAGAGAGACACATAAACTTCTCTAAGATACGCCTTTGTTCGCAATCATTAGAGGTATTGCAAAGGAACTCATTTTCATTCTCTACATGCATTTTCGCATGGTATCCGTTGGCTATTCATAGGTGCAATTTTCTCTAGGAGCGTAGAGAGTGACAGTAACCAAGGTGCCATTTGGCAAAGTGAACTTGAGCTATTCTATGTCCTTGAGTTAATACTGATGGCCCACCCATCGTAGTCACAATGTAATATGCTCAAAATCAAAATGGAGTCATGAAAATAACTCGAAATTTTATTCATAAGCCAATGGAGTTACATCATTGTCTCTTTGACTAAAGAAAATTTAATCCAAAACGCTAGCTAATGCAAAACAATGGTAATCGTCTATCTTTTTTCGGTAATTCCAAAATAAATGTGACTAGGTGAGTAGGGAGATGTCGGTGGAGCAAAGCTCGCTTAAGTACACTAATCTCAAAACTTTCCTAGACATCACACTTACATTGAGTATGCCTACTTTGAAGAAAGACTAAGCCATTGGCATTTACTACAAAAATATATGGCAATTGCCTACATCTTTTGGAAAAATAAAGACTTAAACAGAATTGGCAATCTATTGATCCCAGCCAGATTTGTAGTCTTCAACCCTTCACTCTAGATCATCTTCTTGATCTTCTTGTTCCATGTAGTGAGCTTCTCTTGCTTCACAATATGCTTTGTAGGCCCCGAGCTCTACAAATGTGTGCCCAATGATCAGACACTCCACATCGAGAACATACATCTCTTTGCTCGAACTCTATTGATTGAGGCGCTTTGAAAGAGTCATTTAGATGGCTCTTAGTGTTGGTGGTGCCACCAACATGGCCAGAGGCGTTGCCTCCCTCTCTCTTTCCACGTTGACCTCTTCGGTTCTGTGTTCGCCTATTTTGGCGATTACCTTCCCAAGTAGAGTGATTATATAGACTAGGCCGTCCAAAAGTATCCCTAAGATTAGGGTTTCGCTCTTGGCGCCTTCTTTTAGGGGCGCGACTATAATTAGATTCCGGAATATGCTCTGTTTCCACGGATCTTGAATTATAGTTCTTCACAAGGATGTTGTCATGCTTTTCAGCGACATTCATAGCTCCATGAGCTAATGAAACCTTGTGATTCGTCCTGCAGCAACATCGATTCGATAGTTCTTAGCAACCATCAATGCAGAGACGGGGAAGGTAGAGAGAGTCTTCTCAATCAACATCGCATCTGTGATCTCTTTACCACAAAATTACATTAAGGATTTAATGCAAAGTGCTTCCGAGTTGTAGTCAAGTATAGACTTGAAATCACAAAAGCGGAGGCTATGCCATCTCACTTCTAGGTCAGGAAGCAGGGAGTCACAGACGTTGCCAAACCTTTCTTCGAGTGAGACCCACAGCCTTCTGGGGTCTTCTTCATTCATACACTCGTACTTGAGCGAATCATCCATATGATGAGTCATTAGGATGATGGCTTTCGCCTTATTTACCTCTAAGGCTGCTCTATTTGCATCCAAAGCTTGAGCTTGCTCAACAGTTAGCACGTCCTGGCTAGGCTCGAGAATCGTATCCAGAATTCCATTGGCCTTGAGATGCTGGCGGACATCACGAACCATATGTGATATCCAGAGCAAGTTGTTCCCAATGGAGCAAAGTCCAATTTGTTCAGGGTACTCATCCTAAAAGAGAACAAGAAATTAGGGTTAGTTTCGGAGCGTAAAATCTACCACGAAAACATATAAAATTTCTAAGCGTAGTGGTTCCCAAGAAATTAGGAATTTCCGAGCGTAATTGCTACCAAGAAATTCGATTCCAAGAGGGGTTGGATTAGATCGAAACAATGATGTGTTTGTGGTCGATCATAACTTCTCAACAAACTCTAAGTTTGGAGGACTCTACAAGCTCCAAGCTTAGAGTGAGCACGAACCCCCACAGTTCGGCTTTTGGTCTCCCCTATGAAGAAGAAAGGGAGGTAGGAGAAGGGAGGTTGCAAGTCCTCGAGAAAAAGAAAAGAAATTGAAATTACGGAAGCAAAAGAAATTAAATTAAAAAAATACCTCGAATGTGGGCGTGGGCTTCCTCTCCTTTTTTTTTTTCTTCCGGCAGGTGCACGTGGGCAGGCGGCTTGGCTGCTTCAAGTGGGACTGACGGCTTGGCGGCTTGGTTGCTGCACGTGGGCTCGGCAGTGGTTGCTGCACTTGGGCTCGACTGTGGGCTGCTGCACGTAGGCTCGGCTGTGGGCTGTTGCACGTGGGATTGGGCTGCGCAAAGGGGCAGAAGTTTCTGGCGGTTCAAGGAGGTCCGGCGCTTCTGGAGTCCAGTCCGGCCACTTTCCGACCGGTTCTGGAGGTGGATTTTCCGGTGAAGGGTTCTGGAGTCAAGTTGCCGGTGCTGGCCAAATATGACGGTAGAAGGTGGTCTGGAAGGATGCGAATCGGGCAGAGGATCTTCGGATTCTTCTTGGGATACCAGTTTGAGCACTTCCGACGACCGGTTTGGGTAAATTCCGGCCAGTTCTGGGGGCAGCCGTAGGTTCTGGGTTCCTGGGGGTGAGAGCTTCAAGGTGGGCGGCGGAGGTTTTTGGGATTTGAAGGCTACGAATTTAGAGTTTCAGGGTTAGAGCTTCGTGCTGATAACGTGTTGTAGAGAAATTGAAAATTGAGATGAATTTGCTGTGTACTCTCATTGATAATAGAGACCTCTTTATATAGAGGATTACAACGCATAGAGTCTGAATCATACAAGGAAAGTAATTGTACATTGAATAGGAATCTAGATCATTCTAATGTAACCATATTACCACTAGGTCAAGTAACCTAGAGTTTGGGCCAGACACATAATCTAGATTTCCTTGAACATATTTAAGTTAAAAAAAATCATTTTTATTAGAAATTTAAAAAATTGAAAAAAAATCTAATAAATGTAAATTGAAGGTATATTTGTCTAAATACTAAAAAAAATGCATTTCTAACTTTTTTTTTTAAAAGACAATTTTTTTTTTCAGATTATATTTAAGTTAAAAAAATCATTTTTTATTAGAAATTTCATAAATTTAAAAAAATTGAAAAAAAATCTAATAAATGTAGTTTTTTAAAGTTAAAAATGATTTTTAAGTGTTTTGATAAATATACCCTCAATTTTAAAGGCTTCTAACGGTATAATTAACGGCAATCAGTTAAGTGAAAGACGGATGTAAAACTGAGTGAGTTAAGTGATATTGTTTAAAATACAGTGAGTTAAGTGTCGAATAAGTCATAACTCAGTGACAATCGATGATAGTTCTCTTTGTATTGTCCAATAAAAAAATAACCAATTAAACTGGCAACACTGTCTTTTGCGTCCTATGTCATGTTGACATCATCATTGCATCAATTGATGGGTCCTCCACTTCTCCTAGTAATAGAAACAAAGCAAATTTAGGATTCGGTTCCCGTAACTTCCAGTGTAAAATATTTTGTCCATTCAAATATATGTGTTTCACCATAAAAACTACGAGATGTTTTGCACTAAAAAAAAAACAGTTCTTCTAAAATCCATGCATGCATGTAACATCTACAATTTTTTTTGATGACACATGTAACATCTACAATTGCTTCTCCCCAAATACCACTTGACAAGTCATTACCCTTTGAAAGCTCAAAAGATCTCTGCAGTACTCCTCTTCCTTCTCTAATATACTTGTATAAATTGTCATCTTATTCAAATGACAACCATTCAATAACATGTATTTTACTACTTTCATTTCAAATTGTAGACCCTTGAATCCTCTTATGGAGATAGTCTTGAGGTGTGATGACAAACAGTTAGGCACAAGCTCCGGTGGAGTCCATTGGAGTTCTGGATAATCTTTCTCGCCTCCGGTTCTCTGAGCATAAAATAAGAGTTCCTGAAATAAGAATCCACAATATGTGGTACACGTATAACTTACATCTTCCAAGATAAGATCTAGATTTTCCAGATTGGGTGTTCTGTGGAGCAGAGCTGCTAGAAATTCCCAGCTACTACAATTATTAAGAACCAGCTTCAATTGGTTCAAATTACCAAAAACAGGGAGATTTGAAGTCTGCAGGGAGAAATAGTGAAAGCATTAAACATACAGCCATCCAGAAGTTAGTTAGAAGCATACTAATATATGCAATTCCAAATCATACATTAGCAGTGGCATAGACAACACAAACAGGTTTATGAAGAAAATAAGAGTTGGGATATACTTAAGTTACCTCGAAAGGATGATACGAAAGAGAGAGGCATTTAACATTAGATATTCCAGTAAGAAGCTGAAATGCACGGTCTGGAAAGGAAGACCATTCTTCTTCAGCAAGGGATTTGAAAGCAATACTGGCATTGACTACGGATTTTAGGTTCTCTAAAATATAATTTGACAAAGGAATCTGTACAAGATCAAGGTTTTCAAGCTTTGGGGCATCGACACAAAAATGGTTCTGTTTTAGGGTTCCACCATAATCATGTCCCATTTCGTAGTTTCTCCTTTCCTCCCGTTCCATACTTAATTTCAAGGTCTTCAGTTCTGGGGTAGAGACTTTGAGATTGAAATTGCTGCAGAAATTGTAAGAGTACCTCATCTGTACGTGTATGCTCAAATCTTCGACCACAGGGAAGTAAGAAAGAAGTTTTCCCAGTTTATCATCAGGATCTATAAGTGTGACATGCAAGACTTTGAGACTTGGGAAACATCCTTTTGTAGGAGGATCAGGAATAGCTATATCTTCTATCCACAGTTTCAAAACCTTGAGGGTTTTGCACCAGAAAATACTTTTAGGTAGGCGACAAAGATACCCAGCAGCAACATCAAAAATTCTAAGATCAAGTTCAACAACATTGCGCCAGATGGCAACAGAAACCCAATCATCAACATGAGAAAAATCACCTTCCCAGCTGGCAGAGGCATATCTAAGACGCACTTTTCCAATGTCTAGTGAAACAAGACGGAGAAATACAAATTCAACGAACCTCTCAAAACGGTAATTTTTTCCATCGGGCCGATCTCTATAAAAGTCGAAGTCTAGACGGAGAACAAAAAGTCCACAACTTGTTCCATCTTTTAGACAAAACAGTGGTCCTTACAGCAGATATTGTTGGAAGAAAAGAAAGTATGTGACAAATAAGTTCATCCGGTAACTCACTAATCCTATCCCTATCTTCACCTTTCTCACGAATCAGGGATCGATATCGTGGGTAGTTGATCGGAACGGTAACCAGATGTGGAGCTCGAACCGCAATAGGAATATATGGTGAGTCGCATATGGGAGCATGAGATGTAGAGAGAGGTTTTGGGTACTGGTGAGTGTACTGGAGTTGTGGCCAGTCGTAACGAAGAAGCCATGGATATGGATTTTGCTGCAGCTGAAATTGATGATGATATAGAGGGGCGGATGGTCTTTCATATTGGGTAAAGTTGGTTGCAGGGTTCCAGAAATATAGCCAACCTGTGGAAGGATCAATCAAACCCTTCCATGGTCTGGGAAGCGTAGGGTCATAATAACGCGCAACCCATATCATTGACGGCGGCCCTGTAAAAGAAAACGGTTCAACCATCGTTGGCTCTTAGACTTGGTACGAACTGATGGGATCAAAACACAGCAGAAGAAAAACAGCCGACGCTCTAGGTTTGCTAGCAACCGTTTATTAAGCAAAGCTTTATAGCTAGGGCAAACTGTGGAACCGTGGGGAAGACGTCAATTCCCATGGCCCTTATGGGCTGGGCCACAAAGACAACGATTTCCAGCTAAAATATCTAATACCCTTTAGAGTATCTCCAAACAGTTTCTCTATAATTTCTCTATTATATTATAAAGAAGCAAAAATCAAAATATCTAAAAAAAAAATTCTGCTCAAACTCAAACAGATTCTCTATTTTACAGATTCTATAATTCTTTCCTAAATCATTTTCTAAAATTTTAGAGAATGCTGTAAATATAGAGAATTTTGTTTCCTCTCACATTATTATCTCCATTTTGGAGATAGTTATAGGAAACATGTTGGAGCAAAACAGCCAAATTCTTCTCTAAAATAGAGAAAAATCAAAATATGGAAAATTTGCTGGAGTTGCTCTTATATTGACAAGGAAAGTTTGGGAGAGGCTACCCCCAAGTCCAGGCATGTTGACAACCCACAGAGTCACTGAGTGATCAACCCTTATTGGCACAGCTAAAATACCCTTTAGGAGTGAAATTTACACACAAAACTCAGAACATCACTGCTCTAAAGAGAACATTATCGGTCTGAATTTGAAAAATAGAAACTCTCATTCAGAAAAATGGCGATATGACCCGCAAAACCTTCCTAATCTTTAAGCTCCTAAAACAGACATTGACAACTTTATTCTCAGAGTCCGAATACGATAGCCTGATATGTTTTTGTTAAGTGAACACTACATTGTCTGCAATGATGATAAACCATGGTAGATATCAGCTGTCTTAAATTTTAGTGTATCTTCTTTGCTTTCTTTAGAGAAAAAGGTTTCACCAGAAATGTGAGCTCAGCTCTTCTCTATATGATTCTTACTGCATTTTTTGTTTGCTACCATTTTGTGTCCAGGAGAGGGTAACCAAAAGAGAAAACAAACAAAAGATACCATTTGTTACGCGGAATTATGGAGTGCGACTGTTGTCTGTTAACCTATATCTTGCTCATTAAACATGACACTCCAATTGGCTTTAAACATCTGATTGTACCCTTGATTAAAAAGACAAAGATAAACTTTGCAACTGGCCACAACCCAGTTTTCTTCTTCTTTTTTTTTGGGCAATTTCTTTCCTTTTTTCTTTTTGGTTTATGAAATTTTGTGGTGAGATTGCAATAGGAGAGGGAAAGAAGATGAACGATGTAATTCTTTAGAATTAATAGAAATCTAAACAGATTGGACCATTGGCCGGAACAGATTGACCATAGACTACAAGCTAATGCTAAATTAGCATAAAATAAGGTCATAATCTGAGTATATATCTAAATTCTAATCTTTACCATAATGAACATCTGATCGACAATTGCAGTTCATAAAAAAAAAAAAAAAAAAAAAAAATACTGACAATTGCATCAATCATTAGTAAAATGTTTTTTAGTTTATTACTGACCTACCCAGATGATTTAGTATTTAATCCCTTGATAAAAAGATCAGCACAGACAATCAGTTGATTATCCAACTTAGCTATTTTAGCCTCACAAAGCATCTAGATGCAACAGAAAATAGAAAGAGTCATGGATATGTAGAAAGAAATTTGTTGACATATACCACATCAAAACAGCACTATTTATCTATGGTTTAATATTTTTACCCTGATCAATGGGGAAGGGGAAAGTTGAACTTGGGATCTCTACCAGCACACCACGTTGAGAAAACAACTCTTCGATAACTATCAACTATAGTGCATCAATTTATTACGATAAACAAGAACTATACTGCATTTATGAAATGATGATATGGCCTCAAACAGTTATTTAATCAATTACAAGAGTTTCGGAAATTAAAAATATTCATGAAAATATGTACAAAGAAAATGGTAGAAGCAATAAGGTTGATATATAGAAGATATAATGGGGGAGTATTACCAAGACAAACAACTTCAGACGGTACAACATGACTGAGATTGGGAACTGCTTTATCCACGTACATCCGTATAACTCAAATTTCTCACTAACAATATAAGCATAACCATTAATAACAGCTCAACATTTCTGAGTAACTTCATGATCAACTTGGAAGCAGGTATGATTCCACTCATCTCAACTGACTAGTCACAGCATAACTGAGTATTTTATTCAGATATATAAATGCCACAATATGTAAGCTATTCATATAGTTAAAAGAATCTAAATAAATACAACAATTAAATGAAACATATATATATATATATATATATCCAGTTTCAACAAAACTAAATGCTTTTACAAATTTGATCCTTCTAGACCAAGAACTGAACTCAAATCTTGATATAACAAAAATCACATCTTGATAAACTCAACTTGACAATTCATTGCCCTATGAAACATCAAAAACTCCTTGTACATCTCCTCAGCTTCAGTATACAGAGTCGACCCTGTATAAAGTGTCATCTTATTCAAAACATAACCATTGTTTAACACATACTTTGCCACTTCCATCTCAACCCTCCGTCCCTTGAATCCTTTAATTGCGATAGTCTTTAGGTGTGACAACAAACAAACAGGCACAGCCTCTGGTGGATTCCATGGAAGCTCTGAATATTCATTATCACATTCAGTTTTCTGGCAAGAAAGGATGGATTAAATGTTGAGAGTCGAATCTTGGAATTGCATGCACTTTACCATAACTAAGCACAAGTATAAAGACATCTTACTTATGCTAAAAAATAAAAATAAAAACAAAATAAAATAATATTACTTACATCTTCCAGAACAATATCTTCCAAATTGGGTGCTATGTAAAGAAGCTGTGCCAGCAACTCCCAGTAATTGCATTTATGAAGATACAGATCCAACTCCCAGTAATTGCATTTATGAAGAAGCAGATCCAATTTTTTCAAATTAATAAAAACAGGTAGATATGAAACCTACAGGAATAATACATGTATCAATAAAATAATTCAACCATATATCAAACTTATAAAATTCCTTATGCGTAAAACATACTGTTTCCATCATAATTACCAAAGAACAACAATATGACAGATAAAAGCAGGGAATAATAAGAACATTAGACAGGAATGTTAAGAGATGCAGGCGATGTGTATTACTATGCATGTAAAATGGATTGATAGATTAGCTCCGTGTTCTTTTTTTTTTTTTTCATTTTAAGTTATATTACCATTCTAGAACTATTAGTATTTGCAGGCCAAACTAAAACCTAATTAGTAATTACCAACAAATTTCTTTCATTTACTCCTTGAATCTATCCAGCATAGAAAGATTGATAATGATTTCTCATATCCTATATTATCTTGTGCAAAAGAATAAAAGTTATGATAATACTTACTTCAAAATAATGAGTTGAAAGAGATAGATATTTGACATTGGAGATTCCAGCGAGGAGCGCAGTTGCACGAGTCGAAAAGGATACATATTCAGATGCAGAAATGGTTTTGAAAGAGATACTAGCACTGACTAGGGATTCCGAATTCTCCAAATTATTATTTGACAAAGAAACCCTCTCGAGCACAAGCTTTTCAAGATTTGGAGCATTAATATGAAAATCGTTCTCATCAATTTCATAAGAATTACCTACCAAACATATCCTCAACGACTTCAGTTCAGGTGCAGAGATATTGAAAACATACTTCATGTCATTGGCCACCCCATCAATGATCATATCTTCAACAACAGGGCAACAAGAGAAAAGAGTTTCCGGTAAGGTGTACTCAGGATATTTAAATGTTACGTGAAGGAACTTGAGATTGGGGAAACACCCTGATGGAGGATAATCACTAGGAATAGGATGACAATGGAGTTCAAGTCTCAAGGCCCTCAATGTTTTGCATGTAAAAACACTACGAGGGATCGCACATTCCGTATCTGCGAAGAATATATGAAGTTCTACAACATTGTGCCTAACCGCAGTGCAAATCCAATCTTCAACAGGATCCTTGTCAAAGAACTCCCTAATTGTAAGTCGAAATTTTTGTATGTCCACTATGTCAATAAAATCATCAGACAACAGCCGAGGACTGTTGTCTGATTCAGAAAATTTCTGTTGTCTAGTAGCCTGATATCTCTTAGGCCTTCAGACGACAGATATTATCCGTAATCTATATTTCACTCAAACAACATAGGCCGGCCAATAATCTGTTGTCTGATTATGTCGAGATATGCCGAATTATGAATTTTTGTGGTTGCAGATGTAACAAGACAACAGTTATATGTTGTTATAAAGGTTTCTGCACAACATCTTTTCATAAAACTCTATCGTATGTATTTCATTAAGACGACATAAATCTGTTGTGTGAATATATAGAGATTTTAACTATCTTGGATTTTTTCTGTTGTGTGAATCGATTGTAGACAACATATATTTGTTATGTTATGTTATTTCTTTTTTACTAAAATGACAGAAATATGTCGTTTGAATATGTAGGGGTGTGAACTTTCTTGGGTCTTTCTGTTGTGTGAGTCAATTATGAACAACTTTTATTTATAAAGTTGGATTAAATACTGTTTACTCATTGTACTTTTGCTCGAAAAACACTTCAGTCCCTGACCTTCTAATTTCACACGTTTAGTCCCTGTACTTCAAAATTTCAGACCAATAGGTCCTTGCCGTCTAAAAGTCGCGATGAAATATCTATTTTGCCCTTAGTTCTTTTTTTTAATTAATTAATTATTTTATTTTTTTTGAAAAGGAATTTTTTTTTCCCTTTCTTTCTTTCTGTTTTTTTAACTTTTTTCTGTTTTTTTTCTTTCTTTCTTTCTGTTTGAAAAAAAAAGAATAAATAAAATAAAGAAAAAAGAATTAAAAAAAGAGAGAAAGGAATAAATTTATAATATATTAAAAAAAAGAACTGAGGGCAAAATAGACATTTCACCGTGACTTTTAGACTGCAATGACTTATTGGTCTGAAAGTTTGAAATACAGGGACTAAACGTGTGAAATTAGAAGGTCAGGGGCTGAAGTGTTTTATGGTCAAAAGCTCAAGGACTAAACAGTATTTAACCCTATAAATTCTATTGTTTCTTTTTGACTAAAATGACAGAAATATGTCGTTTGAATATGTAGAGGCGTGAACTTTCTTGGGTCTTTCTGTTGTGTGACTCAACCATGAACAACATACACTCATAAAGTTCTGTTGTTTCTTTTTGACTAAAATGACAAAAATATGTCGTTTGAATATGTAGCAACGTGAACCTTTTTAGGTCTTTCTGTTGTCTGATTAGCATAAGGACTATAGTTAGCCTACATCATCTGTGGTTTATGGTGCTTTCAAACAACAGACATTTGCTTGAATTTTATTGTTTGATGTTGATTCGGATTTCAGCTTGTTTTTTTTTTCTCACGTCTGTCAACTAACACCTCCAATCTTGACATAATAAGATACAGATACAAGTACTATAGGCAAAGAATTAGTTATATATCTATATTAACAACTCCATATGTACAAGTCATCAGTACATTATCTTGACATAATAAGTACATAGAAACAAGTAGTTAACACAAAACAGCTTCAGTTGTTAGCATTTTCTCTTACTACTACTGTTCATTCCAATTGTGAAGCAGAGGCTTTTCTCACATGGTGAAATGCTACAACATTATCCTCCGCTTTGAACTTCTGAACTCCTTGTCCAACATCGAACCTTCATTATGTAGTCTTCAGCTACATGATAATTATCCAATGAGCAGGCAATAACAAAATGGAGAAATCCCAATGACAAAAAGTTATGTTGATTAATACAAGAGGCACATAGCAAACACATAAATTGGACATGATTTAAGCAAACCTGGTATAGGAAAAGTAGCAATCCATTAGCAAAATTGACCCATCTAAGAGGAGCTGAATCCAATCCTGGTGAATATATCTGGGCAGAAATTAACACGAAGTATTTCATGAGAGTTTACTAAACAACAACATTTTCTATTCTACATATCGTGCACACTGCAACTAGAGGAAATGTACTAAAGACCATTAACAATAGTAAAATATTTATGGTAGTAATGCACTAACCCAAGAGAAGATGAAATCCATTCCCTAAGGGTCCGAGCATTCAAAATAAGTGAACACCAGATCTAGCTTATAGACCACTTCAGTTTATTAAGAAAGCAAAATGAGCGTTTTACACTACAGTGCACACTGAAATGTCATACTGAATGAAAAGACCACAATGAATTGAGCTAAAAATAAGATAAGATAGGATACTTGCTAGTTCAAAATTATAAGCTCATGGATTTTAATTCGGTTATAATTAATAGTCATGCCAGATGAAAAATGTCAACATGAAAAAGATAACATGTCATACACTTAGCACCATCTAGTTTAAAGAATGAAAGATTTTAATTCAATTATATTTAATAGTCATGTCAAACGGAAAATGTCAGCATGAAAAAGATAACATGTCATACTCTTATTTGCACCATCTAGTTTAAAGAATTTTCATTCTTTTGTGTACACTGTGAAATAGAAGTGTACACACACTCACCACTTCCCTCAACATGTTTTTACCACACTCAGTTCCTCATGATAACATAGAGATAACTTTCAGCAATAGAAAACATGAACTTACTTGGATCAATGGTTCCATGTAGAAAGCTCACAAGTAAAAGCATGCAGAAAGCAAAGAAAGATAAATAAGAAACTTACACAATTCAAAATCCGTCCAGCAGGAGTAGAATCAAAGAAAGACATTGATGCGCAGAAAACACTCCTAAGCATCTTCAGAAAGAATTTCTATGCAGCTTCTAGACCAAAGGAACCTGCACCAACCCAATTCAATCACAAAAACTTTAATTAAGAAGACATAGACATTGAAATAGTACTAATACTCACGATCGAACTCCGGCAAGTATAATGGCTATATTACCAACAGTTCATGTTCTCCACAACTCAATTATCAAAATTTAATGAAGTTTGCCTGACAATCAAAATAGTTCATACATTACCAACAATCACACTGTTGACAAATTCTAAATGAAATCCAACCCAGTAACTAAACACAATCACCTAAAAATCAACCCAACAACTAAAGTTATAATGATATACTCTAATGACCAGATAAAACTTTTGCTACTTTTTCATTAGCCGAAGCAGAAGGGAACTTCATATAGATCGGAGGTTTCCCATTCACTAGTGAAAGGATAACAGCTGGAATACCCCACAAAGATTCTCCACAAAAGCATAGACACTTACTCTACATGATTGTCCAAACGGAACAACTCAAACCCAGATTTATAATGAAATCAAATGGAATCATACCTTCAAATGGCCTGCTGCGAATCGAACCCCAATACCTTTAAATCGACTGCTGCGAATTGAAATCACTACCAGATTTCCAGCCAAATCACTACCAGAAACCTATAACTTATCTTCAAAGCTTTACTGATCAAAGTTCATTAAAGGAACAAAATTTCAATGAAAGAAGTACGAGCTTTTAGATGAAGACCCCAAATTCAAAATTAGAATATGCAAAACATTTACAAATTCATCTATTGAATACCCATCTCTTTGTGAGTGGAGAAAACACGAAGCAATTGAGACCTTGCAAATAGATATAGAAATAGAGAAAAAAGTGAAAAAATGAGAGAGAGATTGAATACCCATCTCTTCGTGAGTGGAGAAGTTGCAGTGACCCGTGGGCTTACCCTTGAACTTTCCTCTTCCTATTTTGGATTAAAGAGATAACAGCCTCCGCCTGAATTGCTTATGCTGCTACCCAATGCAATCGCCTAGCTAGGCAAAGTGAGATGAACACTTAATCGAGAAAACCCTAAATACCCAATCAAACAAAAACCTTAAATCTATTAACATTTAGCCAAGGGGATTACCCGTGATAGATGCGAACTCAGACTGAGACCAAGATACGGATTGAGATTGAGACCGAGATCGTTTGGCACGAATGGGGTTTTCTAATTTGCGAGGGAGATGCTTGAGATGATTCTGGGTTTTCAGTTTCCATGTTGGATGAGACCGGGTTGGCGGCAGGGCTGAGGCTGGTCTGGTGGGAGGCTGCGCGCGAGTTGCTGAGGCGAGCTGTGGCTGCTGGGATCCGCGCAGGAGGGCCGCGCAGGGCTTTTGGGATCTACACAGGTGGGGAAGGCACTGGGGAGTAGGCGGGTGGGCTGCTGGCGCGGCTGTGTAGGCTGATGCGTGGAGGGGAGGATTGGGTTTTCAATTTGAAGAACGAAAACGAGAGCAAGAGAGGAGGTGGGTTTGAGAGTGAGGGCGAGCTGAGAGAAGGTTTTCAGGTTTCTTTCAGTTTGATAAATTTGTTGGGCCAAAATTTGATTAAGTGTTAGGCGGATATATGATATATCTTTACGTTGTGCCAAAAAACCAAACTAAAATGAGGGGGAAATAAAAAACCAAAGTCAGTTCAATGCACAACAGAAATCTGTTGTCTGAAACATAACCCTTTCCAAAAAGTGCTTTTGAAGAACAAAAAAAACTCAAACAATCAAAACTAAATCAACGTCAATGTAATGCACAACAGAAATCTGTTGTCTGAAATAACACATTTTTCAGAAAACTAATTTACCATGATATACACTATATTCAGACAACAGAATTTTCTCATTATGTCGTTAAAATTATTTAGACAACAGAAAACAATCATTTTATCGTCTGAGTTCTGTCGTCTGATAAGTTTATTGACGTAGTGATCTGATGAGTTGCAAAAGAAAAGTACACGATTAACAAACTTGCTAAACATTGGTGGTGAATCAACTCTGTCATCGTTGAAGTCTCGACTGTTGACAGAAGTCCACATGTTGTTCCATCGCTTAGACAAAACAGTAGTCCTCACAGCGTCTATTGTCGGAACGAAGGAGAGTGTGTGACAAATAAATGCTTTTGGTAATGCACTGATCCTATCTTCCCGCACTCTTGCTCCACGCTTCGACATCGAATTCATTTCTCTACCCTAAATCAAGGTCAAATTGAAAGCACTGATGTAAGTCTAAAGAAGCTATTGTTCCTACAAATCTAAAACTGAGTAAAAAACTTTGATCGGAAGATGAAAGGGGAAACACTTACCCGTGATCAGTAAAATTTTCCAGGTTTCAAGCTCCAGTAGAACCCTATCAATTGGATTTATGTTGCAGAAAGGTGAAATTAGATGAAAATACTCAAAATAGATAAGTGTCTTCGGAAGGGATCAGGGTCTCCAAAGCTGATGATTATGGCAGAACAACATGAGCCAACTACCTAGCCATTATATAAGCAACTCAGATACAAAGTACAGATTTGACTCTTGGGCTACTGAGAACTTAAATGATAGAGTGAAATAGAAACCTACCTTGAAAATTGGTCAATAAAAAGAATAATAACCTTTAAACATCGAAAGAATAAAACTAATGCTAGAATCACCGAATGGAAGATTAACAGTCAAATGCAGACTAGGAGATCAGAGACTGTAAATGAGAAAGGAACTAACGGAGCCGTCCATTCGTATTTCATGCCATGTTTGTTATTGTTGCCTGATTTAACGATTAATATTAGCTCGTTAGTTCCAGCAGTACAGTACGTACGTAAGTCCAGTCTGGAGTCTTGGAACCCTTATTATTTTGCACACACCGCTTTGTGTTATATGAAATATTAATGGAGTGTCCATACTAGCTAGGATAGCTAGGACTAGGGTTTGGGCCTTTATGGGCAGCCGACCGTCAAATGTTAGGGTTGCAGCAATAACTGTACGTAAACGTTACAATTTCGCCAATAAAGGCAATCTCTATTTATATCCAAAAAAAATGAAAAGAACTGAACAAAAACAAGAACTTTCCAAACATAAAATCAACTCCACTCTTTTGGAAACTTCTTAGTTACAAGTGCAATACAAAATTTCGCACGAACTGGAAGTATTTTCCATAATAATGTTAATGATAGGACAAAAGGACAATATCCTGACAATCTTCTAATTTTCAGTTTTAACAAAATAGAAATTAGTATAGCACACACAGACGCTCGAATACTAATTAAGGAGCACAATAGCAAAACAGTCTCACGATCAACTCAAATTGAGAAGTTATGTGAAAAGAAAAAAATTTGGTGCACCAATGTGCACATATACCAACAAGAATGAACGGCTGGATAACATCAAGTATATTTTTTTGTTATTAAAAAAAAAGATTACTAATAAATATCAATACCTTGGATCTGCTAGTTTATTGTATAGGCAGTGCATAGAAGAATTTTCTAAAAAAAAAAAAAAAAAAAAAAAAAAAACAACAACAAATACTTGATCAAAACTAAGCTCTAATACTGACTAGGTGGGTATATTACTAACTCGCCAATGTAACCGGGGTGGCTTGCTACT